>OX454418.1:66858265-67500415 GCA_949715475.1 Microchrysa polita | reverse complement strand
GCTCCCCTAATTTCAAATTAGCTGCATCCTCCAAGCTTCCTAGAAAACCCTTGCCGAGCGTCCTATACCGGGTTCTGGCAAGACCCGGGCAATCACACAGAAAGTGAGTCAGGGTTTCTTCCTCATCTAAATTTCCGCAGCTGCGACAATGTGCATTGTCGGTGATGCCCAACCTGGCCGCATGGAGCCCCATTGGGCAGTACCCCGTGATAACAGAATCTATCGTTCTTTTCCTGTCGTAGGAGCGCCACATCTTCCTTGATATAATGCAACTCTTTATTCTTGGAATTATCAGCTCTTATATAGTGGCTGGAGATCTTACTCCTAACAGCTGCCATCGGGGCGCAAACATACTCCGCATGGGAGCTGTTAGGAGTGGCATCCCTTTTTGGCAAGTTCGTCAGCCATCTCATTACCCTCTATGTTCCTGTGTCCGGGTACCCAGAGTAGGGTGATTCTTTGTCGTGTGCCAAGGTTGGTTAACGTTTCCTCACATTCTTCAACAAACTTGGAGGTCGTTTTCACCGATTGCAATGCCATGATAGCAGCTTGACTATCTGAGCATATGGCGATACTATGGTTATTGGGTATGTTCCGGAGAGCATGACAGACCTTCATGATTGCAAGCACTTAGGCCTGAAAAATGCTGGCATGGTCAGGAAGACGGTAATGTTCAGAGATATTTAGTGATCCGCAGAAGATTCCGGCACCCACGCCACAATCCATTTTAGACCCATCCGAGAAAAAGGTGATGTCAAAATCCTTGACCACCTCACTCTCTTTCCACACCCTATCATAGAGATCATATTCCGTCCCATGAGTCGTGAGTTCGAAAAACACAATAAACTAAATTCGTTCACGGTGAGTCTCGAAACGATCACTCTGTGCACCGAAGGACTTGGACTTGCGGAAGCGGCGATAGTATAATCTCGAGACTAGAATGAGTAGTTTGCTGCATTGAGGGGGTGAATTATGAGACGCATCGGTGAAGGGGTGACACAGTTTTGTTGAACGTGAGATAGGTATTGCTATTATAATTCCTTTTCTATACACATTATACAGGGTTATTGGTTAAGTCGACCTATTCCCTGCAACAAGTTATAATAGGGTCAAAATGCAACAAAATGAGGCCATAAATGTTAGGCCGATTTTCAAAGGTCACTGAGATATATGCATTTTTAGGTTTTTTTGAAATAACCTAGAATTTTGCCATTTAAAGTAAGAATTAAAAAAAACTACTAAGGTAATGGGCTTAAGCTTATTTTTGGATTTTAGTCAACACTATAGCAGACATTTCTTAATCATTTAAAACTTCAAAAACCCATCACAATTCGAAATTTTTAATTTTAAATAAAAAAAAAATTTTTTAATTTTTTAAAAGATATTTTTCAATGTAGTATTACTAAAAAAAATTATATGACATGGAGTCTGCAGACCACTGGAAAAACTTACGCGTGTTGTCAGCTTTCCAAAAAGGTGTCAATGTCAATACAAATATTTGAAATAATTGAAACAGCTAGCTGCAACTTGTTTGGGGACCATCATTTTGTTTGATAAAAAATGAAATAAATGTTATTAAATTCAAAATGCATCGTACGAGTACGTATAATGTACTGCTTTATTTCATTTTTTATCAAACGAAATGTTGGTCCCCGAACAAGTTGCAGGTAGCTGTTGCAATTATTTCAAATATTTGTATCAACATTGACACCTTTTTGGAAAGCTGACAACACGCGTAAGTTTTTCCAGTGGTCTGCAGACTCCATGTCATATATTTTTTTTTAGTAATACTACATTAAAAAATATCTTTAAAAAAATTTCAGAATTTTTTTTTTAATTAAAATTAAAAATTTCGAATTGTGATGGTTTTTGGAAATTTTAAATGATTAAGAAATGTCTGCTATAGTGTTGACTAAAATCCAAAAATAAGTTTAAGCCCATTACCTTAGTAGTTTTTTTTTAATTCTTACTTTAAATGGCAAAATTCTAGGTTATTTCGAAAAAACCTAAAAATGCATATATCTCAGTGACCATTGAAAATCGGCCTAACATTTATGGCCTCATTTTGTTGCATTTTGACCCTATTATAACGTGTTGCAGGGAATAGGTCGACTTAACCAATAACCCTGTATATGTACATCAAATCCTTCAAATTATTAAAGTGTCATCAGAGTCGAGATTCATATAATACCAAAACGCTAAAGTTACACTTCTAAACGAAAGCAAGTCGAATAAATACATAGCTTGAACTTTTGAATATTCCATATAGGTCGCAACAAATAAAATCGTCACTTCTTACTACCCTACTAAATGCCATCAAACATATCAGGAAACCCACACACTCCCCATATCGTCAGATTGATTACAATGAACCGACATGGCGTAATGTCAACTCATGAAATCTGATCCAATCTAGCAGACTCACATTGAACGTTATCGCTCATCTTAGCCTTATTGACTTTAAACGTCAACCACGGCTCGTTACAAAACTCCCATGTGATTGTGATTCTATCAATTTGCCAGCTGAAATATCAATTTGAAATGACCCTTTTGTATGTCCAGCTAACAATTCCACATCTACTGACCATCATTGGACTTCTTGTCCTTGTTGCATTGAATCCTGCACATCTTGTTGGAGGCAGCACAAGCAACTCATCGTCATAGAAGGACATCCATATGCGACCGTTCAAACAAGTTAGACACCCCACTATTCAGCAAAGTTGTCTGCCAAGTGTCCTGCAACGTAACATGAAATTGTCGTCAGCTCAGTTAGCTTTTGTATATGACATAAATGCTTACGAATCCGATTTCTTTTTCTATATCGTTTGGAAAAACCATAACAGGATCATGTTAGTTCATTGGAAACATTCTTTGGAGTCCTTGCCGTGTCTAGGCAGAAAACTTAACTATACAATAAAACTCCTTGTGTAAGTCTATTCCGCAAAATATATGTTGAAACATAATCAAAAGAAGGAAAGTAAATGTGTGTCTTCCAAACTTTTATCTTTTGTCACCACTTTAATATGATCTAAAGAGATATGCCCAGAGTGAATGAATGGAGCTAGGGCTAAAATAGATTGAATACCTATACCTACATACAGTTCCCTTCATAGTCTAAGAAAATTGGACCAAAATATGGCCATCGAACGGCAAAAATCCTACATCGGAAATTTTTTTTGATTATGGTTGGGGATGGTCCCGAAATGATGGCATATAGAAAGTCCCAACCGGTCGGTGGTCCGCAACCTTAAAAAAAGGGGGGAAAGGGGGCCTTTTTTCGTTTTTTTCCGAGCACTCTGCTCCAGTTTTCGGGGGAATTATGGATATGCCGTTTTGAAAAATTTAAATGGAGGGATAATGGAGGTCCTTGACCGGAGCGACTCAATGTTTACGTTAAAATTATCTTAAACTTGTTGTGAATACTTATACAAAATTTTACGGTTGAACTAGCGTTCTTTCAAAAGTTATGGAGCTTTTAAAAAAGATCTAAAATGAAAATATTCTAATTTATGTTCTATTCTAACGCCGGAATATTCAATTAAACTCTAATGTGTTATATATCATTGCAAAGATATTTTTATGTAGTTTTTTTCGTCCTCAGACCATTTTTCTGTATCTCTAACGGTTTTTGAAATAATCGCAGAAAACCGAGAAAATGCCCCCCTTTCCCCCCCCCCCCTTTTTTTAAGGTTGCGGACCCCCGATCGGTTGGGACTTTTAATGCCATAATCTGGGGACCATTCCCAACCATAATCCAAAAAAATTTCCGATGTAGGATTTTTGCCGACCAAATATGCCATTTTTCTTAGACTATCAAAGAAAAGACATATATTTCGTTTAGGGAACTGTGTACATAATATTTGAAATAAAAATCCTTTCTACAAGGGAAGTGATGAATGTATTAGATATTGAGAACTTGTTGTATGCATTGTCGACTCTTCTCATGTTTGTAATGGAAAAAGGACCTGCACGCTCGCAAGGTCCCTTACGTTATTGACGATATTATAGACAGTTGTGTCATGTCATTCAAATGCGAAATTCAACCATAGAACAACCTTTAGTAATATTCTGCTTTGACTGACCCTTTACTATAATGGCTATAGCTATTGGGACAATCGTCAGCAAGATTTTCCTGGCATTTCATTTGCAATTGAATCAGGGTTACATGGGAATCCAAAGGCTAAACTATTCGAAAGGCTTATATGCAACAATGTAACTTTTTCCAAATTTTGCGAACTTTGAAAGTTAGTGTAGCAAATCCGACATGCAATAACTTATTCACACCATAGCACACATTTTCCAGGGCAATTTTTCACTGTATTTTATTATAAACAGTCGAATTTTTACATACCAATTAGTCTAAGAAAATTGGGCCAAGATATGGCCATCGAACGGCAAAAATCCTACATCGGAAATTTTTATACCCTTCGCTCGTAGAGTCAACGAAGGGTATATTAACTTTGTCATGAACTTTGTAACGCATTGAAAGACGCATCTCCGACCATATAATAAGTATACATATATGATCATCATAACATGGGGAGTCGATTGGGCGATGTCCGTCTGTCTTTCTGTCCGTCTGTTGCTACGCGTTTTACTCGGCCAATTAAAAAGCTATGAAGCTCAAATTTTGCACAAATGCTTCTTTTCGCTGCAGGCAGTTTGTATGTTTGGATCGGTAAAATCGGACCATGGGGTCATGGGGCTGCCATACAAACCTAACCCCCCAAATTTGGTTCTTCTAAGAAAAACTTTTTTGTTTGTGCACCGATTTCAACCAAATTCCACACAAATGTATTTCTATTGATGGCACACAACATATGTGAGAATTGATCAAATCGGACAATGGGATCATGGGGCTGCCATACAAACTCAACCCCCCATTTTGGTTCTTCTAAGAAACATTTTTTCCACCAATTTCACAAAACCTTGAATTGATGTGTATTAATCAAAGCCTCAAAAAAGGTCAAAACAAATGGGAGCAAACTATGGGGCCATGCTCCCGCATCTCCCAATAAAATTTTCTTAGTAAATACAATTTTTATTTGCCACTTATTCCAACCAAACCCCACACAAATATTGTTTTATCGACGCAACGGAACTTTTGTGAAGACGGAAGGAAAAGAATTGGGGGGAGGGGTTAAATACAAGCCGTAGGTACGCCCGAAAAAAACTTTTTCCCCGGAGGAGAGCGAAGGGTATCCAAATTTCGGCCGCGCCCGAAATTAGCCTCGGTCTCGTTTTTGATTATGGTTGGTCCCCAGATGATGGCATAAAAAGTTCCAACCGATTCGGGATCCGCAACCTTAAAAAAAGGGGGAATCAACTTTGTTCTCTCTTTAGTTCCTGTCAACCCCTTGTGGGGCATAGGGCATTAACTACGCCTACTCTCCACCTCGTTCTGTTTTGCGCCAACGGCGCTAGCTGCGACCATGTAAGATTTAGCGTTTCCGCTTCGCTAGTTACCAATCTTCTCCGTGTGTTCCTTGGCCGCCCAACACGGCGCGGCGTTTTGCTCCGGAGTCCTGGTGGATTCCAGTTTAGAGCCTTTTTTGCAACGTCTTTAGGCCCTCTTCGGAAGGTGTGACCTATCCATTACCACTAAGTCTTTTGATCGAGTGCCTAATCCTTTCCTTGGCAGTTATAGTAAGGAGATCCTCGTTCGAAATTATCTCCGGCCAACGAATGTTTAGGATGCGCCGTAGACACTTATTAACAAAAGTTTGCAACTTATCAGTGATCTCTTTAGTCACCTTCCAGGTTGAACAGCCATATAGCAGAATGGATTTTACATTAGAATTGAAGACACGTAGTTTGGTGCGTCTGGAAATATTGTTGTTTAGCCAGAAAGGAGTCAAATTAAAGAAAGCCGCCCTAGCCTTGTTTACCCGTGATTTTACATCAGCATCCGCTCCACCATCTGCTGTAACTACACTTCCGAGATAGCAAAATTCATCAACTTTTCCGAAATCCAAATTCCGCTTTGCCCACCTGGATATGTGCTCAAGAACTTAATGTTGGCAGCATTGATTTTCAGCCCCGCATTACGACTCGCGCAATTTAGAGCTTCTTTGATGATGGAGATTATCTTATCTGGAATATTTCGTCTCCGTGAGGCATCCCAGATGTAGAGACGATCAACGCTATCGAAGGATTTCTTAAATACGATGAACATGAGATGTAATGGGGACCTCCACTCCGCGGATTGCTCGATGATAATACGGAAGGTGTTCATGTGGTCGCTACAGGAAAACCCTTTGCGAAAGCCACCTTGTTCATCATTCAATGTGTCATCGATTTTGTCCTTGATTCGTCCTAAAACAATCTTAGCCATCAGCTTGGAAACAGCAGGAAGTAGGCAGATCCCACGCCAATTATTGCAATTCTTCAGGTAACCTTTCTTCGTAATCTTATTAATTACGCCCTTTTTCCACTCACTGGGAAGAGTTTTGGTTTCCCAACACTCTTGGATTAAGGGAAGGAGAATATCCGCTTTCAAGAATTCAGACGGAATTCCATCAATCCCAGGGGCTTTACCGGCGTCCATTGATTTACTAGCGTCTATTAGTTCCTTTTTGAATGGTGGACCGGAACTAATGCCGTCTATTCGAGGGACGTCTTCTGCTGGCAATGAAGATGCACTTGCAGGCTTTCATTCTGGAACGCGTTTATTTAGACCAATCCAAAAATAGATTTACAGGAAGCATTTCATTAATATTGTGCACAATTCTTATTTATTGCTTATAAAATATATGTACAAAAAATATTCACTATGCATTAAAATTCTAAAAAATACCGGCGTACAGAGGGCTGCGCCCGCAATACGATGGTTAACACCCTGTTAACTTGGTCCTACAAACTTCAAAAATATTTGTGGCAAACACTATTGCCATTCTATGCATTTCCACCAAATTCCATGTTCATTGTTTCATCAAGTTAAAATATACGCATTGAAGAAATGCTTAAGAGGCTTCCCTTGCATTGTGAAAGGCCCATAAAAAATACTTACTTGGCTATATTTCCGGTTTGGATACAGTTATTCGCATGAAAATTCGTAGACATATTCCCTATGAAATTTTCTAAAAATCTTTAGCAGAATTTCCATATTTGGAAACCTAAGAGGGGCTACACACGAACAAATTGAAATTTTACAAATTTACTGTTATTTTCTTTTCCTTAGCAAAAGTCAACAGTCTTAATATTTAACGTATATAAGGCCATACAGACCAATCTTTGTGCAAAGTTTCATATCGATCCCTATAACGGTTTAGAAAAACGGAGCTCGAAAAGGAAGTCTAACTTTAAACGCCAATAACTTTTTTACCGAAACTGGAAATTTTTTATTTATATGAGATGTACCGTTTAGGTCTTTGATTTAAATACCCATACGTCAATCTCCGATACAAACTAAAAAAGTCGACTTTTTTCAAACGTTCGGGACACCCTGTTATCTTCTTCCTACCAACTTCTAAGGTATATGTGCCAAAGACTGTAACCATTCTAGACATTCCTACCAAATTTCAATCAAACGGTTGAGCCGTTCGCGAGTTATTTAGTGAACAGACGGACGGACGGACAAAATCGATTTCATAAGGGTTTTTTGAAAAAACTCCAAAAAACCCTAGTATTGTGGGCGCAGCCCTCTGTACGCCGGTATTTTTCTGGTATATTTTAAATTTCAAAATTCCATTAGCATAAGTTGCTTATTATTATTATTGACCCGCTCTGTGGCTCACTTGGTTGAGTCGCACTTTACACGATGCTAGTAATCTAGAGGTCCGGAGATCGAATCTCGGCGTGGTCCAAAACTTCCGGACATGTGCGGATAGGAAATATATAGTGCTTGCAATTTTATATACACTGCGAAATTATATGCAATGTAACGTTGACTCGAAATTGCCTATAAACGGCTGAGTTAACGCACCATGGCCCCACATGGCTAAACGATACTGAGAAGATATGTTCCTTTGGTAAACTTTTGCTTAATGATGAGTAGCACAAAACACAGTGATAAAATTGAAAAATATGTATAAACAATACTTAGCGTTGACGGTGATGATTTCGCAAAAAAATATTCGATATTAGAGAGTTTTAGTATGTCGTTGAGTATATAACGATAGTCCGAATAGGCTTTGACATTTTCTATGAAAAATTCGCTTGTCTGTCGTATGCAAAATGGAATACCACAATATTTCATGTCCCAAGTAGGCATAGGTAGTCTGGCTGGTCTAGCGGTTAGTGCGCGCACCTTCGGTGCACAGGGTCATGAGTTCGAATCTCACCGTGGATCATGGTGTTTTTCGAACTCACGAGCTTGTGACGGACTGTGATCTCACTCAGATGTTAAACGAGTACCCATTTATGGGGATAAATAACACTGCTGAGCGTGATGCTGATCTCATTAGCTCAACTAAAAGCAGATAAGATCTTGGAAATGGGATGTCACTAACACATCCTGCGGCCTTAGTCCAATGTTGGATTGTCGCGCCTGTTATTTATTTATTTTTTTAAGTAGGCATAGGTGTATTTCCGTGAATTTGACTGACTATAAACAGTTCCCGAGCTCCCTAGTTATGTACGGGTAGCTCTTGGCATGACCGACCACCTCCCATGACTTACGAGAGGAAAGTCATATGTAGGCCGAGCACGATAAACGGTGTTCCCCGGTGGGGGACGGTTAATCGTGTGAGCTTCGGAGCTGGCGGCTTCGCATAACCCGAGCCCCGGAGGGGCTAGTTAGGGAGAACGGCCTTGGTCGAAGATGCCTACGCGCCAATATCTAACTAGTTTGTGGATTGATGACCACACGGCCCGAATCGCGTTGCTGACTAGTATACTGAAGTGGCCGCCCGGATGTGAAAAGCAGCGCTACGAGTCTGCTTTAAGCAGACGAGTAGTCACAGGTTCAACGAGCCTCGGAGGTGCACATCTGAATTGTACGTGAGGCTTAACCAATAGGGGGCCGAAGGAAGATCACACCCACTATAGAGAAGTCTTTAGCGAATAGTGTACCACGGGGATGGGTGTGCCCAGGGGACCATGGTCCTTGCCCATCAAATTGTTGGCCTCGTGATGGCTGTAGGTTTTTACCCGAGTCATCGAGCTGGTGATGCAACCCCGGGGTTGGGTTCCTGTGAAGGTGAGTGCATTCGCCGGATGGAGAAATCCCCCTCTGGCAATAAGACCTCGCCAGTAAACACCGAAGGTCCAAACAGTCCGAAGGACCGGGAGATAAGGCCGAAAGACTAGGTGCTCTCCTGACGGTGTACCCGTAGATGGTAAACTTGTCTGTGTTAGTGGACTAATTTCGATGAAACTGAATGGAAGAAGTCAATGGAGGTCGGCGCTTTTGACCATATGGATTTAAAAATAAAATATGCATTGAGATGAGTCCTCCAAAATGTTAATAAATTGATTTTAAATATTTGAAAAATATGCTACCACCAAAAAAGACATTTTTAATCTGGCTGGGCTAGCGGTTAGTGCGCGCACCTTCTGTGCACAGGGTCATGAGTTCGAATCTCACTGTGGATCATGGTGTTTTTCGAACTGACGAGCTTGTGACGGACTATGATTTCACTCAGATGTTAAACGAGTACCCATTTATGGGGATAAATAACACTGCTGACCGTGATGCTGATCTCATTACCTCAACAAAAAGCAGATAAGATCTTGGAAATAGGATGCCATTAACACATCCTGCGGCCTTAGTCCAATGCTGGATTGTCGCGCCTGTTATTTATTTTTTTAAAAGGACATTTGTCCAATGGAACTTCAACACCGAATTCCACGCTGTGATAGCGCAACCATTCCGAGTTTCAAAATGACGAAGACAACCATTAGTTGCTGGTGTAGACAGGTCCAATAACAGTGACAGTATCCCTGAACAGGGCGGAGCATTATGATTAGTGCACGGAAGGGTGAATCGTGATACCAATAAAAATATGACACGGTCAGCGATATTCGTTTGGGCGTAATAATCCATTGACTGGATAACATTAGTTGGAAAAAGTTACACTGGCCAATTGATATGACCGTGGTGACCACACGTTGCGGTCAGGGCAAGGGTTAAGAATGACTCTCGGCGGCATGGGCGTAGCCAGGGGGGGCAGGGAGGGGCGATCGCCCCCCCCCCCCCCCCTGGTCGATGAAGATGGTAAAACAATCCTTAAGGATGTAGTAAAAAAATCGCTGCACTATACAACATTTTCAAAAAATTTCTGCTGCTGGCGCAGCAGATGCCTTTTCAACCACTCAAAGTGCTGCCGGAAAAGCCATGATCGGGACAGTTTGCAGTCAGGAGGTGCATACAAATAGATGACAGCGAGTGGCCTCTCGTAACTGACGGAGGCTGCGTACCAGCAAACGCATTTAACTTGTGAGTGTGCTACTGTGGCTGCGTGGATCCCATATTTCCTGTTTCATTCCATGGCTTCTGAGCTGGAGAACACAATTTCAACCGTTAGGTCCCTTCGGGAAGTTGGTGGAATTCAACTTATTTTCATCTGAAGGGTGACAAATGAAATCGATTTTGTCGTCCGTCTGTCCGTCCGTCTGTTCACTAAATAACTCGCGAACGACTCAACCGATCGTCATGAAATTTGGTAGGAATGTGTTGAATGGTAACAGTCTTTGGCACGAAATACTTAAAAGTTGGTGTGGCAAAGATAACAGGGTGTCCCGGACATTTGAAAATTTGTTCACTAAATAGCTCGCGAACGGCTTAACCGATCGTCATGCAATTTGGTAGGAATCTGTAGAATGGCAACAGTCTTTGGCACGAAATACTTAGAAGTTGGTAGGGCAAAGATAACAGGGTGTCCCGGAGATTTTACTTTTTCGTTTTTATCGGACATGGACGTATGGGTACTCAGGTCAAAGAACTCGATGGGTACATATTATACCAGTTGCTTTTTTCCAGTTTGGAGTAACGGTAACAGAGTTATGGGCGTTTTAAGCTAAGCTTTCTTTTTCACCTCCGTTTCCCTAAAACGCTATAAGTACCGATATATAACTTTGCACAAATATTGGTTAGAATGAGCTTATATACGTCATTGCCTTTATAATCACAGTATACGTTAAATACTAAGGCCTCCATTACACAATCATATTTCTATTATAATATGTATGTCATATGCCTAAGCCTACTCGATTCATTCGGATTAAATTTTTACACGTGAACTAAACGAAATCTAGTAGGCTTAAGGATATGATAATATCTATTATAATATATTACCAATATATGACTATGTAATAGCGCCGTAAGACTGTTGACTTTTGCTAAACAAAAGAAAAAAACAGCTAATACATTCAGTTAATATGTGTAGCCATGGTACATAGTAAATCTATTTTTAGACCAATCCAAAAATAGATTTACAAGAAGCATTTCATTAATATTGTGCATAATTTTCAGTTCTTGCCTATAAAATGTTCAAAATTATTCACTATGTATGTATTCAAACACTCGTATCGCGGGCGCATCCCTCTGTACGCCGGTATTTTTAAACTTTGACTCTAAAATTGAAAAAAAAAAAAAAGAAATAACATGCGTGGCAGTCCACCAGTAAACTTGGGCCGCAGATATGTGAGTGACATCCAATTCCCAAGATCTAAACTGCTGTTTTGTTGAGGTGTTGAGATCAACAGCACGCCCAGCAATGTTATTTATTCCCATAAATGGATACTTGTTTACAATGTGAGCAACATCATAGTCCGTCACGTAGGTCGTGAGTTCGAAAAGCACCATAAAATGAATTCGTTCACGGTGAGTCTGAAATCCATGACCCTGTGCACCAATCCAACCACAAGCCAGATTACTCTAAAATTTTCTAACAATATTTCTTAGACTGGAAATGACAACTCCTAAGAAAATCATGATGAAAAAATTTTGGGCTTGCCCCCCCCTGACCGAAATCCTGGCTACGCCCATGCTCGGCGGAGATATTTCGGTCTACCTATACTTAACAAGTGGTCTGGCTGGTCGAGCGGTTAGTGCGCGCACCTTCGGTGCACAGGCTCATGAGTTCGAATCTCACCGTGTTCTATTGTGTTTTTCGAACTCACGAGCTTGTGACAGACTATGATCTCACTCAGATGTTAAACGAGTACCCATTTATGGGGATAAATAACACTGCTGAGCGTGATGCTGATCTCATTACCTCATCAAAAAGCAGATAAGATCTTGGAAATAGGATGTCACTAACACATCTTGCGGCCTTAGTCCAATGTTGGATTGTCGCGCCTGTTATTTTTATACTTAACAAGCTTGGGGGACGTGTTCTTTCTGAAATTAATTGATTGTTCTGATGATTGTCTTTTTGCAATTTGCAAGGCGATTGTGAAGTTGCGGTGCGGCTCTCTAGTCTCTATATCACTGAAATTTATCTACACTGAGCTTCAATGAAACCGGGCCACACGGTAAGCGCGAACTCTAATCATAACAGGCATTGTGTTTGTTGCGTGAGTTAACGGTACTTCAGATAAAAATCATAGTCATTTGAATTGCCATTAAATGCACTTTCAGTAGATATAACTTTCTTAGTTGTAAGTTTCATACTTTTTGAGAAAATTCAATTTGAGTTCGAAAGTGGCGAGTGGCCCGATTTTTGTGAAACCGAGTTTAAAATTACGGATTGAGACAGGCGCCAACTGATCACACGGAGTTGTTTATTGGTATTCGGAAAATTTTCGTGCAATGCTAGGTGTCAAACCTGCGTATTAACGCTCTCAAACATCGTAGTGAATTTTTTTTTATATGCGGGTAGTACAGCAGTAAGAAAAAAAATGCCCGTGGTCATCGTCCAGGGAGGAGTCCCAAACTACGTAGGTACATCTTATCTAATGGTTAGTCTTATCGTATAGAGAGCATCAATTGAGTAATCATTGGCCAATTTCATACAATGGCGTAACCAATCAAAATATGGCATAACTATGCAAAATTAACCTTCCGGCGGGCGCAATACTAATCCTAACACGATCGGGCGCAATGCATCTGACAGACTAAGTGCAGAAAATAGGATGAAACTAAGTTTATGTTTATTTTAGGACATTATTTATTGTTGCATTGTCTTTTTGAAACAGTTCTACGAAATTTTAGAAACAAATACTGGCTCACAAAGTTTGATACCCTTCACATTGTAAATTTTCTAAGAATATTCTGCTTTCAATCACTTCAATATTTAAAACACCTCCAACAACTCAACCGTTAAAAAATGTGAGCTCATTTTACTAAAAACACACTATTGGACGATTTGGTGAGCCTAAAAGTCAACACAACATTATTACGCAATGTGAAGAGTATTACACGTGGAACTTTTCATTGAAAAGTCGAAAATAACACAATCGGGCGCAATACATCTGAGAGATTATTTCATCCCCTCCCGCCCCTCAGACATATGGTAGATAGGAACTGAAAACTGCTTTGGTTAGTTGATCGATAAAGATTAAGCTACTGTGAGTTTCATATCTTTCCCGTTTCATATCGCTGATTGGCGCAACAAAAACTGGTCACTTAATCTGTCAGATGCATTGCGCCCGCCCGAAGGTTAACAAAAATTCCATTCAATACAATGGAAAAGCTTTCTGAAAATTGAGTACGTCTTCTCTATACGATAAGACTAACCATTAGATAAGGATAAGATGTGTGTGAAACTGGCCCTCAGAGTGTTAATCTCGAGTATACATCTGTTCTCTAGTAGATTGTTACCTACTTAGTTTAATGAAATCCTCTTCAAACCATTAAAATTCACGTTCCAAAGTGGACTACCTCCTGAACTATTCAAATATTAACGAAACAGTATTTACAAGTAAGTATGCTTGGCAGTGAAATTAGTTTATCTCTTATCTTAGTTCCCATCGCAAAACCTCTTCACGAAACCAGATTAGATACCAAATTTCAAATTGAGTTGTTTCAACTCTTGGCAACTTCTGATATGAGCATATGAGTATCGGATACGATAGTACCTACTTCGACAGAGTTCATATCGACATACTCCCTTTTACGTTGCATTAGCGTAGTATCGTACGTATGGAGTGTATTCAATTAGTTCTGCCTCAAGAGAGGGTAAATAAAGTATACTTGTCGACGAAAGTTCGCATAGCGTTAGCATAAACGCCAGCGCTTCGATAAAATGAGATCGATTGCAAATTGCCAAATATTTACAGAGGATAACGACGAGGTAATTCGATTCGGATTGATGTAATGCCATATGTGATCCGACAACTTTTCGGAAAAGTGTGCACGGTCGGCACTATGGCGCGCTGAAATTCTGTGTGTTACCATATAGTGTCAGTGTGTGGATTTTACTGATTATGAAGAGTTTGATAGCCGAAATCAAACAGTATCATAAGCTGCTGAGCACTAGTGTACAATATGTGCAAAAAAAGGTTGCGAAAAATGAAAAAAAAAATGCATATTTCCCGAGATAGCATCCAAATCATCCATTTACCTCACATAGTTAAACTTATTGAGGAACTGAGAATGTCCCCCGTAATGAGCCCACAAACTACCCAGACCCTCACATTGATTTTTTTTTCTGCTTAGCTCAATTAGCTCTAGAGTTTGCGTGCCACCGCACCGCGCCGGCCATTGTCCAGGAAGGGTTTCAAAAAAAAAGATGGCCCTTTTCATTCCGTTGGCTTGTCTACTGATTATTATATGGAAAATTTATTTATCCTTGCAGTACTCCTAACCGTATCATTCCTAGAAAACTACTTATGAGAACAACTGAGGCGGTGCGCGGAAAAACTCGCTCCTTCCATTTTTCGTAATTTTTCAGAAACCAAAAAAAAAACGTTTAGCAAGATGAAAAATTATTGTACCATATTTGTTTTGCAATTAAACGGAAGCTATATGCACTAAGATTGATTTGTAAAACAGAAAAGTGATATTTAATAATAATTTTGGCGTCAATTTCGAATTATAAATTGGAACGAACGAGTTTTGATGAGTCCTGGTGGAACAATATGGTTTTTTACCAAGTTGGTGGTGTATTTAGTCCAATTTGGTCCAAGAAAGTGTCTAAGGATGAAAGCAATAAGCCCTAACCTAATAATATAAATGGTAGTGCAATAATTCCTATTTTGGGTAATACAAATTTTTACTGGAAAGAGGCAGTTTTGATGAGTCCGCTATGGCAAGAAAAGAGTTTTGAAGGAAAGAGTTTTGATGGGTACCATTACCTGGAAGGAGTAAGTTTTGCAACGAACTGCAAATTTCATAGCCTTGAAAAATACGAAAGAAATGTGTTTTGATAAAAACTGATCTCACTACTGTACTGTGTAGAGCAGGAACAATACTTTCGAATGCAATTCATAACTCAATTTCGTAAAAAAGTGGAAGAAGCGAGTTTTGCCGCGCACCGCCTCAACTCTTTTCAGACAGTCCCATTTACAGACCTCAACTTAGTGGTACGTGGTTTCTATATTACCTTCTAAAAGATGTATAAAAATATTTATGAACAGACTATTATGGGACAAAGTGATAGCTGTCACCTACATTATTTGATTTTAAGCTCTCTTTCAAGTGACACATATAATTCACATATCGAAATCAATTGCAACATTTACCGTTTTATTGCAATCAAATGAATGGGACGAAGTACGAATACAAAAGTGTGGCTGCGTTCAGAGTTGTCGAAATTGTCTGGATACACTCCTCTAACATGCCACCAATTCACTCCAAATTGATGAAATCCTCCATTTGATAGCAGAGAATTGGTCGGTTGAGTTGTGTGATCGCTCTGAAACAACATTGGATCTAGGCCGCAGGGGTGTTAGCGACATCCCATTTACATGATCTTGCCAGCTTTATTTATAGATTCGATGAGATCAAAAGCATCATCTGTGAGTGATCAAAGTCCGTGACATGGGTCGCGAAAACATTATAAACTGAACCCGCTTACAGTGGGTTTCAAACCCACGACCTTGTGCTTAGAAGGAGAGCGCGCTACTACCGCAACCGGACTACTCATACAGGATAGTGTTGTAAAAATGATATCTTTGGTAGTCCACCGATACCACGAATCGTTTAATTATAAGAATCTGCCCTGGATCCGATCACGATGCGCTCTCTTTAGCTCCGTACAAACGCGATTCATTCTCTTCTGATGATTCTGAATGTAGCCAATATTAATGTATTTATGGTATACGATGACAAAATTTACTGTGTACAACAACGTCGTTGATGTTAATTGATTTTCATTAGTTGAGTAAATATTCGTTATTTCGCGATCCATTCACGAATCTATTTAGTATACCTATACTTTTACTAGATTATATTATCCTTGCGGATGTTACAGCTTGAGGGATTGGCGGATGCAGGAAAGTTAAGCGAGTGCATATCGTATTCAATTTAGAAAGTTGCTTACTGATTCATGCCAACGCGCGACGAAACGGAAATGTAAATAATGTGAAAACTCTACATTTCGTAGTTTTATTAATCAACGAATTCAAGGAAAATGTTCTTTATGAAAATATCCTGCTCTCTGCATAAGGGTCACTGGCATCGTTAGAAATGAATTTTATGCTTAAAGAGGGTTAAGTTAAGAGAGCCTTATTTGTCTGACATAAATCATGAATTCGGTAGAGGGACTGCGTCATCCAAAGATGTCCAGGAGACGGGACAATGCTAACCGTAAAGGTTAGACAACAAAGATAGGGCTCCGCAAGCAGCGGAATGCGCTTGCTGTCGCTCAGTGCTGGACTGACAGGTGGGGTTTGTGCCACCCGTTGGCATATCCTCCAACAATTCAAAGGGGTATCGCATTCTTCGAGTAGCACGACTCGAACAAAGGGGTTTAAATAGGAAAGAAATGTAGGCAGCGACCAAAGGTGCCATGTTATTTGTGCTCCGGTTCAAGGTGCCCGCGACCGAACAAAGCAAGACTCCCTCTGAAAATCGGACTAAAGTTTCTTGGTCAATCTTATGGCTCGTATTCAAATTCCGTCCGTTCATACATAAGTCTTGAATGTGCTTTTGGGGGTGACCCCATGGTCCGGATTTTGGCTGTCCTACATGTGTTTTGTGCCTTCGATAGGGACGCACATAGGAGAGATTTGATAACGATTGGATCAAAGACTTCGAAAGGAACATATTAACCTTCCGGCGGGCGCAATACTTATCCTAATCCACGTTTGGGCGCAATGAATCTGACAGATTAAGTGCAGAAAGTTGGATGAAACTAAGTTTATGTAAATTTTACACTCTTATTTATTGTTGCATTGTCTTTTTGAAACAGTTCTAAAAAGGTTAAAAAACAAACACTGGCTCACAAAGCTTGATACCCTTCACATTTTAAATTTTCTACGAATATTTCGATTTCAATATCTTCAATATTTAAAAAACCTCCAACAAACTCGACCGCTTAAAAAATCAGTGCTTATTTTACTGAAGGTACATTTTCCTCGACTCGACTGCAGCGGCCCTAGCGACTGCGACTCGGTCATTCCATATAAAAACTCGTTTTTAAAATGAGAGAAACGAGTTTTTATATGGAACGAACGAGTCACTGTCGTGCGGCCGCGTCGAGGACAACGTACCTTAAAAACGAGTTTTTATATGGAATGAACGAGTCGCTGTCGCTAGAGCCGCTGGGGTCGTGCCGAAGAAAATGTACCTTAAAACCACACTATTAAACGATTTGCTGAGTCTAAAAGTTAAACACAACGTTATTACGTAATGTTTAGAGTATAAAAACTGAAAATTTTCATAGAAAACGAGAAAATAACACAATTGGGCGCAATTCTTCTGAGAGATTATTTCATCCCTCCCGCCCCTCAGGCATATGGTAGATAGAAACTGAAAACAGCTTTGTGTAGTTGATCGATAAAGATGAAGCTACTGTGAGTATTAGTTCACAAGCTTTTCATATCGCTGATTGGCGCAACAATATCTGATCACTTAAACTGTCAGATGCATTGCGCCCGCCCGAAGGTAAATGTGTGGTTTTCTGAAAAGTGGTCCATAAATAGGCTTCCGCAAGCGAACGTGTTGTTAGGGCGGGGTTTCTATGGCAACCCTATGACCCCAATATCCGATTTAGACCGTTCTTATGTTTAGTCTTAGGTTTTGTAACTTCACTAGAAACGGATTTACAAGAGGTTTCGTGAAAGTTGGTCCATAAATAAAAAAGCTTTTTAGAAAAAAATCCATTTTAGGAGAGGGACTACCCATGGCTCCATAGCTCATATGTATCTTCGATAGAAACGCATTAATGTGAGGTTTCGTGAAAATTCGACCACAAATTAAAAAGTTTTTCTTATTGAAACCTACCTTTGGCAGTGCGCTTTGAATTGCAGCCATGCGACCCATTTCCAATTCAGTGATTCACACATAAATAAATAAATAACAGGCGCGACAGTCCAACATTGGATTAAGGTCGCAGATGTGTTAATTTACATCCAATTTCCAAGATCTTAACTGCTTTTTTTGTTGAGGTCTTGGAATCAACAGCATGCTCAGCTGTGTTATTTATCCCCATAAATGGGTACTCGTTTAACATCTCAGTTACATGGATCATGAGTTTGAAAAACACCATAAACTGAATTTGTTCACGGTGTGTCTCGAACCCTGTGCACCGAAGGTGTGCGCACTAACCACTACACCAGCCAGACTATAGATTCACACATGCAAAGGTATAATAACGAGACCCAGGCTAATTTCGGGCGCGGCCGCAATTTGAATATCCGTCACAGCTGAATGAAACTTAAGCTTCTTTGGGTTAAAATTTTTACCGCAGCCCTATAACGTGTGCCGATTCCTTCTGCTCCCTGCTGGATGCCTTGAGGCTAAACGTGGCCGCTCGGAGAGGACTCTATTCGCACCTAAGCTCGCAATGGAATCACTTATTCAGTGTTGATAGCTGCGATGGCGGCTCGGTATATAACTTCATCTTAAGGGTCCTGTTTGTATCCCTGAACCTCTCTCGTCTCGTAAACCACGCCTGACATATGGTGGTAGAGGAATTCGGTCCATGAGAGAATGATTGGGATGTTTCTCAAGATAGCAACCAACAAAATACTGTTTTGAGATTAGGAGATTGTGGTCACGTATTGGCATCAATGTTGTCTCCTGATGTAAGTGATCCTGAGCAGACATCAGAAGGCAACCCGTAGCTGTGCGTAGAGCGGCATTTTGGCAAACGTGAATTTTGGACAAGTTTGTGTCACATAAATTATGTGTCCAAACTGGGGCTGCATAATCAGCGGCCGCTCGACCCACCCCTTTGTAAGTAGCTAGCATGGTTTCTTTATCTTTGCCCCAGATGCTACCAGCTAGAGCCTTTAGGATTTTATTCCTACTGCGCATTTTTTTACAAACGTCGTCATATTCTCTAGCTGAAGCCCGAGAAATTTGGGGTTTGCTTCAGTTGGAACAGAATTGTTGCCAATACGTATGTATGTATATCAATCTGCCATATAATATCCTCCCACCAAGTGGTTAGAAAAGTCGCAGAAGATTTGGACGCACAGATGGTGAGGTTGCGGCTTTGGAAAAATGCCTGTAATCGTCCTAGATAGCGATTAATTTGGAGGCGCATTTCATCTTTATCATTCCCTGTGGCGTGTACGGTGCAATAGTCAGCATAGGAAATCACTTCAATTCCTTCAGGTGGTGTGGGAAGGCCGGACATGTACACTGTAAAAACAAGGTTGAATTTTACATCGAAAACTCGTTGAATCTTACACCTTTTTTCTCGCAAAATTACAGTAAACGTTTATTTTTCAACAAAATGTCTAGTAAACCCACAAAATAGTGTCATATTACACAGATTTTTTAATATTACTCTATTTTGCTGTAATTTTACATCACATTTGGTGTAAAGATGTGTCATTACTTTATTTTCATGTAATATTACGATTTTGGTGTAAAAATTACACCTACATTTGTGTAAAACTGAGTGTGTGACAATACTTTTGGCATTTTCCTGTATCTCACAAGTGGCTTGTTCTGTGTGCAGTTAGTCTGTTCCGTCCGAAGTGCGCTCGTGTGAGCTTCTGAGCATCATATTATTATTGTTGTTGTAGCGCTTTTTGGTCTTGAACAGAAGGGGGTGTGGCAGATCTTGGCCGTTGGAATAACGGGTAGCTCCAGGACGATTTACATCGAAGATCCGGCTTCTTATTACCGTTTGTAGATTTACACAAATTTTGTAGTAAATATTTACACCGTAAAGCGTAAAATTACTCTCGATCATATCGTGGTGTAAATTTACTACTATAATAGAAGGAAAAAAAGTTTCCTCCTATTATTGGAGTAATTTTTTTTAGAGTGTAGATGTTAAACAGAGTGGGGAGAGAGTACCCCTGTGGAGCACCTAATTTCATTTTCCTAAGCTTAGAACGTTTGCCACGAAACTCGGTGAAGGTGTGCCGAGCAGCTAGATAGTTGGCAATCCAACGAATCTCTTGTGTAGGAATATGCATATTTAACAAGATAGCGAGAAGCATTGAGTGATTGACCTTATCAAATGCATTTGATAGGTCAATTGCCACAATAATGGTTCGGTGACAAGGACGACGTTGATTTAGCCCATCACGAATGCGTGTAGTGACGGCGAAATATTTTCTTGCATGATCACAAACAAAGCTGATTGGTATCCTAAAGAGGGTCTCATTTAAGAAAGATTTCAGTCATCACACTTAACGTTACGTCGTTGACTAGAAATTACGACTTCCGTTCACCAACTCCCAATTTTACGCCCATGCCCTTTACAGCCCATTCAAACTGCGGGCGATGCGATGCGATAAAAAGCGATAAGCTTCCCATCGCAAGAAAAATAAATTCTTAGCATTTAAAAAGGAACCAGCACGAACCCGCTTATGCCATTCAGCCTGCTTGCGATGCGACGTCGGGTTGTACGATGGAGAAATTTTCCATGTCGAATCATCGTGCCGTTTTAGACGATGTAATACGCCTTGTCGCCGAGGAAAGCGGCATGGAGGATACGATTTGTGTTTGGATCGGGTTCGTAGTGGCATGTGGTTGTACGATGGAGAACTTTTCCATGTCGAATCACTGTGTCGTTTCAGACGATGTAATGAGCATTGTTGCGAGGAAAGCGACATGGAGGTTTGTGTTTCTAGATTTTTTTTTTATAGTTTTGTAGTTTAGGCAAAAATGTATGGAAAACTGAGCTGTAAGAGAAGAACCCTTACAGCGCTTCGGTTGTTACGACGATATTATGTAACACCTCAAAGGAGCCACCGGAGGTATGGCAAAGTATATATATAAATTATCAGGGTCGGTCCCTGAATCTAATAAGCCCAATGCTTGCTAATTTAGAGTTAAGGCTATTAAGCCGGTATCTGTATGTATTAGAACTGTAATTGCATTGTTTAATCGTAACATGAAATAAATTGAATTGAAATTGAAATTGAAAATCTAATAAGCCATGTCTGTCTGTCTGTCTGTTAGCACGATAACTCCCGAAATAATGAAGCTAGCGGTTTGAAATTTTGGTCGAATGTTTGTTTTGCTAAAATCTTGGACGGTATTGAAAATGGGCCAAATCGGACCACGGGTTCCCCTACCTTCCATACAAACTAACCCTCCTTGATATTTTAATTCGGCCATAACTTTCGCTAGAATATCGCTATCGACTTGAAATTTTGATCAATATATGATTCTGACATATACTGTGAGTTGATGGTAAGTGGAGTAGGTCCGACTACCCCTACCCCTACTTCCCCTACAAAGTTATATTCAGCCATATCTTTTGATAGAATGTCACGAAAAACTTCAAATTAGTATCAAATGGTAGCCGTTGGATGCCTTGACAAGGTAATAAAGATGTGTCAGGTCCGACCCATCTACCCCTCCCTCCCCCACAAAAAATATGAAATTGAATATTTTGGGTTTTGCGTGCCTTCTAGGTATGTACATGGGTATACCCACTCATCGTGCTATTCGCACGATTAGAACTCGGTCTCGTTTCAATTTAAATTAAATTTGCTAATACTATTACCTATTAATTTTACCAGTTCACATCTGCTATAAATGTCTTAAAATTTGTATTATTGGAACTCCATTACCGACAAAACTCGTAAAATTCTTTATTGTCAGAACGTTTTGGAATTCAATCTACATTATTGATTTATTAATTAATGAGAATCAGACAAACACTCCCCTCTTATACGCGTGTGCTATAATTGAAACTCACAACACAAAGCGTATTCCACGCCAAATACTCGTAAATCACAGGAATTAAACTGTACATGTAACTATCTACCTCGTGCCGTCCGGATAGGATTATTGCCCTTAGCAGCCACTTAATGAATTCCTTCGGGGAGGATGTAGATGTGTGAAAAGAGTTTAACCTTACTCCATAGAACACTGTGCCCATAGACATCCGGTCAAGTCGTAACTTGCAATACATCCATGATGAGCCCCAACACTCTATCAGTTTACAAACCAGTGCCAAAACTGAAAAACAGACTTCCAGATTCTTTGATTGCAATCCATTGGGAATGGGGCCGAACGGATTACGAAAGACTTGCGGATGCTATTAAATGCTCTTGGTCACGCACAAAACTTTTACTTTGACTCCTTGGTCCTGTAGGTATGTCCCGGAAAGCACGTCGTCAATAACAATATCGCCTTCGGGAGGAAAGACACGGCGGTGACACGGGTGGTGGAGTGTCTGGGAGGTTCGATTCGTGGTGAATGTATTTTCTTTCCAAATTTCTATAGTTTGGACAAGGCAAACCAGGGTCAAAGGTGCTAAATGAGGAGTTGTGAAGATACTACTTTACTGGATATATTTAAATTTTGCTTATATTATGAGCTTTAAAGAAATGTCTCATAAATTAAATATTTTTTTATCTAAACATTTTCTAATAACCGCCGCTTTATGATAGACATTTTATAAAGCGCCTAGAGGAACTCTATGTAACTGCCCTTCATCGGCACTATTTTTATAAATGACACGTCAAATTTGACGGGCTGATGATGACTAAATCATTACGAACGGACCCCTACACTGAATCCATATATTTCTGCCAAAAGGAAGACATCCTCGGCAAGAACGTTGTTGAAGTAGAGAAATAGATAGATTGGACAAACACTTCTGGGAAGTATGTATGTACGTAGGTACGAGTAGGTAATGTACTTGTTAGGCGTAGTGGAGAATTAGAGTTGACTGCAAATGATGTTGCGTGTCAGAAAATAATTATCACAAGCATCGGACATTTTTTTTTGTTGTAAAGATTTACTTGAAGTGTCTGGGATAGCAATAAGCGAAAGATATTTTCAATTTGTCAAATTTATCGAGTCAGCAGCTTTTGCTTTTAGGGAAAGTCTGACATTTGGCAAGTAAAACATCTGAAAACGGTAGACAAGTCTACATAATTTTGTCAGAAAGGAGGAGTTGACTTAATTTTTTCCATGCACAATTTAAAATTATTTTTATTTTATTTGCAAGTAGAATCGTATTTGCATAATTTCAGAAGTCTTCTGAATTGAACTAATTGAATTTACTTCCTCTCACAACTATCCAATTCAAAAGGACGCTACATTCATAATTCATTTGCCCTCTCATCATTCCATTTCCATGCGAAATTCTCCATTCAAACTTTTTCATTCGCAGGATTCACCTCAATAACATACATGCGAGTGTATAGTACTGTCATCTCCTTTAAACCCATTTTCGGGGACAATTCACTTTTATTGTAAATTGCCTCAATTGAAAACGAAAACGACTGTGTCTATAGTTGGGAGGACTTGGATTCGGCAACGTGAATATGTATGTATGCGGCAATACGACTAGACAAGGATTTAAGCCTATGTGTGCAAGGACGTAGGCATACTATATAGAGGGCGTGGGCATGTAATACGAAAATCCAGACATTGCCAAAGAATATATAGGACAGCAGTAGCATACATATTCGCTATAACACTTAATCCTTTTGAATGGAAAGCCTTTTCATGGCCGACCCAGGTCTTGTATCTTCTGCTCGACTAAGTGTGTTGGGCTTTTACCCGGTACCAGGAAAAACTTTTAAGGACGAGTCGTAAATTCTGAAGACGAACTATTTATTTGAACCAGCATGAAAAGGTAATGTTACTGTACGCACTATAGGTGCCATATATACTAGATACCGAGATGGAGGATAAACGTATGTGGTAGGTATATCACGAACATGCCGCACCGAGTTTTCGAAGATAGAAGTCTTAAAAGACTTACCAAGTTTTATTCTTTACATGAGTCGGAGTTGCGGCTCTTTAAGTGCAAGGATATGTCGTTGAATTTACTTAGTTTTTGGCAGTTTTATTGATTTTAATTGCAAATAGCTTAGCTTGTTAGAACGATGTGGGCGAATTGTCTAATTGACATAAATAAGCGCCAAGCGGCCATCATAAGTCATTCTTATCAAATACTAACATACTTAACCTTCGGGCGGGCGCAATGCATCTGACAGATTAAGTGACCAGTTTTTGTTGCGCCAATCAGTGATATGAAAAGGGAGAGATCTGAAACTCACAGTAGCTTAATCTTTATCGATCAACTACCCAAATCAGTTTTCAGTTTCTATCTACCATATGTCTGAGGGGTGGGAGGGGGTGAAATTATCTCTCAGAGGTATTGCGCCCGATTGTGTTATTTTCTCCTTTTCTATGAAAATTTCCGCCTATTTATACTCTTCATATTGCGTAATAACGTTGTGTTGACTTTTAGGCTCACCAAATCGTTCAGTAGAGTGTTTTTAGTAAAATAAGCTCACATTTTTAAGCGTGTTGAGTTGGTGGAGGTTTTTTAAATATTGAAGCAATTGAAAGCGGAGTATTCTTCGAAAATTTAAAATGTGAAGGGTATCAAACTTTGTGAGCCAGTAATTGTTTCTAAAACTTCGTAGAACTGTTTCAAAAAGACAATGCAACAATAAATAAATAAACTTCGTTTCATCCTATTTTCTGCTCTTAATATGTCAGATGCATTGCGCCCGACCCGATCGTGTTAGGATTAGTATTGCGCCCGCCGGAAGGTTAAGATCCAATTCTGCCAATGTAGCATCGAATGGGGGGTGTAAAAATTGCCACCGTTTTCTCTCAACGAAACTGAAGGCCCTTTCACCTACTTAAAACTAAAGATCGACATTTCCCAAAGATCGCGTATCATTGAATACGCTTCTCTCCTGTCTCTTTAGTCCATCGTTACGACATGATGAAAGAAAGCGTGGGTCTCCTCCGCGCCCAATGGGGTACATGACTGTCTTCGTACAAGCAAAACTTTAAACAGGCAGAGATGAAAACAATTCTGACACCGTACACATTAGATCATTATGCGCGAAGAAAAGGGAATCCTTTCTATCCTTCATCCGTTCGCGTTATGACCTAATCAATGGTGGAACGCAGCTTATGTCGAAGGGATACATGATTAGTTTGGCCGTCGGTCACCAGGTCCATGATTTTCCTCAAGCAAAGTAATTTTTGTTGCCTCACCCTGCTGGGTGATTTGAATATCTTCGTACAAGGTAAACCTTAAGCTACAGTCACATTTGGCGAGCTACTAGTACTAGTAAAGTTGCATTCGAGAAATCACCATAGGCGACGACACGTAATAAACAACGAAATCAGTGTCATGTAAATGGGTGACTATGCGTTGTTACGACGTCGTCACCGAAAGTGTGATGCAACTAGACGCGCAACTAGTCACCCTATATACAGGAGTTAGTTGCAAACGTGAAATTACTACGGTGACGACGTCGTAAACAAATCAACAAACTGTTGTGCAATTTGACTAGTAGCTAGTCAACAGACACATTTCCTAGATACTAGTGGAATAGGACATGTTCAATTCGACTAGCACCCAGCCAGCGAGTGAATATACGCTAAAATTATTTTTCGGTGGATTTCGAATTAACTGCTCAACCGATTGACACGAAATTCAGTGTGAATGTGTTAAATGGTAGGGTATTTGCTAGGAATGCCTTCGAGATTACGAAATGGTAACAGGGTGTCCGAGACGAGGTGCGAAAGTCGATTATTCTATTTGTCATCGGAAAAGGGTGTATCGGCTCGTATATCGACATGAAATTCAGTGTAAATTTGCAGAACGGTAGGCTATTTGCTACAAACACGTTTGAGATTACGAAATATCAACAGGGTGTCCTAAAAAAGGTGCAAAAGCTGATTATAATCGGGAATACATTTTGTTTGAATGTGTAGTATGGTAGGGTATTTGCTACGAATGCCTTCGAGATTACGAAATGGTAACAGGGTGTCCGAGACCAGGTGCGAAAGTCGATTATTTTATTTGTCATCGGAAAAGGGTGTATCGGCACGTATATCGACATGAAATTCAGTGTAAAATATGTAGAATGGTAGGCTATTTGCTACAAACACCTTTGAGATTACGAAATATCAACAAAGGTGCAAAAGCTGATTATAATCGGCAATAAATTTAGTGTGAATATGTAAAATGATAGGGTATTTGCTACGAATACCTTCGAGATTACGAAATGGTAACAGGGTGTCCGCGACGAGGTGCAAAAGTAGATAATAATCAGCAATAAATTTAGTATGAATGTATCGAGTGGTAGGGTATTTTCTACGAATACCTTTGAGAATCAGAAATGTTAACAGGGTGTCCCAAACGAGGTGCAAAAGTAGATCATTTTGTTAATAATGGTTAAATGGATTTACCAGATGACCAGTGTTTGTATATGCCGGTTGATTTTATTTGTCATCGGAAAATGGTGTATATCGACATGAAATTCAGTGTAAATATGTCGACTGGTAGGTTATTTGCTACAAATACCTTTGAGATTGGGAATTTCTAACAGGGTGTCCTAAACAAGGTGCAAAAGTAGATAATAATCAGCAATAAATTTAGTATGAATGTGTAGAATGGTAGGATATTTGCTACGAATACCTTTGTAGTCGGGAAATGTTATCAGGGTCTCTCAAATGTCTTCTTCTTCTTTATATGCCAGTCACAATTATAAATAAATATGATAAACATGTTTTTTTTTACCAAAAACAGTTTTTAGACACCTGGCCCTCTACTGATTCCAAAACACTAAAAATAGCCTGGCTCTGCCTTTTCTATTTGAAATGCTAAAATGACACTAGTCGCAGATACAGACTATAGAAAAAATAGGGATAGCGACCCTTCGACGAAAATGCACAGCAAACAGTCACTTTTTGTGAATGTTTTCTGTAACCGCAGGTTTTTCGAATTTTTGTATTGTGTTGTTAGCCATTGTTTGTTGGGTATGCTGATTATGACAACCACTTTTTCACCTCGTTTGAGAGACCCTGATAACATTTCCCGACTACAAAGGTATTCGTAGCAAATATCCTACCATTCTACACATTCATACTAAATTTATTGCTGATTATTATCTACTTTTTCACCTCGTTTAGGACACCCTGTTAGCAATTCCCAATCTCAAAGGTATTTGTAGCAAATAACCTACCAGTCGACATATTTACACTGAATTTCATGTCGATATACACCATTTTCCGATGACAAATAGAATAATCGACTTTCGCACCTCGTCTCGGACACCCTGTGACCATTTCGTAATCTCGAAGGCATTCGTAGCAAATACCCTACCATTCTACATATTCAAACAAAATTTATTCCCGATTATAATCAGCTTTTGCACCTTTTTTAGGACACCCTGTTGATATTTCGTAATCTCAAAAGTGTTTGTAGCAAATAGCCTACCATTCTACATATTTTACACTGAATTTCATGTCGATATACGTGCCGATACACCCTTTTCCGATGACAAATAAAATAATCGACTTTCGCACCTCGTCTCGGACACCCTGTGACCATTTCGTAATCTCGAAGGCATTCGTAGCAAATACCCTACCATTCTACATATTCAAACAAAATTTATTCCCGATTATAATCAGCTTTTGCACCTTTTTTAGGACACCCTGTTGATATTTCGTAATCTCAAAAGTGTTTGTAGCAAATAGCCTACCATTCTACATATTTTACACTGAATTTCATGTCGATATACGTGCCGATACACCCTTTTCCGATGACAAATAAAATAATCGACTTTCGCACCTCGTCTCGGACACCCTGTTACCATTTCGTAATCTCGAAGGCATTCGTAGCAAATACCCTACCATTCTACACATTCAAACAAAATTTATTCCCGATTATAATCAGCTTTTGCACCTTTTTTAGGACACCCTGTTGATATTTCGTAATCTCAAAGGTATTCGTAGCAAATACCCTACCATTATACACATTCCCACTGAATTTCGTGTGGATCCGTTGAGCCGTTAATTCGAAATCCACCGACAAATAATTGTAGTGTATGTTCACTTCCCAGTAGAATAATTGAACATGTCCTATTCCACTATTAAATACATACATTTTACTACTTACTAGTAAAATTGCATAACACTTTTTTGATTGTTTACGACGTCGCGTCGTCACCGTGGTAATTTCGCGCATACAACTAATTCC
Source organism: Microchrysa polita (assembly GCA_949715475.1). Classification (NCBI taxonomy): domain Eukaryota; kingdom Metazoa; phylum Arthropoda; class Insecta; order Diptera; family Stratiomyidae; genus Microchrysa; species Microchrysa polita. Next base: position 67,471,982 of record OX454418.1, on the reverse strand, counting down.
TAGGTAGATAGGGTGACTATTCACGCGTCTAGTTGCACACACTCTCGGTAACAAACGTCGTAACAACGCGTAGTCACCCATTTATATGACACTGTTTCGTTGTTGACGTCGTCGTCACCGTGGAGATTTCTTGTATGCATGCACTAGTAGCTAGTACTAGCACGGTCTGACTGTAGCTTTAGACTGGTATGAGAGAAAAACCTGTTCGGCGTTGTACACATTAGATCATAAAGGGTGGCCCAAGTAGAGCGCCGGATTTGAATTTCGCGCTATTGTTAATTTTTTTGATCAAATTATTTAAAGTTTCGCGACTGCAGTTCGCAAACTTTTGGGTTGTTCATAATGGCCCAAATGAAGCAACTGTTCGAAGATTTATAAAATTCAATGAAAGTGTGATGTGGAACCATTTACGCGTCTTCGTTGAGGTCGTTCGAACGAAAATATCGCAGCTGTGCGTGATAGTGTCGCTGGAAGTCCAGCCATCTCAATCTGACACCGAGCACAGGAACTCGGTGCTTCCATATCCAGATCCACTACACAGCGAATATTGACAAAAGATTTGCATTTTCATGCGTACAAAGTGCAATTGACTCAAGCAAGAACTGAAGCATGCAGACCATGCACAGTGAAGAGAGTTCATCAATTAGTTCAGGGAAAAACAACAAGAAAATGCCGACAAAATCATCTTTAGTGACAAGGCTCATTATCATCTAGATGGCTTCGTTAATAGGCACAATTGTCGCATTTTGGGGCTCAGCCACAATAGTATAGTGATTTTAGCTGAAAAAATGATGAAACCCAAACATCCAAAAAAAGAGCTGACTTTTGATGCCAATTGTTCTATGGCCTGACCACATTACGCAGTAAAAAGTTAGACTTTTTTGCGGGTCACATTTGGCTGGGAAGAAGGTGGCAAAGGGGTGAAAGGGTACCTTCCATACAAAATGACCCGAAAATTGCCTACGAGCAAAACTTTAATTTTGGTTGACTTGTTCCCTAATTTCTTAATAAACTAGTGGCATTGAATTTGAATAATTTGTATCGGAGGTACCCTTTGTTTTAATCCGATCGAAGTAATATTTGGTGGAGGGTCTAATGGGGCTTAGCCTTTACGTTTACCAAAATTTTTCCCGCCTGCTGTGATTCGGCGATAAGTTACAGGCATGTTTTTTTTTAAATTTTAATAGGGGATATAGGGGAATGCTTTGACGGGGCAGCTTGAGTCTCCGTGTGGGACAGCTATATATTGTTAGGAATAGTTATGCCAATTACCATGGCTCTAATTAAATTACTTCAGGAGCTAGAATGCCAAATGCAACTATCAAAAAATCGAAATTACACCGAATGTTTTTAGGTCTAGTATACAATCTGCCAAGAGAAGGTATACGGTATTATATATCATTAGAAAGGGAATTTTGTGTAGTTTAAATTGTTCTTAGAAAATTTTGCTGCAAATATTGCAGTTAACAAGATATTGGCGAAAAATCATAATTTCACCCCTTTGCCACCCCCTCCCCCCCCCCCAGACGCGCAAAAAACTCTAACTTTTTACTGCGTAATGCGGTCAGGCGACAGAACAATTTGGCATCAAAAGTCAGCTCTTTTTTTGGATGTTTGGGTCTAGAGCTAAAATCACTATACTACAAGTGATTTATGAGAAACAAATGCATCCGCAGCGTGTGACTGTTTGGTGTGAATTTTGGGCTAGAGGCATCATCGGTCCATATTTCTTCGAAAATGAGGCAGGTCAAACACAAACCGTGAATAGTGTTCGTTATCGTCAAATGTTATTCAGCTTTTTTTTGCCGAGACTTGAAGATATTGAAATAAATACTTGAATAAGTTCCTGATCTGTTCAGAAAATAACTTTCTCCTGGGTTTTTAACCCTAGAGAGATAATCATATTTTTTACCCCTGAAAAGATAATCATACGTCGATTCGACGTCTTGCGAGTTAACATCCTTATAACTTCTTTGTTAAGAGTAACATGTTGTTAAAAGGTAGATATATAATCATTTGTATTTAATATTAATCTGTTAAACTCATGGTTTTGCAAAATTATCATTTGTTTGTGTATATAATATTAATTTTAAAAAAGTGGTTCTAGTAAAAAGTGGGCTGTCCTTTCAATAGATTAAAATAAAGGATATCTTTATCGAAACAGGCTTTTAGTGGTTATATCCAAGTAAATACACATCCACATTATGAAGATTTATAAAAATGTCAATTCGGGCGAAATAAAATATTTTTCAGTACAAATTTGTTCTACAGTTTTTACTGACGTTAAAGATAATCATACGTCGATTCGACGTATATTTGACTTATGACCCCCCAATATTTTAGGCTGTGTGGCACCCAAGCTAATTATTTTGCCACGTAATTACGCCTACAGACATGAATTGAGTTAAATCTTGGAACCAACAAATTATGAAGCTTCACTTATGAGATATAATAAAAAGAAAAATTTCTGTACGTCGATTCGACGTAGATTATCTCTCTAGGGTTAAAAGACCTCATAGATACCGAAGCTTCTGTTCTCATCAACTTACAGGCAATGAACCCCGAAGCTTTACTCTAAGTCGAAGCCTTTTTCTCCCGACTGTTCTTGGACTCCTTTAGTCTTCTTGCTCGTCATCTTATTCTTGTTTTACCATAACTCCTAGTGTGTTGAAGACTACCGTGTGACGTTTGTAGTCGACAACGATTTGTAGCGACTGTGGCGACATGACAGCGGTGGAGGAAGATGTTTCCTCACTGAGAAAAGAGCGGCGCGGAGATCGTCAGAAGGTGTTCTAGAACGATTTAGTCGTATTGTGAAATTCATCGTTACGAGACGCGCAAATTACCTATTCGTAAAATAAAGTCTTGCATATTTTATAAAATTCGGTGTTTTAATCAACGAACGCGCTATAAATTGGTGACCCCGACGACGCGAAGGGCAACACGACTCGTAGTGTGAAAACAATCATCGAACAATCGAATAAATCGAGCAAATCGCCATGACCGACGGAGCAGAAAATTCCGGTGTAAGGAAAAGTGCTGAAGTGCACAGCGACGGGATAGACGATAGTGATAACGTGTCCTCGGTTCGAAAGGTGCAAATTCCACCGTTTTGGAAAGAAAATCCTACTCTATGGTTCGCGCAAGCGGAAATCGCCTTCGAGTTGGCACGCATTTCGAACGACGCGACGAAATTCAGGTATATCGTAATAAATCTAAGCCAGGACGTTTGCGGATTCGTAGCTGATCTAATCGTGTCGCCTCCCGCAACGAACAAGTACGCGACCTTACGCGATCGGATAATAAGTATTCATTCCGAATCGGAGGAAACTAAGCTTAGAAAGCTATTGCGGGGCCTTAACTTCGGTGACGAAAAACCATCGGCTAAGCTTTGGAAAATTAAGCAATTGTGTACCGGCCAAATATCGGACAAAATCATCAAAACTTTGTTCTTCGAACAGCTCCCCGAGGCTGTGCAAAGCATCCTCGCTATTTCGGAAAGCGATGATTTAAACAAACTCTCAGCGCAAGCCGATAAGATACTCGAGGTGTCGTCCTCTCAATTTTTGGCTCCGGTGGCGTCCAAAAGCGAATCCGAGGTGAGTGCCGTTACTAACTCAACAGGTGTGTTTCCCGAGATGCGGGAACTTAAGGAAATGATTGAACGGCTTTCGCGTGAAGTACAGGAGATTAAAGTGCGTAGCCGAAGCGGATCGCGAGAGAGAGGTAGCGAAATAACATCTGGGCTATGTTTTTTCCATGCTAAATTTGGCGCTAAAGCGCGCAAGTGTCGAGAGCCCTGCTCATACCAAAAAAACTAAATCCAGCTGCATCGTTTTCGGCAAACGAGTGCAGCCATTCGATAAACAGCCGACTAAAAATTAGAGACAGGAAGTCCGGGCTAGTGTTCTTAATTGATACGGGAGCCGACATTTCAGTAATCCCGACCTCGTCCACTAAGCCCAATATAAAAAGCGAATTTCAGCTGTATGCGGCAAACGGTTCGTCGATCGATACTTACGGAACCCGTTTGCTCGACTTAAACATAGGGCTACGGCGCCCATACCGCTGGCAATTCACTCTCGCTAACGTTCAACAACCAATAATTGGTGCGGATTTTTTGCGACACCACAATCTTCTTGTCGACTTACGTGGCCGTCGGCTGGTGGACGCCAAAACCCAACTACAAATCGGAGCAGAGCTGGTGAACTATAAGGGCGTGGCGTTAGACACGATTGATAATTCTTCGAAGTACGCCTTCTTACTTAAAAAATACGCCGAAATTACAAAGTTTGCGAAAACAAAACCACCGATCGAAGCACCCGTTGAACACGAGATACATACAGAAGGCCCTCCTGTACGAGAGAAAGCCCGCAAATTAGCTGGCGAGCGGCTTATAGCAGCGAAAAGGGAAATCGATTTCCTCATCGAACAAGGTATCTGTGAACCATCGAGCAGCAGCTGGGCATCGCCAATACACTTGGTGCCAAAGAAACCCTCCGGTTGGCGCACTTGCGGTGATTACAGAGGACTAAATGCTAAAACGATACCGGAACAGTATCCTATACCACTACTGTCCGATTTTACGCACAAGATCGCTGGTTGTAAAATTTTCAGCACATTGGATTTAGTCCGTGCGTACCACCAGATACGAATCGCACCACGAGACCAGCACAAAACGGCCATCATTACGCCTTTCGGTCTGTTCCAATTTAAGGTAATGACGTTTGGTCTACGAAACGCCGCCCAAACGTTTCAGCGGCTGATGGACAATGTCCTGCGTGGTTTGGACTTCTGCCATTGCTATATCGACGACATTATTATCGCATCGAACTCGAAAGAGCAGCACGAGAAACATCTTGAAATCGTCTTTGAGAGGCTGCAACGTTTCGGACTGACCATAAATATAGCAAAATGCGTATTTGGTCAACAAGAGGTCACGTATCTTGGCCACCTTGTCAACAGCGAAGGTATCCGTCCACCACAAGATCGCATAGATGCTATAAATAGTTACGAAAAGCCCAAAACCATCGAAGAGCTACGCAGGTTCATTGGTGCGATCAACTTCTACCGCAACTGCCTTCCGAAAGCGGCAGACATACAAGTACCATTGCTAAAACTGATCAAAGGCAACCGAAAACGCGACAGACGATTAGTTCAATGGACGAATGAAGCAGAGGAGGCATTCGACAAGTGCAAGTCCTTGATACGAAACGCAGTAACGTTAGCGCATCCTGTGGTCAACGCCCCTCTTATTTTACGCTGCGACGCTTCGGATTTCGCAATAGGTGCGAGTCTAGACCAACAAGTCGGAGAGGTAATAACGCCGCTTGGTTTTTTCTCGCGGAAGCTCAACAACACACAAATGCGATATAGCGCTTACGACCGCGAACTGCTTGCGATTTATCAAGCAGTAAAATTTTTCCGCCACATAATCGAAGGCCGAAAAATCCAAATCCTTACGGACCATAAACCCCTTTCGTTCGCTTTTCAGCAAAAAGCATCCAAAGCTTCGCCACGCCAGCAATCGCAGCTCGACTACATCGCTCAAATATGCACCGATATTGTGTATGTTCCAGGCCAATGGAATTTCGTGGCCGACGCATTCTCCCGTCTCAACGCTATCTCGATGCCAGCAGTGATCGATGCTACCGAATTGGCCCAGCAGCAAGAGATCGACGACGAGCTAGCACATCTATTGCAAAACGAATCTTCGCTCAAACTAGAATTAAAACAGCTCGACAGCTTAAACCCAGCCGTTTTCTGCGACGTTTCATCAGGGCAGATACGACCTTACGTACCAAAAACTCTTCATAGGAAAGTTTTCCAGGCATTCCACGAGTTGTCGCATCCCAGCGGCCGCACAACGCGAAAGGCAATTGCTGCGAAATATGTTTGGCCACGGATGAATTCCGACATTAAACAATGGGCACGATGCTGCCTACCCTGCCAGCGCAGCAAAGTGCACCGACATGTGAAGAATATCCCTGAGTCAATCCCGATTCCGCAGGCTCGTTTCCGACACATCCACATCGACATCATAGTGATGCCGCCGTACAAAGGATATCGTTATTGCCTCACGGAAATAGATCGATTTACACGTTGGCCAGAGGTGTTCCCGCTAAAGAATATCACCGCCGACACAATTGCAACCGAGTTTTGGAATGGTTGGATCACGAGGTTCGGCTCACCGGAGACCATCACAACAGACAGAGGCAGCCAATTTGAGTCCCAACTGTTCGAAGCGCTAGCCAGATTTATTGGGAGTAAACAAACGAAGACTACGGCATACCATCCGGCATCCAACGGCATGGTTGAGCGATGGCACAGATCGCTTAAGACAGCCATAAAATGTCACGAAAGCTACGAATGGGTGGACATCCTCCCAACCGTGTTACTTGGACTCCGAACGAGCCTAAAGGAGGATATTAAGGCATCCGCAGCAGATCTCGTGTATGGCAGTCCTCTTCGAATTCCAGGAGAAATCGTCACCGACGTCCAGCCATCGACCGACCCACTTGATTTCATCAAAAAACTCCGTGCGCACGTTCAAAGGATGAAACCGACTCCAACGGCACATCATTATAAATCGAAACACTTCGTCTTCAAAGAGCTTCCGACCTGTTCCCACGTTTTCGTCAGAATCGATGCGACACAAAAACCTTGCGAGCAGCCATACGAAGGACCGTACGAGATTATTGAAAGGATTTCCGACAGAGTCTACAAAGTAAACATTAAAGGTAAACCAACAACAATTTCAACTCAGAGACTGAAACCGGCATTCATCGAGAACGAGCCAACACGGGTAGTAATCCACCGCCCACCTCAGACGAGCACAGAAACCATTCGACATCAACCCGCAGAGAAGTCGCCATCAATACAAACATAATCTGAGTCGCCCTCGAAGAAATCCAAAAAGGTTCGATTCGCTTCTCAACCGCAATTCTCAACGTTCTCCAACTGCAGTTTCGTCGCTCGGAAGGGGGCTGTGTAGCGACTGTGGCGACATGACAGCGGTGGAGGAAGATGTTTCCTCACTGAGAAAAGAGCGGCGCGGAGATCGTCAGAAGGTGTTCTAGAACGATTTAGTCGTATTGTGAAATTCATCGTTACGAGACGCGCAAATTACCTATTCGTAAAATAAAGTCTTGCATATTTTATAAAATTCGGTGTTTTAATCAACGAACGCGCTATAGATTCAAAGACAACTAAATTCGGAGTGTGATAAGTTTGTCAGCCATACCACTTCCCAGTCGCATTGTTAGTTTATTATTCTATAATAAGCATATTTGTTATCATTTTCTGAAGAAACTTGCGGCGGATCATGCCGAGTTCGGAAACTCGTTTTTCTATGAATCTCTGTATCACAGAGTGGCAACCGAACGATCACGGCCACCGAGCACGTTACCTTCTTACGTCATTAAATTCGAAATAGAAAAGCGAGGTGAGTAGCCAACAATTCACCTTTGAGAAACTCAGGTAGTAGTTTAGCTTATACGATAAACTTAACCCTCGGATGGTTCAGTGGGGTCTGACAGACCCCAGAGAAATTTAAATCTTAAAATTTTCATAGAAAAAGTCATTGAATGGTATTTTGTGGCATATGTAATTTAAGTATGTGTCACATACGTTCACTTAAGCATTAATTTGTTTGAATATGTAATTTTGTTAATAAGTTATAGCAGTTTGAAAGTGCTCTGGGGTCTGTCAGACCCCACGAACCATTTACGTATGCATTTTTTACAAAAGGACATTTTTCGTTTTGTGGAAAATTTTCGAAGTATGTTATTTGGAAAACAATGAAATGTAATAACAATGGTCGGGCAGTGTTGCAGCTTTGTAATTAGAGTACATTTGTGAAATAAGATATGTTATTTTTGAAAGAAATGGAGAATTTAGGGTGTTTTGAATTAGGGATTTTTTTTAAATTTTAGTCAATTCATTCAAAGTTATGCCTTTTTTTACCTGGTTTTCATTTATGAGGATCTCCTTACACTATTGTGTCATTACCTTATGACTTTTAATTCAAGTCTTAAATTAAAGACTTTTCTGAGCGTATGAAATAGGTGGGTATTTTATATAATACACAAAGCTTCCTCAACAAACTTGGCTATACGCTTGTCGAACCTCTTCTAAGAAGGAGTAAATCGAGGGTCAATATTCGTAGAAGCACAGTGCAAAATACTGACGACATTTTGCGGGTATTGTTCAGATTGCCCCCTCCCCCATGAGGTCTGATGCCCCAGGCCCCCCATTGGGGTCAGATGGTCTCCCAAAGAGGCAAAAATGTGTTCTATGCCCACGAACAAAGGATTGGAAGACACACTGCAATTGCAACGAGCGCGAAAAGCCAATCTGCGAAGAACATCGAGGAAAAAAGCTGTGAAGAATCCTCTAAATATTCACTAAACTTGGATCCCGATTTAAGAGAAACTATTAAGCTTAGCTACAAAATTTTGATGTACTTATCTTTTCTAATTAGTATTAAATACGTTTCGACTAATAAAAATACAATTTTGTAAAAATATTAGTTTTTATATCAATTTATTTGTGATAAGCTCAAATTCTCCTCAAATTTGACACCACCTAATTTTTCCTTCCACATACTGAAAACTGCTGTCCGAATTCCACTTTTTTTATATACCACTTAATCAATAGGCTTCACAGTTACTTCTAGTTCAAACAAATGTGCCAAAAAAGCAAAAATTTAAGTTTTAGAGCGATTTTTGCCTTGGGGTCTGTCAGACCCCACTGAACCATTTACGTATGTAAAATTTACCTGAACCATCCGAGGGTTAAAACCAGTAACCTGATTGCATTTGCTAATTGTCACCCTTGCATATTCCAGGATCCTGTCAATCCAATTCAGACAAAACTAACGCCATTCCCGTCTTTCCTCCTAATCAAATTTAAACGAATACATCTCGAAATTTCTCTTCTTAAAATGTTTAACAAACAAATCTCGTTGAATTCCTTACTTGCCAACAATAACTTTATCTCCAGGACAGTTGAACGAAACGGATACATATTTTGAATATTTCAACACGGTATCGTTGAATCACACCATAACTTTCTTAGCAAATCTTGCCCGCGCTAAGATATAGATACTGGCTATAACAAACAAAATACTTTATGCTCTGTAATCAAGCCAATCTCACAACAAGACATGACAAATGTTTATAACTCAACTTTTACTTCAAACTGCCTTCATGTAATCTTTTTATTTGTCTGTTATCTTTCCGTTGCAATAGTTGCAAAATAAAATATACACAATCTGTAAACATGACGGGGGACAAAAAAGGAAGGAAGTGTTTGTTATTGTTATATTGTTGTTTGTTTGCTGAAGTATTTGAGCAGGATCTAAGGAGAAAAGTAGTAGGCAGTCTGGTGGTCTACTGGTTGGCGTGCTTTCTGTCAAAACACAAGGCCTTTGGTTCAAGACCCACTGTAAAGGGATGATGACCACATTCCAATATGTGATGTTAGTCCCAACATCTTTACAAAAAGCCGCAAAATATGACTAACCCACACATTCCCATTCGAAAACCAATGATTTTTTTTAATTGAACTGAACTGTAGGTATGTTGTAATTTTTTTGGTTTTATGTTGTTTTTTTATAATAATATTATTCGTATGGCTTTTAGCCGAAAATTTTTTTTGTGCATTTTCAAACATACTCAAGTTATTGAAAAACCGCAGCCGAAATTTGAATGAAACTTTGCGTTAACAAATTTCTACCTCAGTTCTATGACGTGTTCCGATTCCATCTGTTCCTGGATGCGTTGAGGCTAATCCAGGAACACACTTGGATGCATTTTGGTTAATGTATTCAAAAAGAAAAAAAGTTTTCTTGCAAGAACCTAATATTTGGGGGTTGGTTTGTATGACAGCCCTATGACATAATGTTCCAGTTCCATCCATTCCTAGATATGTTTTGAGGCTTTACTATGTACACATTTGCGTGAAGTTTGGTTAAGATTGGTTCATAAAGAGAAAAGTTTTTCTTAGAAGAAGCTAATTTTCAGCGGCAGCCCCATGACCTCATGGCCCGGTTCCATTCGTTTCGACATTATATACAGGCGAACTTGACTAGAAAGGTTGATAACCATATGTGGCACATGGCTCCCTGCAGGGGGGTCGGTGTCCTTGTGACACCAGCCAAGAAAGGCTGGATGTAGTGGGACAAAGATTTTTGGTGAGTTGCGACACCACGGACCTAGCAGCGCATGGGGGCCCCTGGTTCAGTTGATACGCCATGGCGAGGATCTGTACAAAGACCAATCGGGCGGTAACGTTCCCGTGCTCCTGAGTTATGTACGGCGTGATTTACCTCCCCCCATGACTTACGGGAGGGAAGTCACTAAAGGCCAAGCACGATTATGGTGTCCTCTGGTGGGGGAGTGCATCGTATGGAAATCGTGTGAGCTTCGGAGTTGACGGCTTCGCATGGCCCGAGCCCTGAAGGGGCTAGTTAGGGAGAACGGCCTTGGTGGTAAATGCCTACGCGCCTATATCTAACTAGTTTGTGGATTGATGACCACACTGCCCGAGTCGCATTGCTGACTAGTAAACTGAAGGGGCCACCTGGATGTGAAAAGCAGCGCTACGTGTCTACACAGGCTCGTAGTCACAGGTCCAACGAGCCTGGGATGTGCATGTCTGAATTCGACGTGAGGCTTAACCAATAGGGGGCCGAAGGAGGATCACACCTGCTATAGAGAAGTCTATAGCGAATAGTGAACTACGGGGATGGGCGTGCCCAGGGGACCATGGTCCTTACCCATCAAGGCGTTGGCTTCGTAGTGGCTGGAGGTTGTTACCCAAGTCATCCAGCTAGTGATGCAACCCCGGGGTTGGGTTCCTGATAATGTGTGCATGCGCCGGATGGAGAAATCCCCATCTGACAATAAGACCTTGTCAGTTAAAAGCCGAAGGCCCAAACATTTAGCGGGACCCGGAGATAAAGGCCGAAAGGCTAGGTTCTCCCCTGACGGTATACCTCGTAGATGGTTTGCTTCTGGTACATGGATAGATTTCTGTAAAAGTCTAGAGATTGATCGAATTTTTATTTTTTTTTCTACTTTTCCCCAATGAAGACAAAACAACCTTTCACATAAATTCATTTTTGGATTCACCGTTATTTGACAAAATAAAAGTACTAGTGCATATGGTGGAATTTATCCAAAGGACTCAACCATTTGTCAAACTCGGCGTTGCATCTGATAACCTCTGGAGTAGCTTCATCGTACATATAGTTTTTTATTTAAGCATGATCATCGGGAACATGTGCTTCTATAGGGTCAACCATATGAAATCACCGAAGACTATATGTGGAGTACCACTCTCCATTCCCAAATAAGGAATTATTATTTGCATGTGGGTGTAGATCTTGTGTACTACTCGATTTCGAGCCTTTATAAATTGAACTTTAAAGCAGGAAATACACTTACGGTCAAAAGTATTTTTGGAAAGTATGATAGTTATTCATAAAACTCGTATGTCCTTTGAAAGTTCGAAAGCTTAGCTACCTGTTGGTACCCTTTTTATCAACATTTGCTTTGCACTTTTTAAATTATTGCCACTTGTAACAAAAAACCCAGAAAAATTGAAGTTTCAGGTAAAGATCAGGTCAGGTAAACTACCCCTATAAAAGCGCCCGTAATCGGTTTCTCATTATCAGTTGCATCAGGAAAGTTAGGTAACTTACATCTGAAGTAATTTCAGTCACTGTTTGGTCATGAATGGATACGACGCCAGAACAGGCGGCACAAGTTGTAGCCCTATTGTCGGAAAATCATAGTCAGCGAACCGTCGCTCGCGGTCTTGGAATGAGTCAGTCTGCTGTCTCGAGAGTTAGCAGGAGATTTCGAGAGACTGGTAGCTTTAATTCGAGACCAAGAACGGGCCGCCCTCGATCCACTTCAGAGAGAGACGACCGTTTCATTGTAACAAGTACGTTACGAAATCGTTTCATCACGGGTGTTGCTGCGCAGCGGAACCTGAGGCGTGTTCGCGGAGTAGCTGTCAGTGACCGCACGGTAAGGAGACGATTAAGGGAAGCGAATATCACTCCAAGACGGTCTGCCAGGGGCCCCAAATTGACTGCACGACAGCGACAAGCGCGCCTCTTATTTGCTCGTAATCATCTTACTTGGAGCGATACGGAATGGAGCTCAGTATTGTTCACTGACGAGTCGAGAATGTGTCTGTATGGCAGTGACAGAAGATACAGGCGTCCAACTGAGCGATTTGCGCAGTGCTGTTTCACTGAAACGGTTGCATACGGCGGCGGTTCCTGTATGATGTGGGCTGGCATTTCATTGAAGGGAAAAACGGATCTCGTATTCGTGCCCGCAGGAGGCCGAGGAGCAGGGCTGACAGCTGAGCGATACGTTACCGATGTTCTCCGTGTCCACGTTGTGCCCTATGCAGCATTTATTGGCGAGAACTTTACTTTGATGCACGACAATGCCCGGTGTCATGCGTCGCGCCTCACTCGGCAGTTCTTGAATGAAGCCAATATGTCGTCACTTAACTGGCCTGCGCGCAGTCCCGACATCAATTCCATTGAACACTTATGGGACGAACTCAAGAGAAGAGTCCGAGCCAGAAATCCAGTCCCTTCGTCCACTGAAGAATTGAAGGCGGCCCTATTAGAGGAGTGGAACGGTATTCCTCAAGATACCATCAGCAACTTGATCAAATCAATGCAGAATCGACTGGAAGCTGTCATTAGAGCAAGAGGAGGAAATATCAAATACTAAAATAATAAATACTTAACTTATTTTCCAACAGTTTTTGTTTTATTTGCAAAAAACCTAACCAAAATCCATTTTCATATTTGCTCATTTTTGCTACGTTTTCGTTCAAAGAGCATCAATTTTAAAAGTGCTCGCTAAATATTGGTTAAAATGGTACCAACGTAAAGCTGAGGCCTTAAGCTTTTCAATGACATACGATTTTTATGGATAACTGCTATACTTTTCGAAAAACACGTACAAATACACGCGCTTTTAGGTTGAGTCGATACTTTTGACCGTAAGTGTAGTTCATTTCCATAATATCTTCGCACAATTAATCCACTCCATCTACTTTTCAACAAAGCTACCTGATGAACTCTAATACCTTAACCTTCGGGCGGGCGCAATGCATCTGATAGATTAACCAACCAGTTTTTGTTGCGCCAATCAGCGATATGAAAAGGGAGAGATCTGAAACTCACAGTAGCTTAATCTTTATCGATCAACTACCCAAAGCAGTTTTCAGTTTCTATCTACCATATGTCTGAGGGGCGGGAGGGGATGAAATAATCTCTTCCTTTTCTATGAAAATTTCCACTTGTTATACTCTTCACATTGCGTAATAAATTTGTGTTGACTTTTAGGCTCACTAAATCGTTCAATAGTGTGTTTTTAGCAAAATAAGCTCATATTTTTTAACCGGTCGAGTTGTTGGAGGTTTTTTAAATATTGAAGCGCAGTGGCGTAGATAGCTTTTCGTAGGGGGATCATTTTGCTAGATTTCTTATACATTTACGAGTATCAAATGTTGCATTTCAAAACTACAATTTCCGTATTTATTACACTTCAAATTAGCAGTTTTGCCAGACAAAAACTGAGTCCTGAAAATATTGCATCGATTATTTTGGCTTTTTTACTACGGTGAGTGAATTCACAAGTACATATTCCAATTATTATGGAGTATCAAAGCTTTATACAGGGTTAAATCAGTGGTTCCCAAACTTTTCGGAGTTACGGAACACCTAGCATCGCTGCTTTTCTGGCCAGAACGCCTCAAAACAGAGATAAAAATAAATCATTCAGTTATATGTCCAGGAAACGGAAATTGTGAAGTCGAGAGCTCGTTGGGAATCCCAGTATTTGTGGATAAAGTACTCAACTCAGAAATTCGTGAGTAGATATCTCTGAAATTTTCATTAACTTGTAGAACACCGTAGCAGCTATATGTATTTGCTATAAATTTCAAGGCCCTAGCTATGGCAAAAATGTGTCTTGAACTCAAAATTTGGACTGTTAAAGATTCGTTAAAGAAAATAGGAGAAAAGTTTTGATTAACACAAATTTAATCCTCTTAATTTATTTGCGCCTTAATTGTAATCCCAAAAACCTCGTCACAAACACTATGGACATGCTTTATTTTCTAGTACACACTACTTCCGTTTCCATTTCATATAATAGAAAGTTGTAAAAGAAAATCGATCGAGTCTCTGATCCTGGTCAAATATTTTGCAGTCAAGTTGTTTTCCAGTACAGTGTCACACTAAGCTTCCGAATTCTAAAACTTACAAACATTTTTTCGTATGGATTGTTTGCTTTTTGTTGTCCAAAAGCTCTTTCTACATTTTTCTTACTTTTGGATATCTTCGCCGCGAAACCCCTGAGAGATCTTCACGGAACCCGCGGAACTCCGTTTGTTTGTTAATTTATTTTCGAATCACTGTCTTATTATTTCAATTTTGGACATTTCTAAAAAAAAAAAAAAATTAAAGATTTAGTTAAAAATAATCCTGGTTATAGTTTTGAAAGTACTTTGTATTAAATTCAATAAAATTGCGAACAAGTAGAGAAAATCAAGAGTTCCTTTGCCCTGCTATATACGATAAAACCTTTCGTCAAATTTTAACTTTAAGCGGCACTTCTAGATTACTTCAATAGGGCTTGCTGTGCGAAACTCCAGAGCCCATGTAAAAAAAGTAAATGAACGTAAAGCCATGCGCTGTAGTGTTTCTATTCTATCGATACGCTTCTATTATACAATTGAAATTTGAGGAAGTGCTAAATTTTGTATTGCAGTTCTGAAAATGGTTTCACATTTTTATGAAACAGTTCACACGTTAAATAATTTCAGCGAAAAGTTGACTTTTGCTAATTAAATACTAACAAATGTGTAACCGAGAGGGGGGGGGGGGTTATCCCCTTGATCCCCCCTTATCTACGCCACTTTTGAAGCGATTGAAAGCGGAATATTCTTAGAAAATTGAAAATGTGAAGGGTATGAAACTTTGTGAGCCAGTTGTTGTTTCTAAAATTTCGTAGAACTGTTTCAAGAAGACAATGCAACAATAAATAAGAGTCTAAAGTTTACAGGAACTTAGTTTCATCAAATTTTCTGCACTTAATCTGTCAGCAGTGTTACCAATTTAGGGGAAAGTTCCCTAAATTTAGGGTTTTTTGAACCTCCTAGGGAGAATTTTAGGGGGAGAATTTCTTTAGGGAAAATTTTAGGGGGGAACCTAAAAGACCTTAGGGGAATTTTTGGGGTTTGTTTTCTAACATAAATCAGCAAATTACATGAAAACTTGTGTCTGTGACAGTTTCTTTAACTATTTAATTGTGTATCTATTAACCCTTAGGTGCATGGGGTCTGAACCCATTATCGTAACTGGCCTCCCCTTATGTAAAATCAGTCACTGAACACGTAATCAGCCTTTATTTTCCCAGAAAATAGCCCGTTTTCCCAGAAAAGCGAAAATAGTAGAATTTGAATTGTGTACCAAATATGGTACGCCATGCATTCAGGCCATATGTTGTAAATGAAAGACATTTTTCAAATGTTATTTAATCTGTCTCTTACTTTGATAGGAACAGGGCAAAAAAAAAAGGATAGTGATTAGGAAGAGTTTCAATCGAAGTTACAATGGAAACTCGATATAATTAACTCCTCTTCATTAAAGGAAAGGTTGTAATTTCTATAGAAAATCGCGAATATTCAGTTTTTTTAAAGGTAGCTTGGGTAGGTGAGTGATTAGTTTTCTATTCCTTATTGAAATTTGTATGGATGCCTATTTGTGACATATCCTGGAAGTTGATGGAAAGTGGAGTAGGTCTTACTACCCCGACATCCCCTACAAACCTAAATTTAGCCATTTCCTTCGATAGAATGTCGCGAAACACTTCAAATGTGTGTCAAGTGGTAGCTGTTCGATGTCCTTATAAAATATTAAAAGTGCACCAGATCCGACTTGTATACCCCTTCCTCCCATACAAAAAACATGCAATTGATTATTTTGGGCTTTGAGTGCCGTCTAGCTCTGTACATGGGTATACGGTATGCACTCATCATGCTATTAATGCGATTAGAATTCGGTCTCGCTATAAAATAAATCTTTTATATAATAGTTCGTTATAAACATGTTCCACTGTTAAACGTATATCTCGAGACTTCTTTTGATTTACCATAGCTCATGGGATTCCTTTCTTGAAAAGTATATGGAATGGAATTGACTTTGCTAGGATATGAACATGAAATGAACTGCTGCTTGCTTTATAACCCAAATTTGTGCAGGTCGCAGGACATGTCCACAAGAATAACATCCATGCAATTTTTTGTTTATCGAATGTGGTACTCCACATAGTCTTCCGTATGAAATGGTTGACCCTAGAAGCACATTTTCTGTGGATCCTGACCTGACAAGACACGACTTGTCATAATCAAATGGTTTAAGAAATTGGATATCAAGGCGCAGCTGCTTGAGTCCTGGTGAAAGTCCAAGTATCTTACTAAGATGTTAAGTACGGAAGCTCGGTTTTTTAATTGCGTGTTCTAAGGAGAAAACAAAAGATGTGAACGATTTTTTTTCAGTATACTTGCCAGCTAAAAACACTGGGATTATAAGAAGCAGCTACAGAAACACTAACCCCTGACCGGTGTGCTATAGAAAACAAAATGATCGTTTTATCCTTCTAAATCAACTATGACAGCTCCGTTTACTTGGATCCTATTCAGGACTGATTAACCTAGCTTTCATTAAAAAAAAGCAGTAAATGTCCTGGAAAAATGGATCGGTGACATAATTTGTATTAAAATTTAGGTTATTTGAACCAGTTCTGAGTTCAATAAAACGCACCATCGTGTTAAAAGAATGCATAATTAAAATTTTATGAACATATTCTACTCTACCCAAGCCTAAAGGAGAATAATTTCATCAACTAACAACAATCGGAATGAATGTATATATATTTCTGAATATGCCCCACTGCATGGTGTACCATATATGGTACGTGTCAAAATTAGTGCAAAAATACCTGTGGTGACTTTTTCTGGTCAAAATCTCAAAAGAATCTCAAGAACACATTCCAATTTACTCACCAGTAATTTGCTTTTTCCAAATAACGGTAAATTTCGCCGATTTGTTTAGCTCTAAAGAATAGCTTTTAAAATTTCACAAAAAATAACGTTCGTCCACTTTGACGACGCACAGACAATTCAAGGAAAGGTTCGGGACCCCAAAATTGAATTTATGTGAAAGCCTGTTTGGTCTACTTTGGGAAAAAGTAAAAAAAAAATCAAAAATTTCATAATTGCTAGACTTTTACAGGAATCTAGCCATGTACCATATATGGTACGCTATGCATTTAAGGGTTAAAATTGTTTACTTGCCCTGTACCTCCTGAATCTGTTGGGACCGGGATCGGTGAGAGATATAGTACAGATACATTTTGGGGGAGTCCAACATCTTTTCTGATGGGGCTTGTACACATTTTTTTCGGTTGCTTATCAATAAAAAAATCAAATGAAATGGAGACGTTACGTGGATCAAGATAAGAGGGGCACTGCCTGGAGGATATCGCCTACGTGTAAATAAATAAATATTCAAAACCCTACGGGTGAACAGCTACTCCGCGAACACGCCTCAGGTTCCGCTGCGCAGCAACACCCGTGAGGAACTGATTTCGTAACGTACTTGTTACAATGAAACGGTCGTCTCTCTCTGAAGTGGATCGAGGGCGGCCCGCTCTTGGTCTCGAATTAAAGCTACCAGTCTCTCGAAATCTCCTGCTAACTCTCGAGACAGCAGACTGACTTATTCCAAGACGGCGAGCGACGGTTCGCTATGATTTTCCGACAATAGGGCTACAACTTGTGCCGCCTGTTCTGGCGTCGTATCCATTGATGACCAAACAGTGACTGAAATTACTTCAGATGTAAGTTACCTAACTTTCCTGATGCAACTGATAATGAGAAACCGATTACGGGCGCTTTTATAGGGGTAGTTTACCTGACCTGACCTTTACCTGAAACTTCAATTTTTCTGGGTTTTTTGTTACAAGTGGCAATAATTAAAAAAGTGCAAAGCAAATGTTGATAAAAAGGGTACCAACAGGTAGCTAAGGTTTCGAACTTTTAAACGACATACGACTTTTATGAATAACTATCATACTTTCCAAAAAACACGTACAAATTCACGCGCTATTAGGTTGAGTCGATACTTTTGACCGTAAGTGTAGAATAAAATAGGGAAAATGTTTTTCATTCACAACACATGGCCTGGCTGGATGCATGCAACACCCGCTCTAAAAATTGAAAAACTTTGGATCCAAATTTAAGACAAAATGGAAAAAATAGGGGAAACGCACCACCAAAATTCTGTCGTATTGATGACTTAACAAAAATCCTCCATCATCATAAAACATTCTTTCTCACTCGGAAAATTAATTAAACAAATGTAAACACAACACATAAAATCAAATTACCGACACGAGGCATTATTGAAATAGAAGCTTAGAAGAGAGCCTCGAAAGCTCTGTGCTGTGACATCTAAAGAACAAATCTAACTATGTACACCCAACCAACAGAGCAATAAAAGTAAGTCCATCGAATTTTAATTTTCTGGCTCAGTTACTTTAGCAATTTTGTTAGCATCAGGATTTGGTCATTGCTGTCTGCCGTCGCTCTTTTCTTATTCTTGTATAGAAGTTTCACTATTTATTCCAATTGTCTGGTTTATGCCAGTTCCTCTATAAAAAATAAAATTTTGCAGCTACTGCAAGCATATACGAACGAGTACATACTCGTATATACAGGGTGGCCCTTGTAAAAGTATACAATTTGAACATAGCATAACTTTTTGTTTATCAACATTTTTTTTAGGTAAATAAACTAGAGAGTTTGGAGATTTGCTGGCATATGGTACCAAAAAAGTCAGTTTTCGGAAAAAAGTGATTTCTAGAGCAATAGAAGAAAAAAGCATCACTTTTGCGAGGCACCCGATCTAAATTAACCCTAACTTTTTTGTTTCACAATATTTTTTCTCGAACTAGATTTGTAGATATTTTGTTGATGTTAAATAGCAGGTCACTCTTTCTAACGGAAAACCTTGTTTTCGTGTATTAAAAAGTAGCAATTTTCACACTTAAAGTCATTCAATAACAAAATTGTACATTAATTAACTAATAAACTCAGGTTGATTATCATCAAGTGGGAGGCATTAGCACAGATAATTGCATCAGCGAGGTTTACAAGACGGAACACCTAGCCATACCGCTCAAGCCACAACGGATATTTTATTTGAACCGTTCGCGGACAAGAATTATTTCAACAGGAGCATCAAGAAACTGGCCTTATCGATTTCCAGATTTAACACCTGTCGATTTTTTTATGGGGTTACTTAAGAGAAAGGATTTCTGCTAATAAGCCCAGCACCATTGCGGCACTAAAAGAAAATATCCGGTTGGAAATCAGGGCTATACAGCCAGAGACATTGCGAAAAGTAATGGAGCATACGCTGAAAAAGGCTCGGCTTTGCGAAGCAAGTAACGGTCGTCACCTCAAAGAAATAATCTGCCGAACAGAGCTTAAACTTTTGAATTTTCCTGTAACATAAACTAAAAAAAAAGGAAAAAAATATTTTTGCTTAAGAAATCTCTGGTTTTGTTTGCGTTCCTTTTACCTCTTGAAATAATTCATGAAAAAAAAATACTTTTTTCTTTAAACCTTTAAAAAAAAATATTAAAATAACAATTTTTTTTTAAATCGTATGCTTTTACGTGGGCCACCCTGGAAAATAAAATGTATGAATAGTGAAATCATTCCAGAGGTTGATTTTTATATAACTTTTAAACAGCTTAAGTTCCGTAACTGAAGCTCTTTGTTATAGGTTTTAGGACATCCAATCTTACAAAATTCTGGCTGATTTCAGGCTTCCTAAATCAATATCCAGAATTCTTATGAAAACAATATTGTGACTGATAAAGTAGAAAATTATGTGGATGCGCACATGGAATGTTTCGAGACCCTTTAAAATTCGTGATTTTCTATCGCTAGACATCTCTTAAAACATGTCCAATCAATATGAGTTACACTGTATGTCGGAAAGTGATAACGGTATTTTCTTCTAACTTGGTGACAATATTTTAAATAGCCTGCTTGTTCTTTTAATAACACACGGTCTCAAATCCGGAGTCCCGTTAGGATTCTTGTGACAATTCTTAAAAACAGCACCAACGTGAAGGTCATTAGAATAGTCCCACATAAAAGATTCCTGCGTGATGATATCGTTGGATCGCTGTCGTTCGTAAGCATAATTTCACGATAACAATATGGTATGGTCGCTGCCGACATCCGCCCCACACTTCCACGTGACGTCTAAGAGGCATTTTCTCCCTGTCTTTGAAAAAGCAATATGGTGAATTTGGCTTTCTGTTCTGCCATCAGGAGAAACTCAAGTGGATAGGTGGCAAGGTTTGCGCTTAAACAAGGTACCGCCAATGACTAGTCGTCGAGAGTTACAGAACTCAACGAACATTTCCCCATTATTGTTCCTGTCACCAAGCCCGTGATTGCCCATAAGGTGTTCCAAGCCTAAGTTATCAGCACCGACTTTGGCATTGAGATCCCCCATAATAATTTTGATGTCACTCCTGGTAGCCCTATCAAAAGTGTCGCCAAGGCGCAGATAGATCTAAATATCGTCAGGAAGGTTTGGGAATGGATGACAAGGAAGATCTGCACTGGTACATGCCAATTTGACAACACTGATAAGCTTCTGCAAGAGATTAGGGGAACTTGGAAGAAATTAAAAGGAAGAAGAAATTAAATTACATTCAAAAACTATTCACTTTTATCCCGGATATAGTTTTTGATCTCATATCATTTAACGGGTTCAACTCACTACCAGCCACATTATCAAAAAAAAAATAGCTTTTATACCGTTATTTTGTGTTTTATTTCATCTGGAACTATTCTAATGACTTTCACGTTTGTACTGTTTTTAAGAATTGTGGTAGGAAAATTCCTTACGGGACCGCAGATTTAAGACCTTGTGTTATTAAAAGAACAAGCATGCTACTGAAAATATTGTCACCAAGTTTGAATAAAATACCGTTATCACTTTCTGAAATACAGCCATTTTTCAAGTGGAACTATCCTATTGATTGGGAGTGTATAAATGATCAGGGTCGGTTCCTGATTCAAATAAGACATGTTCATATATATCTGCCTATTCATACGATAACTCCCGAAATAATGAAGCTAGCGGTTTAAAATTTTGGTCAGATATTTGTTTGGTGGGGGGGGGGGGGGCTATTGTTAGGTTCGAAGAACCTGAGAACCCCGCAAAGAAGGCGATATCAATGCATATCTGATCTTGAAGCAACAGCTATGCAAAATTAATATTTAGAAGCTAAAAATGGCTTCAAATGGCGCAAGCTCAAAGACAGATCGGAACAAGACTGTACTGTCCAGGTTTGTTCGTTGGAGGATGCACTTATTGTTATGAAATGGAATGCACATGTTGTTATGAAATGGAATGCACATAGGAGTACAAAGTGGCTGTTATAAGGGATGTCCGCTAGGGATGTGAAAAACCGGACGGTTAGTCCGAAAACCGGTACTTCCATAACGGTTAAACGGGTTATTTTCGGTTTTTTCCTCCTCCCGGTTTTAACCCGGACGGTTATTTGTCCATCCGGTTAAAACCGGGAAAAAAAATCTTTCAAAATTCATGCAATTTTTTATTTTTTATTGATATTCCAGTCATCAATTCTATTACTTTTCCCCTATGGAAATTTTCGTTTTAAAATTTCGGCCATGGGAGATCGCCTCTGGGAAATACGAGGCGATCGGCGAAGTGTTGTCGCAACAAATTCATTGAGCCCCGTATTGTGTGTGCTGTGGCTCCATGTTGATGAAACCACACGTCCCTTACATTTATTACTTCGAAGCTTGGAAGAATAAAATCCTCGATCATGTTCCAGTTCCAAGTGAGCGACCGTTAGAAAAGAAGCTCTCGAGGCTGCTCTCTAGACGAGAGCATGATGGCAACCAGCGCCCGCTCTAAGGGGGGCAAGCCGGGCGGTCGCCCGGGGCGTCAAATTTTAGGGGCGGCTTTTTGGCTAGCACTAGATTAAAAAAGCCGAAAGAAAAAATAAATATCAACTTCGATTTAGTGGAGGCTATAAAGAGCCCACAATTGATACGAAATGCTGCATTTAGAATCCTAAAATGATAAGTAAGAGCCGCGCAAATTTTACGTCTGTGATGCTAGCACCCGCCCTACTTTCGAAAAGCAAAGTGGGACTATTCGTTAGTTATGCCCTTATTAACCCTCCGTCGGGCGCAACCCGCCTGACAGGCCAGCAAAACAGTTTCTGCTTTGCTCCACGCTAGTAGAGAGGCCCACAACTTTTCAGCTCCGTTTATTCGTCTAACTTTAAGAATCTCACACAATGCCTACCTACATTTTTCCATGGTCGTTTAGACAATTGTGTGGTAAGGACTCTGGCTTCACAGGCCAGGTGCGCCTGATCGCGTCATAATTTAGAATGTGCCTAAACTACGTGAAAGCGCTGCATCAAAGATGATTATCCACATTTAATTTGGAGCATTAAGAACCTTTTCAAATAACGATTATCAATTTAGACTGCCGCCTTTCATTAATTTCAATTTTTCCAACGAACAGTGGATGTGGCATTTTTCATAAAATGTTCTCTTGTTTTTTTTTCTGGTAAATCGATAATTTTATTTCTGTATTATACTGTTTAGTAAATAGGTTTCTTGGTACTATATCTAGTTTAATTACATCTCTTAGATACTAATAACTTAATTTCCGAAAAGTATCTGAAATTTATAGTAACATATTAAGAAAAAAGGACCCCAATAGATAGGTGGGCTCTCAGGCCGAGTGCGCCCGATCTTGTTTTGATTTGAGGTGCGCCCGAAGGAGGGTTTAGTTATTCTTTGAACAAAAAATTACTCGAATGTGCTACAGTTCCGTCCTCCGATTAAAAATTCACTTCCTCTTCTTTTCACCAGAAGGACCTTGCATGAACCCTAATTTATGCCTTCTGAGGACGAAATTATAGCACGAAATTTTCTTGTTTCATTAAATGCGATTTGATTTCCGGAAGATGAAATGCAAAGTTTTTGTTTAGCCAGTTGAGTAATAGGAGAGCCAATCTACTAAATTCATATAAAAAGAGAAATATAGAGTCGAATAAACGCTGAGCCACATTTAGGCGTTTGAAATAGACTCCTCCCTGAGAAATGTCATCCATAAAGGCATTATTTTCATCAATAATTTTTGGAGTTGTTTTCCATAATTCCCATCGACATTTCGCAGCATAATTTAACTTCAAGTCGGCAAACCTTCGCGTGAATGGATTACTTAAGTTGGTTCCAATTGCATTGATTCATCTAGCTTTGGAGGGAAAGGCAAACTATGAACAAAGTGGTTTGCATTTTAGCAAGATGAGGGATTGAACCACAAAACATATTGCCAGAGCTGCCTAATTTGTGTTCGGACATGCTAGTATTAAAATTGGGCTAGGTTCCCCCGATTTGACTAGCTGACCTTATTCTCTTTAAAAATTCTCGAGATGAGGCATTTATGATTGCCTGAAGCAATCAATGAAGTTTTTATGGAATTTATGGAAAACAACTACAGGAGGTTAGTAGTGAAAGCGAGCACAATTTTTGGCCCAACATTTTTTAGGGCAGAGTATTCTGAAAATGATTTTGGTGTTTTAGTGGAAAACAAAATGTCGCATTCTTTTTCGATGTCTTATATCAAGCTTTACAATTTTGAAATTCGAAACAAACTCCTCAGGGTGTCCCATTCATGGTGGAGGATCTCTTAATGGTAGGTAGTGTGGCTCATTTGGGGAAAATTAATGTTCAACAGGACGCTTCTATTTGTAACCGTTACAATGTAATAGCATTTTTGTAAAAATGCCCGACTTTCCGAACTAAATCAAAATTTGCCACACCACCAAACATTTCATCCTAGATATGACTTCACTTTCTGAAACTACATAAAATTTCCAATAAAACGACACCTCGCCCGTTACGAAGTTGCTCGTATCGGGTTTCCATAAATTTTAATCATTTGATTTTTTTATGTAAACCCGATTTTAAAATTCTTCAAAGTTTCAGATACGAGCAAATTCGTAACGGGCGTCGTTTGATTGGAAATTTTATGTAGTTTCAGAAACTGAAGTCATAATTCCGGATGAAATGTTTAATGGTGTGGAAAATTTGGATTTAGTTCAGCAAGTCGGGCATTTTTACAAAAAATGTTATTTCATTGTAACGGTTAAGAATAGAGAGGAGTCCCGTTGTAAATTAATTTTCCCCAAATAAGCCACACTACCTACCATTAAAATATCCTCCACCATGAATGGGACATCCTGTATAAGGCCTTGCTGAACTGTGGTGAATTCATGAATTCTATACATGTAGATCAGTGATTCCCAAACTAGGGGCCGCCTTAGGATGCGCGACGATTAGGGAAGGAGGATGAATTATGGTTTCCTTCAGCCCCATTATTCTGACTAAAACTTCTTTCGAAACTTCTGTAAAGAATCGCACCAGGCAGCTAGTGTCTGTATGGATAGGATAAATCTTTGGTAAAAGTCTTGCGGATTTTGGTCGCTCCGGTGACATGCGGAGATCATGAAATTTAATTAATAGGTACTTCTCAAAATGTCCAGTAGTTCCAAAATATGGGCTGCACTAACAAAAAAATGTTGAATAAAGTAAATAAAATTCATGGAAACTATGATTATTTTGCATAGCCTCTATGTATAAACATTTTAAGTTTGTATTGCACCGCGTATCAAGTAGTTACGATTTTAAGGCCTGAATAGACCTCGGGCGGAATGAAAATGAAATTTTTGTCCGCTGCGATTTTCTCAATGAAAATGCATGCCTACTGTCGTGGAACATGTCGGTATGATGGGGAATTCCATAAGCTACAATCCGAATATTGTTCCAAAATTTTTCTCGGCCATTTTATGTATTATTTTTCGATTCCCCCGTCATTAGATATTTTCCACGGTGAAATGACCGGGGAATCGAAAAATAATACATAAAATGGCCGAGAACAATTTTGGAACCATATTCGGATTGTAGCTTATGGAATTCCCCATCATTTCCGACATGTTCCACGACAGTAAGCATGCATTTTCATTGAAAAAATCGCAGCGGACAAAAATTTCATTTTCATTCCGCCCGAGGTCTATACTGCGCTTTAGAAACGTTGACAACATTCCATATCTGGTCTCATGGCAGTGTGAACGGACTGGCACGCAGGGTTCGAATCCAAGTTTCGGAACAATGTTTTTTATAAATAAAAAAAAATATAAAAATGTGAAATACAATTAAATCACAATAAAATATAAAAAAAAAAAACAAAAAAAAATTAAAAAAAAATTAAAAAAATTAAAAAAAATTTTCTTTTCATTTTTTTTTTAAATTAAATTCAATGAAATTTTTACATAGAATCGATGAACAATCTCATTGTTATAATCAAATTTTCACTTGATATTTTCAATGATATTTCTATCATTGTCCCAAAAAGGCTATTTCATCGGCTCCAAATCATAGCCAAAATTTCATACGTTCTATTAAAGTATAAATAATTTCTTGACACAAACTCACAATCTTATATTTATTATTTTATTTTAATGTTTTCTATTGAACGTCACAATAATAATTAGCATACTTAAATATTTCTATAATATTTCTATAATTAGTGCCTACTTAATTCACTCTACACTATGCAATTTTTCTTTAATAAAATTAATTTTATTTGGTGGTGTTGTGGTGCCTCCAGGATTCGCGAAAATAAAATGCAATTTTTTACTGCAGTAACCTATATATTTCGAGCCATGAGGCACATCTTCAGGGTTAATATTCTGCAAAAATTACATTTTTGAAAATTAAAAATTAAAAAATACAAATTTGAATTATTATACCTATTAAAAAATTAGGTCGAACAAAGGTTGACGGTGTAACAAAGATGGTAACAAATGGCAACAAACAAAAGTCAGGTAAAATATATTCGAAAAGACAGTAAAACCTCACAAAAACATAACACCATTAAAAATAAATTAAAGACTTTGACAAGAACAACTTATGCAAATAAATATAAGAAAATATCACAGTTTATAGAATTTGGCAAAGAATATAATTAATTAAAGCTACTTTTTATCAGGTGATGATAGACATCAGAAAAATGTTTTTTATCAGTCTTATCGTTACATACTGTATTTTCATACTTTATAATTTGGTTCACTTCTTGTATTTGTAGTTTGGTTTTGTTGGGTTGGTTGATTAATATCGTTGAGTCATCAAACTTGAAGTGATGTTTATTGTTTATAGCGTGCTTTGCCAAAGCTGATATGTTGTCATTTGCGGTCTTCTTTGTGTCGTTCTTGTGCTGGCTTAATCTGGTACCCAATTTTTGGATTGTTTCCCCAATATATACTTTATCGCAGTCCCTGCAGTCAATTTTGTACACTAATCCCGATTTTTCTTCTTTAGGTATTTTAGCCTTTAAATTAGTGTACATACTAGAATTCTTGTGATGTGGTCTCATGGCTAAAGTTAATTCGGGAACAAAATATTTACAAGTGTGGGATATTGTTTCACTTACACAGCAAAAAATCAGGCGGTGTGAACCAAAATTTATCCAAAAAGGTTTAATTTTTTTATACCTATGGAGTTAAATACATTTATTTCACTCCGTCCCGAGTATAACATTTTCCTTTTATCCATTAGGATAAAACACTCAAAATAAAATTCATTTGGATAAATAATAACTTTTATTCGAAATTATATCAGTTTTTGTTTATATGATGTTAAAATTTACTTAAAATGGAGTTAATTCCGCACGTTATATATGGTGCAAATTACGAACGTCATCCCGTATAGTCTGTGTGGTGTAGTAGGTAGGGCGTTAGTCTTCAAATCATAGGGTCGCTGGATCGAATCCCACTGTAGGCAGGTAATTTATTATGCATTTTTAGAGCGTAAAGAGGTAAATGAAATGCCGCCAACACCTATAGAGAGGTAAATGCTAGTTATACAAAACTCATTTATGAGTTAAATGTTCTGTGAAACTTGTGTTTTATTTTTATCCCAAAAATATCGAGTATTACTCCTTTTGGTGTAATTGGAAGTACACTTTTGTGTTCATCCATTTGGATAAAACAATATTTTATCCAAACGGAGGGACCCTATTCGACAATTTTCGGAGTTAAATTCACACCGGATTTTTTGCTGTGTAGAAGAAAAATCGGGATTAGTGTACAAAATTGACTGCAGGGACTGCGATAAAGTATATATTGGGGAAACAATCCAAAAATTGGGTACCAGATTAAGCCAGCACAAGAACGACACAAAGAAGACCGCAAATGACAACATATCAGCTTTGGCAAAGCACGCTATAAACAATAAACATCACTTCAAGTTTGATGACTCAACGATATTAATCAACCAACCCAACAAAACCAAACTACAAATACAAGAAGTGAACCAAATTATAAAGTATGAAAATACAGTATGTAACGATAAGACTGATAAAAAACATTTTTCTGATGTCTATCATCACCTGATAAAAAGTAGCTTTAATTAATTATATTCTTTGCCAAATTCTATAAACTGTGATATTTTCTTATATTTATTTGCATAAGTTGTTCTTGTCAAAGTCTTTAATTTATTTTTAATGGTGTTATGTTTTTGTGAGGTTTTACTGTCTTTTCGAATATATTTTACCTGACTTTTGTTTGTTGACATTTGTTACCATCTTTGTTACACCGTCAACCTTTGTTCGACCTAATTTTTCAATAGGTATAATAATTCAAATTTGTATTTTTTAATTTTTAATTTTCAAAAATGTAATTTTTGCAGAATATTAACCCTGAAGATGAGCCTCATGGCTCGAAATATATAGGTTACTGCAGTAAAAAATTGCATTTTATTTTCGCGAATCTTGGAGGCACCACAACACCACCAAATAAACATTAAAGATTCCGGCAAAACAACACCAGATTGAGCTTCAGCTTGATTTACAAAAATTAATTTTTTTTTCTGGGCGTATCTACTATCAATCTGTTTGGTACAGTATCTAAGGGGCGGCAATTTTTTCTCTTGCCCGGGGCGGCGAAAGTTCTAGAGCGGGCGCTGATGGCAACTGACTAGAATGGGAAACAAACTTGAGGATTTTCCACTCCCTTGCACCCCTCTACCCGCCCAACACACCACTCGAGAGTTTTTTTCAAATACATAAGTAAGTTTCTGTGGCGCAGCCTGTACTTGCATTTTGATTTGATTTTGCATACGATACTAACACCAGCAACGAGTATGTATTCGTTAATTCAAGCAAATGAAAAGACTCAGTTAACCGGAAAACCGGTACTTTGAGCCCGATTAAAACCGGACGGTTTAACCGGCTTTGCAGGAAATCGAAAACAACCGAAAACCGGGTTATTGGCCAATTTTTGACATCCCTAGTCCGCTTATTAGTGTGTTCTGTTAAGAGAAATTTGACTGTAATAGGTACCTCCTCATATATTATCCTATTGACATTTTATTCCATATATCGTAGCCGATCATAAATTTAACATCCAACCAAACATTTACCGAATTGTTTAAATAGAAAACATATCGACATTTTCATGCCATTTATAACTTTCTGGCTGCCGTTGACCGCAATTTTGTGTCCCAATTATAAATGAAAAAATTATTTTCGCCTCCCCACATAGCATTATATCTGGACTTCAAAAAATCAATTACGTGCATGTTCTGGCCAATGTGATTCTTTCGCACGAAATACAACTGATAAAAAATTAATGAACCATTTTCAGCGGAGCTTCCATAATGAACGATTAATTACAGATAATGGTCTTTCGATTGTAATTAGCGGTCATTTACCAAGTCGTATAACATTCCGCACCGTGAAAAATGCAAACAAAAAAACACACCATACTCGACCAACTCACCCTTTCACCCATCCCTACTTAATAGTGTTCCGATTCAATGTGCGATGATGGGATTTTTGCACTATCGCCCAGGACGCGCCGGAAAATTCCAATGTCACACTCTCGAAAATGTCGAATAATTATCTGGATAAATTAATGAAATTTGCAACAAAAGCTTAACGTAATTAAGGAACGCCTGAATAAAGAGCAAATTGAGTTTATCAGGCCTCATTGCAATGATCCTTCTACGCAAAATATGTATGCGTTCATATGAATGCATTCTCAATTGAACGTGTACAAAACTATACCTATACCTACCTCATTACGATCATCAGTCCTAATAGCCAACAGGACGCGCTATGACTGTACGGAGTTTGAGGTATGGCAGTTCCGCTGTGGCGAACACTATTCAGTTTCCATATATACCGGACCAGTGTTGCGTGCATGTACTATGCATATCGATAAAAAGCAATTAGGACTGCATAATCGCTTCGTATGCAATCTGGCCCACAACAAGCGATTATAAATCTTAATCTGTTCATAGATTTAGTGCATTCGATTTGGGCCTGGCACCAGTTAATCGGATCAAGTTATGAGCTCGCCACATCATATGCAATTAAGTTGGACTAAGCTGCAATTACGCCCTAGACTCGACCTACACTAGACTAGCCATCAATTCTGGGCGATATACCGGCGAGCTGTATCGAAATGATGCGGACGTTAAGCGGATGTTATGGCGATAAGGTGACATTAAGCAGGCCAGCATTGCAATGGACAATAAGTGGAAATCGACCAGAAAGCTAAGTATGGTCACGGTGCAAGGTGAGTAAGGTACCATCAGATACCTTAATTAAGCGAAAGCATGTTCTATGTAATTAGCGTCACGGTGAAAAATCCGGGTCTTTTTTTTAAACCAAAAGGGTTTCTATATTTATCCAAACTAATATGGGACTATAATTAAGTCATAAAATAACTAAATAAGAAAATATTAAACAAATAACGTTTTTAATTTAGAGACATGGTTTATTCATGAGTCCCTAAAATAAACTTAGGAGTTTAATATTTTGTTTAAAGGTTTAGATTATAAACTTTAACGTTTTACTACCAACTACTTTAAACTTGGAGAGTTTTATTATAAATTTTCTCAGTTTATGATTTTAATATTGCTAGTTTCAATTTTAATCCACATTTGCATACATAAATAAACACACAACCATTTATTCAAATACATATTTGCTTTTATTTGTATGTTAATATTTTTACACGACAATGAATGCTGAAATGGAAAAATGTATGTGGTCTTAAATATAATCCTTCGAACTGGAAACGAGAACTTTTGAATATGTTGACCGGGTCATCATCCGCAGTAGAATTAGTCCTTGTAGCACCGGAAGAAAGCGGCCATAACGTCCGCCCAATCTAAAGTAACAATATTGTTAGAAAACATTATTGGATTAAAAAATATATACTGTACCGCCCAGTTGTTTAACAAATAATATCCAAAGCCGAAGATTCATTTTCTTTTAAATTATATTAGCTGAAATACACAAATAAAATTAATTCCATCGATAAGATTATGGTTTGAAATATACTTACCATCTTAGAAGACCAAGGAAGAAACTAACTCCCGTCACGTTCACAACTCGACTAACTAACATATAAAAAGTACAGTTAAAATGGTTTTTTGTCGGCAATTAAATCGAACATCAGTTTTTTCTTAAGACAGAAACGTTTAGAAACTATTTAGATAAGAAATTCGACTCCTTTGTTTATTTCTTAATCCAGCAACAGTATACATTTCACTATTGGACACCTTCACTTGAACCTTCCGTTAGACGCAATGCATCTGACAGATGCCACGTATTGTTTTTATACCCTTCGCTCATAGAGTGAAAGGGTATATTAATTTTGTCATTATACCCTTCGCTCATAGAGTGAAAGGGTATATTAACTTTGTCATGAAGTTTGTAACGCATTGAAGGAAGCATCTCCGACCATATAAAAAGTATACATATATGATCAGCATGACGAGATGAATCGATTGGGCGATGTCCGTCTGTCTGTCTGTCTGTCTGTCTGTCTGTCTGTCTGTCTGTCCGTCTGTCCGTCTGTCCGTCTGTTGCAGTGCGTTTTTCTCGGCCACTATAAAAGCTACAGAGCTGAAATTTTGCACACGTGCTTCTTATTGTTGCGGGCTGTTTGTATGTTTGATTCACCCAAATTGGATCACTGGGTCATGGGGCTGCCATACAAACCTAGCTCCCCAATTTGAGTTCTTCTAAGAAAAACTTTTTTATTTGTGTACCAATTTCACCCAAATATCACATAAATGTGTTTCTATAAATAACACTAAATATATGCAAGAATGGATCAAATCGGACCATGGGGTCATGGGGCTGCCATACAAACTTAACCCCCCAAATTAGGTTCTTCTAAGAAAAACTTTTTTATTTGTGTACCAATTTCACCCAAATATCACATAAATGTGTTTCTATAAATAACACAAAACATATGTAAGAATGGATAAAATCGGGGCATTGGGTCATGCGGCTGCCATACAAATCTAACCCCCCAAATTAGGTTCTTATAAGAAAAACTTTTTTATTTGTGCACCAATTTCAACAAAATTACACACAAACGTGTTTTTCTTGATGACACAAAACATATCTAAGAATTGATCAAATCTGACCATGGGGTCATGGGGTGGCCATACAAACCCAACCCCCATTTTGGTTCTTCTAAGAAACATTTGTTGCACGAATTTCACACAACCTTGAATTAATGTGTCTTTACCAAAGCAACAAAAAAGTTAAAAACGAATGGAATCGTACTGTGGGGTCATGCTCCCGCAACCCCAATAAAATGTCCGAGTAAATATTTTTATTTGCCCACTTATTTCAACCAAGCCCAAAACTTTTGTCAAGACGGAAGAAAAAGAATGAGGAGGAGGATTAAATACAAGTCATAGGTACGCCCGAAAAAACTTTTAGCCCGAATTTAGCCTCGGCCCCGGGGGTTGGCGAGCGAAGCGAGCAGGGGGCGAAGCCCCCTAGTTTTACCTTAACTTCTTTTCTATTGCGAATTCCACTTTCTAACTCATAGTAGCTTCGTATACCGAGTACGGAAGCATTTTAGTCTCAAAGTGAAAATTGTGGGGTCCTTTGGCTTTACGTAGGAGGCTCGAGCATCTATTAGATGCATTGCGAGCAATCGTGTAACCAGTGGCGGTTCTTCCATGGAAGCAAAGGAAGCACTGCTTCCCTTCATATTTTCGCTAAATCATCGAATACAATAATTCATATAGTTACCAACAACGACTTATCAATAAATTCATAATTTCATTTTTTATTATTCACAAATTTCTATTATTCCATAAACAACCAATTTCCTATACACTTTTCACTTACAACCATCCGTCAACCCTGTACGCGGCAAGAAATTCAGCTTCACTCGTTCAATGCGATGCGTTTACATTGCAAGTGAGCGCTTGCGTTTCTATCCGTTTGGTGGACCATAGTGACGTACATATACGGGGACGCTATACAACCGACAGCGTCTTCGGCCATATCCGGTGGTACACATTAGGGATGTCAAAAACCGGCCCACAACCCGGTTTTCGGTTTTTTCGGTTTTTTCGCAAAGCCGGTTAGACCGTCCGGTTTTAACCGGGCTCAAAGTACCGGTTTCCGGTTAACCGGTTTTTCATTGAATTTTAGCAAAATAATGCATATACATACACTCGTTAAGCTGATGTTCGTATAGAAATATGACTGTGTAATGGAGCCCTAAAAGAGAAACATGTTGAAGAAAAAAGATAATCAAATAAAATTGTCAGAAGTATTCATAATGTTTCAAAAATAGTTAACTGAGTTTTATTGCTGGACAATGCATATAGTGCAGTCAAAATATCCCATTTCAGGCCTCCAAATAGAAAAAAAATGGAGTAAGGCTATTTTTTTGTAGTTTTTGAATCAGCGAGCTCCCAGGCATCTAAGACTCATTTTGCTAAAAAAACATTTTGATCGGAAAGGTCCCAAAAAGGAGAAAAAAGGATACTCTTTAATCCTTGGCCGGAGGTTAGCATGTGGGGTATCAAATCAAAGGGGACGTCGAGTACATTACATATCCGGTGTTTGTTTCCTGTTTCAAGGACCCTCAACGGAATAAATCGAGTTTAAATCGAAAATTTTGGTGTTTTCCGTGTATCTTTCCAAAGCCATAACTACGAGAATAATCCAAGTTGTCACTACGTTTCTCACTTTTCCGAATCTATCATAGGTTAAGATTCTACCATTAAATTTGCTAAGAAAAAAATTATCAGAAAGCTCTGAAAAAGGACATTAAAGGACACTAATTACAAACCTTGATTGAAAGTGAGCATGCGGGGTGTCATGTCAAAGAGGACGTCGAGTGCATTGCATATCCGGTGTTTGTTTCCTGTTTCAAGGACACTAAATGGAAAAATTCGGGCTAAAACGAAAAATTACGGCTTTGGAAAGATACATATACGAGAAACGTGAAAATTTTCCATTGGATTCCAATTTTTTCCTGTGAGGGTCCTTCAAACAAGTAATAAACGCCAGATATGGAATGTACTCGACGTCCTCTTTGATATGCCACCCCGCATGCCCACGTTCGATCAAGGTTTGTAATTAGTGTCCTTTTTGAGAGCATTCCGATCATTTTTTTTCTTAGCAAATTTAATGGTAGAATCTTTAGCTTTTATAGATTCGGGAAAGTGAGAAACGTAGTGACAATTTGAATTACTCTCGTAATTAGGGTTTCGGAAAGATACACGGGAAACACAATAATTCTCCATTTAATCTCGATTTATTCTGTTGAGGGTCCTTGAAACACGGATATGTAATGATGTAATGTACTTGACGTCCCCTTTGATTTCATACCCTACATGCCGACCTCCGGTCAAGGATTAAAGAGTATCCTTTTTTGTCCTTTTTGGGACCTTTCCGATCAAAATTTTTTTTTTAGCAAAATGAGTTTTAGATTCCTGGGAGCCTACTGATTCAAAAACCACAAGAATTAACCTTACTATATTTTTTCTATTTAAAATGCTAATATGATTGCACTAATAGATGATGTAGATTTTGAAGTCTTTGTGGACACGACGGATGTTGAAGTGGACGCGGATATCGATGTGGACGCGGACGTCTTAGCAACTGCCGATTCGTCTTCCTATAACAATGAACTCTAAATGCACTGATCTGATACACATAATACATTCACGACGCACAAAAGATACACGTGTGACACGCAACGTAAACATTATCTGCCTTGGAAAGGAAAAATGCATGGAGCGGTAGTTTGACGAAGCACTAAGGAGAGTGTTCGGAAATACGACATTTTTCATATAAGACAAGCAATAGAATTATTAAAATCAAGAAAATATAAAAATTTTATGAATTTGGAAAGTTTTTTTCGGTTTTAACCGGATGGGCAAACAACCGTCCGGGTTAAAACCGGGAGGATGAAAAAACCGAAAAAAACCGGTTAACCGTTTTGAAAGTACCGGTTTTCGGACTAACCGTCCGGTTTTTGACATCCCTAGTACACATTTGTATGGAATCTCTGTGGTTGGATTCTAGTGTGTAATTGGCTGATGTATGGACTCGTAAGCAGTCAAGTACGCTGGCCCGGTCGCAGCGTATCCGTCAGTCGATACAATATTGTTCTGGCTATGCATTCAGATTTGTTTGCGTCGGGATACGGTTTCATTGGGAAGTGTAATATAATGTCGGACGCAGGCGTTTGTAGATACATGAGAGAAATTAAGTCGTGCTTAGTGTTTTTAAAATTAGCATTTGACATTTTTTATTGACACATTTATGTATAATTTTTTAAGTTGTGTCTATATTTTACCAGTAGGTATAATATACAGGGTGGCGAACAAAAAGTATATTACCAATTCGAAAAGTAAAAAATGATTGTGAGACATTGTCCATTTTTATTTTTTTATTCAGATATTGAACTTAGGAGTTTTTTATTTGAAACAGACACCAATGTAAAGCGAATAAAATTATAGTGTTTTTTTTTTGGTAAAAAGAAGTTTTGGCTCTGCGTACAATTGTGACCAAATTTAGACAGTATTAAAAGATCTAGATCTTTAGAGATCGATATCAATAAATTTTCATTTAAATTGCACGTGCATTTGAAGTTACTGAAGAAGAAAAATGACTCCATTTTGGCTGGCTGTACAATGGCGTACTGTTAGATATTAAAAACTCCCAACTATAATGTCTGTGTCTTTTTTTTTAATTTGAAGTTCTATCATTCTTAAAAAAAACACCCTCTATATACAAATAAATAAAAAATAATTAATCATAAAATACAAATGCATGCATAAAATACAAATGCATCTAGGGTATTTATTTGAAAAATATGTTTTTCTGACGCATTTTATCAATGACCCATTTGCTGCTTCCCTTTCTCTGGAATGCACGCACCGCCACTGCGTGTAACTGATGTGAACGTGTATTGATATAGGCGCATCAGTATACGATAAAAAAATATATTTACTACAAGTGCAATACTTTTAGAGTGTCACTATTACACCTTTGATTTACCATTGATGCCTATTTTAAAATTTAGTTATGCTCAGAAAGCTGTAAAACTGCAATTATGTAAGACAATTCCAAAAAATCTCATTTTTTAAGACTTTTTCTTAACAAAAAAAAATTTTATTAAGAGACCCGATTTTCATCTTTGGCTATTGACTATTGGTATGACAAGGCTTCAAATATTCAGATAATGAAGAAAGAAACCTTATTAAGATATTCATTACCTTACAGCAGGATGACAAAGTTGGCATCTAATAGATGCATTGCGTCTATTCGTGTTACATTTTTTATTGCGACTAACGGAAGGTTAAACTCTGTGGTCTAGGTGTTCTTTTTAATCCCTTTGGGAGCAATTTTTAAAACTGAATAGACTTAATTTTGTTATATACAATAACAGAAAACGAAAATGAAAACGGAAACGTTTAATATTAAATCCATTTTGTTTAAACTTGTTTTTAAAACTCCCAATCATTTGAATTTTTGTCGAAAAAGTTTAAAAAAATGTATTTAAACTCAGAAATGTTGACTATAGTTTAAAAAATAGACTCAAATTTTGAACAGTGTGTGTTAATTCATTCTTACCTATCTTACAAATGCAAGATGCCGGCACGAATACACCATGTCAGTTTTAATTTATCCTATTTCTTTTTGTATTGGCTTGGTGCTATAAGTACAAAAATACAGAGAAAAATAGCTACACTCAGAGAAACAACTTGGTAAGAACAACAATTTTTCCCCTATGAAAGGAAATTTGTAAAATTAAAGTACAAAAAATAGTTGATTATTTCTTAACTAATTTTTTGTTGAATTAAACCAAGTCATGGTAACTTAAATGAGATTATTATTAAATCTTTCTTCTTCCTTGCCTCGTTCTTTATACCGCTCCATGGTTCCGCGTTGCTCGACCTGCGGTGTAGGCACATCGCCCGTTTTGGCGATAATTTCTCGGCATATTTCTACAGGCAGCTCTATCTTGGATCGTGTCATCGCCGAGACCAATGCGTTGTTGTTGCTTTTTCATTTGACACATCCAGGTGTTCTTCGGTCTGCCTCTGGCCTTGGGTCCATCAAGTGGAACTTCCATTGATATAGCTCTCTTTGCGGGGTTCTCAGGCGGACGCCTTTGAACATGGCAATACCAATCCATTCGTCGGTCTTCGAGCTTTTCGGTGATTGGTTGGTCTATGGACAAGCTGCCTCGGATGTAGCTACTCTTGATGTGGTCCCTTTTGGTTACACCAACTGACGTGCGTAACATTTTCATTTCAGACGCTGTCATTTCTTTCGCGTAACCTTCATACATGGTCCAGCATTCTGATCCATACATGAGTGCGGGACGTACAACCGTTTTGTACATCTTGCCCTTTAGCTTCAGTGGCATTTTCTTATCGCAGAAAACTCCAGAGTTTTCTCGCCTCCTCATCCACCCAACCTTTGTGCGATGTTTGATGTCATCATCGCATGTAGCTCCGCTGTTCACCATCGAGCCAAGGTACTTGAACTTGGTACAAGACTTAAGCTGCTCTCCTTTGACGTACATTTCAGGTATCGGTGAAAGCATCAGGCATCGGTTGCCCACCTTTGATTTTGTTGAAGAGAACTGTGAGCCAACTAAGCCCGACATTTTCCATTTTCAACCAAAATTCCGCGGGGATTTTGTCCGGGCCGACTGCCTTTCCGCGTTTCATCTGATGCATTGCCTCCATCACCTCTTCCTCTGAGATATCTTCAATATTTGTGGTATTCGGCTCAACATCTTGAAAAGCTGCTCGAGGAAATTCTTCATTTAGAAGTTCGTCAAAATACTCTCGCATCCTGCTACAAATTGCCGTATCGTCAATCAGCAACATTCCTTGCGAGTCCTCCACGTACTTTGGCGCCTGTATTTCCCGAGCGTTCCTTCTCCTTTGGGCTGCGACCCTAAATATCCTGGCGTCGTGCTTAGGTCTCTCGCGCAAAGACGGTCCTTCGGTCGCAGTCTGAGTTTCTAATTCTTGGTAGAATTTCTCAGCTGCCTTCGCCTTTGCTTGAGCTACCAAGCGCTTTACTTTCTTCCGGCATTGCATATAATTTTCGCGAAGTTGAACCCGTTCGACTTCACTGCTTGAATCACATTTCGTCCATGCCTTAAATGCGTTCGATTTGGCTTGCACTGCTTCCTTAGTTTCGGTGTTCCACCACCATGTTTCTTTCTTCGTGTGGAGTGGACCTTTCGAAACTCCAAGTGCCTTTTCCGCCTCACCTACTGACATTTCAGCGAAACAATTCCACATTTGTGTTGGACTGTGCTCGGTGCAGTTTATGTTGTTTTGAAACCACTCCGTCATTTTATCAATGAATGGAGTTACTACAGGTTCAAAGTTGTGGTTTGTGAGATTGTGCCACTTGATTTTTTCGACAGGCTTGGGAGTTTTTCTATATCTTGCTCCTCCTGCTTTCAAAATAAATTCTGACAGGAGCAAACGATGTTGGCTGACGACAGATTCACCCAAGATCACCTTGCAGTCTCTTACCCACCTTCTCATA
Source organism: Microchrysa polita (assembly GCA_949715475.1). NCBI lineage: Eukaryota > Metazoa > Arthropoda > Insecta > Diptera > Stratiomyidae > Microchrysa > Microchrysa polita. Next base: position 67,433,881 of record OX454418.1, on the reverse strand, counting down.
AAATCGAAACAGAGGTGGTAATCGATCTGCGTTTCGTGTTTCCTATTTCCGTGTCCACTACTGTAGGTGATTAGGTGTCTCTCGTTTTTCACAAACCATGTATTTAGGATGACCAAACCATGCGATGTGCACATGGTCAGAATAGCTTCACCTTCGTCATTTCCGACCGTTGAAGGGCTACCCTTTCCGCCATGGCAATCCTCGTAATCATAATTTGATTCACCCACATGGCCATTTAAATCTCCTCCCAAGAACACCAATTCGGTATCTGGAATGATCTGAATTAGGGTGTCAACGTCGTTCCAAAATGCCTCTTTTTCTTCTGGTGGCAGTGCCACTTGGGGAGCGTAGGCACTTATTACGTTCCACACCCTTCCGCAGATAACCAATTTGATGCTGATCAAGCGGTCACTTCTCTTCGCGACACTTATTATACTGCCAAGTAAAGACGACGCCAGAATAATGCCAACTCCGTTTCTTTGGTTTGTAATTCCATAGTAGTACAATTTGTACTTCATGGAATTCGTAAGAAACCGGGCTCTGTCGATATGGGTATTTTGCCACTTTGTCTCTTGCACGCACATAATGTCTATCCCTCTCCGCTTCATGATATCCTCAATCTCCTCGCTCTTTGACGTCATGGAACCGACATTCCAGCTTGCAACCCTCAGCTTCTCCACAATGTAATTGGACTGCCTTATATTGCTCGCCCCCGGAAACCGTCGAGCTCTGGCGCGAACTAGGTTCGCCCCGGGATCACTCAACCGCATAGCAGAAGTAGTGCCCAGCGGAGTAGTGCTTGTATCTGCGCCAATTTCCATAAGGCCTTCCATTCTTTTACACCTTTTGGAGAAAGGTTGTGTTTTTGGCACTAGTGTGTGGAAATAAGTAAATTTATGGACTTTCCTTTTACGTCCGCCGGCTATCTCCAGACGCGGCAACCCATACACACACACACTAACCTATGGGAGGTCTTGTTGATGTTAAAACGTGCCTCAGGCTTCAGATGTCATGGTTGCCTGCGACCTTCGCATACTAGCGGCCAAGCACCCTCTTGACCATTCATCCCTGGGCGCATGCTGATCCACCTTGGATTAGGTCCCTTTTTATTATTAAATCAACCACGCTAAATGTTAACTTACCCTCGAAAAGGTAAACTGACAAATTTTCCGTTACTTAATAACTTCAACAGTTGATTTGACAATGATCTTGATTAACCTACTTTTTATTTTTATTTAACTATGTTTTTCTTTTTGCAAGAACTGTATCTAAATTGTAAATAGTAATCAATAAAATGTTCGATTACTATTTTATGTCAATTTCCAGAATATAATTCCACTGTTGTTTGATTAAAAACACAACAAACATTCAAAAAGAACAACATATGTTTTTATTTCAGTCTTCTGTAGAATAGAAACGTAACTTAAATTATTATCAATAATTTGGTTTTTTGGGTTTCGTAAAGGAATATGTACATACATTGCAAAGCATAAAATTAATTGAAACAGCAAGAGCAAAAATGATTTTACCCATTTAAAATGTATTGCGGTGTTGACTTTTGACATTGCTGCATAGCTATATGCGATCCTCACGTTTCCAGAAGATTCATTCAAAAACGACCAATTAGTAAGATTAGGTACTGGAAAAATTGAAACAAAAAGAATAAAAAATTGCACAGCCCGTAAATGACGCGATTTTTATAATTACACGTTAAATAAATTTCAATATAAGCTAAAAAAAAAATTCAAAACTTTGTCACAGTTATTTGTTTGCAGGTTTATATACTTACATTCAAAATTGCGCAACATATATTTGCGATTCCGGTTTTTAAACAACTCAGCCAACTTCGGATCACTTTCTTGTGCAATTCAAACTCCTGAGGTTTCTGCACTCACACCAGCACTAATAAGTGGAATTGCAAACATAATTTCATTCGCGTGCATTTTAGACGCACGCACTACAGACACGAAGAACCATCGATCGATATCAACAGAATGCCATTATTTTCGCAGACAAAAGAACATACCAGTGTAAGCCTTATCCAAACTTTTGGTTAGATTACAGTTATCACAGCAGCACTCAAACCATTTCTTGATTGAAATTACCTGGTGAATAGTCAGTTAAGACTTTCAGATGAAATTTAACAATTTCACTAGATAAAATAAACAATTAAAATAGTTTAATAATAGTTTTAAAATAGTGTTTATATTAACAATTGCGGGTTCATCAATTCATTCGAATATTTGGTTAAACATACCAAAATCCAACAGAAAGTAAAGGAACATTTTTTTGTTTAGTTTGACTAATCCTTTTGCTCTGAGTGTAGTCTTAATTTTTGTTTAAAGAAAACAACACGAAATTATAGCCCAATAGATCTGATTTTTTCTTCAGAGAATGTTTACGAATTTAATATAGTATCCTACGACATATCCTAATGAAAGCTCCTATACTTTTAAACATCACCTCAAAACAAAGCTTACAACAAAACATATTTTCTGTTTAAGGTAAAACACTCACATGGGATCCATTTCGCTTGCCTTTTAATTTAATAATGCCATAAAAAAGCAAAGAATAAGTGAACTGTGAACCCTGCGAAAAAAGAGCGGCTAATAGGGAGCCATAGGCTGAAATGACATAAAGTTGCTAAGGGATGCCTTTCATTAGACATTAAAACATTTACGGCATTCGTTTAACCCGCGTCAACGCTCAGCAAACAAGGATCTAGGGTTTTCTGACTGTTGGGATCTAGGAGTAGTAGATATGTATCTCTGTATCTACATACTCCACGTTGCAGATGTTTGTATCGTAGCTCTTTCTTTCTGTGTCCTAGATAGAGATAAAAGATGCGCATGCAAGACATTTTTATGTTTTGAACGACCAGAAAAGGAAACAAGTGCTTTTAGGGATGCTGTGTCCTTGACGCGTAGGTAAATGTTTTTTATGTTTATACATTTGGGAATACAATGATTTTTGGAATTTAATGTTGTTGCTTGAATAGGCATTTAGCAAATTTGGTAAGACCTACTCGTACGTTCACTTAAAAAGAATGAGATAAATTTTGTGCTGTTCTTCCCAAATAATTTGACAACAGCGAAATTTAATCATTTATATTAGACTTTGTTAGGCACCTCTATAGTATTCGATTATATATGTGCAAAATAAACAATGTAACGAATATACGAGTACGGTTATATACTGCTCACAACAAAATAAGAGCCACTAATGTCCGCTGACTTTGACAACGTCTTTTGGTGAATTTTTAGTGTGATAATTAATTTCAAAAATGCCATTCTGTACCTGAATGTGATGTGAGTTATCACAGTATGATTCGTCAACATTCGCTTTAACGGAACTGGCTTAAACAGTTCTTTTGTTTTGTTTATTTCTCATTTTGATTTGAAAGGCCCAGGAGATTTAAATGGGGAGAAACTACAGACTGCGTCAGAGAAACATACTTATTTGAAAGGTCAATAAAAACAAAAGTAATTCATTTATTGTTTTAATTTTTTTTATTTAAGAATACAATATCCCAAGTTTTTTTTTCATACAGTCTTGAAAATCACATCGGTTCACATCTCCACTCTTTGCAGCATATTAATCGGTATGTTGGCAATGGCGTCGCGAATGTTTTTTTTTTAGGTGCGCTATGGCCCGTGGTCGATCGACATAAACCAGGGATTTCAAATAACCCCATAAGAAATCGAATGGAGCCAAATCTGGAGAGCGTGCCGGCCATGGGAGATCGCCTTTGACAGATATGAGGCGGTCGGGAAAATGTTGTCGAAACAAATTCATTCAGCTTCGTGTTGGGTGTGCTGTGGTTCCTTCTGGCTGAAGCCGCACGTCCATAACGTTCCTTTCTCCAATGCTTGGAAGAGAAAATTCCTCGATCATGTTCCAAGTGAGCGACCGTTAGAAAAGAAGCTCTCGACGGCGGCGAGACTCATCCGTGGAATCCGTCCAGGTTCTTCTCTCTTTATTAATGACGGACATGAATGTGCTTTTGGTATTGGTCCCTAACGTGATCCAATGATTGGCCAAACTCGTTCCAGGTTTGGGCTTTTGCAGTCCTGATGGCTTTCTTGTAAATTTCCAGGAGCTGATGTACATAGATGGCCTTGGCAGCGTATTTTGAGTCCATCACTTCGATCTGATGAATTGTTTCGAATATAGCAGGTGGAACAGAACCTCTCGAATTGCCAGGTCGTGAAATGGTTTTGTCCACTTGGCTTTTGCTATCATTCACTTCTGTGAACTCGTAGGCAATACCTTTTATTACGTTGCTTCAAGATAGCTGCATCGATACCGAGAACAAGGTGAACACATTGCGCAGAGTTCTAATCTACTTTCCAGTTCTTCCTTGACAGTATAATCCAATAATATGTCGGTCTGACTTTAAGGGCGGCAATTTTGCTTTCTTCTTTAAAAATTGCAAAGTTGCCACTTTTCAATCCTTTTCATAACTTAATTGCACTTACCCACATAATGCAAAATGCAAATGTATTATCAAATAAATGTTCGTGGCTCTTTTCATTTCCATCCATTTTATAGATTTATTTCCAATGTAAAGTGCATTATCCCGGCTTCAAATTCAGTTTAACTGCTATTCCATTTTTTTTGCAACCGCACTAAAACCTCATCCGCGTGTATTCGCCATAATCCCATTTGTAGCGGCTGAAATGTCCACTCAAGTATCAAATAATACCCATTTCCCATGTTGGCCAAACGAATTTCCATGCAAACTGACGACGGCTGCTGCACACACATATAGAAATCAAATTATTCGCAACATTTTCACCCTCCCACATACTTACACGATGACATTCCGACAATTTCGACCCGTTGGCCACAATAACGTTACCGCCCTGTTGTATCGTGTCCTGGCAGTTACTGATGCTACCAATGCTGACGTTAACTGAAAAGTGAATCGTTTCGGGATTGGGAATAAATGGTCAGGGGAATTTTCCAATATCAATTCCATTAAATGCACTAAATATCCATCTAAACCGATCGACCGTTATTATATTTGCCATGTCGACAAGCTAGCCCGGCCATACTACAGTAGTAGGTCCTGTTTCCGACTCGTGGCCGTGGCAGCAGAACACCAACCATATTTTTATGGGCCGCCATAAATATCAAGTGTGTGTGCTGTGCAGAATATTCGCCAAAAACATATAAAACGTATATCTGAGCCCAAACACGAAAGGACTAAACGAGTCTGTTGTCGGAATATGGTCCATACACATGACAGGCGTAATACCAATGCGACGCAAAAGGGAATGCCATGGTTTTTTTTCCCGACGTAGCCAGGATGTGAATATGGGCGCCACTTTTGTTTACGCTAATAAAAATTTATTTTACGAACTCTTCATCGTTGCTGTCGTCGACCTTTGTAACAAGGACATGAGTTCACATACGGTATCAATTTATTAAGCGACGATTTTCCTGCAAGATTATATTTTGGCTGCGTTTCGGCTTCAGTGCTGATCCAGGGACACAAATAATGTCCTGTTTCGAGGTATACAGCTGAAAGTAGTACACGTTTCGGAAAATGCCACGGCAATATCCTGTTTCCTATATTCTCGACATAATTCGGTTGTGAATGGCGTCTCACATTATAGTGTCGGTGGCGGATGGATGGACTTTGGCATAGTGGTCAGGCTAAGGTGACACATGTGCTTGTCACTAATTTGTTACCTCCTAATATTTATATGGGGCATTATTGTTTGTAATATGGTGTCGTTAGTGAAATAGGAATGAGATTATTTGTGAAAAGGAACAAGTCGGTAAAGAAGCAGTCGGATGATAACATAAATTCTTGATGGCATATTAAAATCACTCTAATTCCTATAGAAATTTGAAAGTGGTGCCTTATTGGATACCAATAGACCCGTCATGTCATAAGCATACAATAACAAAAGGAAGATTATTAACCTATTAGAATTTATGTAGTAGTCTGGTTTTGAACATGCTAGCTAATGCGCGAAAGCCAGGTCCTCTTTCAATTGATGATAGATGGAACATCGTGAAGGAAGCTTTCGTATCGTGTGCTGAAACAATTCTAGGCAGACTTCAGCGAGGTAGGAGAGCATATATCAGCGACGCTACATGGTCTCTAATAACTACACGGAAGAGAATTAAGGAGCAATTAAGCTCGGCCACTGACAAACAACGAAGTCAAACATCAACTGAAGACCGAGTATAGGTCTCTTCAAAAACCAAAGAAGCGTAAGACGCGATAAACGCAATAATATCAACGCGGTAGCGGCAGAAGAGGTGACTTGCCCTCGTGACAGTAGGAACCTCAAAAATAACAATTTGAACCCTATAATACTTCATAGGTAGTTCTCTTCCAACTGTAATAGGAGCACTTTATAGCGTATAAACGCTGAATAATAGTCCAATAATGACATTTGCACCGTTTTTTAATCCAATAGAACCTTATCGTATCACTAAATTATGCTTCGAAAAAGGCATACATCATACATCTTATATCATCATTTTCTCGCGTTTTCCCTAATAATCAACGTGAGAAGAATAAGTAGTGTTGCCAACTATATTAGATTTATAGGGTGACACTGATATTTAATGAAAAAAAAAAATGCCCGCAGCTAGCGTCAAACCACAGAATCAGAAGTATACAGAATGTTCAGCTCCATACATCGAAGTGTCCTAAGTAAAATTTCGACCTGGACGCACGGTGGGTCCATAAGAGAAAATATTTAGATGCCTTAAGCGAAGAAAACGTTCCTTCTCAATGTAGATACACTTTTGCTTGTTACTCTTCTTTTCATGCGCTACTTCGATAGATATTGTGTGAACGAAAAAATCTTATGCGTGTACATGAATGTGAATGCGATAGAGATAGCGCGACGACGACGGCCGCGTAAAGATATTCGTATTGTGAAATTAGCGATGGATAAGGATAGGTTGGCGGGTGCGGGTGTATGAATTGGCGAGGACGATACGTGATGTGTTGATATATGGTGCGGCGATAGTGCCGCGGTGACGGAACATTGATGGGTGCATGAAATGAAATGTGTGAATTCCCATTAGTGCAGTCATATTAGCATTTCAAATAGAAAAAAATAGAGTAAGGCTAATTTTTATTGTTTTTGAATCAGTGGGCTCCCAGGAATCTACAACTGATTTTGCTAAAAAAAATTTGGATCGGAAAGGTCCCAAAAAGGACAAAAAAGGATATTCTTTAATCCTTGACCGGAGGTCGGCATGCGGGGTATCATATCAAAGGGGACGTCGAGTACATTACATATCCGGTGTTTGTTTCCTGTTTCCAGGGCCCTCAAAGGAATAAATCGAGCTTAAATGGAAAATTTTCGTATTTCCCGTGTATTTTTCCAAAGCCATAACTACGAGAATAATTCAAGTTCTCCCTACTTTTATCACTTTTCAGAATCTATAATAGCTGGAGATTCTACCATTAAATTTGCTAAGAAAAAAATTGATCGGAAAGCTCTGAAAAAGGACATAAAAAGACACTAATTGCACACCTTAGTCGAACGTGGGCATGTGGAGTGTCATATCAAAGAGGATGTCAAGTAAATTCCATATCCGGCATTTGTTACTTGTTCCAAGGACCTTAAAAGGACAAAATTGGACTCAACTTAAAAATGTTTGTGTTTCCCGTATCTGTATCTTTCTAAATCCGTAATTTTCCATTTAAGCCCGACTTATTCCATTTAGTGTCCTTGAGACAGGAAACAAGCACCGGAGATGCAATGCCCTCGACGTCCTCTTTGATATGACACCCCACATGCCCACGTTCGATCAAGGTGTGAAATCAGAGCTTTCCGATCAACTTTTTTCTTAGCAAATTTAACGGTAGAATCTCCAGCTACTATAGATTCTGAAAAGTGATAAAAGTAGGGACAACTTGAATTATTCTCGTAGTTATGGCTTTGGAAAGATACACGGGAAACTCGAAAATTTTCCATTTGAGCTCGATTTATTCCTTTGAGGGTCTTGGAAACAGGAAACAAACACCGGATATGTAATGTACTCGACGTCCCCTTTGATATGATACCCCGCATGCCGACCTCAAGTCAAGGATTAAAGAGTATCCTTTTTTGTCCTTTTTGGGACCTTTCCGATCCAAATTTTTTTTAGCAAAATCAGTTGTAGATTCCTGGGAGCACACTGATTCAAAAACAACAAAAATTAGCCTTACTCTATTTTTTTCTATTTGGAGGCTTGAATTGGGATATTTTGACTGCACTACATTCAGATACATACATATGACCCATATCTCCGGCACGACGCGCGGCGGCGAAGGATAGTTAAGATGCGTAAGTTATGTTTGCATCTGTAGTACATATGTAGGTACTTGAATTGGGAAAAAATAATGAATGGGCGGCAAATTTGTCCAAAAGATGCTGTTGTTCAGCTAGAAGTGCCGCAGTGGGATAGTAATGCGATATTTTAAAAACTGTAGGTTTTCTCAGCGTATTCAAGTGGTTGTTTAAAAAAAAACTTACGATCATTATCATAAAAAAAAACACTGAAAATTTAGGGACTGAAGAAATTATTTTTTTTTACATTTATGTGGTTTTAACAAAAAAATATATTATTTTCAATAACAAATATTTTGCTCTAATTAATTTTTTATAGGTATGTTATATACATATGTACATTTGCTTATATTCTACAAAAACTAATAAATTTATAGAAATATGTGGTATATATGTATGTAATGGTTATCCACGGTTGTTCTTCGCAAAGCTGCATTCCTTTTTTGCAAATTACATATTTTAGTCGTTTTGCGATTGAGCCTCTTCTTTATGGATGAAACTTTTTTTTTGTAAAACTGTAAATTTTTCAAGTTTGTTTCGCAGTGATTGCAGACTGAGCCTGGAGATTCAGACCTTGGCCGTTTCCGTGGTGGTGATTTCAAAACGGTGAAATCAAAGTCGTCACAATCTGACTCCAAATTCGAATGAACCTGTTCGCCGGGTTGAAGACAGCGGTTCGGAATGGATCCCCGTTTTAAATACACTCTAAAAAGTGAATTTAAATTTCCGTTGAAAATGCGGTAATTTTACACTTTTTCCCGCTTATAATCACATTCAGAGTGCATTTTTCAACAATTTCTGTGTAAAATAAGAAAATTACACAAAAATCGGTGTGAAATGTAATTTTACGCTACACTTCTGTATAATTCAGATTTTCTGGTGCATTTTTACAACGTTTATGTGTTTAATTCGGATTTGTGGTGTATTTTTACAACGTGCAGTTGAAGTTTTACTCATTTTTTGTAGCGTGATGAGCCGATTGCCGATAGCCGATTGAAGTATGACAACTGGAGTTGTCATACTTCAATCGGCTGTACTTAGCACAGTGTAACACATTTTTCCAAAATTCTCTGCATTCAGAACTCATGTGTACACGCTCTGTGGCTCATTTGCTTGAGTCGCACTCTACGATACTAGTAATCTAGAGGTCCCGAGATCGAATCTCGGCGTGGTCCAAAATTTCCGTACATGTGCGGATAGGAAATATTTAGTGCTTGCAACATTGCACTCCGAAATGATATGCAATGTAACGTTGACTCGAAATTGCCTATAAACGGCTGAGTTAAGGTACTGAGAAGAAGAACAAGTGTACAGATCGCAAAAAAAAAGAACAATTTGCAACCTCCCATGTATACGAAAAACTGATCAGCAAAACTCGACCGATACTTGTTTATATTTTATATATCCTTAAATAGTTTTATTGATTACTATATTATTTGAAAAGGTTCGCCACTTAAATCTTTACAACGAAAAAAGAGTGAAACCGCATTATATTCCTATTATTACGGAGTGTTTTTACACATAGCACGGTGTAAATTTGCTAATATATTGGAGTAGTTTTTTACACATTGTTTATGTAAAATTACACTTGATTTGCAAATTTAGATTGCAGAGTAATTTCACTAGAGTGTACCTTTTCCCGATTAAGTCAGCCGAGAAATGCTTGTCGCAAATGTACAATTGCGAGGAATTTGCGACGAATTCTTCATCAAATTTACACTTTATTTCCCACTCCTTGAATAGCGGAGTATCGCATTCAGGGAATTTAAACATTCTTATATTTGGGTTTTCGCGTTTTGATCTCCGGCAATGAGGCAATGCACATCTGTTACCCCTTAATTTCTCCATATCTATGTTTGAACTGATTGAACAATTTGTTTAGTTTGTTTTTAATCAATCTTTTATTAATAGAATTTCCCGGTCAAGTCCATAACCTTCCTAAGCATATAGGTAAATGTCTCAGACAACAAAATATGAATGAATGAATATGAATATAAAAAATCATTTCCGGAACAAATGAAACCATCTTAACCAAATAAAGACATAGAATAAACATGCAAACAGAAAAATAACATTTTGTAATCAAGCACGGAAAATAAAATAGCTGATGCAATTTAAACTAATTTATTTATTTCGATTGCCGCGGAGGTCAAAGGAGGTTTAAAAAGTTTTTTAGTTGTTACATGAGACATTTAATATTTTAAAGTACAAAATTTTTGTAGTTTTCTTTTAATTACAGAATCAGCTCAATTTATTCTAAATATATGTACATTCTTTTATTGAACGGATATATTTCCTGACTGACGTGTAATACATACAGGGTAGGGTGGCCCATTTAAAGTGAACTAGTGTAAACCATGCATACCTTTTTTATTTTTTAATATTTTTTTCTGAAATTTCGTAAGAATAAACTAGACACATGGGAGATATGTTTACAATACTTTTCAAGTAGATAGGCGTTGAGGAAGGGTTGATTTAGCTGGGTTTTATAAAGGAGTTTATTTTTGAACATTTTCATTCACAAAAAGTACTTATGCGGAGAGATAAAATGGAATATTGCTAACGATTCCTTAACTCAATGTTTAAAAGATAATGACTGTTTAATAATTACCATTATTAAGCAATTTATTTAGAAATTAGTCCGTAAAAATGCGCCAGGTAACGACACAATAATAATAAAAAATGAATGAATGAGTGAATCGTTACTTAAATTTGTCAAATTTTTATAAAATTACATTGATGAAATAAAATGGAAAGGATCCAAATGCATTAGTATTGCAAGAAAACAACATGGAGAGATATACGGTTCAGCAACGAGTTCGAATAGTACCAATTTACAGGGAAAATAATAATTAGATACACAGCGCAAATTTCGACGAACGATTTGCAAAATTTTTCGCTATTCTTAGGAACAAGGAACCGTTAATAGTCCTCGACGAGCCCGAAAACGAAGTTCGAGGACGGACGAAATCAATAAATGGGTGGAACCCAGCGTCGAATCAGATGCAACATCAACCCGAAAAAAGTCATTTCCGATTGGGAAAATCACGAACATTACAACGTATCTTATATGAATGCCACATGTTTTCTTACGCGACATAATTCACTTACAACTTCCTGATTACTAGAAGCGTATGCCACTGAGTTCCAGCGGCCACAATGGAGATTTTAACAGACGTTTTTGGCGAATGAGTCATTTCGAAAGGATCTGCAATTAACTAGCCGGCTAGATCTTCAGACTTAACTCCAATAGATTTTTTTCTGTGGGGATACCTTAAGGAGAGAGTCTACAATAATAAACCAGGGATAATTCAGGAATTCAAGCAAAATATTGTTGTGGAGATCTGAGGTTTGCAGCCATAAATATTGCGAAAGGTAATGGAAGATACCGTAAAATTATCCCCTCTTTGCGAAGTCGCCCGGGGCAGCCATTGGATGGATATATTTTTTGATATTCTGTGGTCATTATGAAAAACAGCTTAAGTCGACTTAAGACAAAATCGAGTTAATATGTTCACTGGATTCGCCGTATTCGACTCCACCTCTACTCAAAATTTGGTTAATTTCGGATTATTTTTGAGCGAGCTACAGCGATTGGTATTTCCGCCTATCTCAAGTAGACCCTCACCGACATAAGGAAAAGCGACTTAACTTAACATATTTCTTACTAAAATATATATATATTTTTGAAAATTGGCTTAAATTAACTTAAGTTACTTTTCCAAATATGAAATTAACTCAAATGACTCTTTTACCACTGAATTTCGAAACAGCCTAAATCGACATAAGCGTTTTTTCCTTAAGTCCAAAACAAATTCAGTATTTCTCATCTTGAGTTAAGTTCTTATTCCAAATGATTTTCTTTCCGTAGAGAGCTCTTATATGGCTTTAGCGTTTATTCCTTATCAGATTTACGGAAAGTCCTGTTACAATGTCTATGTAAGCGGTTGTTTCGCATGCATTCATGGTGAAATTGAGTAGATAAGTCACTGTTAAATGAGTTATTGTTCAATCAAATTGCAATTTCGTGAACGTGAAGTTAACTATTGAGGGTATGTAGGCTTGTATCGCGCGCCTGAAATTTACTTTACACTCGAAACATTAAACGAGCCTCGGATACCTCCGCATGATTCAACGGCAACGACTTTTGGCTGTAAACAACGGACTAAGATAGGTTTTTTGGAACATTCGGACTATGTGGGGGAGTGTAATAAAACAAGGCTCACAGATGTCGAGCAGGAAACTACCGCATACATAACATCGCTGTACTAGGACTGAGCGAAACACGATGGCTCGGATCGGGGTTGACTTTATCACCAAGCTCTTCTACTGTATTGCTCTACTCTGGAAATGAAGACGATAATACACCTCGGCAACCAGGCGTCGGAATACTGTTGAGTAGGAATGCACGCCGATCCCTAATCGACTGGAAACCTATTTCGGATCGTATCATCACAATCAGATTCAAATCCAGAGTACGAAACATTACAATTCAGTGCTACGCACCGACTGAACCTGCAGATCAATCAGCAAAGGACGTTTTTTATCAGCGACTAGGCGACACCTTTGATAGGGCTCCCAGGGGTGACATCAAAATTATTATGGGGGATCTCAATGCCAAAGTCGGTACTGATAACTTAGGCTTGGAACACCTTGTGGGCAATCACGGGCTTGGCGACAGGAACAACAATGGCGAAATGTTCGTGGAGTTCTGTAACTCTCGACAACTAGTCACTGGCGGAACCTTGTTCAAGTACAAATCCTGCCACCTAACAACTTGGGTTTCTCTTGATGGCAGAGCAGAAAACCAAACAAATTAATCATATTGCTGTTTCAAAGACATGGCGAAACTGCCTCTTCGACATCAGGTCGAAGCGTGGGGCTGATATCTTGTTATCGCGAAATTTCGTTTATGAACGGCAGCGATCCAACGATCTACTTACGCACGAATCGTGCCACATTTTAATGTGCAAAAACTGAAAAATCCTTCAATTAAACGCGCATATTCTATCGCTTTGCACGAAAAAGCTAGAGCAGCACTCTTGAGAATCCTACAATTGAAGATAGATGGAATTTTGCAGAGGATTCTTTCATTTCGTGTGGCGAAACGACTGTGGGACGATTGGATCGAGGTATCCAGGATACCTTTTATCAGTGATGCTACTTGGTCTCTTATCTCAGAATGCAAAAGAGTTAAGGAACAGATTAACTCCGGTGCTGATAATTCAGCCAAAAGTCAACTCCGAGCTGAATACCGTTCACTACAAATAGGCGTGCAGAGAAGTGTCAGGCGTGATAAGCGTAAGTACATCAGCGCTTTAGCGAAGGAGGCAAATGATGCGGCTTACCGTGGTGAAAGTGGTACTCTTTTCAAGCTTATTAAGCCACTAATTGGCAAATCACTACTGACCATCCTGTGAAAGATAAAGAAGGGTTACTGCTCGTTACCGAAGAACAGCAGCTTCAGAGATGGAAAGATCACCTTTTTGATGTCCTTAACAACAAGTAAGACAGTGTCTATTTATCGAACATAAATTTCTAACTGTAGGTCATTCCCACATGAAGTGTGATGCGGATATCACGCCTTAATCGAGAGAAAGAAAAAGTAGGTAACGAACACAAAAATTCATCCTTGTGATTGGTTCGATCTTGTACGAACTGTTGGTGTCAAAAACCAATTTCATGTAATCCAAATGGACTCCACGGGTTTCCTGGATTTCTTTTCTTATTCAAAAACAAAATTTATGTGGAGAAGCCGGGATGCAAATTCTGAAAACTTTCATTGGAAAAATGTTAAATGGTTAAGATACACAAAAATTGATTTTGGAAAAGTTCATTTCGAATCAACCCTAAATGTAGAACATCCATTTAAAGTATTAAACATCAAAAAAAGAGGTATAAATTCAGGAAGTATATCTGAAATTTCTAAGCTACCAGAGGAAGTACGTATATCTGTAAAAAAAGAAAAAGGATCTATTGGATCTTCTTCCTATGATTGATCCTTTCTTTCACGACTTTTACAAAAGTCTTCCCTCTGAAGAAATTTCGGATATACACCTCGACCTAGTTGAAGAAGACAGCAATCAAAATCACGTCTGTGAAGTCGTTTTTTTTGCATTAATTCTTTCGAAGAGGCTTTATATTATTTGTTTATTATAATAATTACTTTTCCTTTAATTTTTTTATGAATAATTCCGTAAAATATAAAGAAATTAAAAATTTATTAAAAAAGAGTTTAGATTTAAGATTCATCAACTGTATAATGGTAATATGGAAAAAGAACCTATGTCCTCTTAAGATAATAGTTTAAGCACAATATAATTGAGAATAAAGACTTAAGTGGAATTAAGTTTCGTCAACCCCTATTGCTTCATACGGAAAAAACTCTTATTTTGTTTTTTATCGTATTACAGTCAAACTGCTTTATTTTTGGAATAAAATTATAGTAGGATACATTGCTCACATGATAATCTACAAAAATGTATTAGTCTTTGGATTTGAAAGCTGTATAGATTTTTCACAAGTCGTTTTAAAGTTTAAAATCGCTCTACTGAAAAACTATGAAAACCGACTTAAGCGATTATTCATAATCACCACAGATATAGTGTAAACATATCTCCCAAGTGTCTATTTTATTGTGTGGAAATATCACAAAAATCGGTTCAGAAATAAAAAAGTTATTCATGGTTTACACTGGTTCACTTTAAATGGGCCACCCTGTACATAAATATTTTACTTTTTATTTTTAACCTTCGGGCGGGCGCAATGCATCTGACAGATTAAGTGGCCAGTTTTTGTTGCGCCAATCAGCGATACGAAAAGGGAGAGATCTGAAACTCACAGTAGCTTAATCTTTATCGATCAACTATCCAAAGCAGTTTTCAGTTTCTATCTACCATATGTCTGAGGGGCGGGAGGGGATGAAATAATCTCTCAGATGTATTGCGCCCGATTGTGTTATTTTCTCCTTTTCTATGAAAATTTTCATATGTTATACTCTTCACATTGCGTTATCACGTTGTGTTGACTTTTAGGTTCACCAAATCGTTCAATAGTGTGTTTTTAGTAAAATAAGTTCACATTTTTTAAGCGGAGGTTTTTTAAATATTGAAGCTATTAAAAGCGGAATATTCTTATAGAAAATTTGAAATGTGAAGGGTATCAAACTTTGTGAGCCAGTTTTTGTTTCTAAAATTACGTAGAACTGTTTCAAAAAGACAATGCAACAATAAATAAGAGTCTAAAATATACAGAAACTTAGTTTCATCCCTTTTTCTGCACTTAATCTGTCAGATGCATTGCGCCCGATCGTGTTAGGATTAGTATTGCGCCCGCCGGAAGGTTAATCGTGGCTGTGTGAGAACTACGATTTTACACAATAAACTCTAACAGTAGTACTTGCAACACTATGTACACTCCAAGTTCATATGCAATGAAAATCAATTTAATTCAGAAAATTATTTTCTTGTTGTGGATATTTATTTATTTTATCCGGAAATGGTTTTTATTTATTATGTAACTCAACTAGCTTTCCATCACGGAGAGTTATGAAACTGACCTGAAAATTAAATTTTTTCCTTATATTGACGTATTTACCATTGTGCATTATAATATTAATTAATATGTGCATTTCTTTTGCGCAAATTTCTGAGAAAATATTTACATTTATTGTATACTTTCTTATACGGATTGATCAAAAAATAATTTGAATTGGTATTAAATGTATAAGTATTCACATTTTATAATTGAAATAGAAATAAATAAATAAAAATGTGAAACCCTTCCATGCAATATTCATGGAAGGGTTTCACATTTTTACCGACTTAATCTGGTCCGGTTGCGTGTTTGAGGCATTGGGAGTTTAAAATTGTATTTGATATTTCAGCTCAACTAAATTTGCATATATTACTTAATTAAACGTAGCCTCCTACACGCTTTTAAATAGTTTATTTTATAGTCAGAAGCATCAAAACCCCCCTCTTCCTTTAACGGGCTTGGGACCGTCTTCGACGGAATTAGCGCAGGTGTAGCCCAACAGACAGACTATGATTTGTAAAGATTTTGGAAAATTTTATTCTACATAATTAATTACCCTTGATTTTTCGGCTATGCTGTTCAAGAAGAGGGAGGCTAACGAAGTTGAGGTAAGAATCTCTACTCAATCTGTTTTCCACCCATCGCATCCACTAATCGCACTCATAAACAGAGTGTTTCACATAGTGGTAACCGATCTTGTTTTGGAAAAATTCACACAATAACTAATCTATTGTTTGTTCTGTAATAGCTATCTTAGTTTTTCTTCAACCATATATCAACACATCACGTATCGTCCTCGCCAATTCATACACCCGCACCCGCCAATATATCCTTATCCATCGCTAATTTCACAATACGAATATCTTTACGCGGCCGTCGTCGTCGCGCTATCTCTATCGCATTCACATTCATGTACACGCATAAGTTTTTTTCGTTCACACAATATCTATCGAAGTAGCGCATGAAAAGAAGAGTAACAAGCAAAAGTGTATCTACATTGAGAAGGAACGTTCTCTTCGCTTAAGGCATCTAAATATTTTCTCTTATGGACCCACCGTGCGTCCAGGTATAGGTCGAAATTTTACTTAGGACACTTCGATGTATGGAGCTGAACATTCTGTATACTTCTGATTCTGTGGTCAAACCCATGGCTATCTTATTGCCCGACCTTCGCGCTAACCACTCGGCCAACCTGTGATATAGTCAGCGTTGCTCGTAAACACTACAAATGGCTAAGTTGCTTCTATAGAAATGCTTAACAATTCTTTATAGGTAGGTGTACAGTTGGCTTTACCAATAATGACGTTGTTTGCAGGGGAAAGGATTAAATCCACACACTCATCAAGAAAATGCAGCTAATTTCTACGCAAAAACTTTAATCGGTTTATAAATTATAAATGAGTGATGAAATGTTGGTTTCATGCAATATTTCAAACAATTACATTGAAGAAACTTGGTTTCCATCCTCATATTCCCGAGGACTTGATAAGAAATCAGTCCATCCTCCTATAAAACTACGATGAACAATTTATCGGATGACAATATGAATGCCATACTATTAAGATAAAATAACACAACCGACTATGTGCTATTGGAGAATATTGCATGTGTGTGTTCATTTGTGATTATTTGCTGTAGGGGACTATTACATGTGTGTGTTATGTCATCCAATAAAAGCAATAGAGAAGTATTTAATGGAGTATCTTTTTAGATTAAGGTTTAGAGAAAGTGTTATCGAAGTCTTGCGGCTCCATCTTTAAATTCAGACTGATTTGAGCTCTTTATATTCCTAATATTCAATGTTTATAGGATGATTGTGAATTGATATAAGAATGTTATAAGATTTCCGGAAAATGTTTTTAAGGATTATTTATCGGATCAAAATATAAACTGAGTTAAGTGTTACTATAGGATTAAATAAATTACTTTTGAACTTAGAAAGAATAGGTTGCAAAGTCAAAGTCACCGCTTACGCCGATGACGTTGCTATTGCCGTTAGAGGCAAGTTTCCTGATACTCTTAGCGGGCTATTAGAAAACGCCCTAGCTATCCTAACGGATTGGGCAAATCTCAGTGGAGTCGGAATTAATCCATCCAAAACGGAATTGGTCCTCTTTACAAGAAAGCGCACAATTCCTAATATTAGGCTTCCCAGACTAGGAGGCTTTCAACTTGAGCTTGCTGAAACCGCGAAATTTCTTGGACTTATCCTTGATAAGAAACTAAAATGGAAGCCCAACATCGAAGAAAGGGTGAATAAAGCTACAGTAACACTGTATTCGTGTAGGAAAGCCATCGCGAAAACCTGGGGTTTGCAGCCAAAAGTTGTGCATTGGATGTATACCGCTATTGTGCGGCCAGTCTTGCTTTACGGAGTTAGTGTGTGGTGGATGGCACTGAGCACCGCTACCTATTATAATTTGCTGGTCAAAGTTCAAAGGCTGGCTTCTCTTCTTATAACAGGAGCTTTTGGAACTACTCCTACATTCGGATTAGATATGGTCCTGGGACTGTTCCCATTGGACATTTTCGGCCAAAGAATGGCCGCAAAAATGGCCTTGCGCCTACGTGAAACTGGTCTCTGGCGAGCGCTCGACTATGGGCATTCAGCGATACTTCGTAATTTTAACCTGCCCCTAGCGACTGACTACACTGTTCCCAATCACTTCTTTGGTAGGAACCATTGTAGTTTGATCCCTTCAAGGGAATCTTGGGATAGTAACAGCTTCTTGGTCAGTGGATCCATTTCCATTTATACTGATGGTTCCAAGACAGATGCAGGAGTTGGTATAGGAATCCACTCGGATGAGTTGAATATTCATTTGTCTTTCCGGCTGCCTAATTTTTGTAGTGTCCTCCAAGCGGAGATCTCCGCGATTTTAGAAGCCTTAACTTGGTTGGGCTGTCACGTCATCACTGGTAGGGACGTCTTTATATTCACAGATAGTCAGGCTGCAATTCGATCAATTGATTCAGTGCTGACCACTTCAAGAACTACTGAGAAATGTCGTTCAGTACTTAGAGAAATGGGTCGCTTCTTCAACGTTACGCTATGCTGGATACCGGGCCATAGTGGCTTTGCAGGTAATCGCAATGCAGATGACTTGGCCCGCATGCGTCAGCAGGTAGCGTTGAAGACGGTAATTCCTTCTTGAAAACACCTACTGCGGCTTGTGCATTGTTAATAGAGACCGCTACAATATGCAGAACCAATGCAAGATGGATTCATGGCTTGACATGCGCAACGACGAGAATGATCTGGCCAAAGCTAGACAATGTCCGTTCTAAGATGCTACTTTCCTTAGACAGAAAGCATATTCGAAATGTGGTGGGAGTAATAACAGGGCACTGTCCTATTGGAGAGCACGCGAGAAGACTCCGAATTCCTCACAACGACTTCTGTAGAAGTTGTGACGATGAAGAAGAGGAAGAAAGTGTGCATCACTTACTCTGCCACTGTCCCGCCCTGGCTGAGAAACGAATGCGTTTTCTGGGCTCAAGGTATTTCTACGATACCGATGATCTTCGGGATGTGAGCCCAATACTGCTCAATAAATTTATTGTAAGCACGGGTTGGTTTTTAGGCAGTTAGTAGAGACATGATTCTCTCGGAGGTATCACAACGGACCAAATCTGGTCTAAGTGCGCTGGGTGCAAATCTGGCGGCCCCTGTACCTAACCTAACCTAACCTACTATAGGATTGCTACATGGTGAAGTTTTTCTTCAAATGTATACGCATTGTTAGTTGGTTTTAAATCCATTTACTAGAAAATCTCTTACGCAGGAGTATCCTGTTAAATATAAACACGGGTCTCTGCCAGTCACAGACGAGCAACCACTGTGACGATGGCGAGAGCATTTCATGGAGGGCGTAACAGCATTTTTGGCCCTTCAAGCCCACCTCCACCGGAAACAGTAAGACTTCTGCAAATG
The DNA here is from genome assembly GCA_949715475.1 of Microchrysa polita. Taxonomy (NCBI): domain Eukaryota; kingdom Metazoa; phylum Arthropoda; class Insecta; order Diptera; family Stratiomyidae; genus Microchrysa; species Microchrysa polita. Next base: position 67,414,102 of record OX454418.1, on the reverse strand, counting down.
GCCAGAGTTAATACCGATGTACCATCCAAGCTGGAAATAACCAAGGTCCTTAAATCTTTGGAAGCTGGCAAAGCTTCGGTGCATATGGTATCCCTGGAAGTTTTGAAAGCGGATATCAACGCTACAGCGGATATTCACCATTCCGCTGATCCAAGAACATTGGACAACAGAGACTCTTCCACAAGAATGGTAGAAGGGCGTCATCATTAAAAATTCCTAAGAAAGGAAATCTCAAGGAAGTCATGTCTTGCACAAGGGCGAATCGTCTAGTCCTTTTGAGGTAAATAATAGAATTAGCCAAGGCTGTATTTTTTATCACCAATGCTGTTCCTGATTACCATTAACGCGTCATCTGCGACGCTCTTGGCGACTATAAAAGTATAGGGGTATCAGACGAAAATTACGACGATATATGCCTTCTCTAAACAAACTAGATCATCTGGCTTTTCGAATTAATAATTCGAATTAATAATTCTGCAGAGCGTACTGTTGATTTTATTCTGGGTTCGAACTGCGCGGTGTTCGCCAATCCTGATCGCAGAAGATCGATCCAAGATCGGTACCTTGGATTCCCCTAACCACACTGCTAGCAGTTTTCGGATGCCGAACAAATATCAAAACGGAATTCCCCCATCTGTCCCTCCCAGGCGTGTGTTGACCAAAACTTTTAACCCCGATCAGGCCTTACTTATACAAAGAAGTTAAGATCATGGGAATTGACATTTCAGTGACTAAAGAACCAAGCGACTGAATTGACAGTCGCCTAGCCTTTGAGTCGGCCGGGACCATAGTGTTCTCATAATAGTTATCTGTAGCCTTGGTATGTTAACTTTGTCATTTAACGCATTGAAAGAAGCATCTCCGACCATATAGGGGAGGGGAATCGATTTGGTGATGTCCGTCTGTCTGTCTGTCCGTCCGTTGCTACGCGTTTTACTCGGCCGCTATAAAAGCGATGAATCTAAAATTTTGCACACTTCCTTCTTCTTGTTACAGGCTGTTTGTATGTTTGAGTCGCTAAAATCGGAGAATGAGGTCGTGGAGCTGCCATACAAACCCAACCCCCTAAATTATGTTCTTCTAAGGGAAGCTTTTTTATTTGTGCACCAATTTTACACAAACCTCATCAAACTACATATATTTCTATTCATGCTACAAAACATATGTTAAAATTAATGGAATTGAGTTATGGAGTCATGGGGCTGGCATACAAACCTATCCCCCAAATTCGGTTATTCTAAGAAAAACTCCATTATTCTTGCACAAATTCCAACCGATCCTCATACCAATGTATTTCTTTTGGTGCAACAACATAATGTAAAAATGGATGGATGGTCTATCTTCAGAAGAAGTGTTAAGATATTTAGCCAAAATTCTTCAAAATATTTGCCTTTATAGTATACAAGTTCGTCAGTCTGATTTGGTTACCAAACGGCGTTTACTCTTCAGGAGATCTGACTGTGAGCACCATAATCCAAACCGAAAAAACCGGTTTTTTGCGATTATTTCATTTTATTAATTGAATATCTCGGCGTTAGACTAGAAAATAAATTAGAATATTTTCATTTTATACCTTTTTTAAAAGCTCTATAACTTTTGAAAGAATTTGAAAAATTTTGTATAAGTATTCACAATAAGTTCAAGATAATTTTAAAGTAAACATTGAGTCGCTCAGTTCAAGGACCTCCATATTCCCCCATTTATATTTGTCAAAACGACATGTCCATAGCTCCGCCCAAAATTTGAGCAGAGTGCTAAATTTTGGTTTGTTGCGATTGGAGGTCATAGCCACCCCACCCACGAAAAATCAGCTCATTTGGAGAAAAACTAAGGGTACCTCTCATACAAAGTGACACAAGACAACTTTGTTCTACAGTTTATAAAATGAGTATTACGTATAGAAAAAACTCCTGATGGGTCACTTTGTATGGGAGATACCCTTAGTTTTTATCCGAATGAGCTGATTTTAAATAGTTTTTTTCGTCCTCAGACCATTTTTCTGTATATCTTACCGTATTTGAAATAATCGCGAAAAAAACGGAAAAAATGCCCTCCCCCCTTTCACCCCTTTTTTTAAGGTTGCGGAACCCCAAACGGTTGGGACTCTTAATACACTCGGGCGCAAAACTATCGACTCAACCTAAAAGCGCGTGTATTTGTACGTGTTTTTCGAAAAGTATAGCAGTTATCCATAAAAATCGTCTGTCATTGAAAAGCTTAAGGCCTCAGCTTTACGTTGGTACCATTTTAACCAATATTTTTGGTGAGCACTTTTAAAATTGATGCTCTTTGAGCGAAATCGTAGCGAAAATGAGCAAATATGAAAATTGTTTTTGGTTAGGTTTTTTGCAAATAAAACAAAAACTGTTGGAAAAAAAGTTAAGCATTTATTATTTTAGTATTTGGTATTGCCTCCTCTTGCTCTAATGACAGCTTCCAATCGATTCTGCATTGATCTGATCAAGTTGCTGATGGTATCTTGAGGAATACCGGTCCACTCCTCTAATAGGGCTGCCTTCAATTCTTCAGTGGACGAAGGGACTGGATTTCTGGCTCGGACTCTTCTGTTGAGTTCGTTCCATAAGTGTTCAATGGGATTGATGTCGGGACTGCGTGCAGGCCAGTTAAGTGACAACATATTGGCTTCATTCAAGAACTGTCGAGTGAGGCGCGATGCATCACACCAGGCATTGTCGTGCATCAAAGTGAAGTTCTCGGCAATAAATGCTGCATAGGGCACAATGTGGACACGGAGAATATCGGTAACGTATCGCTCAGCTGTCAGCCCTCCTCTTCGGCCTCCTGTGGGCACGAATGCGAGATCCGTTTTTCCCTCCAAGGAAATGCCAGCCCACATCATACAGGTACCGCCGCCGTATGCAACCATTTCAGTGAAACAGCACTGCGCAAATCGCTCAGTTGGACGCCTGTAGACTCGACATCTTCTGTCACTGCCAGATAGACACATTCTCGACTCGTCAGTGAACAATACTGAGCTCCCTTCCGTATCGCTCCAAGTAAGATGATCTCGATCAAATAAGAGGCGTGCTTGTCGGTGTCGTGCAGTCAATTTGGGGCCCCTGGCAGGCCGTCTTGAATTGATATTCGCTTCCCTTAATCGTCTCCTTACTGTGCAGACACTAACAGCTACTCCGCGAACACGCCTCAGGTTCCGCTGCGCAGCAACACCCGTGAGGAACCGATTTCGTAACATACTTGTAACAATGAAACGGTCGTCTCTCTTTGAAGTGGATCGAGGGCGGCCCGTTCTTGGTTTCGAATTAAAGCTATCAGTCTCTCGAAATCTCCTGCTAACTCTCGAGACAGCAGACTGACTCATTCCAAGACGGCGAGCGACGGTTCGCTGACTATGATTTTCCGACAATAGGGCTACAACTTGTGCCGCCTGATCTGGCGTCGTATCCATTGATGACCAAACAGTGATTGAAATTACTTCAGATGTAAGTTACCTAACTTTCCTGATGCAACTGATAATGAGAAACCGATTACGGGCGCTTTTATAGGGGTAGGTTACCTGACCTGACCTTTACCTGAAATTTAATTTTTTCTGGGTTTTTTTTTGTTACATGTGGCAATAATTTAAAAAGTGCGAAGCAAATATTGATAAAAAGGGTACTAACAGTTAGCTAAAGTTTCAAACTTTTAAACGACATACGACTTTTATGGATAGCTATTATACTTTCCAAAAAACGATACACGCGCTTTGAGGTTGAGTCGATAGTTTTGCGGCCGAGTGTAGCATAATCTGGAGACCATCCCCAACCATAATCCTCAAAAATTTCCGATGTAGGATTTTTGGCGACCAAATACGCCATTTTTCTTAGACTAATGTGTAGGACATTTCAGTGACAACGGTGCCGTGACTTACCTGTGACGTATTCTGCTAACATGCAAATCTGGATCAGATCAAGATCAGATGGCCAGAGTTATATTTAGGCAACAAATTCCAGTTCTTCTATTATTACGAATTGCTCTAAAATAACGTAGGTGTGCTAGTGAGGATATCAGCAAACTCGCCCATATTTTAAGGAAAATCGTTGATACCTTCTCCTTCATACATTACTATTACCACTGCTAGTACAACTGGCATGAGGTTGCGTGATGGGTCTAGGTAGGTAGGTATAGGTCTTTTGAAAGATGATATCCTCCCCTTCCCTCATTCTCTTCTACCAAGTGCCGGGTGAGAGTGGTGTTGGAGGTGCTAACAGCTAACCCCACCGACATTATGATGAGACTATTTAAACGACCAAACATAAAAAAATCAATGAGGCTTTCGGCTATTTATTTATCGATGCCAACACATTTCACAACATTTCCGATTAGAACTTTCGCACAGAGCAATTCAATTTCGTCATACTTGTGCTAGGGTTTTCATTTGAAAATCGATTTCGTTGATGCATATTGCATTTGTGACGACTATCAGTTCACGATACTACACATACTACGTGTACATACTGACAGTAATACTTATACGTTACCATCAGCAGAACACCACTTTACAGTTGCACCAAATGTCAGTTCATGCATTGTCCTACTCAGGATCGATAGGCGAACTCGTTTCTAAAGAGAGAGCCCACACGAATTCAGCACAGCATATTGAGGAAAGTTCCAATCAACTATGGGATATTTACTCTGCTCGGAAAACAAACAATTTATCGTAGACCTTCATACAAAATGATGAAGAAATTTTCAATCTGTTACAATTTTCAGTTTGTATACTTACGAGTTCGTTCAATACGAATAATTCCGCTTTCATGATTATTATCAGGCTCGTCGGAGTAGGTGGGATGGGAAACGAGAAACGATAAAGAATCCTGTTCTACTACATACATGAACAAGCTACTGGATCCTTATTGAATAGTGAGTATGGGTATGATATGGTACTCGTATAGTAATCTTGACGATGTATGGTTTTCACACTGACTTCATTGCTAAAAGATGATTTTAAATTGTGTATTTTGAAAATCGGATAAAGTAGAAATAGCTTCGATAAATCAAAGAAAAAGAAGGATGGAAAGATTGCTAGTTAAATGGACCGCACATCAAATTGTGTTTTGAAATGAAAAAGAAGCATAACGTAACTAACGATTGCGTTGTGTGTTCCTCCTGCAATCAGGTCTATGTATCGGAATGAGCAAAGGCTTTCCAGCCTATGTAATGACACCAGAGGAAAGATTATTATCAAGCAACAATTTGCACGTCAGCTACCGGGGATGCCGTCTAAGGAGAACCCATAGCATGGTCGCCTTAGCCTATCGCCCCTTCAGACTGTTTGGCATCTCGTGATTTGATCGAGACGATGTTAAGTGGTCAACAGAATTCGAGTCAAACGCCTTGGGGGACGTCCATCCCTGATTTTCACGTTTGGATAAAGACTTCTAAATTGCTGGTGTGATCATTCGGGACATAAAGGTTAAACCTAACACTAAATACGGTCGTGCGTTTACTGAAAAGCAACGCCACATCAATAGAAAATCTAGACATAGGCGTATTGGCCATTCTCCATAACTTGGTGTCTCTACGAGTTCGCATACAACGGCCTCCTCTCCAGCAAGAAAACGCTGCGAAACGTACTCGGCACTCAGAAACGAAGTAGATTTCCCTGAGAAAGTTTTCGGGTCTTTCGAATTTCGCAATATATGTATATTTTAGGTTATGCACCCCGATAAAATTAGCCCTAACCTAATTCTGTACGGTTATTGGCGACAGACACTTTCATTTTTGGCTAACATATTTATACCCTTCGCTCGTATATTAACTTTGTCATGAAATTGGTAACGCACTGAAGGAAGCATCTCCGGCCATATAAAATATGTATATGATCAGCATGATTTATTTATTTATTTATTTCCAATATATACGGATCGAAATCCATAAAACAATAAAATACATATTTACTTAAGAGTAGCAATAGATAATAAGTAATGAGAATATATTCGCTTTTTTAATTACATATAATTCAGGTTTTTAAATAAGTTACTATAATCTTAATATCGTGGACTTTATCATTGTAGAAATCGACATAATTACAAAGTTCATTACCAACACGTTTTAGTCTTTCAATAGGAGAATTTCGTATATAATTAAGTCTATTATTAGAAATGATGAATATGTCGTTGGATCTAGTGAATCTTGTGGGAATTCTAAATGGTAAATCTAAGAGAATTTCAGGTACATCCAAATTGCCATTTATTATATTAAATAGAAAAATTGCATCAGTTTGGTATCGTCTAGTTTCAAGAGAAGAGATTTTCAAGAGACCACTGATATACTGATTGTTTCTAAATTCAATTAAAGGTAATTTTAATCCAATATAGCGTAAAAAGTTGTTTTGAATTTTTTCAATTGCATGAACATAAAAATTATAATACGGATTCCAAATAACTGAAGCATAATCCAACTTACTTCTAACTAGAGAAAAGTACAACATTTTCATGGTATTTAAATTCAAGAATTTTTGGGTGTTTCTTATAAGAAAACCCAACATTCTGTTAGCATTATTGACGATATCCAGTACATGATTATTAAAATTTAAAGACGAATCGAATTTAACTCCTAGGTCATCGATTGACTCTACACAGCATAAAGGTGTGTTATTAATTTTGTAATCAACATTATATACTAATCGTGTCGTATTAATCACAATATATTTACACTTTTGTAAATTTAGTACAAGGCTGTTTTCTTGACAATATTCATAAAACTTGTCTATATTTGCTTGTAAAATGTAAATGTCTTCAAGAGAGGAAATAGATTTAAATATCTTGCAATCGTCCGCAAATAAAAGAAAATTAACATCTTGAAAAATAAATTCAATATCATTTATAAAAAGTAAAAAAAGAAGTGGGCCCAAGTGTGACCCTTGGGGAACACCTGATGTTGATGAGAAAGGTCTAGAGCAATATTTACCCTGCAATTTAACAATGAGTGAACGATTACGGAGATAGTCGCCCAACCATTGTAATATTGACCCGCAAAGACCGAAGTTTCCTAGTTTTCTTATTAACAACTCGATATTGATTTTGTCGAAGGCTTTGGAAAAGTCGGTGTAGATTGCATGTACCTGGCTTGAAGATATGAATGATTTCGATATATAGTTATGATACGAGACAAGATTAGTTGTTGTTGATTTTTTTGAGCAAAAACCATGTTGGTTGTTAATTATAAAAGGACGAAAAATAGGTGTAAGGTAGTCTGTCAAAATACTTTCAAAGATTTTTGGAATTGTTGACAAAATACATATTGGACGATAGTTAGTGATATCTGTTTTGTCATCAGCTTTAAAGATGGGTATTACGTGACTAACCTTCCACTTTTCAGGAAAATATCCAGAACATAGTGATAAGTTGAACAATTTAGTAAGCGGAATTGAAAGAGTATGCGCGCAACTTTTAAGAAGTATGGGTGGGATCAGGTCTGGTCCTGCACTTTTACTAATATCAAGTTGTGATAGTTTAATTAAAACATTTGAAGATGAGATGCAATAATGGGATATTGAAATATTATTATTTTGAACCGGGGGCAAGTGCTGATTAATTTCGTTAGTGTATACACTTGAAAAATAGGAAGCAAACATGTTAGCTATAGTCGTCATATCATTACTATGGACATTATTCAGGTGCATAATATTCGGTAGAGAGTCATTAGATTTTAACGAATTAATATAATTCCAAAAATATTTGGGGTTTTGTGGAATTGATGATTCTAACTCGCGTATGTACCGGCTATAATCAGATGAAAGCTTGGCTTTACTCTCGGATCTGAGCTTTGAAAAAATGTTATAGCTTACTACACTGCCAGTTATTTTATATTGCCTATGTGCGATTTTTTTCTGTTGGATTATGTTTCGTAATTCATGTGAGAACCAATGAGGAAAATTATCGCTATTCGGTTTCTTCAACGGAACAAATTTTTCAATAATATCATACAACGTACTATAAAAATAGGCTACCGAATCTTCCAGACTTAAGTTTTTTAGTTGCTCATTCCAATCGATATTTGATAATTCATTATTAAGAAGATTATAATCAGTATTTTTAAAGTTTCGATAGGTTTCATTAAATGCGTTGTTGTTGGTGTTTGAAGAACATATTTATACCCTTCGCTCATAGAGTGAAAGGGTATATTAACTTTGTCATGAAGTTTGTGACGCATTGAAGGAAGCACCTCCGACCATATAAAATATGTATATATATGATCAGCGTGACGAGCTGAGTCGATTGGACGATGTCCGTCTGTCCGTCTGTCCGTCTGTCCGTCTGTCCGTCTGTCCGTCTGTCCGTCTGTCCGTCTGTCTGTCTGTTGCGACGCGTTTTGCTCGGCCAGTTTAAAAGCTATGGAGCTGAAACTTTGCACACATGCTTCTTTTTGTTGCAGGCAGTTTGTATGTTTGAATCGCTGAAATCCGACAAGGGGGTCGTGGGGCTGTCATACAAACCTACCCCGCAAAATTAGGTTCTTCTTAGAAAAACTTTTTTATTTATGCATCAATTTCAATAAAATTTCACACAAATGTGTTTTCATTGCTGACACACAATATATGCAAAAATCGACCAAATCGGACAATGGGGTCGTGGGGCTGCCATACAAACCTAGACCCCCAAATTAGGTTCATCTAAGAAAAACTTTTTTATTTTCTCATCGATTTCAATCAAATTTCGCACAAATGAGTTTCAAGCTATATCACAAAACATATGTAAAAATCGACCAAATCGGACAATGGGGTCGTGGGGCTGCCATACAAACCTAGACCCCCAAATTAGGTTCATCTAAGAAAAACTTTTTTATTTTCCCATCGATTTCAATCAAATTTCGCACAAATGAGTTTCAAGTTATATCACAAAACATATGTAAAAATTTACCAAATCAGACCATGGGGTCATGGGGCTGTCATACAAACCTAGCTCCCAAATTAAGTTCTTCTAAGATTTTTTTTTTTATTTATACACCAATTTCAACAAAACTTCACACAAATGTGTTTCTATTGATGACACAAAACATATGTATGAATAGATGGAGTCGGACCATGTGGTCATGGGGCTACCATACAAACCTAGCCCCCCAAATCAAATTTTTCAAAGAAAAAACTATTTCAATCAAACCTCAGAAAATTATATTTCTATTGATGCCACATAACAAACGTGGAAATAAATGAAATCGGACTATGGTCGTGGGGCTGGCATATAAACCCAACCCCAAAATTAGGTTCTTCGAAGAAAAACTTTTTTATGTATCCACCATTTTCAACCAAATCTTATAGAAATGTGTTTTAATTGATGCCACAAACATACGTAAAAATTTATGGAAAGGCCATGCGTTCGTAGGGCTGCCGTACAAATCCCCCCCCCTTTGGTTCTTCTAAGAAACCCACATCCCCCGCTTCTCCCATTAAATCTTCGCCACGGCACTTATGTGAAAATTCAAGGAAAAGCATGGAAGCGGGGAGGACTAAACACAAGTCATAGATACGCCCCAAAAAACTTTTAGCCCGAGGGGAGCGAAGGGTATCCAAATTTCGGCCGCGCCCGAAATTAGCCTCGGTCTCGTTTTTAATTATTTCCAACTTTGAAAAACTTCGTTCTTCTTCACTGACAGAACAAAGCATCGTTAAATATATCCTTAAGGATATCGCTACATTAGAAAAGCAGTTTCCTAATAATAAATAAAAATAAACAGCTGAACGTTTCACTCAATTTTTTGTCCTGTAATTCCAATTTTAGATGCTCATGGAGAAGAATTATTTCGTTTTCAGATTCGTCCTGAAGATCATTATAATATTTCATTTTTTTTAGTAAAGAGTTTGAATTCAAAAGTCGTAGATAATTTTATAGCTAATTTATTAGAGTTGTAATTTTTTTATTATGCAGCGAACGAAAAATAGAAATTTAAGCTCTATCGATTTCTTATCAGCGCCCGCTCTAGCGCTAACGCCGCCCCGGGCAAGAGGACAATTTACCGCCCTTTTCTGTACTATAACAGGGAGATAGTTTTTATGTCGTTATTTTTCTAGAAACGGATTTTGTTTTCAGTTCAGCAAGATTGAAATTTGGAATTAAGAAATGAACGCTTACTATTGAATTCCCCGAGCTCCATTTTTTCCACCTTCAGCAAAAAAAAAATATACAGATGGCACACGGGAACCTGGCGGCTTTAAAACGTAAGACATAAAAAATTATTGCGAAAATATTTTGTTCACTAAAACCGCAACACATTTTCAAGTTTCACATTTCATTGCTAAGAGAGTCAATACAATTTCAACCACCTGTAGGAAGAGAAGTTGAATTGATGCGAAAAAGTGGTTGGAAGTTATCGAAAAGGATTACACACAATTAGTGATGAAAATTGTGCTGTCTGGGCATGAAATTTATCACAGGATTTTTTTTAACGCTTTTATGTGCTAAGTGTTTATGCAATTCCTTATTTCTCATTTCAAATGAATTTCTTCAGGTCAATATTTACTCGTGAATGTGCTCTCTTGTGATTCAACAGACTAAACAAAATTTTGATCTTCCGAAAATCAAATTGGGAGACATCGCACACGTTTCCTTCACTATAGAAAGAATTAGGGATCATGCCAGCAGACCCAATTAAAATCCGTGATTTTAGCAGGGCATACTCTCTCTTTTCATGGCCATTTGCCTAGCGTAAGTGGGAACATGGTTTTGTATGAAAAGTTTTGGCGTCTGAATGTAAATCTTCAAGTTTCACATTTTTCAGTCGTACCTTTTCAAAATCGGACACTCTGTTTGTATTAATGTTAGGTCATTCGATCACTTTACATTTTCTCACAAAAAAAAAAATAAACATAAGTTGTAAAAATGTCACTATGTATTATTACAATTGGAACGAAAACTTTTACTATTCTCAAGGTGGCAATGCAGAAAGGATAAAATTATGCCACTAGATCGCTCAAGTGAAGGGTATCATACCTTCGGTTTACCTTGTTTTACTTTTATTTCAAGTGCTGGGTGGTGTAAGTCTAAGGGAAGTAATGGGGAATCACTTGCTTCAACGACAATATCATCATACTGCGAAAAAATTAGATCTAGAGTTTTATTATTTGTGTTAAAAATGGTATTGAATTGGGAAAAATTTAAAAGTGAAAATGATTCGATAATAATATTACTTTTTTGAAGAAGTTGATGTTGTGTCCAGGTGGTACGATCCCATGTCACATTTGGAAGATTGTAATCACCAGTGACAATGAATAGAGCTTTGGGGAAAGAGTTAACACAGTTCGTGACGTCATCCGCATGTTTTATATATGATTCAGTCCAGTGGCGGAACAACTTCACTCGGGGCCCTCCCGCCAATTTCTTACGTGGGCCCCCTACACTGAGAGAAAAGCAGAGTGCAATCAATTGGAAACACGCTTAAATCAACACTTGTTAAACATGTTTGACCTTACAGTGTCTACTAAAATTAAAAACGTCGTACTTAAAATGACTTTGCTAAGAGTTATTTGGACTTTTTGCATTCTTATATTGAGAATGGCTTTCTTGTTGTAACGTTTATTAACCCTCGGATACAGTAATGGGTCTGGCCAGACCTTTTTCATTTTCAATTTGTTGTAAAATGAAAACCGTTTTAGCTAGATCCACGATTGTTCCTGACTTTTCCTAAAAAATACTCAGCAATCGATTACTCCAAAAAATTTTTGAAAAAATATCCTATCGAAGTAGTTATAAGGACTTTTTGGTGTACACATCACATACGTACCTAATGGGTCTGGCCAGACCCCTATACATTTTTTTTTCAACCTTTTCTTTCGAATGGGGATAGTTTGCTATGCTTCTATTTTTTATTTTTGCTTGTAGTGTGTTATATAATATTTGTTTTGGTCCATTAGAGAACGATAAAACTCGAAATGAAAATGAAACCCGTGTGGAATTGAGTGCTACACACTTGCGCATATTGTTCATTCAAGAACGAATTAGCTCAAATATACATTCTCTGATTCCTACTAAAACCAGACCGGCGAGCATCATACATATGTAGGCGACATTATAACGGTATCTTGTATAAGATGCGATCTTGTCGAGAAATTTACTTTCTGAGACTTTCAGTTTTCATTCAAAATTCAACTGTGTAGTGAAAAATGAGTGACACTCGACGAGGTGACCAAAATGACGATTTTTATGAACGAATAGCAGCAGCTTTGGCTGCTAGTTTGGAGAGGGAAAGACAAGGTGAGGAGGAGGACGAAAATTTCGAAGATGACGAGGACGACGCGGATGTGTTTGATTTTATTCCTAATGAGGACGACGCCTCGGATGATGAGGACAATTTTATTGTGGAACCCAACGAACTGCTGGACAGTGACGATGATGATGACCACTTTTCAAATCTATTGCAGTCTACTCAATCAAGTGGTACCGCTGCTTCGGAAGAATTTTATAGTAGAAAGGATGGAACCAAATGGAAAAAAGAGGAGCCGGCAGCAACTGGAAGACTGCGCCAACATAATGTGATGCGTTTCAGACCTGGGCCAGTCGACAAAAACTCCAATTAAAAAAAACTTGATTTTTTTCTGAATATGTATTATCAGTTTTTATCCACTTCTTTATAATAAATTTATCCATTTCTGAAATTTTGAACTTGGAAATATTAATTTAAAATAGTTTCATAAGAAAAAAAAATAAAACAATAGAAACATACATAGATAAATGGTCACAGATATAATGGGGTCTGGCCAGACCCATTACCTGTTTATGTGACAATTCAAACATTACTGTATCCGAGGGTTAAATTATTGATTTCGTCAATCGTTTTTTTTTTTTAATTTTAAATTAAAAACAAAAATACAGCCCAGCATTGACCTCTATAGGTGTTAGCGACATTTAATTTACCCCATGACGCTCCGGAAAGCATAATAAATCACCTGCCTACAGTGGGATTTGATCCGGGAGCACTATGACTTGAAGACAAAATCCTTCAAATTTAAAAAAGTTTGTTCCTTATTATTGACTTCAATACAGGAATCTATTCTGATTTATTTTTCATCTTTAAATAAGAATACATATAGCACTTTTTGTACTCAAATTAAGACGAAACAGAATTGTTTTAAGATTGTTCAGTGTTAAATGTGAACGTTCTAATATTTAGAAAAAACTTTCTTGATTACAGAACGTGTATTTTGTCTCAGTGTATAAGACGTGGTTTGTCTGTGATTTTAGAAAAGCGTCTGTTATTATTCACTGACATAAGATTGCTGACAATGCTACAATCTTTGAATGAACGTGATGTGATGTGGTACGATAGTAGTGGGTCTCATTCCAGATGTTGGACGCCGTAGCACAGCCTGAATCCCTAGCAAGACTCCATTCAAACCAAATGTTGCATCAGACCTACAGTCCGAATGACTGTGTATATACCGCTAGCAAGATAAAATATTTTAGTCTTCAACGACAACATAAAATGTTTTAAGTCTACACGCCGTACTAATTAGTTACAAGTAAGTTCAAACGCGAACTATTTTGTTCGTGTTTGACAATTCACGACAATTCATGACAGAGAGGACTGGAATTTAGTCCGGTATAAACACCCTATAGAGAAGATACTATCTTCAAAGTCTAAGATAGTCTATTTGCAGAAGGACCTAAAGAATTGTTTTGGCCATATGGTACTTGCAAGGAATAGGGTGGGTTGGATAACAAACCGCAGCTACAGCAAATGCCACAGCCATACCAGGATCGAATTTATTCCGTGATGGAGGCTTATAAGGTGTTCATATAGCCGAAACCCGACTTCTTATTTTAGATAAATTTAGAGTAAATTAAGCAGAAAATTTTAAAAGTTTTACTTCTCTCTTCTCACAAAAACAACAATACAGAATGATGCGTTTTCATTGTATACATTTATTTATGGAAAATGTACTAATTTCGAGCTATTTTCAAGTAAATTTTGAAATAAGGCCAACGTTTTCCTGCACTTTGAATGATTATAAAAACATTAAAGCAACTTTTTCAAACCTGTTTTTGTGTTTTGAGGAATCTTTCATGTGGCTTCTGGGCCCCTAAATCTCGTGGGCCCCCCCGCCACGCGGGCCCTGCGGGCCCTTATGCGCCGCCCCTGATTCAGTCGCATCATCAGGGGGCAAGTACACAGTTGAAATAATAATTTTAGAGCGACCAACCTGAAGAGAAACGAAGAGCTGCTCGATGTCAATGTTGCGGCATTTCAACAACTTAGTTGTTATCGATTGTTTGACTGCGATCAATACCCCTCCGCCTCTCGATTTCTGTGATGTATTTGAATCTCTGTCGCGTCTATAAACGGTGTAATTTGCCAGTCCTAATTCGGATGAATGGTGGTGAGATTTAAGCCACGTCTCAGTGAGTATAACGATATCAGAACAATTGGTGAGAATAGTTTGGCGAAGAGTATCAAGTTTCGAAGATATGCCACGCACGTTTTGATAGTAGAGCGAAATAGAGTTTAGTTTTTTGACGGGCGTTGCGTTACGATTTTCGGTGTGCCGTTGATATATTTTATGGTCGCGTTCGGTTCGGAAACTTTCCTGTGATCAAGTTCATTACGAAGGTTGTTAATGTGTTTAAGCTGGTTTCGCGTTTGATCGGGTGTAATTTGAAGATTCCTACTACGAAGAAATTTCCGCAAGCCCTCCTCTCGCTTCTTCGATAAAATTCGAACCGCTGTCTCCTGATTGGGATACACTATTAAATTCGAGAGAATTTCACTTTGAAATGCGCGAACAAAATTGACGTAGATTTGTTTTGGTTGCTACTGACATATATGGGTTGGATTGTGCGATTCCGTCTGTCTCTCCGTCTGTTGCTACGCGTTTTACTCGGCCAGTTTAAAAGCTATGAAGCTGACATTTTGTATACTTGCTTCTTTTTATAGCAGGTCGTTTGTATATCGCTGGAATCGGACAATGGGGTCATGGGGCTGCCATACAAACCATACCCCCAAATTAGGTTCTTCTAAGAAAAACTTTCCTATTTGTCCACCAATCTCAACCAAACCTCATACAAATGTGTTTCTATTGATGCCAAACCTCACACAAATATGGTTTTTCGAGGTAACGAAACTTATGTGAAAACGGAAGGAAAAGAATGGGGCGGGATTAAACATAAGTCATAGGTACGCCGGGAAAAACTATTAGCCCGAGAAGAATGAAGGGTATCAAAATTTCGGCCGCACCCGACATTAGCCACGGTCTCGTTTTTATAAACGCAGAGCAACTCGTCGTCATTTTAAAAAGATGTAAATAATGTCCATAACAAATATAGGTATTTATTAAAAACCAATTAAAATAACCAAACATTTTAGTTTCACTTAAATGTGCCTAATATTCAAATTTCGGCTGCGCCTGAAATTAGCCTTGGTCTCCTGGGATAATGCAATCGCCTCAAGAACACGTCAATCGTTTGATACCTATAATTTTCCTTCCTCCCTTTTCCGAACCTCTGTTCCAGAAACCATTTTTTGTCTTCAACAAATACTGCATTCGGCGTACCGCTACGCCGCTACGGTTATTTAGTAACCGTTGGATATTAATTGACTGGGTAGCCATAATTGACGATTTGCACATTCATACCTTTTAACATAGCGATATTGGATGCTGCAGACAAACCTTTTCACTGAAGACCTTTTTTGTCACATTTTCCCCCAGTGTGGCATAAATCTGAAAATCTCCGTTCAGCATTGCAGAGAAACCTTCAATTTTGGATTCACCCCCAATCAACGGTAAAATTTGCTTTATTGTGAGGACCGAAATGCCTAGGGCTAGATTTATAGTCGATGCCCCCTGGGCAAAAATCAATTTTCCTCAAGTTTCCGACGACTCAGGGCTCTCTTCCACTGCAAGCGTAAACTTGAGCGGCGCGGCGCTCCAGCGGCAAAGCTTTCACAAAATGTGCGAAAAAAAGCTTTTACTAGTAAAAGGTATAAGCACACACAATATTCAGAAAGCTTTTCCATTGTATTGAATGGAATTTTTGTTTATTTTGCATAGTTACGCCATATTTTGCTTGGTTACGCCATTAAAATTCGGAAAAGCTTTAAACGCGGGAGCGCCGCGCCGCTCGAAGCAGGTAATGGACGGCAGGCGTCATGCGTCAGAGAAGCTTATATTTTGAGTATTGAGAGTTTAGTTAATTTTAAATGGAAAGAGCCAATAGCTAACAGCAAATACTTTTCCTCGACCTAGGAATCTCAGCGAAAAAATTTCAAAACATCGAATCAATTTCAAAACATCGAAACGAGACAATAGCTCCGTTTTATTGGGTCGTTTACGAGACAGAATAGCACAACTTCCCTAAACATTTGACAGGAGTTGTTCCATATGAATCGCTAATTGCATAATGGTGACATGTTCCTAAAAGTTAATTTTACAGGAGGAAGAAAAACCTATTTTCTGCCGTTCTTAGTTCATGAATGAGAACAATTATGAATCGCCAATTGCAGAAAGGGAACATGTCCACAATTGGTCAAAAATGAGACCAACACATTTCTTTCACCTAGATTAAGGTGACCAGACTCCCGAAGGCCCAGTACTGTACACATTGCGGTAATCGGTTTTCCTCCCTTCCTTCCTTTCATTAGTGATATCTTCTTAAACAGAATTGAGATTAAAATAAAATAACAGGCGCGACAATCCAACATTGGACTAAGGCCGCAGGATGTGTTAGTGACATCCTATTTCCAAGATCTTATCTGCTTTTTGATGAGGTAATGAGATCAGCATCACGCTCAGCAGTGTTATTTATCCCCATAAATGGGTACTCGTTTAACATCTGAGTGAGATCATAGTCTGTCACAAGCTCGTGAATTCGAAAAACACAATGGAACACGGTGAGATTCGAACTCATGAGCCTGTGCACCGAAGGTGCGCGCACTAACCGCTCGACCAGCCAGACTATTGAGATTCCTTAGGCCAATAACCCTTACCCTGGGAAATGTGTGGAAAACCATGAAAACGCAAGGTTCTGTTGATACGAAATAGGGCCGTAAACTTGTCAATATTCTCATTGACAAAACATCAGCATGTGAAGTAAAAATGCATGTTCTAACAGGCAACGCTAAACCAAGGCAGTGGTAGCGCAGCCAAGATCTCAAACGCAATATTTTTTTCAACACCATGAGCACGAAATTTTTGTTGCCGTGGGGTTATTTAGTTGAAATCTACGACAAAAACAGAGATTTTCCGTTAGTTTCCATTGGAATTGGCGACCCATTTTGTTAGATAAGATATTACATGTTTTAAAACCATATTTTAAGAAAGGACAATCAATAATTACCTCTTTGTTCCAATTCGCCTACGATTTTCATTTTTTAGAAAGTAATTTTCAGTGAATTTTTACCTTTTGAATTTCAGTGTTCGAGACTACATCCCAGCAGCATCGTGCGGATGATGATGGCTCTTCCCTTTCTCTGACTATCCGAGACACTGATACACAAATCATGTAGTGGTTCATATGAAGTACGGATGTTACCCCTTCTGGTACCAACTTATTTAAAACCTTCGTTTCGTTATAAAATAAAATTATACCTCATTGGGTAGAGAATTATTAAGCGGTTGGCGGTCCCCTGGGAATTTTGTACAGAGGTTGATATAGGAAAAACGGATGGAATACAGTGATATTTCCATCGTTTTGTTAAAAATGAAAATCGAATCTCACCACGGCTGTTACTTACGAGACTTGAAAGCTATGCTTGAAATTTTTACCTAATATAGGCACTGGTGCTCTATACCGTTGCACAAAATTTCAAAATTTTCCGCATACAAATTTCCGAATTATGGAAACTGTTTCATTCGAAAGCACAAAAGTCCGATTTGGGCAGCGGTAACTTCCCAACGCGGATAAGTAGGACCTTGGAATTTGGAGGAAATGTGAGCGCCAGGTAGCTATGCCAAACATAAAAGTGTGATTATCTCGTTAAATATCGATCGTACAAAAGTCTGCCAAATTTTATGAAGAATTTTCAATTAGAAAAGACAAAAGTGCGATTTGGGCAGCTGTATCTATCAAACGCGGTTAAGTAGGACCCTAAAATATGGAAATGGCGAAATATGAACGCCAAATAGCCTTTCAAGGGTGTTAAATTTCTGAACAATCGATCAAAAAGTTCCCACATTATCGGAAATAAACGTTTTCCACATAAAAGTGCGATTAGCTTCCTAAAACCCCTTAGAAGAGACAAGACTGACCACATGCCTCATCCAGTGTTACCACTCGTGTTACAACTGTAACATTTTGTCACAAATTCAGTTTTCGTGTTACAATGTTACACCGCCATAACATTTTAAGGTTTTTTACTATTACAAGAAAAATATGCTATTTTAAATATTTTTTGAAGTTTTGTCCTTTTGTCACTGATTAGGCGAGAAGTCCGGTCCCATCAAAGATGGGCTATTGTTTGTTATGTCTCTATTCACCTAAGGACTTAAGATTAGAGGCCTTTCAACTGATGTCTGTTGGTTTTCAAAGGGTTGCCGCCAGTCCAATCAAATAAATTAAACAGTCTTGGATTTGAACGGTCAACATTTGAAAATAGTGAATCTCCAGTCAACGAATTATCGATCTAAACATTCCAAATTCGCGATGGTGAGCAGGCTAACTTAATACTTTCAGCAGCTTTTTCATTTGCGTAAGTAATTAAGGACCGACAAACGTCAGGTAGTGACTGAAAAACACCGAGAAACGCCGCGGAATCAGTAAAAGTATAAAAACGGATACATTCTGATTTAATACATTTTTAACAGTTAATTACATTTCATATATCAAACTTTGTTAGCCCGTAGTTAATTAACTTAGCACCGACAATCTTTTTAAGTGACCAACAATCATCGGCAAATCATTTCCTTTCGATGTAAACAAAAAAATCCGCCATGGAAAAGGAGCTAACTGGACATAACTTGCAGCATCTTATAGACTGCCACAAACTCAAGAACTGGTCAGTGGCGGATTTATTTATTTGCCGAGAGTAGGGTATTTACATTATGCTGTCTCTGCCGATCACCACAACTAGGTTTGGTGGTGAAGAGACGCATTCCAAATCTAATTGTGCAAATTTATGTTCGCATGAGCTCCGAGCTTTTCGTTTCGTAGGTCCTGAGCGTTCCTAAAATGTTATCACATGCCACAATTCAATGTAAGGGGACAGACGCAATATTTTCGGCTCGGCTCAGTGTTTTCTATTTTTTGTGGTCGCAGTTAAATCTTCAATTTTTCTAACGAATTGAGTGAAATTTTACTTAACCTTCGGGCGGGCGCAATGCTTCTGACAGATTAAGTGACCAGTTTTTGTTGCACCAATCAGCGATATGAAAAGGGAGAGATCTGAAACTCACAGTAGTTTAATCTTTATCGATCAACTACCCAAAGCCGTTTTCAGTTTCTATCTACCATATGTCTGAGTGGCGGGAGGGGTGAAATAATCTCTCAGATGTATTGCGCCCGATTGTGTTATTTTTCCTTTTCTATGAAAATTTCCACGTGCTATACTCTTCACATTGCGAAATAACGATGTGTTGACATTTACGGTCACCAAATCGTTCAATAGTGTGTTTTTGGTAAAATAAGCGCACATTTTTTAAGCGGTCGAGTTGTTGGAGGTTTTTTAAATATTGAGGCTATTGAAAGCGGAATATTCTTAGAAAATTAAAAATGTGAAGAGTATCAAACTTTGTCAGCCAGTATTTGTTTCTAAAATTTCGTAGAACTGTTTCAAAAAGACAATGCAGCAATAAATAAGAGTGTAGAATATACAGAAACTTAGTTTAATCCTATTTTCTGAACTGTCAGATGCATTGCGCCCGATCGTGTTAGGATTAGCATTGCGCCCGCCGAAAGGTTAAGTTATAAACGACTTAATTTGTCTTATCTATGATGGGGTGCATGAGCAATTTGTTTGAGCATAATACCATTCAATATAATTAGTATATATTATAATATTAACTCGATTATCCTGGTATAGCGTTTTTTTATTTTGAATAATTAAAACTTTTGACCTTTCTATGGGCTTCATCTAAACTTTCATCTATAAGAAGGTTAACAGTCTATTTCTTTTTATACCCTTCGCTTACTAAGCGAAAAGGGTATATTAACTTTGTCATGAAGTTTGTAACGCATTGAAGGAAGCATCTCCGACCATACAAAATATGTATATATATGATCAGCGTGACGAGCTGAGTTGATTGGACGATGTCCGTCTGTCCGTCTGTCCGTCTGTCTGTCTGTTGCGACGCGTTTTGCTCGGCCAGTTTAAAAGCTATGGAGCTGAAATTTTGCACAAAGGCTTCTTTTTGTTGCAGGCAGTTTGTATGTTTGAATCGGTAAAATCCGACAAGGGGGACGTGGGGCTGCCATACAAACCTACTCCCCAAAATTAGGTTCTTCTTAGAAAAACTTTTTTATTTATGCACCAATTTCAGTCAAATTTCACACAAATGTGTTTTCGTTGCTGACACACAACATATGTAAAAATCGACCAAATCAGACAAAGGGGTCGTGGGGCTGCCATACAAACCTAGTCCCCCAAATTAGGCTCTTCTAAGAAAAACTTTTTTATTTTCTCATCGATTACAATCAAATTTCGTGCAAATGTGTTTCTAGTGATAGCACGAAATATATGTAAAAATGGACCAAATCGGACGATGGGGTCATGGGGCTGTCATACAAACCTAGCTCCCCAAATTAAGTTCTAAGATTTTTTTTTTTTATTTATACACCAATTTCAACTAAACTTCACACAAATGTATTTCTATTGATGACACAAAACATATGTATGAATAGATGGAGTCGGACCATGTGGTCATGGGGCTACCATACAACCTATTCCCCCAAATCAAATTTTACTAAGAAAAACCTTTTTATTTGCATACAAATTTGAACCGAACCTCATGCAAATGTATTTTTATTGATGTTACAAAAGATATGCAATTATGAATTAAATCGGACCATTGGGGTCATGGGGCTGGCATATAAACCCAACCCCTATATTAGGTTCTTTGTCCACCAATTTCAACCAAATCTTATAGAAATATGTTTTAATTGATGCCACAAACATACGTAAAAATTCAAGGAAAGGCCATGCGTTCATAGGGTTGCCGTACAACCCCCCTCCCCCCACACACTTCGTGTTTGGTTCTTCTAAGAAACCCACGTGCCCCGCTTTTCCAATAAATCTTCGCCCCGGCACTTATGTGAAAATTCAAGGAAAAGCATGGAAGCGGGGAGAATTGAACACAAGTCATAGGAACGCCAGAAAAAACTTTTAGCTCGGGGGGAGCGAAGGGTATCCAAATTTCGGCTGCGCCCGAAATTAGCCTCGGTCTCGTTTTGACTTCACTTCGCACATGTCTGTATTAAAGTTTTATAAAAATCACAAAATGAATAACTCTTTGAAAATTCTGACAAACATTTTTGTAACGGTACTTTGAGTTCTGGTAAATTTCTAAAGTTGAGAAAAGTTGTTTTAGTATATCTAGAAATGGGTGAAACCTCTACAACTGAAGCTTTGCTGTTCTTGAGCATGAAAATCTCCTTGAAATTAGACAGTTTAAATTTCAGTATTTATTCCTTCCACACAATAATAATAATTAATCCGGCAATCGAAACAAAAAGAATTTCGTTTTTTCTAAATTTGAAAAACTTAACATTTTGAAAATAAGTGAAATTCAGTGCAAGCACAGTTCGTTAACATTGGCTTTTGGTCTTTATAAATGCCCCAAGAATAACTTTATCTTGATCTCCAGCTGAAAAAAAAATTAATGTTTTCCTTTGACGTATTTTCAACTTTAATTTTTGAACGCATTGCCTCGTCCTGACAAAACAATGTGAGATTCCTTCAAACAAAAAGCTTCTGTGTCAGACTTAGCAACTATCTATTGTTTATTTAACCTTAAAACATTTGCTCTAAATTCTACTACTATTAAGTTCTGGTATCATCTCAACAAGATGGGCCTAAAAACTCGGAAGGTCGAAATCGACTAGAGTTAGAGACTAGTTAGTGGAATATGGAACAATATACCTCTTTAGGTTGCGGAAAAACGGAATATTATCCTTAATTAAAATACTGTATGCCAAAAATATTTAGTTTAAATGTTTACTTGTAAAATGTATGACAAAATGTCCTTCATTTGAAACAAAAAGTTAAGAAGAGGCTAAATAACCTGACTGCACGCTAGCCGTTTGAGTTTTTTGTAAAAAAATATTTAGTGATACTATACTGTTCTTCAAATTTGTTACACTGAACGTAGAAATGTTACAAATTTATAAAGAAAATGTTACACTTAGAAATTTGGAAACGGCAACCCTGCCTCACCGTGGAGCAGCGTATTATGTAGGGGTTTATGTTTCCTTGTGAGGCATTGGGAATGCTGTACGTTTTGCTGTACATTTACAAATGCTGTACGACAGGTGAAAATGCTGTACTGTACAGCGAAATGCTCTACGTCTGGTCAGCTTAATCTAGATGCATATTTCGAATGAAAAGGCGACCTGTCCTACCATAACTTCCTGTGTAATTTTGAGAAATTTTAAGTGCAAAGAGGAGACATGTCCACTTTATCCACTCAACAACTAGAAACTAGAAATTCTAGATAAAATAACGGTTTGCTTGCAATCGTATTCGATTTGTAATATCATCGTTTAGTCTTGGCGTGTTTAGTCCAGTTAAATTAGGGCACTGAATTGAAAAAATAGGTGAGAGCTGATTTTTGTTGTTTTTAAATTAGTTAGCTCCCTGGAATCTCAAGCTCATTTTACCAAAAAAAAAAGATGGGCAAGGTCCCAAAAAAGGACGAAAAAGGATACTATTTAATACTTCTCCGGAGGTCGGCATGCGGGGTATCAGCAAAGGGTAGGTCGAGTACATTATATCCGATGATTTTTTCATGTTTCAAAGACCTTCACCGTAGTGAATCGAGCTTAAATGGAAAATTATCGCTCGCTCAAGTCATAAGTTGAATGTACTTCTTACATGGGAAGAGAATAGTAAAAACACGTCGCGAAAACGCCGAAAATCTGCAAATTCGTCGTACTTAATTGCGGTACGTACCGGTTCAATTAACGCCCTCGGGACGTATAAAAATTTACCAGATACATGACGTGAAATTGTGCGTTCCGTTTTCCCCCACTTCCGTAAATTACGTCACGGGGAACAGTATTTTGTTTATTTAGATTTGATATTCATTTCTAGCTAATTTTTGGTCGTAGATTCCGGAAATGCTAACCGTTTTTCTCCTATAAGTCCAGTTTTTGAGATACAAGGGGCTCAAATTTTCGCCTCCATACAAACCTTCCTTTCATTGAAATCAAAGCAAACGAAACTCGTTACTTTTTTTATTTATAAATATTGATTTTACATCTTAACAATATTACCTAAGAATTAAAAAAAAATTATGGCAAACATTTTCGTTTGTAGCTTTTTCTGGATTGTTCAATTTCAGGACAGTTCTGTTTTATGTCCCAGCAATAGTCCTCCATGTAGTCTGGCTGGTCTAGCGGTTAGTGCGCGCACCTTCGGTGCACAGGCTCACGAGCTTGTGACGGACTATGATCTCACTCAGATGTTAAACGAGTACCCATTTATGGGGATAAATAACACTGCTGAGCGTGATGCTGATCTCATTACCTCAACAAAAAGCAGATAAGATCTTGGAAATAGGATGTCACTAACACATCCTGCGGCCTTAGTCCAATGCTGGATTGTCGCGCCTGTTATTTATTTATTTAATAGTCCTCCATCATATTCGCATCCCATCTGCCTTGATATCGAGTTTCCATGATTTTTAAATCTTGATGAAATCGGTCTCCCTCTTCATTACTCACAGCTCCAAGATTTTCCAGAAATTAATCTAGATGACTGTGTAAAAAGTGGACTTTGATGCTCATGTTGCAGCCAAGCCTTTGAAAACTGTCGAATAGTGGCTGGACTACTATCGCATAATTTGATACACGATTGCCTAGAAAGTTGTTGACTATACTCTCAAATGCCAGCCATGCTGTCTTTTCATTTTCTTCCATTGATTCAATAAAACTTCTATCTCTAAGAAGCTGCAGACTCTGTGGACCGTCAAATACACAAGCCTTTATTTTCTCGTATGATAGCGCAGCAAGTACCGACAGAATATATTTAAAACAATTTCCTTCTGTTGGTAAGGCTTTTACAAATTGTTTCATCAGGCCTAGTTTTATATGCAACGGCGGGGAAATTATTTTTTGTCGATCCACAAGCGGTTCATGAACAATGTTCGGATCACCAGCCTTCAGATCAGATCTCGGGGGCCAATTCCTTTTTATACCCTATACCCATAAGATGGTATAGGGTATATTGTTTTTGTTTTATACCCTATACCCATAAGATGGTATAGGGTATATTGTTTTTACTAATTGTGAAAATCTTGACTTATCGTTCCATTCTATACACCAACTGCGGTGCATGTCTGTAGTATTTATGGCATGGCAACTTACCAGCTCTATGGGAACTACGCGGTACTTTGTCTGTTTGAAGGAGAAGAGCCCCAGCGGGAGAAATATCGAGTTATTCAATTTCGGAAATGTCACATTGGAATTTTTGCATCAGGACCTCTAAGCGTCTATAGCTCAGTAGGTCGAGTTGCTGACCTTGTGACTGAAGGTCGGAGGTTCGAATCCCGATTGGGACGAAACTTTTTTCCCTCACTTTCCTCAATTTTTGGTATTTTTTCCCAAAGTTTTGTGGTTTCGTACAGATAGACACACTCATCAGGTCTTGTGTCTGTTGTCTATCTGTGCACAAGACGACCACTTGAATTTTAGCGGGAGAATTATGGAGATTTTTGATTTGCCGTGAAGGCTACCACCATGACGCTCGACCGTGCAGGTCTGTACCGGTGTTGAATGCTCACATTGCTTTGGGAGTTGTGATGGTAGTTAGATATTTTTTCCCTCTCGAATTTACAATTACTGTATTAATTCTGGTTCCCAATTTCGTGGGTGCGAGTTTTAACTAATTGTGAAATTTTTTAACTAATGGGAAAAAATATCTAACTACCATCACAACTCCCATGCCATGCCCACCCACTTTGCATTTTATTTAATAGATCGTTATACGAGGGTCATTTTCCTGACGAATGGAAATCGAGTTTCATTGTCCCAATTCACAAAAAGGGCAGCAAGTCCGATATTAAAAACTATCGTCCTATTGCGATCCTTTCGAGCATACCTAAATTATTTGAGAGTGTATTGACTGATTTACTGACACCCTTAATTCGCCCGCTCATAATACAAAATCAGCATGGCTTCTGCAGTGGTAAATCAACTACTACAAATTTAGTAACTTATCACAACTTTATTTGTAAATCGTTTGATCAATTTTCACAAGTGCATTCAGTATATACCGATTTTTCTAAGGCCTTTGATGCTGTTAATTTCGATCTTCTTTTAAGGAAGCTCTCTGTTATAGGTTTTCATGGACCTATTTTAAGCTGGATCAACAGTTACCTCAGGGACAGACAACTATTTGTGAAAATTGATAATGCTCGATCTGATCCTTTCAGCCCTACCTCTGGTGTTCCACAGGGTTCCCACCTCGGTCCATTACTTTTTCTCATTTTTATCAATGATATATGTCAAGCTTTTGACGGGGTGCAGTTTCTTTTGCAAAATTTTCAAGGCTATTTCCTCGCGGATGATCAATCGATTCTACAATCTAATCTCGATAACCTAAACACTTATTGTATTAATAATTGCTTAAATTTGAACGTGGATAAATGTCAGTATATCATTTTTAATAGAACTAATATACAACATCCTCATTCCTACTCAATCGATAATGTGCCACTGAGACAAGTTGACTTTTAATTTTAATCTTCATATTAATAACATATGCGATCAAGCCCGAAGAACATTAGGTTTGATAATGAGGAATACCAGACAATTTTCTGACATCCATGCTCTAAAGACCTTGTACTTTTCGTTAGTTAGAAGCAAACTTGAATATGCATCGGTATTGTGGAATCCTTAACACATTCGTTTACTATCGAAAAAGTACAACAAAAGTTTTTGAGGTTTATTGCATACAAGCTACGTATCAGCCGGGAGAATATTGTTTATTTGGAGCTATTAAACACTATCAACACGACGGCTCTCGTTAACCGTAGAACTTTTTATGACGTAGTGTTTCTTCACAAGGTCTTGAATGGTGACCTTGATGTTCCTGAAATTCTTGGTGACATATCATTTAGAGTTCCCTCCAGACCGACTAGGAATAAAAATATCTTTCAACTATCAAATTGCAGAACAAATTATATCAAATTTTCTCCTATAGAAAGGATCAAACTTTTTGGAAACTGTGTCTCCAACCACATTGATATATTTAATACGAATTATAATGAGTTAAAATCTGCGGTTATCAATTTGGATTTGAGTTTGTTCTCAGCTTCGTTATAACAACTTAGTTTTTAAAAGTACTTATTTTTCCGGGTATCTTATTTTATTATCATATTATTATTTTATTCTTATAAATATTTTTTGTTTTTTATTTTATTTCCTAAGTTTTTTCTTGTAACAAGGACTTTAGTCCGTTAATGGTTCAATAAATAAATAAATAACCTCCTACCTTCAGTCACAAGGTCAGCAACTCTACCTACTGAGCTATAGACGCTTAGAGGTCCTGATGCAAAAATTCCAATGTGACATTTCCGAAATTGAATAATTCGATATTTCTCCCGCTGGGGCTCTTCTCCTCCAAACAGACAAAGTTCCGCGTAGTTCCCATAGAGCTGGTAAGTTGCCATGCCATAAATACTACAGACATGCACCGCAGTTGGTGTATAGAATGGAACGATAAGTCAAGATTTTCACAATTAGTTAAAACTCGCACCCACGAAATTGGGAACCAGAATTAATACAGTAATTGTATTGTAGGAGAAAAATGAAAATAAAACAAAACCATTGACTTCTGTGTTCAACACGTCCTCCATGTATTGATACTCAAACGGAAGTGGCACGAGGCCCGATTACAGTGGCTTACAAATACATAATTCATTTTAACAGCGCCATCTATATTTGATCATGTTAATTCAATTTGAAATTCAATTTTCTTACACTCTACATTCGGCCATTCTGACAATTCTAAATCGGCCTCGATTGCTCATATAATTTCATGTTGAAGGCAGCGGCAATACCTTTATATCTCTTATTAGTTATCTGATTGCCTTGAATATCTTCAACTACATAACGATCATTTTCCAAGATATTAGTGACAATATATGGTCCTCGATACTTAGGTGCTAACTTATGACTAACGCCAGTCTCTGTTACAACATTTTTTATTAATACAAGATCATTTATTTTATACTTAAATGCTGGCTTTCGTTTCTTATCAAAATTTTCTTTATATTTTTGTTGAGCCATCTTGTTATTTCTTATGATTAGCTTTCGAATTACTTCAAGATCACGATGACCATCATTCAACTCTTCAATATAATTAGAAAGATCATCATTATACTGCTTCTGTGGAATCCCGAAAAGAGCTATGCTAGGAGTTGTATTTATCGACCGATTGACTGAATTATTAAAAACATATTCCGCTTTATCTAGCACGTGATCCCAAGTAATATTCTTTTCAGTATCTACCATCTTCGCTAACATAGGAATTAAAGCTCGATTCATTCGCTCAACTTGCCCATTCGATTGAGGTGATTGAGATGCAGTGCGAATATGTTTAAACTTAAACTTTTCACTGAATTTGA
The DNA here is from genome assembly GCA_949715475.1 of Microchrysa polita. Classification (NCBI taxonomy): domain Eukaryota; kingdom Metazoa; phylum Arthropoda; class Insecta; order Diptera; family Stratiomyidae; genus Microchrysa; species Microchrysa polita. The sequence goes on along the minus strand of OX454418.1, from coordinate 67,386,375 downwards.
CAAATTCAGCAGAAGTAAAACATGACCCTTGATCTGAAATGATACGTTTAGGAACACTGTATTGCTTGAAGTAATTTTTCAAATGGTTTATAACCTCCTTGGTATTTGTTGTTTTAGTTGGATATAATTTTGTAAACTTCGAAAATGCATCTATAACTACAAGTATGTGTCTAAATCCCCGTTTGCTTCTTTCTAATGGGCCTACATGGTCAATGTGTACTGTTTGGAATGGATTGCCCTCCTTGTCAATAAGATTTAGAAATCCCTCAACTTTTCCACTCTTCGGAGAATATGTCAAACATTTAAGGCACTCAGATATGTATTCTTGAACCTTACTTGTCATATTTGGGAACCAATAATTTCGCTTAATTAATTCGACAACTTTATGGTTGCCCAAATGTCCCATATCATCATGAAATTTGCAAATAATCTTACTTTCCATTCTACTCGGAACATAAAACAAAAGTCTTCCTTTAATTTTCCGATACAATAATTCTTCAAGAATTTCAAAATGAGGAGATTCTATATTTCCCATACTCTTTTTAATCTCATTGATCCTTTCATCCCGACCTTGATGGATGGCTAACAATTGAAATAAAGAGCATTCGCTCAACACTAAAATTTGTTGTGCTCTACTTAATGCATCAACATGTTGCATTTTTCCTGACTCACGATGAACTACTTCATAATCATAACTTTCAAGAAAAAGTGACCATCTGGCGATTTTTGGATTAACATCTTTTTTTAAAAGTGTTTGTCTCAACGAGTTACAATCAGTTATAATCTTGAATTTTATTCCATGAAGATAGACATGAAATCGTTTTATGGCATTGGCGATCGCTAAAGCTTCCAGCTCAAAAGAGTGGTATTTACTTTCAGCGCTTGAAGTACGCTGACTAAAGTATGCAACTGGGTGCATTTTGCCATTAAGCTGTCTTTGCATAAGCACCGCTCCGTATCCCTGAGAGCTAGCATCTGTGTGTAATTCTGTATCAGACGCAGCTGCATTATACACTTTCAAAACAGGATCACTGATCAAGGCTAACTTTAATCGTTCTATTGCAGCCAGCTCTTTTTCTCCAATAGAAAACTCAACTCCTTTTTTTAATTTCTCATATAAAGGACCTGCGATTACTGAAAAGTCTTTCACGAATTTGCGAAAAAACGACGTTAAACCTATAAATCTTTGTAATTCTCCAACCGAATTCGGAATCGGGAAATATTTTATTGCTTCCACATGACGGTCTGATGGATGAATTTCACTATTATCGACGCGGTATCCTAAAAAATCAATAGACTTTTGGAAGAAAGCGCATTTACTTGGTTGAATTTTTAAATCAAGTGTACGCAAACGTCTAAATACTAAATCCAATAATTCAAGATGCCTTTCAACCGATTCTGTTGCAATTAGGAAATCATCAAAGTATATTTGAATTTCACCCGTGGAGATAAGATCTTGAAAGTTTTCAGTGATAAATCGCATAAATACACTTGGTCCATTACAAAGTCCAAATGGCATTTTATTGTATTCATATTGACCATCTGAAGTTTGAAAAGAAGTCAGATATTTTGACTTCTCATCCATATCAATATTAAAATACCCATTCTTCAAATCAATAATAGAAAAGCATGTTTTATTACGCAAAGCATCTAATTTATCCTCAATTCTAGGAAGCGGAAATCTGTCTTTCACGGTTATCTTATTCAATGCACGATAGTCAATACACATTCTTACTTGACCATTTCTTTTATTGATCAACACGATTCGACTTGTAACTGGACTACTACTTTTTCGAATAATACCTTCGTGTATCAATTTACTGACTGTCTCTGATATAATTTCCTTTTCCTTGACCGAGAACCTCTTTGGATTGACGCTAAAATTTGCATCTTGAAGTAATTCGATTGACATACTTTTCTTATTTACAACAAAGTCTTGTTCGATATCTTCTTTCAATATTAAATCGCGAAATGAGCTAATAAGTTTTTGGTCTTTTTTAAAATCATCAAAATATGGACCAACTTTATACTGATCATACCAACCACTCTCGTGATTTGCATTAATATTCAAAACAAAATCGATTTCGTTAATACTGGAAATTTTTAACAATTTCTCATCTTTAGTATCAATGATTACTCTTATTTTTGGATCTAAAATAAAAGACTCTCCTAAAATACAATCACTTTCAATAAAAAAATCAATTTCAAGTAATTCATTCTCGATTAAACATTTAAGTTTTACTTGGCCAATAATATCTAACTCGGAATTATTTATACCCAAATATTTTTTTTCGGTTTTTCTTTTAATTACCTCAACATCGTTTGGCACTTTTCCGACTTTTATTAAATTTATCGGGCTTCCCGTATCCAATATTGTTGACAGTATTGTGTCCATCATCGCTCACTATGCGATTACACACCTCGAATGACGACTTCTTGGCCATTACACATCGAATTGCACATGTATCTGCACGATGCCCAAACTTGTTACACTTCGAACACTTAGCCTGTTTCCGAGGCTCTGGGCACTTCGTTGAAATGTGGCCTGGTTTGTTACAGTTATAACATATGATGTCGGCTCGTTTCTCGCGGTTACTGGGACCCGGAAAGTTTTTTGCACTAGCAAATTGCTGTTTATCTCTAGTGTCATTAACGTTGCTGCTATATCGCCTGACCGCTAGAAGCAAGTCGTTGGTCGTTTTAAGCTCAATAGCCGCTAGAATAGCTTTGAAAGATTGGTTAGTGATACCATTCAAAATATACCTTATAATGGCAGCATCGGACAATCTGCCTCTTCGACCCAGTGCGCACATTCGATGGAAATATTCTTCATAATTTTCCGACATCGCACGTTTAGTATTCATCATTTCGATGTGAATGTCCGCCTCGTTCGTGGAAGACGGAAAATCAGCGATCAACTTTTCCGCAAACGCAGTCCAACTGGTAAAGGGCTCCATAAAACTATCGACCCATATCTTCGCATTACCTTTCATGCGCGTCTGAACAGCATACAATAATGCGAGCTCGTTCCATCCATAACAAGCCGCCAAGGAATTTTTTCTCTCCACAAACACTTTCGCGTTCATTATGTTCGGCTCGAATACAGGCAAAATGTCAATAATGTCTCGAACATGAAATGTGTTTCCCGGCAAATTGTTTTCACGGGGATCACTTACTTCACTTTTCGGATCACGTTTTGGAAGATCACGTTCGTTCATGCTCGCAGCAGCGCTTGTCGTCACACTACTTCCCGACTTTGCAACACCTGGCGTTCCACTTTGAACAGCAAGTTGCTGTACCAATTGCTTTAGTTCAGCAATTTCCTCCCGTAAGGCACATATTTCGTCCTTTTGATTTTCCTCTGCATCACTCACTGACACGTCCGCCATTTCACCATTGTTGTTTGATATTTCGTTTATCAAACGACGCACTAATGTTTTCTTGTTCCCTGTCGTCGCCAAATTGCGACTTTGCAACTCGCCTCTTAGCTCGCGGCTGTCCATTTTCTCTATTTCACTTTTCGTTAACATTTTTATACATTTCACCTTTCATTAACTGGTTTAGACAATCCCACTTCTGAAATTAATGTAGGAGAAAAATGAAAATAAAACAAAACCATTGACTTCTGTGTTCAACACGTCCTCCATGTATTGATACTCAAACGGAAGTGGCACGAGGCCCGATTACAGTGGCTTACAAATACATAATTAATTTTAACAGCGCCATCTATATTTGATCATGTTAATTCAATTTGAAATTCAATTTTCTTACACTCTACAGTATATTGTTTTTGTTACGACGATTTATGTAACACCTCAAAGGAGCCACCGGTGGTATGGCGAAGTATATAATATATACTTCGCCATACCATGATCAGGGTGGGTCCCTGATTCGAATAAGCCATGTCCGTCTGTCTGTCTGTCTGTCTATCTGTCCGTCCGTGTATCTGTCAGTTCGCAGGATAACTCCCAAAATAATGAAGCTAGCGTTGTGAAATTTTGGTCAGATGATTGTTTTGATAAAAGCTTGGATGGTATTGAAAATGGGCCAAATCGGACCAAGGGTTCCTTCCATGATAGTGTTATTCGGCCATATTTTTCGACAAGATATCGCTAGGGGCCTGAAATTTTCATCGTTGCCTAATTGTTACATATGCTTGAAGTTGGTGGAAAGTGGAGAAGGTCTGACTACCCCTATCCCTACATCCCCTACAAAGCAATATTCCGCCATATCTTTCGATAGAATGTCGCGAAAAACTTCAAATTTATCGCAAATGATAGCTGCTGAATGCCGTTATAAGATATTAAATATGTGAGAGATTCGACCCATCAACCCCTTCCCCCTTAAAAAAAAATGAAATGGATTATTTTCGGTCTTACGCGCATTCTAGGTCTGTACATGGGTATAGGGTATACACTCATCGTGCTATTTGCACGATTAGAACTCGGTCTCGTTGTACAATGTTTATCGCGAGCTCTGCTATCCTACATACACAAAAAGCGCGGATATTTTGTATAGCCACGTTACACTCTTTATAAGGGACCCACCATATTTATCCTGATTGCAAATTGGAGCTTTGAAGTAGGCAAGATATGCCTGGTGGACAAAGGGGCCTATTTTTGCCCTCTGACTTAGAAATGTATAACTGCCACATATATAGCTAAATGAGTCCGGGGTGTTGAGACATTTTGACGAGGGATAGTAGAGGCTTCCATTACACAAATTAAGAGCACAATAATAGGGTAATCTACTGGAACAAAGGCTTTAAATGCATTTTTTTAGAAGAACGTTCCGCTACACCGCCCATTTGAATTGCTAATATCTCTAAAAGTTGACTAGCACAAAATGTTTAAATGTGGTACATAATTAGCACATAATGAGCACGTAAGGGTGCAATGATTTTTTTTTAGTAATTTTCCAAAGTGGGGGTGTAGCGGAACGCACCTCAATTTCCGAGACCTTGGCTGCTTTTTGTAGAGGTGTTGAGATCAACAGCACGCTCAACAGAGTTACTTATCCTCTTGAATGGGTACTCGTTTCACATCTGAGTGAGATCGTAGTCCGTCACATGGGTTGTTCGAAAAACGCCATAAACTGGATTCGCTCACGGTGAGACTCGAACCCAAGACCCTGTGAACTGAAGGAGAGCGTACTAGTCACTACACCAACCAGCCTAACCTATATTACCCAAAACAATATTTTTTTTTAAACAATAAATCCTTAACCATCCGTCGGTCGGGCGCACCCGGCCTGACAGGCCAGCAAAACAGTTTCTGCCCTGCTCCACGCTAGTGGAGAGGCTCACAACTTTTTAGCTCCGTTTACTCGTCTAAGTTTAAGAATCGCACACAATGCCTACCTATAGTTTTCCATGGTCCTTTAGATAGTTGTGTGGTAAGGACTCTGGCTTCACAGGCCGGGTGCGCCTGATCGCGTCATAATTTAGAATGTGCCTAAACTACTCGAAAGTGCTGCATCAAAGATGCGTTTCCACATTTAATTTGTAACATTAAGAACCTTTTCAAATAACGATTATCAATTTGGACTGCCTGCCTTTCATTAATTTAAATTTTTCTAACGAACAATCGATGCGGTATTTTTCATAAAATTTCCTCTCTTGGTTCTTTTCTGGTAAATCGTTAATTTTATTTTTGAATTATACTGTTTAGTAAATAGGCTTCTGGGAACTATATTTAATTTAATTACATCCCTTAGATAGTAATAACTTAATTTCCGAAAAGTATCTGAAATTTATAGTAACATATTAAGAAAAAAGGACCCAAATAGATGGGTGGCCTCTCAGGCCGAGTGCGCCCGATCTTGTTTCGATTTGAGGTGCGCCCAACGGAGGGCTAAAGAGCCTATCTTGATAATTTCATTCTAACGCTCCGACCTATCACAATCAATCCGTATACAATTTAATTTAATCTTCGTCATTCACAATTGGAAGAAGCGTAAATTAGGCTGTTTTTCACATTATACAGCAACAGCTTTCTCATATTTAATTCATTCATTCAACAACATCGCTATATGACACTTAAACATTATGACACATTGCCGCGTTACACAACCATTAAGTTATATGTTCGTATTAAAAATGACAGTAATAAATGCACAACCACTCGCTGATTAACAGAGCGAAAATTTAAAATTCACTCAAACGCTCTGTAATAAATTCTAAGCCACATAATACTTTCTTTTTAATTAAAATTAGCAGAGTCGTATACAGAATGTTTGTAGAACAGCGCGTCATATAGGTATATGTATGGCGCGGGCAAAGCCATGCCATGCCATATCATAGAGCACTATAGAGCGAGCGAACAACACCACATTCTCGCATACAAAAATATAACAAAAACCACCAGGCGAATGGAGCCATACAGGCAATCTAAATATTCTAAAGTGCTATAAAGTTTACAAATAGGATATTCTAAAGAGCGTGGGTGTACATTAGCTACACATGGTGCCAAGATAAAGTGTCTTAGCTGGCATAAAGCTAGAGCTAGCGACTACACGCTTCACATCCTTCGAATAGTATAGTAGCTGCTGTGTAGTACAAAGACATAGCATCCGATAAGGATATTCTCGGCGAGAGAACAACAAATCTGACAAGAAGTATGGCACAGATAAAATCGTTAAGTCGTAAAAGAGTCTTTAAAGATAAACAAGTTTCAACTTGAAGTAAGATATGCAATCGTCCGTCTCGTAAACTTCTTTTGTTAGATCCTGGACTTTTATTGGACGCGACCAGTGCACCGGATATTAAATTATAAATTTAACAAGGACGTCATGCATAGTACAAGATATTTGTAATGCAAAATATGGCTCCGCCAAATGCATGTTCTTCTACTGAACAATAGTTAAACGAAGAAGCTTGCTTCCATCATCTTCATCGTCCTAACCAGTAAATAATTTCTTTGCATGCCTTTCTCTCTGTTTCTTTGAGTTTCACGGGTTGGGTACGATATCCCGCCCATCATATTCCCGTTTTTTTAAATCCCGACATTCAATATCCCGCCATTTCAAAATCCCGCCAATTAAAAATCCCGCTCAATTAGAATCCCGTCTAATCAAAATCCCGCCAATCCACAATCCCGCCATTTCAATAACCCGCTTATTCAAAATCCTGCTTTTCAATATCCCGCTTTTCAATATCCCGTCATAAAAGGTAAGTATTCTTTCAAAAATCTCGCGCGCGATTTATGAAAGAATACTTACCTTTTGTGACGGGATATTGAAAAGCGGGGCAGAAAAGAATCTGACCTTCCTACTACATCACATTTGCCATTAAAATATTGATACTGCTATACAGATTGGAAAGTGAAAGCTAGCTAGTACCTATTCTCTTATCAGTGAGGCGGTGAGATAAAATTTCAATATTCGTGAAAATACCTATGTATTTTTCCGAATTAACACGAAGTTTGGAGGATGCATATGCCCAAAAAAATATCAGATTGGTTTGGAATTAATTATATCCGTGGGAAAAATACCGTTAGACTATGAAAAAACGGATTTTTTGAGAAACTTGGCGCATAAACTAATGCAAATAATTGATAAGTCGAACGCATATCTATATTTTTTTTGTCAACAATGGGTAAGGTTATAAAACACAACGTTCGCGCAACGTTTCAAATCAACCGGCCGTTACGGATCAGAAACTTCTCCCTACAAACAGATCCCCTAAGCGCCCCCTTGCGATGCATAGCTTGATTGATTGACACAATAGGAAACGTTTCGGAAATCGCGACACGTTACGCGAACGTTGTGTTTTATAACCTCACCCAATAAAACAAAAATTTGGCGGTATTTTGTCGCGATTTTTTTATTATTTAGTAGCGGGATATTGAAAAGGCGGGATTTTGGAATGGCGAGATTTTGAGGTGGCGGGATTTTGAAATGGCGGGATTTTGATATGCCGCGATTTTGTAATGTCGGGATAACGTAAAGCGGGATTCTTCAGAAAAAGCCGGATTATAAACGGGCGGGATTTTGTTTTTCGGGATTATGTAGGTATCCCGAGTTCCACAAAGTGGAGGGCGTTGTCACCTCACTGTGACATCAGCTTAACACATCACAATGCAGTGTTTCCAGTTTAGGGGGAAATCCCCTAAATTTAGGGTATTTTCAACCCCTTAGGGGGAATTTCAGGGTGACAAAAATGTTAGGGGAAATTTTAGGGGGAACCTGAAGAACCTTGGGAAGAATTTGGGGGTTTGTTTCCTAACATAAATCAGCAAATTCATCAAAATTATTGACAGCAACAGTCGCTTTAACATTTAAAATTTGCCGGTTAGACCAACAAATAAAATTGTTTACTTGTCCTGTACATCGATCCTCGTATCCTCGATCCGATATCGGTGGGAGATATAGTAGACATTTACATCATGGGACTGGTACGCGTTTTTTCAGATTGCTAATAAATATGTAAATAGAAAATTAGTAATAATATGTTCGTTTAGAAATTTGAGTGAATCCTTTTTCTCTGAAACTATTTTAGGAGCAATAAGAGGATGAGCTATCCTACATACATTTTCTTGATTTTGACAGAACGAAAATCCCAAAAAATGGATTCGGATTGACCTTGTGTCCTTTTTTCAATTTAGGGGGAAACCCATCATTTTAGGGGGAAATCAAGTTGAATTTAGGGGAAAATCACGTAGCCAACCTGGCAACACTGTCACAATGAGTACGTTTTGAAACGCACCGGTCGCATATGTTCCGACAGCATGTCGTTCATTGTGATCCTCTAACTGCGATTTTACGAATAAGAAATGATCTCCGGAACTTTTCGTTTACATATTCCACAAAGGCAGACATCCGGAAAACACCGAAAGTTATTGCTGATCCGCAAAACCGCAGTTATAGGATCAAAATGGGCAACATATGCGACTGGTGCGTTTCAGAACCGCACCCAATGATTATGATTTTCCCGTATTTTTACTATTTAATATTTTCAAAGTCAAAAGAAGTTAGATTTTGAGGCTTATATCTTCATTACAATTTGAAGACCAACATTGATCCAGCAGCAATAAAAAAGGCTTATAATATCTGCAATGAATTTTATCGGAATCCCGGCAAATGTCACTTGGTTATTTGCTTTTTTCCTCTCTTTAACTAGTTCATGCTTACACACAGGGGTAGCACATACACTTATTCTTGATCATATAGTTACATCCGAAAACTCCACATAAATACGAATACATATATGTCATATTGTAAAATCTATGAAGTAAGTGTAACCTCTTTTACAGCTCATTGCTTATCTCCCGACACAAAACATAGAATTATGCAAGTTTCTTAATGACCCAGAGAAATAATAATCACAAGTCTCCCAAATATACATTTATAGAACAAGAAACATTTTCATGACAATCTATATTGTACCAAATTAAGTTTTCCTGATGTTTGCAACAACTTATCTCTCCTGTTGTTACTGTCTGGGTCTATTTATATAATCAACTGGAAAAGATACACATTCATCCAAATTGCCCAGTGTTCCAACCCTAATAACAATAAAATTTTATAGTAGCCAACATTCATTACAATCTTAACGGCCATCACCACCTCTTCTAATCAGACATTTCAGAAAGAGAGAGCTCTCTCTCGTTCAGGACGATGATGTGTCCGATGCTACCTATATAAAGTCCGCAAAGAAAACAGGAAGGATGTAATGTGATGAGTAGGGACCGGATTATATGCAACTTAAAAAGGCTGAAATAAGCATGCAAATATGCATAATAAACCTTTGAAATATGCAACTAAAATGACAAAATATGCAATATAAAATGAAAGAAAAGACCTATTATTCAGTCTTTATTAGCACTCTAGAGCACGGAAAACACATTTTAGTTGGTTCCAGCCAAATATTGGTTGTTTTTATAGTAATTAACGATTATATATTGTTCAAACCCAAGCAACAATTCGTTAGCTTTAAAGAAGCACTTTACATTGTAGGAATCATATAGTACCACGATATCAATTTATCGTGTTACATCGCTTAAATAAATATTTTGATCCGATAAAACATCCTTGAAGCATTTTCCGGAAAGCTTCTATCATCATTATGGAATAAATTTAAAGACAAAACTGTCTCTAAACGGTAACCAAAAAAGATACTCCTTTAAATACTCCACTCCAACACATCGTTTATTGGATGATGCAGCACACACATGGATAATAGTCTCTCTAAGTTAACTCACACACATGCATATATTCTTCTATAGCACAGCCGGTTTCATTTTTATATTGTGACATTCCTATAGTCATCCAATAAATTTTTCACCGTAGTTTTATAGAAGGATGGACTTTCTGATTTTGTAATGAATTGACACTAATGAAGTGCTCTGAAACTCTTACTCATTGTTATCTTCGGAACCAATTAAGGTGATCTCTGCGGAGAAATTGACTGCATTTTATTGAGAAATGTGTGGATTTAATCAACGTCACCTGATTGATATAGGGTGCATTGCGGAAGATTCGATAAAGAATTGTCAAGCATTTCTATAGAATCAACTAACCATTTGTAGTGTTTACGAGCAATGCTGACTATATGTGAGGTTGGCTGAGTGGTAGCCTGTAGGACGGGCAATCAACAGACACGGGTTCGATGCTAGCTGCGGAAATTTTGTTTTTCATTTTTTTTTTGTTGCAAATTCGTTTAATGACAGAAAATGATGATATAAAGCAAATGACGTACGCCTTTTTTGAAGCATAATTTAGTGCTACAATAAGGTACTATTGGATTAAAAAATGGCGCCAAATGCCATTATTGGACTGTTATTCAGTGGTTATACATTGTAAAACGCCCCTATTATTGTTAGAAGAGAGTATTTTACGAAGTATTATAGGAATGAAGTTGTTACTTGGGAAATGCTCCGTAGTAAAACAAAAGACAAAATGTCTCCTGTCATTTAATTGTGTTATAATTTGAGAAGGAACGTTCAACATCAGCCGATGTCACTGGACAATATTTAAATTTAGGCGCCATATTACCAGATTTTTTGCCAGGTGAAGTTTTGCCGGTACCGTTGATGTAATTGTCAATTTCACATATTTCTTCGTTTCCAGGGTTGTTATCAAGGATTTAGTGAAACTTTTCCTTGAGTGTTTCTGCGAATATAGCGGGTAGCTAAGCGTTCAATCTTTGTACACTTTTCATTAGTTGGATGGAGTCCTTTAACTAGGAGATGCTACATTCTCAAGGTTGGCATAGAATTGAGTACTCGCAGTTGATGGTAATGCTTTCTTTTTCTCTATTTTCAAATGTGCAAATCGAGAATTATACTAGAAAATATGCATCATCAATGCATTATCAATATAATATGCAAAAATCCAGTAAAATGGGCAATATATGCAAATGCATATGCAGTTATGCATTTGCATATAATCCGGTCTCTAGTGATGAGTGTGATTGTCATAATGCAACATAATAACTCTCCGTCCGACCCAGTGCCACTGGTATGCCTCACAAGTGACACAACGGATGGAAAGATATAGGGTGGTAACCGGTTCCAGGTGAAATTGTCACCACCCACTGACATTTCTGTGTGTGAGTTCATCCTGTATGGATGTGTATGCGATTCCCTAAATCCGTATATTCAGATCTCGCATCCACGCATCTTGGACAATAAATCAACAATCACCTTTATGTACGATTGTAATATCGTTCGCAAAAGGATGGCCTTTCTTCGGCATGTGAACGAGGGGGTGAAGTCAACGTATAGTCTCCTGTGCTTTATCACAGGTTGTTTATAGGTACCTGCCAAGCTTTGTGCAGAGTTTCGCCAGTGTATTGTACCCAGGACTTGTATTTATGGATTTAAGAGTTCCATTCAAATATCGTCTGCATGTAGTGCCATAAAATTTATGTTTTTATGTTTGCATCCTTTGTCTTTGAAAGGAATTCAGAGTAAAGTTATGTTTTGTTCGTCCTTATAGTGATAACGATGGTTCAGTTTTATTTCGAGCTATTCACGCCATACAAAATCTCGTGGGTGGTTTTCCTGATCATAGTGGGCTGTTTGCTTACACTAATAAAGTAACGCATAAAACATATATCGCTTAATTGAAGCGAGCAACAAAAATATAAATTCGAATAAATTGAGAAAAATGAGACCGAGGCTAATTTCGGGCGCGGCTGAAATTTAGATACCCTTCGTCGACAAAGCAATATTACATATTTCCATGGGCGTAGCCAGGATTTCGGTCAGCGGGGGCCAAGCCCAAAATTTTTTCAACATCATGATTTTCTTAGGAGTTGGAATTTCCGGTCGCAGAAATATTGTTAGCAAAATTTGGAGTAGCCTGGCTTGTGGTTGGATTGGTGCACAGGGTCATGGATTCAATACTCACCGTAAACGAATTCATTTTATGGTGTTTTTCTAACTCACGACCTACGTTACGGACTATGATGTCGCTCAGATTGTAAACAAGTATCCAGTTATGGGGATAAATAACATTGCTGGGAGTGCTGTTGATCTCAACTGTCAACTCCTCAACAAAACAGCAGTTTAGATCTTGGAAATTGGATGTCCCTCACACATGTACGGCCCTTGTTTACTGGTGGACTGCCACGCATGTTATTTCTTTTTTTTGCTACTGGCCTCCAATATCTGCCTTTTAGAGCGTAGTTTGTTTATCTTCAGTACAATTTTTGTATCTCGGATTGCTTATTCCACTTTCATCTTAGCAAAGTAGCATCGTCAGAATATTTATAAATCCTTATTTAATCCCCCTCCTCATTCTTTTTCTTCCGTGTTGACAAAAGTTTTGGGCTTGGTTGAAATAAGTGGGCAAATAAAAATATTTAAAATTTTATTGGGTTGCGGGAACATGACCACACAGTACGATTTCATTCATTTTGAACTTTTTTGTTGCTTTGGTAAAGTCACATTAATTTGGTCGGATTTGATCCATTCTTAGGTATGTTTTGTGTCATCAAGAGAAACACGTTTGTGTGCAAATTTGGTTGAAATTGGTGCACAAATAAAAAAGTTTTTCTTAAGAGAACCTAATTTAGGGTGTTGGGTTTGTATTGCAGCCCCATGACCCCATGGTCCGATTTGATCAATTCTTAGATATGTTTTGTGTCCTTAAGAGAAACACGTTTGTGTGTAATTTGGTTGAAATTGGTGCACAAATAAAAAAGTTTTTCTTAGAAGAACCTAATTTGGGGGGGGGGCTACGTTTGTATGGCAGCCCCATGACCCAGTGATCCAATTTCGGTGATTCAAACATACAAACAGCCTGCAACAATAATAAGCAGCTCCGTAGCTTCTATAGTGGCCGAGAAAAACGCGCTGCAACAGACGGACAGACGGACAGACAGACAGACAGACGGACATCGTCCAATCGACTCATCTCGTCATGCTGATCATATATGTATACTTTTTATATGGTCGGAGATGCTTCCTTCAATGCGTTACAAACTTCATGACAAAGTTAATATACCCTTTCACTCTATGAGCGAAGGGTATAAAAAACGCTATACGAGGATGAATGAATGAATAATTATACATACCATATTGAATGTGATTTCGCTTAAACAAATTGCACATGCACACCATTGCACTTTTCAACAATTTTTTTTGCCCGTACAGATGGAGTTGTAAAAAATAAAATTTCACTCAAATATTTTAGAAAATGGTTTTTGTTTTGTTGAACTGACGAGAACCCTAGGAAAACCAACTCATGTCGTTGAACGGCCTCTAATCTTGGGTGAATAGAGAGATAACAAACAGGAGTCCATCTTAAATGGGATAGGTCTAGCATATGTACTTGGAGAAAACTTAAAAAAAAAATACTCCGAGAAGTTTTCCCTTATGGGAAAAGTCTTAGATCATGTATACGTCTACATTATCGCTCTCTAGAAAGCAATTTCGCTCACAAGAAAGCGTTACCGCTCACAAGAAAGTCAACATTGCGTCAAAACGTTAACACCATAAATAGAATAAATCGAAAATTAACATCCTTAAAATTAAACAACACGCATTTTAGAATATACAGAATAATTACCACCAAAATAAAAAATGTTTGTTAAACTTAATAAAAAGAAAATAAACAAAAAAAATATTATTAGTCTAAGAAAAATGGCATATTTGGTCGCCAAAAATCCTACATGGGATTTTTTTTGGATTATGGTTGGGGATGGTCCCCAGATTATGGCATTAAAAGTCCCAACCGATTGGGGGTCCGCAACCTTAAAAAAAAAGTCCGAGTTTCTTCGAAATCGGTAGACGGGGAGAACCAATTCAAAGATGACTTTTCGTTCGATTGAATGGCGAATTTACCGCTATTCCCGTGATCGTCGATTCTTTGTCTAAGCGTTTCATGTTACGCTACATCGTCACATTTATTTATTTTATTTCTTAGGTAGCCTCCGCTAAGTCATATATTGTCAATATTTTACCTAACACGTTTTTCTTCTAACTAACAGTAAACAGTAATGTAAATCAGTAAACCACAATTTTGCATGTTCCAAGTGGGTAGGGTGTATTTCCGTATCCCTAGAAAGATAACCATATTGCGAGTAACGTTAAAGATAACCATACGTCTCCGAGGCGCATCCTCTTTATAACCGGTTTCCTCCATTCGTACTATATTTTATTTACATATATCATTAAATTTTGGAAGATTGATGTCTTTTTAAGAAATAAAACACAATTGTATGCTCATTTCGTTAGTTTTTGTAATTTAAGAAAATAAAAGCAAAAATAACCTTTAAAAACAGACAAAAAGAAACATTCTTCAGGTTTTAAGATTTTTTTCATAAAAAAATTAACAAAATGGGGTTTTTTTCCTATATACTATTAAACTACTGTATAGTAACTAGGAAAAAAATATTACTCATGAAAATACTACGATCTAGATACATTAGAAACAATCCTCATTTTCATGGTAACAAAAAACAGAAAAATCAACAACAAAAAAGATACCTGTCTTCATATTTCATCTATAACTTAGTTCAAAGCTTCAATTTTTATTAACTTATTGTTTAATATTGTTGTTAATATGTTTACTATTTTTTATAATCATAAAAAGCGAATAAATGTTAAAAAGTATGTACGTACAATGTACAATGTATGTATGCCAACAAGTTTCAATATTATACTCTCCACAGACAGGTTTTTGGCACTTATTACATATTAGACATTCTTTCTTACTATTACGCAGAATTTTTTTCCTTTTTTGGCAACGGGCGTTATCAGCCAATTCTTTATCTACATAAGCCTCATTGCTAGGCTTAGGAAGAATTTTCGGAATTTTATCCCAGGTGTTTGTGGGTAAAATTGTTACCTACAATCTCCAATCTCATTCAAGGATCTGAAAACTGATTGCTGATGTTTTTCATAAATTCCCTGCGATGTATGAATTATCCTTGCTTCGACAAAATATTGTGGCAATAAATTATATAACAGTTAACATATGCCATGTTCAACATGCTGTGATCATAATCATCTATTGGTTTTCGGAGAATATGACATAGACGAACATATTTTGTCAAAAGTATCAACCCCTCCTATGGTCTGATTATAAAACATTATAGTTTCAGGCATTGCCATTTGATGGAATTACTACACGTTCTTCATCGCGGAAAAAATAGCATCAAATACAGTCATTCAATCTAAAAACAAAAATAACTGCCCAAGACTAAAAGTGACACAAAAGATAACCATACGTCTCCGGAGCGCATGACCCCTCTATAACAGCGAAACTACGATACATACCTACTTAACGCAATTGCCCAAGTAAAGGGTTATTTGACGTCAGAGTTGGCTGGGAAGCACAACTTAGTAAAGTTGCCCCATGAGAAGTGACAACGATTTAAATTTTTCTTAGGCGCCTCTGAGACGTAGGTTATCTTTCTAGGGGTATATTGGATATTCTGTAAACAGTCGAGATTGAGGAGATTATTTACCTACTTCGGACATGCAAAAATGTGGAATATTGTTTTGCGTATTGTCGGCAAGCGTTATTTTTGTATGGATATGTCAAACTATGTCGTTATATTTGCAACGACAATGTAAAACTCTCTAATGATATTAGAACTCTATATTTTCAACAATTTTTTATTGGCAATTTACGGGACCTTTTTGACTATATACATACTACGTAGAAGTACCGACGTAAAATACTGCACCTTACTCGAACTGCTTAACGTAAACCTGCATTGCATATTTCTTTGCATTAACTGGAAGAATGTCTGCAATTTTTGCTTAGGACATGTCATTTACAACGTTAAGTTTCAGAATGCAGATCCTAGCATTGATAAATCTAAATCAACTCCGTATAGCTAATATTATAGCGTGTATATGCCTTACAAAGGATGCAAACAGAGCGCGCGCTAATTGGCTCCTTGCATAACACTTCATTCGACATGCCCGTATGCCGAAACTTTTCACCAATTTTCTGCTTCACTGGCTTTTTTGCCTGACGACGCTGTATTTGTGTGGCTCCAAACCAAAGGTGCTGGATCGCAGCGGTATAAACTCTACGGAGGCGATGTACAGGAACGTATGTGTAGTAGTGTGGCATTAGTAAGCAATTTTCAGTGTAAAACCAAAAGGATTGAGTGACGTTGCACAATGTGAAACGAACGAAGTGAAGAATGAATACATAGCTCGGAGAAAAATGGATGAGTGAGCATTGAGCAATGGAACTTCAGAAATGTAAGGCAATTTGTGAGGTTGATTGATTTCGGTCGTCACCGAGAGTTATAGGCGAAGCTATAAAGCAAAGTCGTTTACTTTCTGATTTGTTCGTTGAACTTAAATGATCTGAAGTTTCGATTGTTGGTATTTGCGTTCCTGAATATTCTTCGTCGCAATTCATGCGGACATGTATTTATCAGCGCATAGTTATTATTAGAAACAGAACAGTTTCAGAAACATTAACTCAAAAATACACGCAGATCGGCGTACTATCTATAAGGAAATAGTATCTATTTGAAATGTTGGTTGGAAAAGAACATAAATAAAAATCAGATAATCGCTCTAAATCAATTTTTAGATCAAAAATATAACCACCACCGTTGCCATCATAGTAAAACTTGAAGAATTTATTTAAAACGCTGTAGACAAGGCTGAGAAAGTACCAGCTTTGTTTTTAGATTTAAAAAAGGCAATTCTCTTTTTTAACCCAACTATTCAACATTGGAAAAAGCGGCAATTATTTGTAAATGATTCTGATATAGTGAAATTGTCACCCTCGCAGACGATATTCCACTTTTATTTAAAGCAAATAAATGAAACGAGGAATATGCTTGTAAAGATAGGACTTTGGCCATTCGAAGATGCCCAGGGGACGGAGCCTATGCCTCTTCAACCGTACAGGTTAGGCAAAAAGATAGGGCTCCTCAACGAGCGAGCAGCGGCATGCGCTTGCTGTGGCTCAGTATGGGGAGTTACGGGTGGGGTTTGCGCCACTCGTTGCCCCTGTCCTTTTACAAAAAAGGGATATCGCATGCCTGATGTAAACGATACAACACGAGGGTTAAAATTGGGGAAAACCGTTAAAAAGATTAGCCGACGCGCACAGGTGCCATCTTATTATGCTCCGTGGACCTGGATGGCGACGGGTCCCGGCCAAACTAAACCCAATATTATTATATGAAAAATAACCGTCCTGAGGCGCCCGAGTTAAGAATATTTAAATTCGTGTTAACAAAAAAATATATTTATTTGTATAATTAAGTTAATTAACACAATGCTAAGATGGGAAAATAACGAATGCGCCGCGGCCGTACAATTTTATTGCGGTTGCGGGAGCATGACCCCACAGTAAGATTCCATTCGTTTTTATTTTTTTTGTTGCTTTGGTAAAGTCACCTTATTTCAAGGTTTTGTGGAATTGGTGCAAAAAATGTTTCTTAGAAGAACCAAAATGGGGGTTTGGTTTGTATGGCCACCCCATGATCCCATGGTCAGATTTCATCAATTCATAGATGTGTATTGTGTCATCAAGAGAAACACGTTTGTGTGTAATTTGGTTGAAATTGGTGAACAAATAAAAAAGTTTTTCTTAGAAGAACCTAATTTGGGGGGTTAGGTTTGTATGGCAGCCCCATGACCCCATTATCCGATTTGATCCATTCTTAGATAAGTTTTGTGTCATCAAGAGAAACACATTTGGTTGAAATTGGTGCACAAATAAAAAAGTTTTTCTTAGAAGAACCTAATTTGGGGTGTTAGGTTTGTATGGCAGCCCCATGACCCCATGGTCTGATTTGATCCATTCTTACATATGTTTTGTGTTATCTATAGAAAAATATTTTATGTGAAATTTTGTTTAAATTGGTACACAAATAAAAAAGTTTTTCTTAGAAGAACCTAATTTGAGTAGTTGGGTTTGTATGGCAGTCCCATGACCCAGTGCCGGATTATCCTTAAGGCACATAAGGCACGTGCCTAGAGGCCCCGCACTCACAAAGGCCCCGCACTCACACTGACAGTGACCCCGCGAGATTTTCTATTCTTCTTTTTTTTTTGTTCTTTTTTTTATACATATAATAAATAAAATTCTTTTGTTCTTTGATAAGCTCTCGCAACGAAAAAGGAAAGTAAAACAAGGTAAACCGAAGGTATGATACCCTTCACTTGAGCGATCTAGTGGCATAATTTTATCCTTTCTGCATTGCCACCTTGAGAATAGTAAAAGTTTTCGTTCCAATTGTAATAATACATAGTGACATTTTTACAACTTATGTTTATTTTTTTTTTTGTGAGAAAATGTAAAGTGATCGAATGACCTAACATTAATACAAACAGAGTGTCCGATTTTGAAAAGGTACGACTGAAAAATGTGAAACTTGAAGATTTACATTCAGACGCCAAAACTTTTCATACAAAACCATGTTCCCACTTACGCTAGGCAAATGGCCATGAAAAGAGAGAGTATGCCCTGCTAAAATCACGGATTTTAATTGGGTCTGCTGGCATGATCCCTAATTCTTTCTATAGTGAAGGAAACGTGTGCGATGTCTCCCAATTTGATTTTCGGAAGATCAAAATTTTGTTTAGTCTGTTGAATCACAAGAGAGCACATTCACGAGTAAATATTGACCTGAAGAAATTCATTTGAAATGAGAAATAAGGAATTGCATAAACACTTAGCACATAAAAGCGTTAAAAAAAATCCTGTGATAAATTTCATGCCCAGACAGCACAATTTTCATCACTAATTGTGTGTAATCCTTTTCGATAACTTCCAACCACTTTTTCGCATCAATTCAACTTCTCTTCCTACAGGTGGTTGAAATTGTATTGACTCTCTTAGCAATGAAATGTGAAACTTGAAAATGTGTTGCGGTTTTAGTGAACAAAATATTTTCGCAATAATTTTTTATGTCTTACGTTTTAAAGCCGCCAGGTTCCCGTGTGCCATCTGTATATTTTTTTTTGCTGAAGGTGGAAAAAATGGAGCTCGGGGAATTCAATAGTAAGCGTTCATTTCTTAATTCCAAATTTCAATCTTGCTGAACTGAAAACAAAATCCGTTTCTAGAAAAATAACGACATAAAAACTATCTCCCTGTTATAGTACAGAAAAGGGCGGTAAATTGTCCTCTTGCCCGGGGCGGCGTTAGCGCTAGAGCGGGCGCTGATAAGAAATCGATAGAGCTTAAATTTCTATTTTTCGTTCGCTGCATAATAAAAAAATTACAACTCTAATAAATTAGCTATAAAATTATCTACGACTTTTGAATTCAAACTCTTTACTAAAAAAAATGAAATATTATAATGATCTTCAGGACGAATCTGAAAACGAAATAATTCTTCTCCATGAGCATCTAAAATTGGAATTACAGGACAAAAAATTGAGTGAAACGTTCAGCTGTTTATTTTTATTTATTATTAGGAAACTGCTTTTCTAATGTAGCGATATCCTTAAGGATATATT
Organism: Microchrysa polita; assembly: GCA_949715475.1. Taxonomy (NCBI): domain Eukaryota; kingdom Metazoa; phylum Arthropoda; class Insecta; order Diptera; family Stratiomyidae; genus Microchrysa; species Microchrysa polita. Next base: position 67,366,480 of record OX454418.1, on the reverse strand, counting down.
TAACGATGCTTTGTTCTGTCAGTGAAGAAGAACGAAGTTTTTCAAAGTTGGAAATAATTAAAAACGAGACCGAGGCTAATTTCGGGCGCGGCCGAAATTTGGATACCCTTCGCTCCCCTCGGGCTAAAAGTTTTTTGGGGCGTATCTATGACTTGTGTTTAGTCCTCCCCGCTTCCATGCTTTTCCTTGAATTTTCACATAAGTGCCGTGGCGAAGATTTAATGGGAGAAGCGGGGGATGTGGGTTTCTTAGAAGAACCAAAGGGGGGGGGGGGGATTTGTACGGCAGCCCTACGAACGCATGGCCTTTCCATAAATTTTTACGTATGTTTGTGGCATCAATTAAAACACATTTCTATAAGATTTGGTTGAAAATGGTGGATACATAAAAAAGTTTTTCTTCGAAGAACCTAATTTTGGGGTTGGGTTTATATGCCAGCCCCACGACCATAGTCCGATTTCATTTATTTCCACGTTTGTTATGTGGCATCAATAGAAATATAATTTTCTGAGGTTTGATTGAAATAGTTTTTTCTTTGAAAAATTTGATTTGGGGGGCTAGGTTTGTATGGTAGCCCCATGACCACATGGTCCGACTCCATCTATTCATACATATGTTTTGTGTCATCAATAGAAACACATTTGTGTGAAGTTTTGTTGAAATTGGTGTATAAATAAAAAAAAAAATCTTAGAAGAACTTAATTTGGGAGCTAGGTTTGTATGACAGCCCCATGACCCCATGGTCTGATTTGGTAAATTTTTACATATGTTTTGTGATATAACTTGAAACTCATTTGTGCGAAATTTGATTGAAATCGATGGGAAAATAAAAAAGTTTTTCTTAGATGAACCTAATTTGGGGGTCTAGGTTTGTATGGCAGCCCCACGACCCCATTGTCCGATTTGGTCGATTTTTACATATGTTTTGTGATATAGCTTGAAACTCATTTGTGCGAAATTTGATTGAAATCGATGAGAAAATAAAAAAGTTTTTCTTAGATGAACCTAATTTGGGGGTCTAGGTTTGTATGGCAGCCCCACGACCCCATTGTCCGATTTGGTCGATTTTTACATATATTGTGTGTCAGCAATGAAAACACATTTGTGTGAAATTTTATTGAAATTGATGCATAAATAAAAAAGTTTTTCTAAGAAGAACCTAATTTTGCGGGGTAGGTTTGTATGACAGCCCCACGACCCCCTTGTCGGATTTCAGCGATTCAAACATACAAACTGCCTGCAACAAAAAGAAGCATGTGTGCAAAGTTTCAGCTCCATAGCTTTTAAACTGGCCGAGCAAAACGCGTCGCAACAGACAGACAGACGGACAGACGGACAGACGGACATCGTCCAATCGACTCAGCTCGTCACGCTGATCATATATATACATATTTTATATGGTCGGAGGTGCTTCCTTCAATGCGTTACAAACTTCATGACAAAGTTAATATACCCTTTCACTCTATGAGCGAAGGGTATAATGAAATGACTAAACGCCATAAGAAATATTGAAAGTGACATTGCCAAAACATTAAATTCCAGAGATATAATTCACAAGTTTGCAATTAAAAAAAAAACAAGAAAAGTCAATATTAAATGTAATAAGTTTTTGTACCACAATACATATATACTTTACAATTTTTGCGAAATATACATATAGTATAGTGACTTTAGCTCTAGACCCAAACATCCAAAAAAAGAGCTGACTTTTGATGCCAAATTGTTCTATGGCCTGACCGCATTACGCAGTAAAAAGTTAGACTTTTTTGCGCGTCACATTTGGGGGGGAGGGGGTGGCAAAGGGGTGAAATTATGATTTTTCGCCAATATTCTGTTAACTGTAATATTTACAGCAAATTGTTCTGAGGACGATTTAAACTACACAAAATTTCCTTTCTAATGATATATTATATCATATACCTTCTTTTGGCAGATTATATACTAGACCTTAAAACATTTGGTGTAATTTAGATTTTTTAATAGTGAGATTTGGCGCTCTAGCTCCTGAAGTAATTAAATTGGAGCCATGATAATTGAGATAACTATTCCCAACAATATATAGCTGTCCCACACGGAGACTCAGGCTGCCCCGACAAAGCATTCCCCTATACTCCCTATTAACATTTAAAAAAAAGACATGCCTGTAACTTTTCGCCGAATCACAGCAGGCGGGAAAAATTTTGGTAAACGTTAAGGCTAAGTCCCATTAGACCCTCCACCAAATATTACTTCGATCGGATTAAAACAAAGGGTACCTCCCATACAAAATATTCAAATTCAATGCCACTAGTTTATTAAGAAATAAGGGAACAAGTCAACCAAAATTAAAGTTTTGCTCGTAGGCAATTTTCCGGTCATTTTGTATGGGAGGTACCCTTTGTTTTAATCCGATCGGAATATTTTGTTGGAGGGTCTAATGGGACTTAGCCTTAACGTTTACCAAAATTTTTCCCGCCTGCTGTGATTCGGCGAAAAGTTACAGGCATGTCTTTTTTTTTAATGTTAATAGGGAGTATAGGGGAATGCTTTGTCGGGGCAGCCTGAGTATCCGTGTGGGACAGCTATATATTGTAAGGAATAGTTATCCCAATTACCATGGCTCCAATTTAATTACTTCAGGAGCTAGAGCGCCAAATGTAACTATCAAAAAATCTAAATTACACCAAATGTTTTAAGGTCTAGTATATAATCTGCCAAAAGAAGGTATATGATATAATATATCATTAGAAAGGAAATTTTGTGTAGTTTAAATCGTCCTCAGAACAATTTGCTGTAAATATTACAGTTAACAGAATATTGGCGAAAAATCATAATTTCACCCCTTTGCCACCCCCTCCCCCCCAAATGTGACGCGCAAAAAAGTCTAACTTTTTACTGCGTAATGCGGTCAGGCCATAGAACAATTTGGCATCAAAAGTCAGCTCTTTTTTTGGATGTTTGGGTTTCATCATTTTTTCAGCTAAAATCACTATACTAATATTTTTCTTTTCGTAAGCTATTTGATTTACGAAAGTATTTCATACACATATACGAGTAATTTAAGAGTTTTATTTGAAGACAGTTCACAAAGAAGGGGCCCTAAATTTTTTTATGCCTAGGGGCCCCCAAGGACCTTAATCCGGCACTGCCATGACCCCATTGTCCGATTTTACCGATTCAAATATACAAACTACCTGCAGCAAAAAGAGGCACTTGTGCAAAATTTCAGCTTCATAGCTTTTAAATTGGCTCAGTAAAACGCGTCGCAACAGACAGACAGACAGACAGACGGACAGACGGACATCGCCTAATCGACTCCCCAAGTCATGCTGATCATATATGTATAGTTTTTATATGGTCGGAGATGCTTCCTTCAATGCGTTACAAACTTCATGACAAAGTTAATATACCCTTTCACTCTATGAGCGAAGGGTATAATAAAATTCTTTGTTGAGCAAGTCTTGGAGCATGGGGGTACCCGAACATTTTTCCATTTTTCAAAGTGCCAATTCTTTATCACTGATAACGTAATCATGCCAGATTAAGATTTTAGCACAATTCATAGATATTGTACTGAAGAAGAGGGTAAGTTTGCGTCAAAAGTCTCGGGCCACCCGCAACTTTCGAACTCTAACCCAATTTTCTCAAAAAGTATGACACTTACAACTATAAAAGTTATATCTACTGAAAGTGCGTTTAATGGCAATTTAAATGACTTACAATTTTATTTAAAGTACCGTAAGCTCAGATAGCAATCAAACAACAAACACAATGCTAACGATTTGCTCAGCGCCCGCTCTAAGGGGGGGCAAGCCGGGCGGTCGCCCGGGGCGCCAAATTTTAGGGGCGGCTTTTTGGTTAGAAATAATGAGTCGTATAAACACTAAACATATAAAAGCGATTAAAACAAACTCTCCTGTGAGAAATGTCATACCCATGCAGGAGTTTTGAAAACTTTTATAAACCTTTGGCGGCAATTTGACTTCAATTTGCCCAAATCTCCTCGTGGATGGACCGCCTTAGTTGGCTCCAATTGCATTGATTCATCAACTAGCATTTAAAGGACAAATTTCGAACAAAGTTGTTTTGGTTTCATCAAGATGAGATGAGGGATGGAATCACAGTACATATTACCAGAGCCGCAGTAGCAGTACTTCCTTTTTTTCGGACATGCTAAATAAGGACTTGGCTTGATTCCCCCGATTTAGCTAGCTCTGAACTTCTTCTTTATAAAAATTCTCAATATGGGCGTAGGCTGGATTTCCTCAAGACATAAACATTTTGTCAACATCATGCCCCTAGCCCGGATTTTTTTTTAGTGGTTCGGAGGGTATGTCATTCTCATTAAACTACATGACAACAAAAATATTTTTAGAAAAAGGGTTAAAAATTTGAGAAAGGTAAATCCAGAGGTACCTCTGTGCTTTTAACGATAAATGGCGTCTACATGAGTATTACTCTTGAATACATCACATGACCTTTGTCACAAAATTTATTATTATTAAATCCATTAACTTCCCAAAGAAAACTTCACATGAGGAATTCTTTATTCTAACGGTAAAACATGGCGGACAGCAAAAACTCTATAAAGTATACTTTTAAACCCAGAAGTCATGTAGTGACGAAACACGGACAATATGGGCTAAATATTTTCTTGAATTAGGTTGGTTGGGCAACATGATCGGAAACATAGGTGGTTAGGATCCGAGATAACCGAGACCACCAGACTGAAATCTTTCTTAAAATTGCGATTGAGACCAGGCGCCAACTGAACACCACCAACATGCACATTTGTAGTACTGAAATTTTTATACGTAGAGCATGAATTTTTTATGAGATAGTACAGCAGTAAGAAAAAAATGTATCCTTGATCAACCGCCAGCCAGAGGGAGGGAGGGTTAAGCGCCACTCCCTGCCCTGCCTCCCCAACCTCCTGATGGGCTACGTCTATGATTCTCAAGATGTCGCATTTATGAAAATAAACCACCCACGTTCCACTTTGAAGAAATCCAGCAAATTGGAGTTTATCGGCTGCGCAGTCTGCAAGGATGTTATGAGAAACTACTCATCTACTTCAACGACGTACATATTACCTACTGTAAATCTGCCTGGTATATCACCTAAGGGGCGGCAATTTGTCTTCTTGCCCGGGGCGGCGTAAGTGCTAGAGCGGGCACTGGATTTGCTATATTTTGACTAAGCTATGCTTGAGTGAGGAATCAAATGGATTAAAAGTTTATAAATCAATAAGTGACAGTTAATTATAAAAAATTAAACATAATTCATTCAATTTAGGTAAACTATGCTAATCATACATCAAAATTACAAGTAAAATTACAAATAAAGTACATTCTGAAGTATTTTATTGATTTATGTTTATAATGCATGTAGTTCATTACGGTATACATCAAAGATTTCATAAAAATCGAATAGGGTTAGGTTAAGTAGCCAAAGCTTTAATTTTAATTTGAAAACTAACGGATTATACATACTAACTCTAATATTTGTAGGTAGAATGTTGAAGAAATATGGACCAGTAAATGTGCAATATCTTTGAGTTGAAGTTTTTTTAAAGCGAGGGACATATAATCTAGTATAGCTGTGGCGCGTGTAGAGGGCATGCGAGATTAAAATTGGATTGCCATTTGTGATTAATTGAAGTAAGGCAGCTTTCACGTATATTAATCTTATATGCAATACCTTGGTTGTTGAAAATAAATTACTTGACGGATATTATATAGGTAGACGGAAAGCCATTTTCAGCAAGATTTTATGAGTTATCAGTGGTTTTAAGTGATTTATGTATGCGCCACCCCAGACCATGACTCCGTATTGGAGTACTGACTGGACAAGCTCATAATAAACTTGTTTTATTAGTGATCTTGTTAATACTGCATTCATAATTTTAAAAATATATATAGATTTACGCAATTTTGGTATTAGATAGGCGATGTGTTCCATTTCCATTTCAGGTATTTATCAATATATATGCCGAGGTATTGTACCTTACCATGAAGATCAATTTGGGCACAGATACAGGGGGGGGGGGCATTCGACGTATCTGTTATTGGAAAGCAGGAATAGAAGAAGAGTTATTTTATTCAATTCAGGTTGGCCAGAACTATTAAGGGAAAAGGTTATTGCTTTTGTTTTGGCTATATGTATTTAAATGTAATGAATTCCTGTCAAGCCAAAGCTTAATGGATTGCAAGTCTTTCTCAGCGTAACTGAAGCTTTCACACCATGATTTGTAAGATGTTAATAGGACTGTATCGTCAGCAAATGCAATGATTCTACTTTTCATCAGCCTCATGTTACATAAATCGTTTACGTAGATCAAATACAATAATGGTGAAAGGACCGTCCCTTGTGGAAGACCGAATGAGTCGTTTAGCTTCCATTTGCTCATAGTACTCCCAATCTTAACACATTGCTTCCGGGTTAGAGTTCGAATGTTGCGGGTGGCCCGATACTTTTGACGTCGAGTTTAGTTAGTCAACATTGAGCCTTTATATATGCAAAATATGTTAAATTTATACTATTATAGCCATAATGTTTAAAGACAATTTTATCAACCATAAAACACGAGCTTAGGCTTATGTGAGTTGCTTGAATGATTTTTAACAATTACCTATTAGTCCAATAATATCGTATTTTCGTCAGGAAAAAAATACAGAAGTTTATTTCTCAATGTTGTTATATGTATTTTGGGGCGCTGATTCCGAATATCAACTTTGCACCCTAAATAACGTGCCTCAACCTTAAAGGTTGAGGCACGTTACAAAGGAATTGCACCCCTTTCCCCCCTTTTTTAAAGGTTGCGGCACTTTTTTTAGGGTGCAAAGTTCATAATCGGAATCAGCGCCCCATAATACATAAAGAAAGAGTGAGAAACAAACTTCTGTATTTTTTTCACGGATTGGTACTAAATCGACACGATATTACTGAACTATATGGATATACCTACAGGGTGTCCCACTCATGGTGGAGAATATTTTAATAGTAGGTAGTGTGGCTCATTTGGGGAAAATTAATGTACAACAGGACCCCTCTATTTTTAACCGTTACAATGTAATAGTATTTTTTGTCAAAAATGTCCGACTTGCCGAACTTAGTCAAAATTTGCCACACCACCAAACATTTCATCTGATGTACTCGCATGTATGACTTCACTTTCTGAAACTGCATAAAATTTCCTATAAAACGACATACCTCGCTCCGTTACAAAGTTGCTTGTATCTTCCTAGATACGCCCGTTAAAATTTTAAAGGATTTTTAAAAAATAAAATAATAAAATCGTATACAATTTAAAAATTTCTTTAACGTTTGAACGGGTGTATCTCGGAATATACGAGCAACTTCGTAACGGGCGAGTTGTCGTTTTATTGGAATTTTTATGTAGTTTCAGAAAGTTAAGAACTGTATTTGTCATCGATCTCGAAATAGTAATCCTTAGTTTTTTGTTTTTAAGCTAAACTTTGCCCCTGACATTATCCACATTTAACAATTTGACTGGGTAAGTTAGTAACGCGGGGTTTATTTGGAAACTTTGGTTAGGGTCAACGGGGTCAACACAACGAATACTCAACGGATAAATCATTGTTCCAATCATATTATTAGCATCAGCTAACACTATGTGAGTGTGTGATTAACTCACCTTGTGTTACTTTGAAATTATGAGTAAAATCTGAAACAACTTTAAGGGAAAGTAATACATTCCTTTGAATCTTTAGAGTCGATCCATTCACGTCTTTTTTTAGGATATTAGAATTACACATATTATATTTATGCATATACTCGTACACAATACAGCACAATTCTGAAAAAATATTTGTCATTCTTGTTTATCGACTACAACCAATTTCGAAAATCTGTTACAGCTTTTCCCAATTAATTCAGTAATAATCTCTCTTAGACCGGCCGGCATTATCGTGAAATTTCTCTTAAACTTACGCATCGCAATTTTCCCAGCCCAGCCCAGATACAAATCGTTGCGGCGAAGTTTTTCCAAATTGCTGATGAATGACAACAACACCCCCGAAAGCTTTCACAGGATATTTTCGCCGACTACCCCTTGTCGGATTTTGCGCACGTTTTCATCCCCTTCAAAAGTAGCCAACCAACGCATTGCCGAAACATCATTCTATGAGATAGCTAGATTCCGTCAGTGGCGACATTGAGATAAATTCGAGAGATAGGATGCTCCAAATGAGTATAATATGAAAATTGAAGTGTGGTGGGGATTGGGTTGAATTTCAATGCGATGGTTGAACGTGGGAAAATCCGTTTGTGCGACACGACTCTACGACTGATGGGGGGTGGTTGCTATTTTTCCCGCTGCGCGTCACCAGAATGCGTTGCACCACTTGTTTGTCTTCTGTGTCTTACTTTTCTTAGCTTCACGAGATTCGGTGGATATTGAGTTTCAGCGAAAAGTTCCCAAAAATAGTTCTGTGTGTATACCATTGTAGCCGTGGGTGGTGTAATGTTGCCAATGTACTGGAGCACATCTTTAAATTTGACACTCGACAATGTGGAGCAGTGTGATAGTTGCATACTAGAGACATTCTCCGCTACGCGGATGTCCTTGTGAAATCTGATCTCAATATAGGAGAAGTGTTCCCATGTTAACACTTGTTGTGTTGATAATATTCTGATTATTACACTAGTATTTTTATTTACTTTGCTATTCATAAATCCAGCTGGTGGATTTTTTTCCAATATTGAACTTACGCACATACACGGCGAATCCATTGATTTATCTAGATTAAAATCCTTAAAGTTCAAGATGTATTAAAAAAACCAAACCAGTTGATATTTGTTAATAACAAAGGAAGCCGAAATCACTTTTCTTTCCTGTGACAATAAAATTATACCAATTACACATCTGTGTTCCCGTAAGGGAGAAGATAAAGGTTGAAAGGCTTCGGCTAATTCCTATATCTTCTTCAGTTGTGGCATAACTGCGGACCCTTAGGTATGCAGGAGGAGTTTCATAGGAAAAGGACATCGGCCAATTCCTATGTCTCTCTACGGGGCGTTACTTTCCCGCATTATCCGAGTAACCGCTGCGCCTGAGTGCTGCATTAACATCTGCAGCGTCTCAGGTTACTTAACGTGATAGGTGACACAAAACATTTAAGTCAACCACTAAAGCAGCATCTTCGAGGCATGCCCATGATGGCCTTTACTCAACGATTAAACCCTATCATGGTTTAGCAATGTGCCGACAACTCATCCTAAGAAAAACTTCAAGTCAAGAAACCTGAAACAAAAGCCTCGGATTGGACGGATATAAAACAACGTCGACCCCGCAAACGAACAACTGATTACTCTTTCGGATCCTGGAATGTACGCTCCCTGAATAGACCGGGGGCCTTAAGGGCCCTCCTGGATCAGGTAGAACAATACAAGCTGAGCATAGTTGCAATCCAGGAAACTAAATGGCTCAAAAGCGAGATTAACGACCTCAATTCGCACACTATTTTTACGAGTGGTAAAGAGGGGGGCAACAAGGAGTTTGGAGTAGCTTTCATCGTGAATAAGCAGCTCAAGGACCACGTTATCGGCTTCAAACCCATCAACGAGCGGCTATGTGCGATCCGCATTAAGACCCGTTTCGCTAATCTCTGGCTCATTAATGCGCATGCCCCTACAGAAGTAAAAGAAGACGCGATTAAAGACGAGTTCTACAACGACCTAGAAACACTCTTCGACTCACTTCCATCAAACGACGTCAAGCTGCTGCTAGGAGACTTTAACGCCAAAGTCGGAAATGAAAGCTGGCATAGGGGAACTACTGGAGGTCATAGCCTCCACGACGAAAACAACAACAACGGTCAGCGACTTATCGACTTTGCGAGCGGCAGAAACCTGGTAATAAGCTCTACATGCTTCCCTCATCGACGAATCCACAAGCAGACCTGGAAGTCTCCAGATGAATACACCGTGAACCAGATCGACCACGTACTGACCAGCAAGAGATGGGCTTCTAATGTCCTAGATGTTCGATCCTATCGAGGAGCCAACTGCGACACCGATCACTATTTGGTGAAGACGACCTACAGGTGAAGAATCTCTTCGGTGCACCTAACGAGAATCAACCCTGCCAAGATCTTCGAGGTTGACAATTTGATTGATGATGCCACGGCGGCTGCGTATACAACAGCACTAGAGGAAAAACTGTCGCCCATGCTTGATGACATCAACAATTTAGGCATCCATGAGTTCTGGGAGGAGCTCAAAGACCGCATCAAGGGGGTCGCAGAAGAGGTCGTGGGCTATAAAGGCCGGCGCAGACGAGCAGACTGGTTCGACGAAGAATGCAGGGCCTCGATTGAGGCGAAAAATGAAGCCTATCGCCAATACACACAACGCGCATCCCGAGCCAAGAAAGAAAGATATAACGAGCTTCGGCGAGTATCTAATAAGTTAATTAGACGTAAGAAACGCAAACATTTTGACGAGCAGATACAGCAAATAAACCAAAGATTAGCCAGTAAGAATATTAGACAGGCGTACAAACTTATAAATAATGTTAAGAACGGATATCAACCCAGGACAAGCCTATGTAAGGACAAGGATGGTAACATCATCAGCGACATCGAAAGCGTCAACAAACGATGGGCCTCGCATTTTGAAGAGCTCCTCAATGCACCATCAACATCCCCCGCGGAGCCAGCTCTTGAGCAGTTAGCCGAACCAGGCCCTCCCGTTCTACCCCCAACAGTAGAGGAGGTGAGTCTTGCCATACAGTCGCTTCAAAATAATAAAGCGCCCGGCGCTGACGAGATCCCAGCAGAACTGCTGAAGCATGGTGGAACGTGCCTGACCAACGCAATACATGTGCTACTGCTGAAAATATGGAACGACGAGGAAATCCCCGACGATTGGCGCAAAAGCATAATCTGCCCAATCCACAAAAAGGGTGACAAGCTGAAGTGTGAGAATTACAGGGGCATATCATTAGTTTGTACAGCCTATAAGATATTATCTAAAATTCTTGAAAAGAGAATTAATCCGTACGCAGAACGAATCATTGGCGAGTATCAAGGCGGCTTCAGACCTGGTCGATCAACGACCGATCAGCTTTTCACAGTGAAGCTACTACTCCAAAAGTGCTGGGAATATAACATCGACGTATACCAAATCTTTGTCGACTTCAAGCAGGCATACGACAGTATCGATCGAAGTGTACTGTACAACATTATGCTGAATTTTGGTATACCGGCAAAGTTAGTGCGACTCACAAGGATGACGATGACTAATACCGTCTCGCAGGTCAGAGTGCAGAATCGACTCACTGACCTATTTGAAACTCGTACTGGACTCAAGCAGGGCGACGGGCTGGCGCCGACGCTCTTCAACCTTGCTCTGGAGTATGTAATTCGAGCCATGAATATGGACAGCAGCGGAACGCTACTCATCAAGTCGACTCAATTAGTAGCGTACGCCGACGATATCAACATCATGTCTCGAAGGTTGGGTGATGCAGAAAGCCTCCTGCATAACCTCAATAACGCCGCAAAGGAAGTTGGACTACATATCAACGAAAGCAAAACAAAGGCCATGATGCAATCGAAAACAAGGACGCCAGCAAATTCAAGCATCACAGTGGGGGACCTTAATATCGAGTATGTAGACAACTTCAACTATCTGGGTTGTAACTTATCAAAGGACGCCAACGAAACCGACGAAATTAAGCGACGGATACAACTAGCCAATAAGACATATTTCTCGGTCCTCCCTATAATTAATTCGAAACTTGCGCACAGGAACACGAAGCTCCGCGTGTACAAAACGATCATCCGACCCGTGCTATGTTATGGCTGCGAAACATGGACCCTCACCCAAGCCTCCGAAATTTTGCTAGACCGATTCGAACGAAAAGTCCTTCGGCGAATTTTCAGGGCCGTTCGCGAGCGAGACTAATGGCGTATCCGATACAACCATGAGTTGTATCAATTGTACGATGAGCTGGAAGTATCGAAAATCGTGAAGCTTCAACGTTTGCAATGGGCGGGGCATGTACAACGGATGGACGATAATCGCATGCCAAAGAAAGTGATGAACGCACAACGAATTGACGGAGCGAGGTTGCGTGGACGACCGAGAGCTCGCTGGGAGAACTCCGTAGGTGAAGACGCCCAACAGCTGCTGGGCTTCCGAAACTGGAGGACGAGGTCACGTAACCGCGACAATTGGAGGTCAACGATTCAGGCGGCCAAGGCCCGACGTCGGGCTATCGTGCCACATTGATGATGATAATTACACATCTGCTTTTCAGGAGATACCAGAGTCCATTGCAAAGCTGCGGAAATTGATGGTTTTAGTACCCACAAAAAATCATTCTTGTCCTATTTCCCGGAAATTAAATCTTAACTTCGGGTCCGCGTGCTTAACATAATCACAAACATAATTTAGGCCTGCTAAAATTTCGATTAGCTTGAAAAATGCAATAATCTTCAACGATTTGTACTACCAAAATTAACCTCTTATCCGATTTTAGTGTGGTTAGTTTTATGTTTTTGGTAAATTTGTTGGCTGTAATAATCATCTTAGACAGGTAGATAAAAGGTTTATTCCAAATTCAATATTTAAAAAAAAGGTACAAATGTAGTTTACAAACCGATTAAAGGCATGGCACCCTGTATAATACAGGGTGTCCGGAAACTGCCGCATAAACGCACCACGTTATGATTCCCCATGTGATTTCCTGCAAAAAAAGTGCTATGGAACATACCCCCAATTTTTAACCCTTTAGCAAATTCAAATTTCAAATTCAATTTTATCCATCCAATCATAACATATTTGTAATACAGAATTAATAATTATGTGATCGAGAGTATTCTCTTGCATCTATTAAATATAAAATTAAGTAGTGAAATATTATTTTCAAACAGAAAAGGAAAATGTGCAAAGAAATGTAAAGAAAATTGGTAAGAGGAAAAGTGGGTTCGAAAAACCTCTTATTCGAATTTATAATAATGTATAAAAACTTAACCTAAACTATACTAGACTTAAGAACTAACTATATGCTAACTAAATTATGCGATTAACGACTGATTTTTAGAAAAATAGCTGACAAAGGCATTTGAAAGTTTTTGAAAAAATAATTTTCTTGTTAGACATAAACCTAAAGTTTCTAATTTTCTGCACTTAAGACACCGAAACAGTTAAAAATAATGGAGCTAGAATAAAATGACGTAAGAAAAATGTAATCGTTAGACTATGCGTCAAATTTTAAAAGAATCGTACACGCACCTCACCTTGGCAGAAATTGGATAAAATTGAGATGGAAAATATATTGGTTTTGAGTAAATTCACAAAAAATTGTACTTTGAAGCTCGGTAAAAACCAAATCTCTTATCCGATTATAGTGTGGTTCGTTTTATTTTTTAGGTAAATTTGTTGGCTGAAATAATCATCTTATTTCGCTATTTTAGCTAGTCTAGCTTTGGAGATATTGAGGTTTAAGTCGTACAAGAAAATTACTTTTTCAGAAACTTTCAAATGCCTGTGGCCTGTGGCAGCTAAAGCGTTAAGAATTTCTGGAAGTCACATGGTGCGTTTTTGCGACGGTTTTCGGACTCCTTGTATATATGAATAGACGAGAATGTATCAAAACAAACAAATCAACCAGCTGCTCTGTTAATAACCGAGAGTCACATGGGCGTAGCCAGGATTTCGGTCAGGGGGGGGCAAGCCCAAAATTTTTTCAACATCATGATTTTCTTGGAGTTTCGGTCGCAGAAATATTGTTAGCAAATTTTAGTGTAGCCTGGCTTGTGGTTGGATTGGTGCACAGGGTCATGGATTCCAGACTCACCGTGAACGAATTCATTTTATGGTGTTTTTGGAACACTCATACATCTGCGGCCCTAGCTTACTGGTGGACTGTCACTATGTTATTTCTTTTTTTTTTTGCTAATTTTAGAGCCAAATTTAAAAAAGGTGATGAGAATGATTTTCTTCTGCATTCTGATTGCATTCAACTGGCCTCCAATATCTGCCTTTTAAAGCGTAGTTTGTCTATTTTCAGTGTAATTCTTGTATCTCGGACTGCATATTCCACTTGAGAAATCAGTTTGTTTTGTCTGTCACTTTCATCTTATCAAAGTAGAATCGTCAGCATATTTATGAATCCTTTATTCCTTGAAATATGGATAATAGTGTAGTTACTACGTGATAAACCTAGTACATCAGATTGCAAAATGTTGTGGAGTCAAAATCGCGAACAATCCTAGATTTTTTTCTCTTTTTCCGTTATTTGGCCCAAAACTATTTATTTCTGCGAAAAACTCTTCATGGATATTTTAGAGAGCACATAATAGCGCGTCCAAAGAGATATAAATATTATAAATCCGTTGAGCGGTATTATTACAATTGATAAATTTAATTTTGCCATTTTTAACATAGTTCCAAAATTATGAATAAAATTTTTGAGTTGGAACGGTTTTTCATTTTTGGTTGCAAAAGTTGCATTTTTCTTGTACATTATGTAGTTTGAGGTGAAGAACCTGAATCCGCAACTTTCCACCAAAATTTCGTTGCAGAACGGTCAAAATTGCAAAAAACGCGAAACAAATAACTATCAATTGTAGCTATACCGCTTAACACATTAACACGTGTTGGAACCGCAATTATATTTTCTCTAATATTTTCATGGACAGGTTTTCGGAGAAATGTTTACTTTCGGAGTTATAAGCAAAAAAACGGGAAAACTCCGAAAATTTGGGATTTTTTCGCGGTTTTGACCCTGTTCCGCAACGAAATTTGGTGAGAAGCTCCGGATTCGAGCTCAGCACCCCAAAAAACATAAGAAGCAAAAAAAAAAAATTTCTCCACCACATTTTGCAATCTGAAATCACCTAGTAACTATACTATAACGGTTTTAATAAGATTTCCTCTAAATTTATCAAAGTAGTATCAGTTACTACATTTTATTGCTGGCATGATTCAGCTAGAAAATAAATTTTGATTATATAACTTGAAAGGTACTGAAATATGATGTCCGTTCTTTACAAGGTCCCTAACAAAGCATGCCATTTCTCCCCTTTCAGATGAAAATAAGTTGAATTCCACTACCTTCCCGAAGGGACCTAACGGTTGAAATTGTGGAGTACACAGAAGCCATGAAATCAAACAGCAAATGTGGGATCCACGCAGCCACAGTAGCACACTCACAAGTGAAATGTGTGTGCTGGACCGCAGCCTCCGTCAGTTACGAGAGGCCACTCGCTGTCATCTATTTGTATGCGCCTCCTGGCTGCAAACTATCCCGATCATGGCTTCTCCGGCAGCACTTGGAGTGGCTGAAAAGGCAAATTTTTTGAAAATGTTGTATAGTGCAGCGATTTTTTTTACTACATCGGTGAGAATTTTTTTACCATCTTCACCGACCAGGGGGGGGGGGGGGGGCGACCGCCCCTCCCTGCCCCCCCCCCTGGCTACGCCCATGGAGAGTCAACTGATTGTATCAGAAAACAGAATATCCATAAGAATCCCATTCCAGCTAGGCGATTTCAAGTTCACTAGAGATGGAGCATTGCATGATAAATATGTATGAATAAAATGATAAGACACTTGAACTAACCGTCCCAAGTAATAGAAAAAGAGAAGGGGTCAAAAATAGAAAAAAAAACTAGGGGGCTTCGCCCCCTGCTCGCTTCGCTCGCCAACCCCCGGGGCCGAGGCTAATTTCGGGCGCGGCCGAAATTTGGATACCCTTCGCTTGGGCTAAAAGTATGACTTCTATTTAATCCCCCTCCTCATTCTTTTTCTTCCGTCTTGGCAAAAGTTTTGGGCTTGGTTGAAATAAGTGGGCAAATAAAAATATTTACTCGGAAAATTTTATTGGGGTTGCCGGAGCATGACCCCACAGTACGATTCCATTCGTTTTGAACTTTTTAATTGCTTTGATAAAGACACATTAATTCAAGGTTTTGTGAAATTGGTGTAAAAAATGTTTCTTAGAAGAACCTAATTTGGAGGGTTGGATTTGTATGGTAGCCCCATGACCCCATGGTCCGATTTTATCCATTCTTATTCTTACATATGTTTTGTATCAACAATAGAAATACATTTCTGTGAAATTTGGTTGAAATTGGTACACAAATAAAAAAGTTTTTCTTAGAAGAACTCAAATTGGGGAGCTAGGTTTGTATGGCAGCCCCATGACCCAGTGATCCAATTTGGGTGAATCAAACATACAAACAGCCTGCAACAATAAGAAGCACGTGTGCAAAATTTCAGCTTGCTAGCTTCAATACCCGCCGAGTAAAACGCGTCGCAACAGACAGACAGACGGACGGACATGCTCCGATCGACTCCCCAAGTCATGCTGATCATATATGTATAGTTTTTATATGGTCGGAGATGCTTCTTTTAATGCGTTACAAACTTCATGATGAAGTGAATATACCCTTTCACTCTATGAGCGAAGGGTATAATAAAAGTTTCAATCTGTATATGCTACTGTTATCAGTCAATCAAGATAGGTCGAAATGAGGGCACCACTGCAACGAAATTCCGTCTTTCCAGTCATGATTCCCTGGTAACTGATGCATATAAAAATTAAAACAAAAGTATAAAAATGTATGAAGGATAATCCTTTTTGACACGAAGTTACCAAGGTGACTTCGAGGGACTTTGATAAGATAAAAGCGAAACAACAAAAAGGATTGTTTTATGAGGGAAAGCTAAAGGGATATGTATGTACTCTACTAGGATAGGATTGCTACAAAGAAAGGAAGTAGTTAACCTGAGGGGGATGTTCGTTGAGTACAAAGTCTAGGTAACTATACCATAACTATCCTATGTTTTCGAACATCAAACACAACACACCAAATTGGTATAAGTACAGAAAATTGCCCTTCTGTCCTTTACCGGACCAAAAAGGGCTCCTTAGTTGGGCGCCAAATATGATATACGTGCACTGCCATCGAGGTCCCGCGAAAGTAAATAGCAGGAAAGCCGAAGTGGCTCCTCTACAGGCTAAGCGTCGGTATGTGCTCGCTGTAGCTCTGAGTCGGGAGAAATGGGGTGGGAAGTGGCCGCCTGTAGCCCCAGTCATTAAAAGAAGATACTCACATGCGTGGGAATGCCCGAAAAAAAAACAAGAAGGGAGAACTATTTTTTCAAAAGCTAGAGTTAGCAACTACCAGCGCCATCGTATGCTGCTCCTGCGGTCCGATGGTGAAGGACCCCTTCTATAACCAAAAAGAAAAAAATATTACCCGACCATGCGGTTCCATTCGACCGAAAATATTTTAAACTAATATTCGGGAACCGGCCTTTAAGAAAACTCAACCGCGTGTAAATGAGGTTAACTCATTTCACCTGGAATGGGTCGGAGAAGGGAATCTGTTTACGCTACTATGGAAACCGATCCATGTCTAGAATTTAATTCAGAATATAGCAGCGTGTATTACAATACATTCTGACCAAAAGCATTTATCTCTCGTTCTGAATTTATGTTTTTATCGGCGTCGCATTACTCAACAATACTCGTTCAGTTTAAAAAAAATCACTCTTCCATACCTGCTACTTTGATCAACGCCAAAACGGAACCCCTCTATATGTTTCACTGCACTGTATCGGTCCGGTCTGGACCATTTTAGAGGTGCAGATCAACATTTTTATATTTTTATTTTTATTTTTTAGGCGGGAACAACTTTTAAAATAAGCGAATTCCTCGAAAATGATTTGACGGACTCTAGGTTTAAGCAAGTTGGTTCAGTATACCATACTGCTCGCTGAAGTGGGGGTTTGCAATGAAAAATGTTGTTGATTTGCTCCAAATTAAAAACTTTTGAGTTGCTGCCCGACCTGTTCTGGTGGCACTAAATCAAAGGGTCTTGAAAATAAAACCTATAATCTCGGCTTCATCCAAATTTTAACCAAGACGGTCACTGGACTTCTGATGAGAATTATATACCCACTGAAAAGTGGCCAATTTCGAAATATGTACGGCGCATTCGCAGGCATTCTACAATATATGAACAAAAAATTATCAAGAAACATTATTGTCATAATTATGTTAAAAATAATGTGGAGGGTATAATAACAATTAATTGAATGAATTAGATATTAAAAATGCTAGTCGGTTCATCACGAAAAAGTCTTCATTCAGTTCCATTGATACGCTTGCAGTTGTTTAAAAAATTCTGAAAACTGAAAACATGAGACTCATCCTTTATATCCTCTTTTGTCACCAAATTTATTGAATGATGTTAAATTGCATTAACTTCTCAGAAACCTTCATAGGGCATATCCTTTATTCTAATGGTTAAATATTCTGTTTATCAAAAATATTTCATTTAACCTTCGGGCGGGCGCAATGCATCTGACAGATTAAGTGACCAGTTTTTGTTGCGCCACGCAGCGATATGGAAAGGGAGTAAACTGAAACTCACAGTAGCTTAATCTTTATAGATCAACTACCCACAGCAGTTTTCAGTTTCTTTCGTAGAACTGTTTCACAAAGACAATGCAACAATACATAAGAGTGTAAAATTTACAGAAACTTAGTTTCATCCTTTTTTCTGCACTTAATCTGTCAGATTCATTGCGCCCGATCGTGTTAGGATTAGTATTGCGCCCGCCGGAAGGTTAAGCAATGAAATTACTAAACACAAACAAATAGAGGATCCTTGCAGAGGGGAAACCTTACGGCTCCATTACGGGAAAAAAATTTGTATTTCGTCGGGGATGGGCAGGCCCATAGGACCCACCATGGCGTTTGACTTAACTGCAATCAACACGCTTAGCACTAAACGTATAATATTCTCATACTAAACGTATAATTTTCTCATACTAATCCCTTGTTCAAGGTTTTATCTCGGTACGTATAGCGGTTTATAGGAACAGAAGGGAACTGTAAACCTAAGTTCAACGACCGTTACCGTTATTAACCTTCCGGCGGGCGCAATACTAATCCTAACACGATCTGCACTTAATCTGTCAGATGCATTGCGCCCGCCCGAAGGTTAAAAACCAGAAGGAAAAGGTAACCAACATGGAATATTATCACTAACCCTTTTCAACTCTTAGGGGACTCTTTTGACTTGTTAACTGCCTTATCAACTTTAAGTGGACTCTTACCATCACATATTCCTACCAGATTTCAAGTCGATCGGTCGAACTCTTCACGAGAGTATATTTAGTGGAAAGACTTACTGACAAACAGACTAATTAAATTTTATAGGTGTTTTCGAAAAAAAAAAGTCCAAACAAATTAACAAACAAAAACAAATTAAAAATGATAAAATGGACCAACAAATTGAAAAAAGAGGATCGCTCAACGCTGTTTTCCCAAAACAAAACAATTAAGATAGATGAACGTCGTTATGCTGTCACCTATGCGCCGAATATTACCAACCGACTAAGAACAACATTTGACAGAAATAATATGAAACTAGTTCACACCAATCCAAACAAACTGAGCTCTCTCTTGGGGTCAACTAAAGACAAGAAACCAGTTGGCGAACGTAGTGGCATTTATCAAATTAAATGCTCTTCATGTGAGAAGAAGTATATCGGACAAACAAGGCGAGCCGTCCATTTTCGATTCAACGAACATCTCCGAAGTATCCGAAATAAAGAGCTACACTCGGGAGTAGCTGCTCACGTTTATGACCCGAACAATACTGAACCTCACCGAATTAAGTCCATCGACGAAAATTTAAAGCTACTCAAAAACGTCAATAACGTACAAAAGCTGGACGCGTATGAGTCTTTATTCATTACAATTAATGACGGCCTAATGAATTTATGCGATGGACCAATCGAGTCACCACTTTTCGCCCTAGCTAAAAATTAAAAATTTTTTTATCAAATTTGAAATTGTGCATTTTTTGTCGTTGTTCTTTCTTAACTTTTTAATTTTGTTAATTTATTAAATTTGTTTTTTATGTTTTTTATGTTTAATTTATCATTGTGATATTTAATTCAATAATTTATTTTGCATTATTTAATTCGTTCATTTATTAATTTATTAACTCATTTTAAGTTATTTATGTTTCCAGTAAAATTTTTTATCTTGTTCTTTATCATTTAACTTTTTTGACAACTATAACTGAACTATGTATTTTGAATAAATGACATGCCAGTGTGTAACAAGCGTTCTGCTGAAGATGGTTGCGCCATAGTTTGCGACCGAAATGCATTCAGATAATAAATAAGGAAATTCTCACAAAAAAAACAGTGTTTTCGCGTGTTTATTTTCTTATTTCGATACTTGCTGTCTATAAGGTGAAAGTTTGCCCCTAATCTAACATCAGACAACAAAAAATCGTTCAACTGTTTAGTGATTAAATACTATACAAAATATCACCTTCCCTATCTTTCCGCGGTTTTTATCCTGTTCCGCTGCTAATTTAAAAGAAAAGTCCGGATGAATGCTCAACTGTGCAGATGAAGAGGAGTTCTTGTATTTTGAAATTAGAACTTCTTTTTTTTTAAACATATTTAAATTAAAATAAATAAAATAATAAAAAAAAAATTAAATATGTATTTTCGATTTTTATCCATCTATAGTATTTTCTCCACTAGCTATAGCTAGTGGAGAAAATTTCGTGCTACATATAAAGTAATGAAGTATCACTGTTCTAGGAAGAAAATTTGCATAGAAAATATTCGAACAATGTAAATATATTTGCAAATAAAAAAAAAAAACATCGTCGCGGGCAACCCTAGTTATGACGCCTTGGAGCAGCACTCTGGCTGGTGAAAATTGATAGGAAAACGGGGTAAGCTTTCTCCATCCTCAGATCAGATAACGTAACAAGAGATACGTAGACAAAAAACACAACTTTTTCCACCCCCTGAAAACTACTAGCAAAAAAATCCACCACGAATCGTGGCATCTCGTAAAATCATGTGTAAAACAGCCTCCATAGCACCACACTGTCGCTAACAAGTACCTACGGCTCTCTTCGACAACGCATCGTTCAGGCATTATGTGTGCTGGTATTTCCGAGAACTATACAATCCTGCGATTTATTGGGGTTGATTTAGGGGGTGGATTTCGTTCACTTACTATAGCACCCGGCGCGGCGTTTCCTTGGCGAGAAAAAAAGCTCTCTGTCACACTGCCATACACTATGTACCAGACGTAGTACGTACTGCCGCCGAATATTGTTATCCTTGTGCCAATCGTGTAAGGCTGCTGTGAGAATCAGTTCTCAGTTGGGTGCAGGGACTTTTGCTGGCGCTAACTCCGTGTATACGAGAAACATACAGGAGTTTCATAGCGTTGGGGCTTTTTAGTCCCAGACCGATCTTTCGAAGGAACGGTTTTCGGAGAAAACTTTCGATTCAGACACGAATTTGGTTTTGGACTTGCTAAAAATAGTGCAGACAATAACGTTGCCATAGACAGACTGGCAGCAGTCCGATTTTTTGTGTTCCAAGTGGATATTTTAAAGGCTTTGATTTCAAAAGGGTTTGGCCTAAGAGAGTTCTTTTTTTTTTGGTGATGGTTGGCTATTGTGTGCAGTGGTGTTTTTTGATGTTTCGGATGTTGGGTTTGGGTCGACTATAGTACGCCCTAGCCACCTACATTTGAAGTGATTTTCGAATGATGTCAAGAGTTGAGTTGTGTCATTAACCCGGTTTATTAAGTAACGAAACTTAAGACGAGTGAGATCTTAAAGATTTAGATAAAGAATGTTACAATGCTTTTGTGATTTGGCTGCTTGATACAGTTGCGCGTGTGAGTGAATGTTAAGACGATTATTTTAAAATATCTAAAAGAAACGACAAGTGCTGATGAATTTTTAAAATTAAATCCTCTTAAGGACCAACATTTTCGAGGCTATTCAGTCTTCCAATACACATTTTAACTGGGCCCCTCTTGAGGCTATTTCTATTAATTAGTAAATTTATTCCGATAAAAAGCAATGCCAAATAAAATCATTCCATTTTAAAAAGTGCATTAATTTATTCCACCTGCGAGGATAACTTGAAATAGCCGAAGGCTTATCATATTCCCTATGGCATTATGTTTCACAATCCTCTGATTTCTAGAATTGTATTCTTGATGCAAATAATGTCCCAAATACGAGTAATTTGCGGATTGTTTTCGTTTTAAGTGGTGTGTTTCATATACTGCGGTGCACATAAATTGAGACTTGAAGTACTATCTTGATAATGTTTGTAGAACAAGTGACTGTGTTATAATGTTTGTATATTTTGAAGTGGCCACCAGACGTTGAATTTGAATAGGACTGTAACTCAAATATATCAGGAAAAAGCCAAACTATATGCACATACTGAATGAAATGAAAACACTATTCACTTGGTAAGTGTTTCCAGTAAAACCTAAATAGATCCTAGATAAAAATTTACCTTCTAGTATACGACTTTTTTTTTGTATTACAAGTTATTTATTGTTTGTACAAAAAACAAAATTCGAGAGAAAAATACTTTCCAAAAAAATTTCATTTCATTCAACTTTTTCATTTGTAAACAACTTAAAAAAAGTTCATGGCTAATGGTATTTTTAGATAGAGTGTATAATTTGTACATAGGAAATAGGTGAATGGCAGAGGAGAGAAGTTTTAGATGAGTGGGTAGATATTTGCTTCTATTTTGAAGGAGGTTTTAAAAAAAATATGTACAGAAAAAATGAAAACACTTTTAGATCTTCGATAATGCATTTCGTTTATTTTTGTTTGTTTTGTCACTCAACGGAAATATTATTCCTCACTAAAGTACTAAAGTAGGATGTGATAATAAAATAAAAGTGATAACTGTATTATTGAAAATATGTAGGTATACAAAAAACCGAGTTCAAGGTTTGGAATTTCTAATTTTTTTTAACAAAGAGTGGTAATATTTGCTATAAGATACCATTAACTCATCAATATAAAATATTCCTGCTATTTGCATAATTAAAGAGGTTACAGGTTAAATGTAGATATCACCGTTTTCCATTGGCCTATGTAGTTTAAATTTTTAGATAGTAGTGTAGTCAATACGTGATTTGAGATTGCAAAATGTGGTGAGGATTTTTTTTTTGTTTTTGGGGTACTGAGCTCGAATCCGGAGTTCCCCACCAAAATTTCGTTGCGGAACAGGGCCAAAATCGCGAAAAACGTCAACATTTTCGGAGTTTTTCCGTGTTATGGCCTATAATTCTAAAATTGTACATTTCTGGAAAAACCTGTCCAGAACATGTTGGAAAAAACATGATTGCGGACCCAACGCGACATAAATCTTCAAAATATATTAAGCGTTATTGCTACACAATGATAGTAATTTGTTGAAGTTTTTTTTTGCGATTTTAACCCTGTTTCGCAACGAAACGGATTCGTACTCAGCACTCCAAAATACATTGTCGTGCCCCGTGGCCGTGATGGTTCGGTCACCACTCGGTGATATACAGATTTATAGCGGAACGAGTTTCAAAACTCGACATGGCCCGTCGCACGTTTATTACTCAGAAGAAGATACATAAGAAATATTCTTACCGTAGAATAATAAACTAAAAATGCGACTAGGAAGTGGTATGGCTGACAACTCTAAATTTAGTTGTCGCGTTGAAACCATATGCTCTTCAAGGAGTTAAAGTAGAAACAGAGAAACCCGAAAATACACAAATAACAAGAAAAATGCAACTTTTGCGACTAAAAACGTAAAACCGTTCAATTTCAAAATTTATTTGATAATATGAAACTATGCCGAAAATGACAATTTTTTATTATCAATTGTAGTAATATCGCTCAAGGAATTTGTAATATTTGTGTTTCTTTGGGCGCGCAATAAATATGCTCTCTAACATATTCATGGAGAGCCATTTGGGGGTGTTTTTCTCCGATTTTGACCCTGTTCCGCAACGAAATTTTGGTGGGAACCTCCGCATTTGTGCTCAGCACCCCGGAACACATAACAAACACAAACCAATTTTCTCCACCAATTTCATGTACTGGAGGTTTCACCTGCTTACCTACTATTCTAATAGATACACATTTGTAAAAAGGTGATATGTACACTGAGAAAAAAAAACGTTCTGTAATCAAGAATGTTTCTTCTTAGTACTTGAATGTTCACATTTAATATTAGACAATCATAAAATAATTCTGGTTCACTTTAATTTAAGCCCGAAAACTGTTATGAAATAAAATGTACGACCAGAGTTGAAACTTCCTATCAGTGCTAAATCAATCGCGAACAATATTGAATTTAATAATTAAGAGCAAGCTTTTTTAGACTTTTAACAGAATTATAACACCCACTATGCTTAACTTAACCGTTAACCCTCAACGAACTTGATTTTTACAAACTTCATCACGTATAGTCTGGTTATTGTAGTCGGTGGGGCGGTCGTCTTCAAATCGTAGGGTCCCGGGGATCAAATCCCACTTTAGGTATGTAACTTATTACGCTTTTCATAGCGTAATGAGGTAAATCAATGACGCCTATGGAGGTCAATGGTGGCCTGCTTCAGCTTTCTTATGGTCCGATTTGATGCATTTTTACATATGTTTTGTGTAATCAACAGGGCCGGATTTCTCATATGGGCAACCTGGGCAACTGCCCGGGGCGGCAAATTTTGAAGGGCATATTTCTGAAAATTTCAACGTTACATTGAATTCATGTTCTGTGAAATATACACATTTCGATATTTCAGTAGACAGTTTCAATAAATTAGAAAAAAAAATTAACCGAACTCCGCAAAAGTCGTTCCTTTGGTCAGTGGCGGACTTACATATCTGACGTCAATAGGCGTTTCGACTTTTGCCGTCCTACCAAGCTTGCCCCTTATTTTTACAATGTAACGATTAATCGATTGTATTCCTTGACTCTCAAATTGTTTCAATATGACTGGCTAACGAATTAAGCGAACACTTCTCAAATTGGAATAAAGTCTGATCACTGAACTATTATTTTGTTTATCTGTGCGCGGAGCGTTGTGCCGCGCCGTAGGCTTCAGTCTACCAGTTCACCACTATAGCTTTGGGAATCGCCCGTGGCAGAAGTAACATACACTCAGAACCAAGAAAACCGGACACTTTTACTTTTTTTGTTACTTCTACCCTATTATAACGAAAGGTCTTGACCACCAATGAACAGAGCTGCTCCCTGGACTTTCTTTCTTTTTCCAGGTCTAGCATACCACACATCCTCCTCCCGGAAACTACGATTTCGGGCTGGTTTCATTAAGTATTGAAAACGACCATTTCGTGGGGCTACAGCTCGATCACCGTTGTGACTAAGAGAAAAAGGACTTAATATCCTTTGTTTGGGAGTCGGGACCTTTCGATTGACTTCAATTTCACTAAACGTTACGGAAACTTATCACGTACTGAAAACAATCAATTTGGTGTGCTGTAGCGGGAGAACGGGGGTCACTCCGGGCGAAAAGAGTTCAGATCCGCTCCTAGGGCGTCGAGACCTATCGCGATAATAAAATAACAAATATCGAATAAAAAAGTACCCGTAGTTTTAAAACTTCAAAAGAAATAACATGTTTTTGGAAAGTCTAAACTTACTCAAGCGAATTCGTTCACCTCTGTAGGTTTACCAGTTGAAAGTAACGTTATGAAATTATTGTCAAGAATTTCAAGGAAAAATTAAGGAAGAAAAAACGGTTTTTTACCAAATTCAATGAAGCCGGAGATTTCCCCAATTTTAATTTAACGACATAATTTTCACAATTTTTTAATTACTTACTACTTTATATGACCATTCAATAAAATATAATCCTGCCATTTAATTTTGCTCTGTGGTAACGATTGAAGGACGCTCAGGACCCACGAAGCGGAAACCTCAAAGCTCATGCGTGCGTACGGATTAATGTGCGAGGGGAAAATTAAGCATTAATTAAATAAGGGACAGTATTAAGTACTTATTTAAGAAGCAACGTATTAATAGTGTTCTTTTGCACAACTGATTCTAAAGAACGGAGGTCACCCTGGGCAAAAAGAGTTCAAATCCGCTAGGGCGTCAAGACCTTTCGCGATAATAAAATAATATATTTCGAATAAAAAAGTACCCGTTGGTGGCACCGAGTGTATGTATTTATTTTTGCATAAATTATCATATTTTTTCAAATATTCTTTTAAGCTCTAAGGAGTATCCGCTCCTCCATGAGCATCAAATTTCACTTTCAATGGAGTACCTATACCTATTCTGAACATTAACTTTGATTAAAAGTTCATTCCAAACACCTTTCTAAGTAGTAAATTAATCGCTATTTTCACATGAAGTTCTGCTACTTCCGAAAAACCGGAAACCAACGTATACTAAAAAAAATTGTACAGCTCACAATAATGCTACTGATCTACTTATACAGCTTAAACTAGTGACGGAGGGCGGTAACTCGGCTACTGCCCAGGGGCGGTACAGAGGGTAAATCCGGGCCTGGTAATCAATAGAAACACATTTGTGTGAGATTGAGTTGAAATTGGTGCAAAAAAAAAAGTTTTTTTAGAAGAACCTAATTTGGGGGGTTATGTTTGTATGGTAGCCCCATGACCCCATGGTCCGATTTGATCAATTTTCGCATAGTTTTGTGTTAGCAATAGAAACACATTTGGGTGAAATTTGGTTAAAATTGGTGCACAAATAAAAAAGTTTCTCTTAACCTTCAAGCGGGCGCGCGGGCGGAAATTTGAGCCTAGGGCGGCAGATTTTACGGGCGCGGCAAATTTGGATTAAACAACAAATTTCAGCGCCATGCCATATACCACTGAAGTTTGTTTGTACCTCAGTGAGACACATAATTGAAGAACTATTTGTCACTGTTATCTCAAAGCTTCAAACAACGAACCGATTTATTATTAAAGACGAAAAGCGAAAAGGCTTCTTATAATTTGCTTGCAGGTTAAAATTCGCAACAAAGCTCTTTTTTTTTCGAAAAACCCTTATGAAATCAATTTGGTCCTTCCGTCTGTCCGTCCGCCAGTTCACTTAAAATTTGGTAGGAATGTGTAAGGAATGGTAACAGTCTTCGGCACGAATACCTTAGAAGTTGGTAGGGCAAAGATCACAGGGTGTTCCGAAGAGATGAGTTTTTATTTCTTATCGGAGATGGACGTATGGATAATCAAATCAAACGACTCGCACTCATCGAGTCCTTTGATTTGATTCCCAGTTTAAAGTAACGGTAACGAAGTTATGGGCATTTGAAGTTAAGCTTACGATATCACCTTGGTTTTTCTAAACAGTTATGGTGGTACCGACATGAAACTTTACAGAAAGTTAATATGAGCTGATACACTATCTCATAGGTCTGCAAATATGAAAATGTTGATGAGAGTTCTTAGGAAATGACATGAGGAATATGTCTGCAAATATTCATTCTAATAACTTTATACAAACCGGAAAAATAGCGAATCTAATATTTGGTAAGGGCGTTTCATAATACAGGGCATCGCCTTAAGCATTTGTTCCCTGCATTATCTTGTGACTGGATCAAACAATGAACATGAAATTTAAAACTGTATTTTAGAAGTGGCGTTGATAGAAAAGTATTTAAAATGTATGCCAAATTTCAGTTGAAGTTATTCTTGTCGTTATGTTTGTAAAATTTGTATGGAAGGTGAGCTGTTTTGGCCTGTACTCGACCCAATAAAAACACTCAAAATCATCCGCAAAAATGCGTCAAAATGAAAGAAATGGAATTATGAACTCAATTTACAAAAACTCTTATAATTTGTAAACAGGTGGATAATAATGTAATATGTTCAGAGTGCACGAAAACATGTGATTTGGGCCAACCTTCAAAAATTGATTTTTTTTCCAATGAATATGTATTTGTTAAAACCCAGGTCCCAAGCTTGATTCCCCTATTCAGCACATTTCGGTTCACTCCCATATTTTAACTGACACCCGAAAAAATTGTTCAGTTTGGTGTGTTGCCACTTTTCTTAATTTTCCCAAAATCTTATTTGGACGGTCAGTTTGAAGTTACCAGCGCAGAACGATTTATAGGCAAAATAATAATATTGGTTGTCATATGAAATCACTGTTCAACAATTTTCGGTGATTTCTGAAAACGAACGGCGAAATCAATCGGTTTCCAACCACTGTGAACATATTATTATGCAAGATTAAAGTACATATATATTTTTTACAAATATATAATTTGTATATTTGTTTAGGGCAGCGATTTTGTGCAGGCAAAAATATCTCCTTGGTAAAGTGGTTTTGTCCCGAGATTCGGTTCAGAAAAATGGTATCGGCTCTGGCGAAACCGATAGTCATTTGCTACGTTTGCAACATAGTTCGTTCGCAACCTTTCAGATTATGGAACAAGACTATCTTGGACAAATATTTATTTAAAAAAAATACCCCGATCCTATATTTGGTGAGAAAATAGTAATATGTATTAGTATACGAAATACATTGCAATTTCATCCCAAGTACCCGATTTTTTGCCAAGTTTTACTGGCAGTGGCGCAACCACGGGAGGGGCTAAGGGGGCTAAAGCCCCTCCCAGACCCCAAAAAATTGGGAGACAAAAAAAAACTAAACGAAATATTAAGCAATGCACTTTGTTGCAGATTTTATAAAATGTGAATTATTGTTCTTTTGGAGCATAATTTATGCGCCAAGCTCAATGATCTGGACAAGTTGCAACATCCTTTCCAGAATTATAGAAAAATCTTTGTGCAAAAATAATAAAATAAAAATGGGCTGTTCTGAGGAGATTTTCGTTGTATCTTTGGATGTTATATCGTAATATACGGAGTGGACAACGTTTTTCAACAATTCACATCCAAAATCGATCGGTTCTTAGCGAGAGGGTCCTGTTTGTGAAGCTGTTAAATGACATTAGCCCAACTTCGGTCCGATCTTTGTTCTTGCCCAAAATTCCTATTTTTCACGTGCAGTAACGCGGGCTTTCATAAATTATGCTCTGATTTCGGTGGGCCATTTTTTGCTTAACTGCACATCTCGACCTTATTCGCGAAATGTCGTGCGATGACCTATATATCTATACTCCTGAACGGGTGATAGCGACAAAAATCCACAAAGCCACATAATAAATCCATGGGGCGGTCTCTATCCTTTCTCTTATAGAATCGCTTGTAGCGTATAGTGACTGGCGAACTTCCTATCCGCATCCGCGCCTTTTTGTTTTAATATTTACTAGAGCCTCAAAGTCCGTTAGTATCAGGGACATTATCGTCTATAGGAAACTCCTATTTGATCAAATGTAATTGTCCTTATGTTTCGATTCACGATCTATTGGGTTTTCGTTAAACTTGCGTTGTCCCGACGCTAAGCTACAAATAAAATTGAATCCAAAAATGCAATGGGGGCTTTAAACATCAGCGTATAACAGGAAAATAACAAAATCTCGCAACTTCCGGAGGCAAACTCAAATGCCCAGCAATATGGATGGCCTTAGCCCCCTCCAGGACCAGATCCTGGTTGCGCCACTGTTTACTGGTGCATGCGTTTATTTCACACCACATCACAAACTAATTTTTGCTTATTTAAAACGACCGTTCTGTCCGAAGTTTACTTATGTTTTCTGCCTAACAATTTTCACTGCCAAGATTGTTTGGCGCGACCTGGATAACCGGATGAATATTCTGATCAGCTGACGGAAATTAATTCGAAAAAAAGTTGTTACTGACGGATCAAACAAATTTTGGCCTTTTAATTTCTTGTTTAACATTTTTAAATTCGATTGAAGTATTTTGTCGAAAAATTTCATTTTTCAGGGATCCCGAGGTCGTTAGTGATCCAGATTTTAGCCATATTTTAAAAGAAATATTTGTGTAATCAAATTTTTAAAATACCCAACAAATTTTGTAGACATTTCCGTATTTTTGATCCTGCGTCCCGCTCAAACTGAAAGACAGTGATATTTGTTGGCCCAGACCAGGTTTTGACACCCCTCTCGTAGAGCTTGGTAGGGGCGGTAAAATGCCAACCGCCTACTAGCAGCAAATGTGTAAATCCGCCACTGATACGGCAAGACAGACAGACAGACAGACAGACAGACAGACGGAAATCGCCCAATCGACTCCCCATGTTATGCTGATTATATATGTATACTTTTTATATGGTCGGAAATGCTTCCTTTAATGCGTTACAAACTTAATGACAAAGTTAATGTACCCCTTCACTCTATGAGCGAAAAGGGTATAATAAATTAGGTGTACCTAAATATTGCACATAAAAGTTGGATGTCAAGTGTAATGTATAAAGCAGTGTGAATAAATAAATGTATGTATATGCGTGAAGTGTCAGAAAAACGCACTAAATAAGTTTAAATTGTTTCCTTGATGAGTTTTTCTAACTTTATTGATGTTCACACATATCTGATCCGGAGCTGAAATTAGTCACCGACGCCAGGCGATACCCTGCTTTCTTAACCAATACCCATAATGAGCCGGTTTGCATTTTTTTCATTTCCTATCTTAATTTGACTGGACTAATATTTGCATATGAAACACAACTATAGTAAATCATCTATGATGGATTAATAATGATCTTTGAGATTTCATGAAACTAAAGATGTGCAGTGCAAGCCTATCAAGTTTATGTTTAATGTATAGGAAGGAAAACATCTAAATATGGCACCTTATCACAGATGGGGTTGTTATCAATAAATTATTATCATTCATGACAATGTACTGCAATCCATAGTGTGAACATCAATTGAATATTGAATAAGTTATTTCAAATTGCAGAAATTGGCATGTTCTATTCGACTATCAGAAATCTAATTTGAGATTCACCTACAATGCTTTCCGGGAATCTATGACATGACGGTATTGAATTTATTATGCGAAAATGAATATTATACGTGTTAAGGTATTTTTCGGAGAAATGAATACTAGAGCTGCTATTTCTGGCTGCACAAACTTCTTACCAGTTATAGACACAATCATTTTCCATTCAAATTTTATGACTTTCGTATGACTTTATGTCAATTTGTCTGAAAGGAATGTGACTGATTACCAGCTTAAAGTTAGATTTTCACAAATCATATACACCGGGGTCCGGCATTCTTCATAAAAAGATTGCATGATTGTCAACTTGTAGGTATGGAAATTGCCGGTAAGTGTGATAAATTAACCAGCGTATCGATTCAGTCATTTTTATGTGAAAATGGGATTTTGGTGAAGGTTCGATAGTTGCCAAAAATCCGCTTCCTCTCCACTTTTAATTTGTTATTTTTGAAGCGTCTAGGTATGGTAAAATCGTTTAATAAAGATCACCTAAGCGCAAACAAAAATGAAATGAAAAAGTTAATGCGAAACCTAACTGAAAACTAAGGGACAATGAAAATCTAACTAAACAAACTAAACAATTATGGGCAAACCAATCGAAATTGTATCCAATACAACATAAAACATTCCAACACTTTGAAATAAATGTTAGCCAAATTTTATAGTATGTTTCTGATCGTTTGCTTTTTAGACAAACACGCCTAATATTATATTGTCAGTAGACAATAATAGCCTAGACCGCAGCAAATATTTATTGAATGTGGTAACATTCGTTAGATAATAATAGGTTCGTGGTAATACCTAAAATGTACATGCACGCCAACGCCAATACATTTACATACTCGCGAATTCATAAATTAAAATACGTACATATATTTATGTATAAGTATATCGTCCCTCAATACAATAGAAAATCAAAATGCTATCATTTATTTTCAATATTACATATGTATCTATCAAAGGTGAAATTTCATCTGATGTTTATGAATACCCAACCATGCTTCGGGGCTTCCAAAGTTACAACATGAATCAGGGCAAAATGTGTAAATCGTTGTTGTTTCGAAGGCGCGGAAGTAATGCATGTATAGGTATCTAAAGCAAAGCAAATTGCTATTATACATAATAAATTGTATTTATCCAGCACTGATCTGACATGTGAATTTTGTATGAGCTCTAAAAAAAACATTAAAAAATAGATCTTTTAGTGAAACGATTGAGCTAATGGGAGATTTGGAAAGCGCATGAAATCCCCAAACCAAAATTCCCAGTTCAAATTTCCCAAAATATAAATCCCCAGTTTAAAAATCCCAATCACAAATTACCCGCAAATACAAAGCCCCCAGAAACAAAATACTCCCACATAATCCCCACAAATGTGATTTAAAACCGCGCGCGCGGTTACATTCAAATTTTATCAGCAAAAATCATGTACATCTCTTTGGATTTTTTCAGGAATATTGGGGGTATTTTTTGAGTGTTTTTAAAGACTGAAAACGAAAAAAGAGTTTTTTTCTACGCACTATTCATTTGATATATAAACTAAGGTGACCAGAATCCCAAAGACTCAATGCTGTATACATGCTTGCGGAATTTGATTTTCTGGCAATTCCTCAGCCATATTTGGATTTCTTCAAGAGTTTTTTGAGATAGTGCTACTACCACAAGAACAGATCACAGATTCACTAAGCAAATTTGGTAATACAGTGGTACATGAGCGGCTTGAACTTGAACAACAGTACATCGTCTTATCTGGTGTGCAGCTATGTAGGATTTTTCTCACAACCATATCGTTCACTCATCCGCTGGATCATCTTTCGGTATTACTTCACAGAGGCTGCCTCAATGTATTTACGTCCTGCTTCCTCGCTCTCCAGAATATTATTGTATGCTGCAGACACAACACTCGTTGAGACCTATGATTACCGTATCCATATTTGGTGCGGGAACGATTCTTAACATATGCGCTCGATATTGCAGACGAACCTTCAATTTTTAGTTCAGCCCACAATTTTTGCTTTGCTATGTCAAACCTACGCCCCCGGAATCTCATGCACTACACGTCATTCCAGATATCTTTGTCATTTATCACGTTTTCATACAAACAGTATATGACGATGTCCCCCTGTATCATCTATACACGTCTTATTACGGATAAAGACTACAAAATCGTTACTCATAAAGATGACGGAATAGTTGTGTAACATATATGTTTAATGCATCGCTCGTGAAAAGTATTCATGACTTACGCAAAATGAATGAATGATGCAGCATTCGTAATGAATGACAGATGCACATCGCGAAATAAGGCCACATGAATCCCACGTCAAAATGATTATTAAAAGTTGCAAAAATAAGGAGGAATGGCCTCAATGGAAACATGTTGACATTTTTGCAAACAACAAATATTTCAAGCTACATTAAAAAAAATATTTGTTGTCTGCAAAAGTGTGGTATGGCGGTCAACATGTCACAACGCATAACGCTGATGTGCTGGTACACGCCAACAACATGAATACGTAAAGAATCAGACTTGCGTTTAGATATAAAGTAAGAAGAAGCGTACGAATCATTTTTGAGGAGGATTGAAACATTGTATTTCCCATATGCAAGCACCCATATTGATTAATGGCATTTCGTTCAGCTGACCAGCATGTGTTTCACTTTCAATGCGTCCTATAGATACAACAAGTCGACTCGTGATACATTAAGTGAAGTTTATTTTGTATGACGCCACTACTGGCTTTCAGAAATTTCAGATTTTCAGTTTCTTATTTAGTGTATTAGGTTTCGTTGTGTGTCATGGGGAATGCTGTACATTTTGCTGTACATTTCCCAATGCTGTACGACAGGTCAAAATGCTGTACTGTACAGCAAAATGCTGTACGTATGGTCAGCTTAATATAGACAAGTATGTACTATGAAACAAAGTTGTTTTGGGCCAATTTTTATGGGAGGCACCTTTAATTTGATTCCGATTGAGCTGATTTGGTGGAAGTTATGGAAATGTCGTTTTTCAAAACTCAAATAGGAGGAAAATGAGTCCTTGATCGGATCGACTCAATTTTCAGCATAAATCATCTTCAACTTAATGGTAGTACTCCCACAAAATTTTACGGAAGAACTTTTCAAGAGTTATGACGCCAAGCGGTCAGCACTTTTTCTCCCATAATCAGGGGGCCACCCCCAACTTTTCTGCAAAGATCCAAAGATGTTTGATTTTTGCCGCTCAATGACCATATTTGGGTTATTTTTCTTCAGGTAATAAATGAGCAACAACTTTAAGTGTAGAGGGGCGCGGACATTTTTTTGAAAGTGCAGATATCTTCAGTGACCCCTGCAGAATTGAACCAGAGACAATACCTTTTATGACGATTCACTTAGGAGTCGTTTTTAAGGGTGTAGATAGGCGCCTTCGGGCCTACAAGTGCATCTTCATTGCCAGCAGAAGACGTCCCTCGAATAGACGGCATTAGTTCTGGTCCACCATCCAAAAAGGAACTAATAGACGCTATTAAATCAATGGACGCCGGTAAAGCCCCTGGGATTGATGGAATCCCGTCTGAATTCTTGAAAGCGGATATTATCGCTTCAGCGGATATTCTCCTTCCCTTAATCCAAGAGTGTTGGGAAACCGAAACTCTTCCCAGTGACAGGAAAAAGGGCGTAATTATTAAGATTCCGAAGAAAGGTGACCTGAAGAATTGCAATAATTCGCGTGGGATCTGCCTGCTTCCTGCTGTTTCCAAGCTGATGGCTAAGATTGTTTTAGGACGAATCAAGGACAAAATCGATGACACATTGAATGATGAACAAGCTGGCTTTCGCGAAGGGTTTTCCTGTAGCGACCACATTAACACCCTCCGTATTATCATCGAGCAATCCGCGGAATGGAGATCCCATTACATCTCATGTTCATCGATTTTGAGAAAGCCTTCTATAGCGTTGATCGTCTCTACATCTGGAATGCCTTACGGAGACGAAATATCCCAGATAAGATAATCTCCATCATCAAGGAATCCTACAATGGAGCCCAATGGGCAAGCTTTCAGATCCTTTTGAGGTGCACTGTGGAGTGAGGCAAGGCTGCATTTTGTCACCTAGTCTCTTCCTTGTTGCCATTAGTGATGTACTCGGCTCCGCACTCAAATTACTTCGTAACAAAGGTATCAGATGGAAATTGTTCGATCACCTTCAACATCTTGACTACGCTGACGACATTTGTCTTCTATCAACAAACACGGATGATGTCGCTCAAATGACAGAAGCTCTAAATTGCGCGAGTCGTAATGCGGGGCTGAAAATCAATGCTGCCAAGACTAAGTTCTTGAGCACATATCCAGGTGGGCAAAGCGAAATTTGTATTTCAGGACAGGCAGTCGAAAAAGTTGATGAATTTTGCTATCTCGGAAGTGTAGTTACAGCAGATGGTGGAGCGGATGCTGATGTAAAATCACGGGTAAACAAGGCTAGGGCGGCTTTCTTCAATTTGACTCCTTTCTGGCTAAACAACAATATTTCCAGACGCACCAAAATACGTGTCTTCAATTCTAATGTGCAGCTAGCGCCGTTGGCGCAAAACAGAACGAGGTGGAGAGTAGGCGTGGTTAATGCCCTATGCCCCACAAGGGGTTGACAGGAACTATAGAAAGAGATAGGCGCAGCAATTTTTTAAAAAGTTCAGTTGTCAAAAGTGAACCCTTGGGCAAATTCCTGGGCACATTTGGTTTTAAGGGAACTCTTAACTTCGTCGCGAATAGGGTGGTAATGCTAACTTGACAGGGATTGTTTTTAAGGGAAGGAGGGGCGCGGCAATTTTTTTTAAGGTACAGGTATCTTGAGGTACTCCTAAAGAATTCAACTAAATACATTTTGTTTTATAATGATACTTAAAACTTGAGTTTTTACGCTATAAACTCCGTATCGGGCCAAAAGCACACTTAGGGGTAGCTTTTGAGGCAAATTTGGTGAAAGTGCAAAGATATTGGGTAACCCAGCAGCAGCATGCAAGTGGATACAATCTGTTTCATTAAATAAAAGGCGCGACAGTCCAACATTGGACTAAGGTCGCAGATGTGTTAGTGACGTCCAATTTCCAAGATCTTAACTGCTTTTTTGTTGAGGTGTTGAGATCAACAGCACGCTCAACACTGCTGAGCGTTTATTAATTTATTCCCATAAATGGGTATTCGTTTAACATCTGAGTAAGATCATAGTCCATCACATGTGTCATGAGTTCGTAAAACACCATATACGGAATTCGTTCACGGAGTCTCGAACCCGTGATCCTGTGTACCGAAGGTGTGCCCACCAACCACTACACCAGCCGGACTAATCTGTTTCATTGCGATGCTTAAAACTTGTGCTTCAAGGCCATGAACGCTCTTTTGGGGGTAGAAAAACACTTAGGGTTTTTTTAGGAAAGAAGGGGCGCAGCATTTATTTTTTTTTGCTTTTGCCATTGAATCACGGCAAATTCGTGACATTTAATGCACTATAGAGATTATCAAAATTTGAAAGTGGTAATGCTAACTTGACAGACATCATTCATTTTGATTAAGCGCTCGAAGGCGTGACCTGGAATATGCTAGTCTAAAGTTTTCCGTAGAAGGGCAATCCAGATAAAGTTGTTTTTGTTGTAGTAGCGATCGTCAATTGAGTCCAGATTAAATCATTTCCATCATCGAGGAGGCCTACCAGGAAGTCCAATGTCACTCCCTCACACAACGTTTACCTATAGCAAGGCTGATGCAGCCTTATTGCTTATTATTTTCTGCATACCGTCGACGTCGGGCTATCGTGCCACATTGGTGATGATTTACTATTGACTTGCAAGATAGGGGGAAGATAGTCAAAAAAGTAGCTGAACGACGATCCTCTAAAGAGATCCAAATAAATAAATAAAATTTATCTGGCATCAATTTGTGTAATAATTTTGCAGATTACTACGAGACCACTGTCCCTCTCCAACACGGAGATATCATAATTCCAATTGAAACTAATCTAGACGAGTTCTTCAACTGTTACTAAAAATTTAAACGCTTTATTATACTGTAGCTAATCCCTCCCGTGGTTACACCACCGCAACTGCATAGGAGTTTCCTTGTACACATCAATGGGGAATTTGGGCATTGTTTTTTGAAGCCACAGAACTAGAGGATTAAATTTGTGTTGATCAAAACTTTTCTACGATTTTTTTAAACGAAACAGTTCAGTTCAGTTCAGTTCAGTTCAAACAGTTCAAAGTTCTAATCACATTTTTTATCCTTTTCAAACAATTGGCTGATAGCTAGGACCTCGAAATTTATATAGCAAATACATATAGCTACTACGATGTCCTACAAGAAAATTTAAAAATATCTACTCAAGTATTTCTGAGCTATTGAAAAAAAATACAAAAGCTAAACTTTATCCACATATACTGGGCATTCCCAACGACCTCTCGTCCTCACAATTTCCTTTTTCTGGACATATACTGATTTATTTTAATCCCTGTTGTGAGGTGATCTGGCCAGAAAAGTTGCTATGCTAGGTGTTCCGTGACACCTAAAAGTTTGGGAACCACTGGTCTAACCCAATATAAGCTCTGATGATGCTCCAATGACAGTAGCGAAAATTTGTACGAAAATTGGATTACTGTGGACTCACTCACCGTAGTAAAAAAGCCAAAATTACCGATGCAATATTTTCTTGAACTCAGTTCTTTTGCTCCAAAAAACTGATAATTTGAAGTGTAATAAATACAGAAATATTCTGAAATTTAACATTTGATAACCGCAAAAGTATAAGTAATCTTGTAAAATGATCCCAAATGATCCCCCCCCCCCCCCATATCCGAAAAGCTGACTACGTCACTACTTAAACTGATTTTGTTTTGTTGAAACATTATCTAAAAATATTACAAGAAGAGAAATACATATTTAACTGTAAAGAATTTAAGGAATTAAAAAATTAAAATCTACTGTCTGACTTAAACCAAGTATAGTATTCCCTGTGTAATAAACCCTCAATGAAGAATTAGGTTAGATTTCTAATTATGTTCTTGTTTCGTAGATACATAATATATTGCGGATGAACAAATTAAACGATTTATGCTATTAATTATAAAAGGACACTAAACTTCACTGTTTCACAAGGGTCTCGAGGAGACCATACACATGTATATTTGGCACAAAATGGTCTGCTAAAACTTTAAATGCCATCAAATCTTTCAGCACCCATTTGGCACAAATATGAAACCTATTAAATTCACAATAGAAAACGAAACCAAATAGGAGCAGCAGCAACAAACTTTCCCCATAAAAAAAAGACTCTAGGAGGCATTCAAAGGCAAAGTTGTTAAATTTCTCATTATGCAAGCATGTATACAAATACACAATGGAGCTCGCTCTATTTTATTGTCTATTGTCAAGAAAAACGAAACAGACACTCGGCAAAAGCACAAAAAAAAACACATACCATGTTTTTTGGAAAACATTCATGTGCCAAGAGTCGTCAACTGACGGGTTTTCTACTATACATAACATAGACCGAAAAAGAGTATCTCAGACATTCATTTCGAATCTCCTACAACAAATGTTAATCTTGTTTAATTTTCTCTAGAGCATTCACCATAAAACTGGAGCTTAGTTGGATCATTCCGCCGGCACCCTTATTTCGTATATGTTTGTATATCAGGCAGGCAGCCTGACGACTGCGAAGATTCTGCCAGATGAAATGGTGGCACACAGTCCCTAGACATATTCACCCCCTACTGTGTGCTGTAAGCGAACATAATACTTTTTGTCCTTGTTCCCGAATGTTGACAGTCCCATATTACACGAGAATGTGTACATATATTTGCATCTTAACTTCCAGCTTGACTGTATAATGCATGTGACTTTAATATCCTCAAGTTGTTCTCAAATGCCCTCTTAATTACAATCCTACAAGCTCCCGAAGAGTATGGTTTGTTTTTTTGGTGAATTTGAAATGGGCGTGGTAAGAGGGGCTCCAAAATGAATTGTCACAACGAAGATGGGGCTTGACATATTATCACACATTTTTCATATCCATATAAGGACAAAAAAAGTGAAAAACAAAATGGTTTTTTTTTTCTTGATTACAGCTTTCTTCCGTGTACAGGAATAGGACTACCGGAATTCTGTAACCCTCTGAGTGGAAATGTACTTGTATAATGTACAGCGACAGGCCATCGCGTTGAATGGGTGCGCGAAAGGCTTAGTATTTGCTTTTCCACTTTTTCGCAGATTTCAACGTGATAATGTCATGGCGAATGTCGCAAGCACATTATGAATAATATCTCCATTTTGTGTCAAGGATTTCACCAGGGGATTAAAATGGACCAAACATTTTTGTGTGTAAGTGTGTGTATAATATCCGCGCAGTAATTTCACGAATAAAGTTTTGGTTGCTAACGAAAAATTTATTTAACAGCGGATAGACGTTATCAGAATAATAAAATCCGCGATGTTGTTGTTGTTGTTTCTATATTTTATTACTGGTTTTGGACTAAGATAAGTTTTTGTAGTCAATAAATATATAGTAGGCTTGCCATAATATGAACAATTAAAGGCAAAGTGGGGTTGTCTCAGTTACGTTTTAGTTCTCTTTTCGAAGCAATTTAGTTACTTTGGTAAATCAAATACATAGGCTACTAGCAAAGTTTTTAGATTAGGCATGTTCTAGCTCGTTTTCGTCAAATATGTTATTTCCATTAGAAAGTTTGACCTTTTTTAGCATGTACCTGCTCAGAATACTTTGATGACAAGTGATACTCGTGTAAGTTACAGTTAGTTAAAAAATTCAGTTTAGCAAAAAATGGAATTAACACGTGAACATTCTCGTGCAACGATTTTCTACGACTTTAAAGTTGGATTATCACAAGAACCTTGATTCGATCGGCTTCATTTTGCATATGGAAATGAAGCGCACCATCTCGTCCGACAATTTATAACTGGTTTAACGAGTTCAAACGTTGGCGTAATTCTCTCAAGGACGAGTTTCGTGAAGGTCGTTAAAAAGCAGCTATTGTGCCGCAAAACGTCGATGCCGTGCGTGAAATAATTACGCAAGACCGGCATGTGACATACCGTGAGATAGAGGCATCCTTGGGCATTTCTCCCCCAGCCATACATTCGATGCTGCATGAACACTTGGCCGTAAAAAAGGTTTGTTCCCGTTGGATCCCACATAATTTGACAATAGATCAAAAAAAGGCTCGTGTCGATTGGTGTAGAAAAATGATAAAAAATAGCATAACGGTGCATCAAATGACGTGAATAAAATCGTCACCGGTGAGGAATCATGGATCTATGCCTATATGAGCCGGAAACTAAACAGCAGTCGACCGTGTGGGTGTTCCAAGACGAGCCCAATCCTACAAAAGTTGTTCACGCACGAAGCACTGCGAGGCAAATGGTGTCCTGTTTCTTCGGCCGAATGGGCCCTGTGGCCATTGTTCCACTTAAGGAACGTAGTGCGGTTAATTTCGAGTGGTACACGACGAAAATTCGTAAAACGAACACGAGAAAACGAATCATTCTTCATCATGACAATATGCGCGCTCTCACACATCAGTTCAAACTAGCGCCTATTTAACCCGTCAAAACATTGAGTTGACGGGTCATCCGCCTTTCAGCCATGACTTGGCACCGAGTGATTTTTGTTTTTGTTCCTATTTATTAAAAATAAATTACGTGGTGAACGGGTTTTTTCGCCCGAAGCAGCTGTTGAAGCGTTGAGAAGCCATGTTTTGGAGGTGTCTCCATCGAAGTGGAAAAGATGCTTCGAATATTGGTTTGAGCTCATGCTAAAGTGTATAGATGCTCATGGCGAATATTTTGAAAAACAATAAAGCCATTTTTGAAAATATAAAAAACTGTTTCATCTGTTTTCTAGAAACTTTTAGTAACCCTCGTAAATTGGTAAGATTACGAACTTAATTTAGTAAGATGGGAATTTTTTAATCGAAAAAGTTTAGATTTTTATGCGAAAAAAATAGAATTTGAATCAAATGGTATATGTGACATATATGACAAGTTTGTAAGCAAAATTCAATCAATTTACATCATAATTCGACATACAGTTTTCAGTAAAATCCACTCCAACATACAATTTCAAAACTTGCGCCATTAAAAAAAAACTTATTCAAATTTTAAATTGAAAATGGCTATTGATGGCTCTATGATATTATTTTTTTTTAATAATCATGCCAATCGTTAACAGTTTTCGTAAAAGCCCAAAAGTTTGCAGTTTATCTCTACCCTATGGAAATATGTTTTGGACACGTTAGTTCTTAAAGGTCTTAAAGGAACCACAGTTTTCAGTCAACAGTCAATGCCATCACTCGGGACCCGCCCACCTTCTTCTAGACTGGGCCCCCTACACTGAGAGAAAAGCAGAGTGCAATCAATCGAAAACGCCCTTAAATCACGCTTTTTTTAAACATGATTTTGACTTTGCAGTGTTTCTACTAAAATTAAGAACGTTGTACATAACTTAGCTAAGAGTTATTGTGACTCTTTGATTCCTATACATATTGAGTATGGCGTTCTTATTGTCTCGTTTATTAGATTAATGAGTCCACCAATTGTTGATCGTCGTCGTCGTCGATCGATTGGTTCCCGGAATGATTTGAAAACGAGCGCCCTACCTAGTACCCCAACCAGAATATCAGTGGCGCCGGAACGTATTTTTTATTGGGGGGGCTAGATTTTTTTCTCAAATTCATATTAAATTAAGCGGTCTCCATATACCGGACCTCTAGCTCTAGCATTTTAATATCCTGTATCCTGTAAATATTAGAGAACAACAGCGATCAGAAACCACCTAGAATAGTCTTCAATATGAGACTTTCTTTTTGTTACCCATTTTGATCCCATTGTAATTCCGAAATGTTGAAGATTATAAACATATTCTTTATTTTATAATGGGTTATAAAATTAAAGATCAAACGACTTTCCCAAAGGTTGTTTTCCGGTTTCCTCGGGAAACGAATTCTTTCATGATTTTTTAGGGATCTAAATTCCCTGTGAACATGGAGAAGGATTAGATGTGTCACACGTTTTTGTGTCATTGTTGTCATGTTTTAAAGACGTTGCGTCGTAAAGCACTGAACGACCTTTTTGATGATGGAACCGTCAGGAGTAATGTTACTGGCCATATTAACTTGCTGTGCTCGATTTACTTATGATCAGCTATTTCGGCGCAACATGTAGGTGAATCTCCCGGCATATTCAACAAAATCGAAATCGAGCATTCAATCTTACTGTGAGATTCTCTACCATCGGCACGGTTTTCTGACAAGGAGAATGGAAAACCTCCTCGTTTTCGTTGATCAACGGTCAATAGTTTCACTATCGTTGGCCTTGCCGTTAATTTGAGGTACTCTTGTTAACGAAGAGGAAATTAAAATGAAATGATCATGTACATACTCGTCATGCACTAGATGCACGTATGCAACTTTCTGTGAACCAGATATAGTGCAGTCATATTAGCATTTCAAATAGAAAAAAATAGAGTAAGGCTAACTTTTGTTGTTTTTGAATCAGTGGGCTCCCAGGAATCTACAACTGATTTTGCTAAAAAAAATTTTGATCGGAACGGTCCCAAAAAGGACAAAAAAGGATACTCTTAAATTCTTGACCGGAGGTTGGCATGCGGGGTATCATATCAAAGGGGACGTCGAATACATTACACATCCGGTGTTTGTTGCCTGTTTCAAGGACTCTCAACGGAATAAATCGAGCTTAAATGGAAAATTTTCGCGTTTCTCGTGTATCTTTCCAAAGCCATAACTACGAGAATAATTCAAGTTGTCACTACTTTTATCACTTTCCAGAATCTATAATAGCTGCAGATTCTACCATTAAATTTGCTAAGAAAAAAGTTGATCGGAAAGCTCTGAAAAGGGATATCAAAGGACACTAATTACACATCTTAGTCGAACGTGGGCATGTGGGGTGTCATATCAAAGAGGATGACAAGTACATTCCATATCCGGCATTTGTTACTTGTTCCAAGGGCCTCAAAGGAGAAAATTGGGCTCAACTTAAAATTTTTTGGGTTTTCCCGTATCTGACCTTTCTAAAGCCGTAATTTTCCATTTAAGCCAGACTTATTCCATTTAGTGACCTTGAGAGAGGAAAGAAACACGGGATATGCAATGCACTCGACGTCCTCTTTGATATGACACCCCACATGCCCACGTTCGATCAAGGTGTGAAATTAGTGTCCTTTTATGTCCTTTTTCAGAGCTTTCCGATCAACTTTCTTCTTAGCAAATTTAATGGTAGAGTCTCCAGCTATTATAGATTCTAAAAAGTGATGGAAGTAGTGACAACTTGAATTATTCTCGTAGTTATGGCTTTGGAAAGATACACGTAAAACTCGAAAATTTTCCATTTAAGCTCGATTTATTCCTTTGAGGGTCCTTGAAACAGGAAACAAACACCGGATATGTAATGTACTCGACGTCGCCTTTGATATGATACCCCGCATGCCGACCTCCGGTCAAGGATTTAAGAGTATCCTTTTTTGTCCTTTTTGGGACCTTTCCGATCAAAATTTTTTTTAGCAAAATCAGTTGTAGATTCCTGCGAGCCCACTGATTCAAAAACAACAAAAATTAGCCTTACTCTATTTTTTTCTATTTGGAGGCCTGATTTGGGATATTTTGACTGCACTAATATTCCATCATGAAAAAAAATATCCGAAGAGAGATGTCAAACTCAAAACCTGACCGGGTCGAATATCAGTTTCTTCCGGATTGAGCGGGCCGCAGCATAAAAATTTCGAAAACCAAGATAAAAAATTATTTCAAAATTGCATTACAGAATATTACTTTTTAAAAATGAATATAAATGTCAGTCACTAACAACCTCGAGACATGGAAAAAATTGGGCAAAATTTACAGAGAAACTGGAAATCTTTTAAAAATGTTCTTTGGCGGGCGCAATGCATCTGACAGAATAAGTGACCAGCTTTTGTGCCGCCAATCAGCGATATGAAAAGGGAGAGATCTGAAACTCACAGTATAGCTTAATCTTTATCGATAAACTACCCAAAGCAGTTTTCAGTTTCTATCTACCATATGTCTGCGGGAGGGGATGAAATAATCTCTCAGATGTATTGCACCCGATTGTGTTATTTTCTCCTTTTCTATGAAAATTCCCACTTGTTATACTCTTCACATTGCGTAATAACGTTGTGTTGACTTTTAGGCTCACCAAATCGTTCAATAGTGTGTTTTTAGTACAATAAGCTCACATTTTTTAAGCGGTCGAGTTGTTGGAGGTTTTTTAAATATTGAAGCGATTGAAAGCGGAATATTCTTAGAAAATCGAAAATGTGTAAGCCAGTGTTTGTTTCAAAAATTTCGCAGAACTGTTTCAAAAAGACAACGCAACAATGAAGAAGAGTCTAAAATATACAGAAACTTACAATTTTTAGAAAATGTTAAAACAACAAGATTTTGTAAATTAATCAGTAACCACTCTTTGAAAATTTATTTCCGACAGCTGATCAAAACACTATAGCACAGAAAATATATATGTATATGTAGGCCAAGACACCCTTGAGAGCCTAAATTGATCGCTACATAAACAAATTTCAGATATTAAGGTGGCTAAAAACAGACAAACATTTATTGTTATGTGGTGGAATAAATGTTTCCTATGGTAAAGCTGAATAATCTGCACCAATTCACCGTCAGCAAATTGTTTGTAGAATTAAAATAGAGAAGAAAATGTCAAATTCATGCCACCGGCTTCTTCATGAGTTATAGTCAATTTCTTAGA
Source organism: Microchrysa polita (assembly GCA_949715475.1). Taxonomy (NCBI): domain Eukaryota; kingdom Metazoa; phylum Arthropoda; class Insecta; order Diptera; family Stratiomyidae; genus Microchrysa; species Microchrysa polita. The sequence goes on along the minus strand of OX454418.1, from coordinate 67,322,007 downwards.
CTTTAGTTGAAAACCAATATTTAATTTTAGCGCTTTTGTGCCGATACAATGTGTCTCTTCAGCCTGTTCGCGGGCTGCACAAAACTATGTGATGCGCCGCATGCGAGTTTGACATGTCTGCACAAGAATAATAAATTGAATATGTACGAGTACCTACCTACATTGTACATATATGTATAAAAATATAAAATAAATTATTCTTAATTTTAAATATAATGTAATTATGTATGTAGTACCTACTAATTGCCCTTTTAGCCAAAATATTGAGGGGGCAGTTGCCCCCGCTGCCCCCCCCCCCTCTGTTCCGGCGCCATTGCAGAATATACGTGATGCAGGTTGTAAGTTGCTAGACAATTAAAAAAAAACGACACCTTATTAATTTATTTCTATTCCTTCATTCAGCTTAAACAATAAGTGTGCTCTAATTTAAATTCATCAATTTTAAGAACGTTTGTTTTTAAGAAATTATTAATTCAATACAGCAATATACTTTGTTTTAACTCTGGGCGTACTTAACGTCAGAACAAAATGCTTTTTAACTCTTATTTAAAAAAGTTTATGTGCTTAAATTAAAGCGACACACAGTTGTTTTAAGATTACTTAGTATTAAATGTCAATGTGCAATTTTGGAAAGAGTCTGACATAAGATTGCTAACTATGCTAGCAGCAGCAGAACAGACTGAAACCCCTAGCTAGGCGTTGATTTGGAAAGACTCAATTCAAACCAAATGTGGCCTCAGCACCGCAGCCCTAATGACCGTATATTACCGCAAGCAAGAAAATATAAAATATTTTAGTTTTCAACGAAAATCGATTCGACAGTGTATTTTGACTTTAATGCTTGAAATAGATTTGACGCGTCAGCATCGGTATCAGCAGAAACATTTCAATTTAGAACACACGCATTTGCCTTTGACGACCCACATTGACAGCAGCAGAAGCAGAAAAAATGCTTCTGCTGCTGCTCTCAATGTGGATCATAAACAATTTCACGGCAATTTCCGTATATTTGACGTTCTTTAAACAGTCGAAATTGTCGAAATTATTTATCTTGATCAGCGCCCGCTCTAGCTTTAAGTCGCCCATGGGCAAGAGGGCAAACTACCGCTCCTTAAGTGCATACTTTACGATGTTGATAGTAGATAGTATGTAAGCCGTTGTAAAAGTGATTGAAGAGATTTGTTTCACTTAAATCGAGTAATTTGGGCAACTCTTGGTTATTGTAACAGCAAGCAGCTCCGAACCGATTTTCATCGTCGAACTGGTTGCCCTAGGACCATTTTTCTAAAGGCAACGCAACCCTCCAGTAATTCAAAGTATCGAATTATTCCCCACTGAGAAACCCCAGATAATATGTAATGTACATAGTACAAGGACATTCCATGGTGATCGTTTTCATTACTTGAACTTTAATTATCCGGATCTCTTCGCAGACGAATTTCCTCAGTGGTTAAGACCATTTTTAGAGCGAAAAATGCAGCTGACTAGTTAAATCGGGCGAACCTAGCCAACTCCTGATATTAGCATTACCAAACATTTTAGGGAAAATTGCTATTGCGGCTCTGTACTGTGGTTCCAACCCTCATCTTGCTGAAATTCCAACCAACTTATATTTGATATTAGCTCTCTCAATACTAGATGCACCAATACAATTGTAACCAACTGAAGAGTTCTAATCGCAAAAAGATCTGGCAAATTGAAGTTGGATTACTGCAAAAGGTGGACGGAAGTTATCGAAAACTATACTGAAAAAAATAAGTGATACAAATGGTAGTTTTGAACATACAATTTCATACAGGCGAGTTTTTCTTTACGCTCCCAGACCTAGGAATTGAGAACGGAAAAATTGCAAAATTAATATGGAGCAATGTATTTCATTACAAATTTTATAAAAATATGAATCGTGTTCATGGAGCATTTTGCCAGTTTTGACGGCATGTGCATGTTTGAAACGTCCTTACTAGCATTTGAAAGGCATCTTTGCGCAAAAAAAGATGAGTGCAAATGAGCAAATCTGATGCAATTTTGGCAAAAAAATCCTTCCGATTCGATAATATTTTTTTTCCTGAACTATAAATATTTTATATCTGAATGTTGTGTGAGGCAGACACATATAACATTTTATTTTCCATTGCTTTGAAAACTAGGCGTTTGGATCTATACATGCTAAATTGAAATTGGGTGGCTTGATGTACATGACTTATACAAAAAAGGAGGCAACGATTAGAATGGTACATATTTCTGTACGAGATTTCAGCTAAAATCGTTGCAAAAATGTTTTCTAGTAAAACAAATAATCTTAATCCAAACGTGCTTTAGCGAGCTCTTGGTCGTCCACGCAACCTCGCTCCGTCAATTGGTTGTGCGTTCATCACTTTCTTTGGCATGCGATTATCGTCCATCCGTTGTACATGCCCCGCCCATTGCAAACGTTGATGCTTCACGATTTTGGATACTTCCAGCTCATCGTACAATTGATACAACTCATAGTTGTACCGGATACGCCATTGATCTCGCTCGCGAACGGCCCCGAAATTTCGCCGAAGGACCTTTCGTTCGAATCGGTCTAGCAAAATTTCGAAGGCTTGGGTGAGGGTCCATGTTTCGCAGCCATAACATAGCACGGGTCGGATGATCATTTTGTACATGCGGAGCTTCGTGTTCCTGTGCGCAAGTTTCGAATTAATTATAGGGAGGACCGAGAAATATGTCTGATTGGCTAGTTGTATCCGTCGCTTAATTTCGTCGATTTCGTTGGCGTCCTTTGATAAATTACAACCCAGATAGTTGAAGTTGTCTACATACTCGATATTGAGGTCCTCCACTGTGATGCTTGAATTAGCTGTCGTCCTTGTTTTTGATTGCATCATGGCCTTTGTTTTGCTTTCGTTGATATGTAGTCCTACTTCCTTCGCCAATCTTCGAGACATGATGTTGATGTCGTCGGCGTACGCTACTAATTGAGTCGACTTGATGAGTAGCGTTCCGCTGCTGTCCATATTCATGGCTCGAATTACATACTCCAAAGCCAGGTTGAAGATCGTTGGCGCCAGCCCATCGCCCTGCTTGAGTCCTGTACGAGTTTCAAATAGGTCAGTGAGTCGGTTCTGCACCCTGACCTGCGAGACGGTATTAGTCATCGTCATCCTTGTGAGTCGCACTAACTTTCACATCATCCATTCAAAATCCATTGGTTCTTTGCGAGATAGGGTCCTGTTAGTGATTTCATTGTCTATCTCACCTCATAATATGAGGTTGGCTTCAGATTGTGGCGCATTTCCTACCGGCACCTTTTTGTTTTATCATATACAGAGGTCGTACCACCGTATAGAGATAAGTTATCCATCTGGCGGCACAAATTTCCAATTGATGGTTAGCCTCCTCCAGGGTAAATTAACGCAACTTTTACTATGACTTTTTGGATTCTAAATGCAGAACTTCGTATCAATTATGGGCTGTTACAGGCCTTGCAAAGAACTTTCTTCTTTCAAACACAATTTTCCTTTTTGTGTATTTTATCTGTAGTTTCCATTCCACTATATCGATGTAAACATTGAATTTTTTCAACTTTTTTTTATTCAAGTGCTAGCCAGAAAGCTGCCCCCGAAATTTGGCGCCCCGGGCGTTATATTCATTTGTGTCTTTGATAAATCGTCCCGACTTTCAGAAAGTTTTAGAGGCGAAAGTTGTTAAACTATTCAAGTTTCAGAAGTGGCAATGGAGAAAATCAGCTGTTTATGAATAAGCTACCCCTGACTATTATATACGATATTTGTTTTCTCTGTCGAGCGACAAAAACATTACACTCAAAAAAAAATCTGTAAATTAAAAAAATACGCATATGATTCAAACAGATTCAAATATGATTTTGCTTCATATTTGTTTCCCTTTCAATCATTGAATAATCCCTTTATTTCATAGACTTTTTAATTCAAACGGATTTCCCTTTGAACTAATAAGATATTCCTTTTAAAAGTCTATCTATAATCACTTTAAATTAAAGTGATGCAGTGTCAATTTAATCAGGTCACAACCATAAATCGAAAAGATTGCCTTTTAATTTAAAAGAATGGACTCTTTGTTAGGGATATAATTTTTTTTTAAATTAAAGGATTCTTCTTATTGTTTATCCAAATGCATGAACTGAAAAGATTACTTTAAATTACACCAAAAAGAGTAATTTTCACAGGGAAAGAACATATTACTCATAAATGAGTCTTTACGCTCTAAAATGCATAATAAATTACCTACCTACAGTGGGATTCGATCCCGCGACCCTATGATTTGAAGACTAACGCCCCTACCTACTACACCACACAGACTATACGGGACGACGTTTGTAATTTATACCATACATTGTAGGTCAACGTATTTTCTGTGGTTTCTGGCTCTACCACACTGCCGACTGACTGCGAGTGTAAACCAAAAAAATGACAATTTGCTATGTAGACAAAGCGATTTCGCGTTGGAACATACACTGATAGATTCTTTTTAAAAAGATTTCCTATTGAAAATTTGGATCTAAAGGATTTCCCATTAATTTAAAAAGAATGAATTTGAATTGAAGCGATATATATTTAAAAGGAAAGGATTCTATTTATTAGGGATGTAACTCGATTTCAAAATGATATCGATTGAATTTTAAGGGACGTTATTTTTCTTGGTGTATATTTCGACTCTTTTATATTCCGAACATGTATTGTCTTTCTTCCTACCAAACTAAATTTAAAATACAGCTAGACTCAACTATTTCTTTCATTGTATCCAATCTTTCATCTTTGTGGGGAACATCGGATGTTATCAATGAATCAAATTACATGAACAGCGCGCGGCAATATCCACCCCACTAAACCCAATAACGATATTTCTATCAACCGCTACGAATTCATTCTTCGTGCAGCAGGCGGCAACAATCCAAAGGATAAGACGAAGAAAGCATGCATGACGCGAAATGAAAATAAAATTTTCCGATATTTCGGAAAACGTGACTTGGAATTTGAGCGAACGAATATATCGAGGAAGAGAAATGGAATTCGCTTATCTTGACTGTAATATGGATATGACTAACGTCTATTTTCTAAATTGCATATTGCGACCGTGCGTCGCGTCGTAGAATTTCGTACAAATATGGGAAATTATGGCAATAGACAGAAGCGGAAAGAGTTTGGGAGGGATGTTGACTTATATGACCTAGGTAGATTAGGTGGATGTGAAATTAGAATAAAGAGCCAAATAAACAAATATAAATACAGTAGAACCTCGCTAATTCGACCCTCGGAATTAGGAATCGCCGGGTAATCCAACCCCAAACGCAACCACTTGAAACTATACAGGGTGTCCCGCAACTGGTTAGCCATAGACCAATGGTAGACTCTACAGGATGTTTTAGGAAAAATGTCGCCAAAATTATTTCTCTAGCTTTTACCGTTAAGGAGTAATTGCCTTTTTTGTGATTCATGTAAAAAAACACGACTTTTTTTCGAAAAACTCCTATTTTCTAGCTTCCACTTTAGCCAAATCAATGTTTTTCATATTCTTCTGGAAGTACGTAAAATTTCCAATAAAAGGACATATCGAACGTTTCGAACGGTTTCGTATCTTCCGAAATACGACGTTTTGAACTTTACAGAAATGTCAATTTCAATTTTTAATGTCAAAATTAAACCCGAATTTCGTAACGGGACATTGTAGTGGCAAATCTGCAAAGTTGACAAAAGTTGGCGTAGTATTTTAGCTTTCGAACGGCATATAAGAATAAAGCAGAGACTCATCCAGTTTCTGAATAATATGTATAAATGAAAAAAAAAAAAAACATAGTCTGCAAATGTACCAAACCGACTTCAATCTTGAAAAGGAAGTAAAATTTTTACATCAAGCATAGACTTGGTTGTTATGCATTATGGAAAAATACTTTTCGCTACTGTTGAGAGTATTTTTCATTTTCATCGTCTAAAAAAGGATAAAAATTTTAATTTGTCAGGTATTAATTTTTTTATGTCCTTTTTCAGAGTTTTCCGATCCAATTTTTCCTTAGCAAGTTGAATGATAGAATCTTAGATTCTAAAAAATGAAAAAGGAAGTGGCAACTTGAATTATTCGCGTAGTTATGGCTTTGGAAAGATACAGATAATTACGGGAAACACGAAAATTTTCCATTCAAACGCGATTTATTCCGTTTAGGGCCCTTGAAATAGGAATCAAACACCGGATATGTAATGTACTTGGCGTCCCCTTTGATATGATACCCCGCATGCCGATCTCCAGTCAAGGATTAAATAGTGTCCTTTTTGGGACCTTTCCGATCAAATTTATTTTAGTAAAATGAGTTTTAGACTCCTAGGACCCCACTGATTCAAAACCAAGAAAAAATAGCCTTACTGTATTTTTTTCTATTGGAAATGCTTATATGACTGAACTATTTCCAAGTAAAAGCAAGATTTCTTCCACTTACGGACTATGTTTTTTTCCCTTTTACACATATTATTCACAAACTGGATGATTCTGTGATTTATTCTTATAAGATAAGATACTACGCCAACTTTTGTCAACTTTGCAGATTTGCCACTACGATGTACCGTTACGAAATTCGAGTTTAATTTTGACATTAAAAATTGAAATTGACATTTCTGCAAAATTCAAAACGTCGTATCTCGGAAGATACGAAACCGTTCGAAACGTTCGATATGTCCTTTTATTGGAAATTTTGTACTTTCAGAAGAATATGAAAAACATTGATTTGGCTAAAGTGGAAGCTGGAAAATTTGAGTTTTCGAAGAAAGTCGTGATTTTTGACAAGAATCACAAGAAAGGCGATTACTCCTTAACGGTAAAAGCTAGAGAAATAATTATGGCGACATTTTTCCTAAAACATCCTGTAGAGTCTACCATTTGTCTATGGCTAACCAGTTGCGGGACACCCTGTATAGAAACTCGTCGACCCACCCAGAGCCGTGCGAAGACAATTTGGCGCCCGGGGAAAAATTTTGATCAAGGCGCCCTCAATGAAAATTATTCATACTTATTGTCGTGGAACATGTCGTAAATGCTGGGGAATTCCATAAGCTGCAATCCGAAAACAGATCCATACATTTTCTCGGCCATTTTATGTATTTTTTCGATTCCCCGGTCATTAGATATTTTTCACGATGAAATGACCGGAGATTCGTCCGTATGTTTAAACTCTGCATTCTGGTATCCTTTTGAACGTAGATTTTCGATAATATAACCTAATTATAATAACTGTTAAGGACCAGTTAAAATGATCAAAATGCAAAGACAATCATGGCTTTTTCAGTTGCTTTCAAATTAACTTAAAAATCGGTAATATCAAAAATTATCTATTTCATACCATTTCTGACAAAATACGAAACTCAAACGCCTTTAAAACAAACCATTATTGTAAATCGTATAAAACTCATTGAAGACAGTCCCGTGTTCGCTAAAGAATAGAAATGAATTCAAACGAGAATACCTTTGGTGGCCCTTATTTTGCTGTGCGTAGTGTATTTAACGAAATTGATGTACATAGTAGAAAATATCTTACAGCGAAGAACATTAGGACCAAGCAAATTATTGTAAGAATGGACCTCGTGTAGAAGAAAACCACATTGAGAAACCATAAACAGTAAATTCAGCAGATTTAAATAACCTTGAATCTAAAACAAAAGTTTCAATTTCGAAAAATACCATTCTGACTCTTAGAGTTGTAAAATAATAACATGGTATATACGGTTAATATCGCTTTTCAAATTAAAATATAGTTCCGAAAATAAACAAAAATGCTCAGCTTCTCTATATTTGATTGTCTGTATCTTTCAAGCTTTTATTGTAGCAAAATCATCAATGATATTATCTAGATCGAGCTGTTTCAAGATTTCATTCTTAATTAATAATAAATTGGTTAACCGTTCTTGGCCCGTTGAAGATCTCAAATAATTCTTTATTATTTTAAGTTTGTTTAACATTAACATTTCAGAAGCAGCAGACACGGATATTATCAAAAATATTCTGTGCTCCGTTTCCCTAACTCGGTACTAAGTCGAAGCTAGCATTTCGAAATGGTTCATATTTTGAAAATTTGGATTCAAGGATGGTGTAATTATTTTCGCAATTAAATTTTCATTTTGATTTCATGTTCATTAAAATCAGCTATACACTTTTGAGTCAGTTTAGTTACTTTTTCGTCTAGGGCATCTTCGTCAAGGCGGGTCTGTTTTTCGCCAGATAAAAAGCCAAAATCGACTGCATCGTTTTAAGCTTTTTAAACCTCCTTTTAGGCTGCGTGCTAATTGAGTCTAGGACTTTTATATAATTTCTACAAATTTTTTTATTAGGGCTTATTTCTGGAGTATCATCATCGGCCTTATAACTTATAATTTTTCGAAATTTAGTTTTCGTTTTTTCTTTGAATTCTGGGATTATATCCAGAGATTAAACGTGGTCAATGTTGTAGTGGTATAATGTGTCAAGTCCTTCATTTCTCAATGTGTTCATGGACGAAGTCTTCAATTCAGTTGCTAGCTTATTGCCACGCTAATGTCCTTTTTTGTAATATTTTATTGACTGTATCAATTTCGTTAAGGATTTTGTTCCAAACAATCAACCTACATAAGAAATGGAAATATTTTAATGGAGTTATCAGCATCATCGCATTACTTTTATTGAATGCTAAATCCTCCAATGTCTTAAAAAACGTTCACCTGGTACTAATGAACTGTAGACACAGCCTGCTGCTTCGATGACCAACGAATGTCTCTGTTTTTTAGCGATACAGCAAATAGCTTAAAAGGACATCCTGTTTGAGGGGAGATGACGAAAAGAAAACAAACAAACTCTGAATTATTCCGAAAAATTGAACATGGAACAAAGTGTGCAATAGAAACTTTAAACGAGATTGAACACCTCTGTACTTTCCTGCCACCTTTGCGCCATTATCGGAGCAGTGAGCTCGACAATATTTCAAATCTAGATCGTCGGATTTAGTAAGTCTTCAATTTCTTTTGCCAATCCTTCACCAGTTTTGGACTTCGATTCGACAAAACAATGACATCTTTCCTCGATGGTGCATTTTCAGAAATTTTGACGTATCAAACGATTTCGCTCTTTTGTTCTTTTTGCGATACGTCTGGAATACAATCGAATGAAATGGCAAAGTATTTCGCATCGGGAATTTCTTTGATAAACTGGACTCTCAATTTCCTATCCTAAGCGAGTAATTACTTCATTTTGATCGTTATTCGAAAAGTATGTAATTTTTCGACGAGCAGGTCTAAGAGAATTGGCTTAATGCTGAGGGATTTCAGGATCATATTTTTCTATCAAATCGATAGTTTTTGCTCACTGGACTACGACTTTCTCTTCAGTTTTGAATCATTAGCGAGATGACTTAAAAAGTGGATGTACTCGTATTAACACTTTTTCTTTACAATTCGGATTTCCATATAGGCCTTTGTTGACTTCCAAACTAGCTTCCTATCAGTTTCCTTGGTCATCATTTTGTCGTCGGAATACCTTCCAATTTCGAGCATATCCTGGGCTCCCTAGGGGACGCGTCCCACCGGTTACGAATCACTGTTCTACAATATTAAATTCGTGCGTGTGTGGCAGTATGCCTATAAGGGAATTATTATGCGGTAAAATGAAAACAAAATACATTTCTCAATAAAAAAGTAGAAAATTTAATTAATTTTTTATCTAGCAACAATAAATTATTCATTCTATTTACAATCTTGCCTATAAAAAAGAAACGACAATTAAAGTTTACTATTATCCCTTCTCTATTAATAATTCGGGATTACTTATTAGCTATTATAAACCTTTTATCCTCACAATATTTTGCACGTGTGCCAGTACTGACAGATTCCTTCTCACGTAATGAACAGCAGTAGTAGTGATGCTCTACTACTGATAATGACCCCATCTGACAGTGATTAACCTTCGGGCGGGCGCAATGCATCTGACAGATTAAGTGGCCAGTTTTTGTTGCGCCAATCAGCGATATGAAAACGGAGAGATCTGAAACTCACAGTAGCTTAATCTTTATCGATCAACTACCCAAAGCAGTTTTCAGTTTCTATCTACCATATGTCTGAGGGGCTGGAGGGGATGAAATAATCTCTGAGATGTATTGCGCCCGATTGTGTTATTTTCTCCTTTTCTATGAAAATTTCCATATGTTATACTCTTCACATTGCGTAATAACGTTTTGTTGACTTTTAGGTTCACCAAATCGTTCAATAGTGTGTTTTTAGTAAAATAAGCTCACTTTTTTAAGCGGTCGAGTTGTTGGAGGTTTTTTAAATATTGAAGCCATTGGAAGCGGAATATTTTTAGAAAATTAAAAATGTGAAGGGTATCAAACTTTGTGAGCCAGTTTTTGTTTCTAAAATTTCGTAGAACTATTTCAAAAAGACAATGCAACAATAAATAAGAGTTTAAAATATACAGAAACTTAGTTTCATCCCCTTTTCTGCACTTAATCTGTCAGATGCATTGCGCCCGATCGTGTTAGGATTAGTATTGCGCCCGCCGGAAGGTTAAAATAAATGACGCGCACAGCATGAGAAGCGCCGCATTTTCAAAAATAAAGAGAGTATACTTCCTTTACATGCCCATGATATTGAAATCGATTTGAGCATAAGCAACGTAGCTTAAAATGTTGTGCCAATAATATTCAAAATTGAATTGTTAGTAAAAGTAACAAATTGAGCGTGTATAAATTGAAAAGTCCACTCTCAAAAGATTTCTGAAGTTGAAAAAAAGTAGGGGCTTACAAAATGTATAATGAGGTCAATACCAGTATATAATAGTTTAATGAACAAAGACTTACTTATCTAAAACCAATACGTTAGGCGGCCTTTGGCCACGGCGCCCCTTTGGAACACGGCGCCCGGGGCAAGTGCCCCCTTCGCCCCCCTCTTCGCACGGGCCTGGACCCACCATCAAATATACTTCTTACAAAAAATATTTTCTCTATATTTTAGATTTTAAACAAGGGGTGGAAAACTCTTTGTTCCACATGAGTGATACGGGAGTCATCTTTCATGTGATTCGATTGAAATGAAATCGATTACAATATATGGAAACCATCAACTTTTGCCAAATTTATCATTTTGAAGAATTAAATCTGCGAGAAAGACATTCAGAGAAGAATATAAGGAGTGAATTTAACCCTAGAGAGATAATCTACGTCGAATCGACGTACAGAAATTTTTCTTTTTATTATATCTCATAAGTGAAGCTTCATAATTTGTTGGTTCCAAGATTTAACTCAATTCATGTCTGTCGGCGTAATTACGTGCCAAAATTATTGGCTTGGGTGCCACACAGCCTAAGATAGTGGGGGGTCATAAATCAAATATACGTCGAATCGACGTATGATTATCTTTAATGTCAGTAAAAACTGTAGAACAAATTTGTACTGAAAAATATTTTAATTGCCCCGAATTGACATTTTTATAAATCTTCATAATGTGTATTTACTTGGATATAACCACTAAAAGCCTGTTCCGATAAAGATATCCTTTATTTTAATCTATTGAAAAGCCAGCCCACTTTCTCCTAGGACCACTTTTTTAAAATTAATATTATATACACAAACAAATGATAATTTTGCAAAACCATGAGTTTAACAGATTAATATTAAATACGAATGATTATATATCTACCTTTTAACAACATGTTACTCTTAACAATGAAGTTATAAGGATGTTAACTAGCAACACGTCGAATCGACGTATGATTATCTTTTCAGGGGTAAAAAATATGATTATCTCTCTAGGGTTAAGTAAATAATTGCTGTTTCTCGTAGGTTAACGCGATAATCAGGCTTTTTGACCGTTCTGACCTAGCCTCTAGTGCAGATGGGGTCCAATTAGCTAGTTTATGTATGTAATATCTTCTTCTAGTAATCTGGTTGGCGTAGTGCTTAGTGCCCTCACTTTCGGAGCACAGGGTCGCTGGTTCGAATCTCATTGTGGGCGAATTCAGTTTATGATATTTTTCACGGTCCATATGACGGACTATGATCTAACTCAGATTTTAAACGAGTACCCATAACTCTGATGAGCATTCTATTGATTTCAACACCTCTACCAAAAATCAGTTAACCCTCCGTCGGGCGCACCTCAAATCGAAACAAGATCGGGCGCACTCGGCCTGAGAGGCCACCCATCTATTTGGGTTCTTTTTTTTTAATATGTTACTACAAATTTCAGATACTTTTCGGAAATTAAGTTATTACTATCTGAGGGATGTAATTAAACTAAATATAGTTCCCAGAAACCTATTTACTAAACAGTATAATTCAAAAATAAAATTATCGATTTACTAGAAAAGAACCAAGAGAGGTAATTTTATGAAAAATACCGCATCGATTGTTCGTTAGAAAAATTGAAATTAATGAAAGGCAGGCAGTCCAAATTGATAATCGTTATTTGAAAAGGTTCTTAGTGTTCCAAATTAAATGTGGAAACGCATCTTTGATGCAGCACTTTCGCGTATTTTAGGCACATTCTAAATTATGACGCGATCAGGCGCACCCGGCCTGTGAAGCCAGAGTCCTTACCACACAACTATCTAAAGGACCATGGAAAACTATAGGTAGGCATTGTGTGCGATTCTTAAACTTAGACGAGTAAACGGAGCTAAAAATTTGTGAGCCTCTCTACTAGCGTGGAGCAGGGCAGAAACTGTTTTGCTGGCCTGTCAGGCCGGGTGCGCCCGACGGAGGGTTAAGATCTTGGAAATTGGATGTCAGTAGCATATCTGCCGCGGTGGTCCAATGCTGGCTTGTCGCACCAGTTATTTATTAATTATTATATTTTTACTGTAGTCTGGCTGAAACCCACTATTGTCACTCGCTTTCGAAGCAGAGAGTCCTGGGTTCCAACCGCACTGTAGGCGAGTACAGTATATAATGCTTCTCGAATTTTGGACTCATGTGGCGCATGTGATCTTACTCAGATTGTAAATTAGTACCCAAATAACTCAGCAGAATGTGGGGCTTATCTCAACACCTCCGCAGCAAACCGTTAAGATTATACTATAAAACATCGCTATCACATCTACCTATAATTCCTAGGGTTAATGTTGCACAGCCGCTTCATTTATTTATTTTATTTAATATTTCCTCCAAAGCCTCAAAATCCGAAACAGATTTTTGTTTAATAATTTCGGTATTTTGTAAAAATTTTTAAAGTTTAACTCTAAACGCAATAAAAGGAAACCAAATCATCAGAATATAAATCCTGAAACTCAGCGCGCAAACGTCCTTCCGCCTTGAGATGAAAATTCAGCATTTTACTCAAGTGAATTTCCATATAGGCATCTGTTGAAAAATGTCAACTTTTAACTTCGTCACAAGGACAAGTTCTAACCGCTCTAAATTGAAAATTTACTCTCATTTAGTGCCTAAATGGTATTGGCATCGTCTCTATCCGACGACTGTTACACATTTCTATAAGTATCTTCTTTCCTATACCATACTTCCATATTTCCCTTTTGATTAATGACTGTCATATGTTCATCCGGTAACCGGAATTCGGACCGATATATACTCGTTTAATATCCTTGGGCAAGTTTGAATTGCTTTCAGATGTCGACCCATCGTTATATGTGTCATTTGTCAGTGACTTAAAGTTTAATTTTCCGCTCTTATTGCGGCAGGGCTTTTGATAAAAGAGTTGGAGGAAATATTATTATTTTCAGAAATGAGTTCAGCCGCAACTTTTCTTTAAGTTATGGTTATGGCTATGGGTCAAATTTTAAGGTACCGTCTATTTAAAATGGGAGAACCATCCAAAGTTGCTGAAATTTTACATCATTTTAAGTAAAGTCGAGACAGGATATTCCAAACTCGATGAAATCAAAATTTTAGTAATATCCATAATCATTTATTTGTAAAAAAAAGAAAGGAATTTTTGAATTTATATGACCATTAAATGGATGGCTAAAGGTTTATTACCTGTATTTCATAAATATTTCTTTCAAATCAATAATAATGCTCTTTTCTCTTTTTACAGATACGCAGTTTCATCTAGCCTATATCTAGCGTAAGTGTAATATCATCATACATTATTCCTCCTACTCCTAGAGTAGCTAACAATCAAACTATTAATAATAACTGACGATTATATCTCTGACATCAGTAGGTATCGTATTATAAGAGGTGTAGTTTTAGAGATATGAACGTTTGAGTTGTGTAAAAAAACTATTAGATAGTTTTACACTGACGTATAAAAAACCGTATACGTAATTCCCGATTTCATGGAAAAATTCCCGCGCAAATCGTACTTTTACGTCAGTTTTCGACTAATTTTACAACAGCTAAAATCGCGACCCGACAATTTTGACTGTTTAAAGATGTCAAATACGCGGAAATATGTACATGCCTCCTTAGGACATGCTAAATTATGATATACCTACTGTTTCGTATACGGTAAGCAAGCAGATTTTTATATGGAATGTCAAATTATGTCGTATTGTTTCCAACGACTTGCTAAAACTCTCTATTGTAAACCCTTCGCTCATAGAGTGAAAGGGTATATTAACTTTGTCATGAAGTTTGTAACGCATTGAAGGAGGTATCTCCGACCATATCAAAAGTACACATATATGATCAGCATGACTTGGGGAGTCGAATGGGCGATGTCCGTCTGTCCGTCTGTTGCATTGCGCTTTTCTCGGCCTCTATAAAAGCTAGAGAGCTGAAATTTTGCACACATGCATGTTACAGGCTGTTTGTATGTTTGAATCGTTTAAATCGGACATGGGGGTCATGGGGCTGCCATACAAACTTACCCCCCCCCATTTAGGTTCTTCCGAGAAAAACTTTTTTATTTGTGTACCAATTTCAACCTTACTTCGCTCAAATGTGTTTCTATTGATGACACACAACATTTATGAAAAACTGGATCAAATCCGACCATGGGGTCATGGGGCTGCCATACAAACTTAGCTCCCCAAATTAAGTTCTTCAAAGATAAACTTTTTTGTTTATGAACTAATCTGAACCAAACATCACAAAAATGTTCTTCTATTAATACTACAAAACATATGTAAAAATGGGTTGGATCGGACTGTGGGATCATGGGGCTGCCATACAAACCCAATCAACCAATTGGGTTCTTTGAAGAAACATCCTTTTTGCACCTATTGCAGAAAGCCTTGTATTCATATATCTTTATCGAAACAACCGGAAATGCGAAAATAAAAGAAAACGTATTGTGGGACCATTCCCGTATGTTTAATTTACCCAAATTGGATCACTGGGTCATGGGGCTGCCATACAAACCTAGCCCCCCAATTTGAGTTCTTCTAAGAAAAACTTTTTTATTTCTGTACCAATTTCAACCAAATTTCACACAAATGTGTTTCTAAAGATAACACAAAATATATGCTAGAATGGATCAAATCGGACCATGGGGTCATGGGGCTGCCATACAAATCCAACCCCCCAAATTTGGTTCTTCTAAGAAAAAGTTTTTCATTTGTGCACCAAAATCAACCAAATTTCACACAAATGTATTTCTATTGATGACACAAAACATATGTAAGTTTGAATCAAATCGGACCATGGGGTCATGGGGCTGCCATACAAACCAAACCCCCCATATTGGTTCTTCTAAGAAACATTTTTTTACACCAATTTCACAAAACCTCTAATTAATGTGTCTTTATCAAAGCAACTAAAAAGTTCAAAACGAATGCAATCGTACTGTGGGGTCATACTCCGGCAACCCCAATAACATTTTACGAGTAAATATTATTATTTGCCCACTTATTTCAACCAAGCCCAAAACTTTTGTCAAGACGGAAGAAAAAGAATGAGGAGGGGGATTAAATACAAGTCATAGGTACGCCCGAAAAAACTTTTAGCCCAAGCGAAGGGTATCCAAATTTCGGCCGCGGGTGTTGCCGAGCGTAGCGAGCAGGGGGCGAAGCCCCCTAGTTTTTTTAATCTTTAAATGCCTGTGGCTGCGAAATCATTCGAGGTATGTCCTGTACACTATTTTTGCTCATAATCGTTTATGCCGTACTTTCTGGACACCCTGTATTCCCAAGCAAATTGGAAACTTTTTTCGCGTTGTACTCTGTGAGTCATATAGTGGATAATGTCAAAAGGAAAGCTTTTTTTCTGCCAAGGAAAAGGCGACAATTTCCATACTAAAGCAAAAAGGATATTCAAACCGACATTTTAATTGTATACGAGATAGTGAAAATTATGGCCGACGATACGCAGGAGGGAGAAAAAAGCGATTTCCGGTGCATCAAGGCGACGTCTCTTAAGACAAGTCTCGAATTCGTCCCTTACTGGGCATAAGCTTGGGGAGATGTTGGTGTCATCAGCAAGTGTAAGGACCATCCAACGAGTTCTTAGATCTTCTTCTTGTTTGAAACGTTTACGGTAAAAGAAAAAAGCAGCCTTAACCCCGCAACATCGCCTACAGCGCCTGGAATTCGCCTCAGGATTCATGAACTAGACATCACATTGGAGGCAGATAATATTTACTGATGAAAAACGGTTTTGTGTGGGCGGTCCAGATGGATTCTCCTACTATTATCATGATATTAAGAAGGAACCTATGTACCTGTCACGCCATCACTCCCGAATAGGTTCCGTTATGGCATGGGGAGCCATATCATATCACGGAACTATCGACTTGGTCATCCTACGAGGTCGCCAAACGGGTTCATCTTATAAACAAGCAAAAAGGATATTCAAACCGACAAATTGCAAAACGGATTCAGCGGAGCTCGAACGTTGTTAATAATTGTATACGAGATAGTGAAAATTATGGCCGACGATACGCAGGAGGGAGAAAAAAGCTATTTCCGGTGCATCAAGGGGCGAATTCGAGACTTGTCTTAGAAGAGAAAATCCCTAAGATAAATGTCATGTATGGAGGCGTTCCTTGGATATATTGGACATGATCTTGCCCCAATTCATACAGCGAGTGTGGTTAAATCGTCTATTGAGGAGGAAAATGTGACTTTGTTAGACTGGGTGCCCATCTCTCCTGACATTAAACATTTGAGGGTAGCTTGTTCGGGAGGTTCACAGTAGTGGTAAACAGTACGACTCTAATGAAGAGGTAATTAATCGAATAAAGACAGCTTGGTCTAAAATACCGATATCCGTGCTGCATTCATTATACACGATTCCCTGCCTCGAAGGCTTTATGAAATTATAAATAAAAATGGCGGAAATACACACTATTAAATTACAAAAAATGCTCTTGCTTTTTCGTATTTATCCTCTTTCATACTTTTCGGAAATACTTTTCAACGAAAACAGTATGTAAAACGGTAGAATCGTCCCTGAACCTAAGCAATTGTCGCACTGGAAATTGACTCTTTGAATGAAATAATTTACTGTAATTTAAGGAAAATGTCCTGTGGGGATTCAGTCCGTTCATTTTGTTTGTGATATTTTCTAGTTCCGAAAATAACATTTCTTGAACCGGCAAGCTTTTATTTTACCGTTTCATGGAAGGAAATATGAGTGAACCTAAGCATTTGTCGCGCAGTGTATATTTCGAGGGGTTATAATAAATTGAGGCTCAGCTAAGTAGTCCTAGATTTTATACGTTACGCTTAATGCTCGTATAATTATTTGCTGAAAAGGCAGGACAAAAGTTCTTAAAGTCGGTGTTTGGCAGGATAACTCTACTAAAAAGCAGGAAGGAAACAAGGACAACCATAGAAAGACGAAAACACTGTATCTTTTAATTATACAAGGTGACACACAGAAACCTTTTTTGCAGAGGACTGCAATGCTATCGCATTGTGTACTGTGGTCTCTTTTTTTTGAAATTATCTTGTTCGAAGTTTTTTCAGGCAATAGCTTTACACAAAGGGACATAATGCATTCCGACGAATATTGGAGGTACGGCGAAACTCTCAAATAAGCTTATAGCGCTTTAACGGATCATCATGCATAAAAAGCAGGTATTCCGCTGATCCATGACAAGCTAAAACGATTTTAACCAAGAAATGCTAATCGTAAGTGGAAATTGAAGTGGATCTTGTGGGAAAAGTTTAG
Source organism: Microchrysa polita (assembly GCA_949715475.1). NCBI lineage: Eukaryota > Metazoa > Arthropoda > Insecta > Diptera > Stratiomyidae > Microchrysa > Microchrysa polita. Next base: position 67,303,964 of record OX454418.1, on the reverse strand, counting down.
GGCAGCTTCCAAAAACGGCTTCTAAAGTTTAGTGATGAAAATGACCCCCATTCCTTGGCATTTTTAAAAATTTTGTACCAATCAAATTTGAGGAGCATGAAATTCCAATTGAAGTTTTAAAAATTGCCAGGTTCCCACTGTGCCACTCTGTATTATCCAGAGATATTAATAGCTTATCTGACTCAAAATAATAACGCTCCTTCACAACCACTTGTAATAAATATTTTAGATCGCTCTTTTCGAAATTCCTACTACGATATTCCTAGCTAGTCCTTGCGTATCAATGTTCCCTAGATGAAGTTGTTCCTCTCACCAGGGCTATCTAGTATAAAAGCGCAGCTATTTTTTTTAACTTACCATTTTCTTAAGCAATAGGCGACATGTATAGGCACTTTATTTTTATTTTTTTTAGTGTCTAACGAACATTTTGCCAAAAAAATATGTTGTTGTTGTACGCATTTTTGGTGTAGTTTTCACAATTTGCTTATTTTCTTAGATTTAAACTTTAATTCCCAAAACTGGACAAAGAAGGACATTGAGCGTGTTGACAGGACGACAGGATAAGGTCGAAAAAGCAGGACCGTCCTGCCAAAAACAGGACGCATACGATCATTAGTTATGCTAGATTTTTTACGATTGGAGTGGAGCTGTTATGAGCCCCTTCTTTGAATAAGCACATCTTGATTTTAAATGTTTCTACTTTAGCCGAAAAACAATAATCCAAATCCATCGAGCGGCAAAAATCAAACATCTCTGGATTTTTGCAGTATGGTTTGAGAGAGAGGCTCCCTGAAAAAAGTCCTGACCGATTGAGGTCCTCAACCTCGAAAAAAAAGGGGAAAGGGGGGAGGTATTTTTTGAGTTTTTTGCCATTATTACCAAAGCGGCAATTATACAGAAAAATAGTCTGATTATGAAAAAAAAACTACATAAAGTTTCCTTTGAAATGATATATAACACCACATACCTTGTTGGGGAAAATTAGGCAAAAAAAAAGATAATTAGAGTATGTATATTAATTTCGGACCTTTTTTAAAAGCTCCATAACTCTCAAAGGTGTCGACGCAAGTGTGAATTTTATTTTATCATAATTGATTTGTACATTATTCACTAAATAGCTAAAAATCTGTTTGAGAATGGAGTATTTCCATATTAACCTAACTATTTTACCCCATGATTCTCAGCCTATCATGTAATAGTCAGTACAACTATGAAACCTGGATGATTTTTCACTTGTCATACTTTCTTATTTTTCAGTTATAATCAACCATAGACCTTGTTAAATTTACTTGGAGTACAATCATTCCAGCTATGCCCATAATTAAATGTCCCCCCATTAAAAACCAGTCTTCATATTTCATCTATAACTTAGTTCAAAGCTTCAATCTTTATTAACTTATTGCTTAACATTGTTGTTAATATGTTTACTATTTTTTATAATAATAAAAAGCGAATAAATGTGAAAAAGTTTCAACATTATACACTCCACAGACGGGTTTTTGGCACTTATTACATGCTAGACATTAGAGAGTTTTAGCATATCGTTCAAAATATTTCGATAGGACGAATAGGCTTTGACATTTTCTATGAAAAATTCGCTTGCCTCTCGTACGAAAAACAGTATACCACAATTTTTCATGTCCCAAGTAGGCATAGATGTATTTCCGTGAATTTGACTGACTGTAAACAGCTGGAAGTGTGGGTTCATGATGTTTTATTTGTAGGCTATGCCTATAGTCCAGTACAATTGGTTCAAAATAACCCCAAACCTAAACATCCAAAAAGAAAAGAAATTTTTGATGCCAAATTGTTGAATACACTGCCTAATATACGCAGTAAAAAGTTACACTAATTTGCGCCATGGGTTAAGGGGGGAGGGGGTGGCAAAGGGGTGACAATTCAGTTTCTTGCAAATATCTGGAAAACTATGAGTCTGACCTTAAAATTAGCTAAGGACAAAACAAACAACATAAAATTACCTTTGTAATGATATCTAACACTCTAGACATTTTCTCATAAAATTATACCCTAGACCCAAAAGTATTATAGTAAATTTGGATTTTTCGAGTTTTACATTTCGCACTGTAACTCTTAATAGAATAGACCTACTGTCATAAGATCTTGTCCATATATTGATAACAAAATTTATTTGATTAGTACCAAAAATTGGAGTGCTCCGACCATTGACGCCCCCCTCACTCCTCTCAACATTTTTCAAAAAGGCATGCCTGTAGCTTCTTTTTAAACTGAGCCAGGCAGATCAAACTTGGTGGGGTGCCTAGTCTAAGCTCCATTTTGCTCCCCACCAAAAATTATTACCATCCGATCAAAACTAAGGGTACCCCCCATACAAAGTGAACGAAAATTCTAACAAATTTCACATTTTTTCATTTCTAAATTCTATCTAAAACAGAAAAATAAAATTTATCTCTTAGAACGTCATTATAACAGTTAATTGTAGTCCTCTGAATGTATGTTCAAAATTTTGCATCAAAGCGTACACTACAAGTATCAACAAATTGTGTTTGAAAGTCATTGGTACTAGTTCAAAGGCTAGTTCCGAATAAATCGAGTAACGTGTACTAGCAATCTTCAAACCACATTTTTCGTACTTGTAAGGCACGCTCTGGTACAAACTTGTGAATATACATTTACAAGACTACAATTAACTGTTATAATGACGTTCTAAGAAATAAATTTTATTTTTTCATTTTAGATAGAATTTAGAAGTGAAAAAATGTGATTTTTTTTAGAATTTTGGTTTACTTTGTATGGGGAGTACCCTTAGTTTTGATCGGATGGTAACAATTTTTGTTGAGGAGCATAATGGGGCTTAGACTAGGCACCTCACCAAATTTTATCTGCCTGGCTCAATTTGAAACGAAGCTACAGGCATGCCTTTTTGAAAAATGTTAGGAGGAGTGAGGGAGGCATCAATGGTCGGAACACCTCAATTTTTGGTACAAACCAAATAAATTTTGTTTGTAATAGAATGAACAAGATTTCGTCACCCTAGGTTCTTTCTATCAAGAGTTACAGTCCGAAATGTAAAACTCAAAAAATGCAAATTCTCTATAATACTTTTGGGTCTAGGGTATAATTTTCCGAAAAAACGTCTAGAGTGTTATATATCATTACAAAGGCAATTTTGTGTAGTTTGTTTCGTCCTCAGAAGATTTTAAGGTCAGATTCATAGTTTTCCAGTTATTTGTAAAAACGTAAATTTTCACCCCTTTGGGACCCCCTCCCCCCTTAACCCATGGCGCAAATTGGTGTAACTTTTTATTACATATATTGGGCAGTGTATTCAACAATTTGGCATCAAAAATTTCTTTTTCTTTTGGATGTTTGGGTTTTGAGCTATCTGTACTAGACTACTACTTCGAACATACAAAATTGTGGTATACTCTTTTGGATTCGGCAAGCAAGCGAATTTTTCATAGAAAATGTCAAAGCCTATTCGTCCTATCGTAATATTTTGAACGATGTGCTAAAACTCTCTATTGTTTCTTATTATTGCGCAGATTTTTTTTCCTTTTTTTGGCAACGGGCGTTATCAGCCAATTCTTTATCTATATAAGCCTCATTGCTAGGCTTAGGAATAATTTTCGGAATTTTATCCCAGGTGTTTGTGAGTAAAGTTGTTACCTCCAATCTCATTCAAGGATGTGAAAACTGATTGCTGAGGTTTTTTATAAATTCCCTGCGATGTAAGAATTTGCCTTGTTTCGACAAAATATTGTGGCAGTAAATTATATAACAGTTAACATATGCCATGTTCAAAAGGCTGTGATCATAATCATCTATTGGTCTCGGAGAATATGACATAGACGAACATATTTTGTTAAAAGTATGAACCCCTCCTTTGGTCTGATTATAAAACATTATAGTTTCAGGCATTGCCATTTGATGGAATTACTACACCTTCTTCGTCGCGGAAAAAATAGTATCAAATACAGTCATTCAATCTAAAAACAAAAATTAGTGTCCAACACTAAAAGTGACACAAAAGATAACCATACGTCTCGGGAGCGCATGACCCCTCTATAACAGTGAAACTACGATACATACCTACTAAACGCAATTGCCCAGGTAAAGGGTTATTTGACGTCAGAGTTGGCCGTGAAGCACAACTTAATACAGTTGCCGGATGAGAAGTGGCAACGATTTAAATTTTTCTTGGGCGCCTCTGAGACGTAGGTAATCGTTCTAGGGTTGTTGTTACAATAAGTTTTCGCTGAGTGTATAATGTTTTGTGTACGACAGGCAAGCGAATTTTTCCTTAAGGATGTCGTACTATTTTTTACGACATGCTAAGACTCACTATTATCGAAGCCACAGGGATTTGTTCCCCAGAAATTACCTCGGGATTTTGACGGGATTATTTGACTATCCATTAGCAGGATTTTGATACGGCGAGTGTTTACTGGGCGGGATTTTCAGGTGGCGGGACTTTTGAATGGTGGGCTTTCGCAATGTCGGGATAATGTAAAGCGGAATTTTCTGAAAAGCGGGATTATGAACGGGTGGGGTTTTGTTTTTTCGGGATTATGTAGGTATCCTTATTTTTGAAACTGTAATGTCATCACCATCAGTATCAAAGCTGTAAATTTAGAATTAAATGTTTGTTCCTACAAGTATTTTGAATTTGTGGTCAAAAAGTTCCTAGATTAAGTCGATTACCATGTCGGATGATGTCATATTTTCAAAATATTTTTCTCACCTGCCATCTTCAGTTTGGTGTAGATTTTGAAATAAAGCTGTGAATATCTTCGTATCTGTCGAATATATTCTATTGTATCATTTCAGTAATTTCTCGCCTATTCTTCTAGTTAATATGTAATATAAAAATAAATTAAGCATTCAGAATATCAGCAAATACTAGGTTTATATATACATCCCCATATCTTCCACAAAAACATAAATAACAATAGATGGGGATAATTCTTCAACTATTTGTCGGGTCGGTTAACTTACTTAGAAAATTTTGCTACACACCCTTAAAACTACCATGGCAAATATGATCGGTAAGCATACATAATAAATAATTCTTACATACGATATACGAATAGTAAAGTAGACTGCTGAAGTCTGCATATTTTCACGATAAATACGTAAATATCCGCCATCCGCCAAAAATAGTGTGACATAAGACGACGATTCGATCTTATCTAAAAATAAATTGGATCTGTTTTTAGTTTCATGATGACGGAAGAAAATCAATTTTTTCATCAGTTCCGGTTGAAATGAATCGGAATCTTTCTTACGGCATACGGTTCGCATTGGCATGGAAAAAGATTAATTTTCGGGGATAGCCAAGGTGGTTGTAGTGCGATAAATGTTTTTTTTTTCTTCTCAGACCAGGTGTGATGTAGTGTGATTTAGTTTTGATTGATTGATACAGCATGGTGGTTTTGATTATATATGTATGTATTTCCTATAGTGAAACTAATTTCAGAAAATCAGTGGTGGTTGTGGTTGTTTTTTTTTTTGGAAATCCGAAAAAATTAGACCAACTCTGACTGTTTATTTTTTTAACTCATATTTGCCGGCTAAGGTACCCGAAATCCGGGGTAAGTTAAAGACCATCATGTATTATAAAAGTGAAATGAATGCGTTTTAATGAATTGGGAGGATCATATGCCTAATAGACAGGTCGGTCTTTCTAAGTGTTCCTCGTTTCTCTGTGATGACGACCTGTTGCAATTCCGGCGTCTGTTTGGGAGGTTATAGCCCAGATCTAACCCAACACCTAAAATGGGGTATGGGTACTAATGTTTTTGCTAGCTGCTTTTCAAGTGCGGATTCAATGTCGTTCAAAATCTTACTATAACTCAATCTAATAATGGACAACTTTCAAATCATTTTAACCGATTTTTTTTAGAGGCATTTACAATTTTCCTCATTTCATTCATTTTAAAAAGGATTTCATTAAAAGAACGGCACACATCAACCCGTAAAGCACCTTGAATGTTGTAGGTACTTCAGAAAAAAAAAACCGTATAGTGTCAATTCTTACCTCAGCTCACAAAGAATATAAAGAACTTATACGAGTATCCTATAGCTAATTTCAAAGCAAGTGCACACACCTTTTTCAACACCTCGTTGCAGACCATATACAACACAAGTCCTGGCGCATTTATCAAAACCATTAGTATCATTTCATTTGAGTGGAAAACACTCTTGAAAATCCATTTTCGCTCTTAAAAACCACTTTGGTTGAATATCCAAACCGAAAGTACTATTAAAGGGCGACCAAAGTACGTCATCGTTGGTACTTGGTACATACTGACGACGTAACGGACTAAGGACTACGCTCAATACAAACACCTACGTTTTGTACGTACCTGACGTATAAACATGCCATGAAAACAAGTAGCCAAAAAAGTAGGTTGAAATCTGGCGGTAGGAACTTTATTTCTTTACTGGTCTACTGAATGCTTTCGTAATTTTTTTACAGAAAAAAAATCTATTTGCTTTTAAAGTGGACGGAATAAATTGTGTGCATCTATTTTTTGTGGCTTTCAAAATGAATGTGAAGATCTCAGCTAAAAAATGGGAAATTTACTCGATTTTTTTCTGGCAAAAGATAAAGCAGAAGGGGGAAAATAGTGCTTAGAGAGGCAAAGAGGAAGAAGGTACTTTTCAATACACGAATGGCGCACTAAATTGTTAGGTACATCTTTTTAAAAGAAAGAATTGCCTTGAGTCCAGCGCTCGCTCGAAGGGGGGGGGCAAGCAGGAAGGTCGCCCGGGGCGCCAAATTTTTGGGGCGGCTTTTTAGCTAGCTAGAAAATATGTGAAAAACCGAAAAACCGTAAGGAAAGATTTAATATCAATTTTCATTCTGTAATTTCACAACCGCTGAGACAATTTTTTTTAGAAAGTCTTTTATTTAGAAAGATAAGGTAAAGAAAAACGCGTTAAAGCTTACGTAATTTATGAACTGGATTATTTGTTCGCTTCCGAAAATTGTGTTTTAAAGAGGCAAAGTCCCTGCTTAGCTTTGAAGAACCCACGATTGACACAAGGCGCTGAATTTTGGAATCCTTAAATGCTAAAAAAAAGTAGAAGTAATTTTCCTATCACCCGGTCTTCTTCCAAAAAGAAAACTGGGACAATTTGTAATGAAAGGACTTGGCCATCCGAAGATGTCCAGGGGACGGAGCCAATGCCTCTATAACCGTGCAGGTTAGGCAACGAAGATAGGGCTCCTCAACGAGCGAGCAGCGGCATGCGCTTGCTGTAGCTCAGTTCGGGAGGTACGGGCGGGGTTTGTGCCGCTCGTTGCCCCTTTCCTTTTACAAACGAAGGGATGTCGCATACCTGCGGGATCACATCACAACATGAGGGTTAAAATTGGGGTAGATATCGCGAATATTAGCCGACGCGCACAGGTGCCATCTTATTCGTGCTCCGTGGACCCGGATGGCGGCGGATCCCGGCCAAACTATACCCACTAAATTTTAATAATAAAACCCGTCCTGAGGCGCCCGCGGCCGAATCAAAAATTGTAGGGCGCCTCCCTTTACACAAAAACCGGGGTTGAAGTTTAGGGCTTCACCCCATTATTCGCCACTGGAATGGGGGGGGGGGGGGTGTTGGGATAATGGATCACATGGGACCGTTAGAAAAATCCTCTACTGGAAAGTCCACAGCGCACATTTCGGAAATGCCCATACATAAAGACACAGCACAACAATACACCGAACGCACAAAACACAATCACTTAGCTGAATTTCCAGACTCCTTTTCGGCTAGACTTCTTTTGTACAACCGGCCGCTAACTGCATGCCATCCTCCTCCTCAAGCGCGTGTTCTATCGTCCTCATCTACTCCCCAAAACTCCCCAAAAAAAAACCCTCAAAAAGACCAAACGCGTGCTGTCCTGGTGACAGCCGTCACCCAACTCCCCTGAAGTTGGTCGTGTCCACTCCCCCGTAAAGTTGGCCGCTTGCCATTTTTGGACCAGCTGAGCTGACCCAATATTATTAACAATTCCGACCCACAGATGTCTACTATTCAATTTATTTTTGTTTCTATTTTTATTTTTTTATTAACTTTGATGTAGACATCTGAAGGTCGAAAACGGTTCGTTACAAATTCGCTTAGTTATCCACTAATAAACTACTAAAATTGTTATTTATTCTGTTGAATACCAGAGAAATTAATGAATCGCACTAAACACTCAGATAAAGTACTGAATAGTTTCATTGCTAGGTGTGTGGTCGATCTGAAAATGCGAAGTTGCAGACCTTAAGTTAAGTTGCATAAAGTTCGGTGGCCTCAGTCTACATTGTTCCGATGTTTTCCGTCAAGCCGTGCATTTTTCTCAAATAATGTGACACTATTGTCTGTACCTAATTAGTTTTACTTCTTGCATTGGCACAGTGGCAGCACAGTGTCCAAATCTTGCGACAGTATCATATGAAGACAACCATATTAGTAATCAACCATCTCAATTCTTTGTTAAAACATTGAAAATTAATCCGGTAAAACCGAATTCATTAAATTATTATCTGACAAAGTTGGGCGCCTTTAACTCTCTCGTTGATCTTTTTAGCGTGGTTCAACGAACTGTTGCGCGTGGTTCGGCGGAACTTTTTTTTGTGCGTGTTTCGACAAAGCCTATGTAGAGTCTGCCTAAAATTATTTCAATACTCGGCACAGAGAAGGAATGTCTTGTTTTCTTCTGATATTTCCTACCATTTTTTTCATAAGTTGTCCATTTTATTTTCGTTAAAAAACTAATAAAAAAGTCTAAAACATTGAAAAATAGCAAGCAAAGTGGTGTTACCAATCTCCACGACACTATAATTAATAATTAAATTTTGTTTGAATATCATGAAATGTTATTTTACCACCCTGTATTGTATTTGCCACTGCATTTAATATTGCCACCCGGTCCGTATATGTACATTTTCAACGATAATGGCGGATGACGGGCGCCACCACAGTAGAGGAGAGAACTACTCGACCGCGCCAACACAGTAGAGCAAAGAGGAGAGAACTACTCGATCGCGGTCGCGTTCGCAACAACACGTGGAACGAAGCCAAAAAGGGAACCCGCGAACGGGGGATCGGTCTCTTTTTCTCTTTGTCAGGGTCGAGGAAGGTTGGGACTGAGCGACGACAAGGTGGAACGGATCGTCCTACGGCCGGAAAAGATTCTCGAGTCAGCGTGCGTTACGAGCCAATATTCCACGAATCAGACTGGGAGTACTCAAGCCACCTTACATTTTCGAGCCGAATTCCGCGAATCGGACTGGAAGTACTCGAAGCCGCCTTACGAGCCTGAATTGCGCGAATATTGGAAGTCGCCTTACGTTTTGCGAGCTCCACTCTCCACATTCGAAGTCGTCCTTCATCATACGAGCCACAATTCCCGCGATTCGCGCTGGGAGCAGTTGAAGTCGCCTCGCGTTCACGAGCCGAATTCCGCGAATCTTACTGGAAACATTGAAGTCATCCTCCACTCTGCGAGCCACGTCCTGCAGAGTCAACGAAGTCGAACGATTGGGGCCCCCAACGGTCGGTGTGGCAAAAAGGTACCTAAGTGATTTGAAATCGTATAAATATAAAACCTGTATACTGTTTTTAATAAACAATCTTTTATTTGTGAATGAAGTGGAGTTTTGGGGGTGTTCGCGCCATTTAATTTCACAGCACTAAGAATCGTGGTGTGATCATCCATCAATCTATTCGTTGTGTCGCGAGGAGTATATCCGTGGCGGCATTTTCGCGTTTCTGGCCGCGGTGTATAAGTATTAGAAACGTGTGGCGCCCACGCCCGTCTCCGTTGAGCCGGCCCACCTTCGGATATTCTCCCCGTGCCGCAACGTAGCAGAGTTGAATCCGCTACACGAGTAACCCGTAACAGTGGTCCGCAGTCATTTTCGATTTGAGAACCACTGGTTCAAAGGAATGGTTAAAATTGTGGTGAATGAATGACATATTCCTCAGATATTCATATTTTATTTAGGAAAAATCCCATATACTCGTAACTTCGTCGGCAGGCCGCAGCCTTTGACGATAAATGATAATTGTTCATCTCATTTAGTCACAGTAATTCTGTTATCTCCGGAAAAAAGGAGCAAATCTGGAGACCATCAATGGCAGCCAATAACGTATTGTTTTGTAAAATGTAAAGTCACCTTAATTTCCCTGGAAATTTTATGACGGATTCTTGGTTTAAGAGAGTTAGTCGAGCATATGCCACGATGCCACTCAGATATGTTGAACTCTTTGAAATCTTTCCCACAACGTTGGTTTTAGCTATAATGTAAAATTAACTAATTATTATTATAATTAAACTAAACTGGCCAACATTTGTATCATTTTTTTGAAAGTGTTAAGACCAGTATACGCTAGCAGTTATCCAAATTCTAGCCAAGATCGTAACATAGCACAAGACGAATATTTTAAAAATGATCATTTTGATATATCCCTGGGGAAGCCGGCGCTTTAGTATTTTTTAACGAAATGTTTTTAATTAAATAGTAAAGAACTAAAGAAGAATAAATCTATATAAGTTACTATAAAAATACAAAATAGAAAAAAATATGTGTGACTATAAAGGAGGGGGGGGGGGTAATCCTATTTATGCCCTCTTATATATGCCACTGCGAACAAGAGCTGCCAAAATGACTCGATTCTATCTAATCTACTATAAATCTGTCTAGTATAGTACTGAAGGGGCGGCAAATTGTCCTCTTGCTCGGGGCGATGTAAATGCTAGAGCGGGCGCTGCTTGAGTTGAAAAGTGGTTGATAAATTTTCGAATACAGTAGAGCGTCTATTATCCGAAACAATGTTGACAAGGGTGGTTCGGATAAAAGAAAGTTCGGAATCGAGCTTGTATAGAGTAGCCCAAATGTGAAATTAGACTACAAACTGAAAACGTGTAAAACCACTAGAACTGAACAAAAATTAAAAATTTGAGGTAATTGAGCGATGCAGATAAAAGGTTGCTTCCGTCAGACACTTGATTTTTAATTTTATTCGGTGTCTTTCGGAAGAAAAGAAGCTGAGTGCTGAGTGGGAGGTTCGGTTAATCGAGTGTTCGGATAATCGACACTCTACTGTACCAATGATTGCCATAGTCATATTTAAATGTTTAAATAATAAAGGTTGAAATATTCCTCAAATCCAGCAATGATCTGATGAATTTTTAGCAAAAACCAGCGCAAAAAGGCCAATCATAGATGATGGAATAACAAATTTTAGCAGAGTAGGGGAAAGGACGGCCATTGGTTATTCCGAGTTGTACATACAATAATTTTCGACTAAAAATACATGCATCATGCTAAGCATGTCCAAATATTAAAATCAAATAAGATTTCATGGGCAAGAAAACACTTGAAGTCGTTTTTATTATTTTTAGGTATAAAACCCGCATGTTTTCTTCCTGATGTTACCCAATTTTTATTTAGTACAGAAAACTGATGATGGTTTACCAAAATGTATTCAAAGGGCGAAATAAACACACAATCCATCTCCATGTTTTCCTTTTCAAATTCAATTTTCTCAATTGTTATTGTAAGTTATCGACATCCTGGCGAAACGAGCGTACACACAATGGACGTAAAAAACGGCTGTTTTCAACAGAGCATTCAATCGAACCCTATACATATACATACCTATTTTGTGTGGTTTCTTTTCGACACTTTCATTATTATTTCCGCCACCTTTTTGTTTTTGTTTGATCTTCGTTCAATTTCAGGCCTGCCACTTCTTACCATATTTTTTGCTGGATTCGTGTCTGAGTTCCTTTCGTAACGTCGTACACAAGAAAAACAATTCAATGATGTTGCGGATTCAGTTAATATTTTTATATGTTAAAAAAGAACCCCCTCAATGTTCGTTGGACCGTAAGCCAGATGATGCCTTCACATTGGCATAGCAGCAACCTTCCACATCCAATCATCGGTGAAGGTGGACTCAATGAAAACAAGTCCTTATGTTCACGTTCACCACCCTCGCTGAATATGGTAACCTGTTTCCCAGGCCGATGTAATAAATAAAAGACCATTTCTGTTGAAGAATTTGCAGAGGCGAAATGGTAAATGGTAAAATATGAAACGTAACCACCTGGTAGAGTAATATCATTTGTTACAGTCTTATAGGCCCATTGGTGAGACAAGGACCAAAAAAAAAAGACGGAAAAAAGGAATTTCGTTCAACTCTCTGGTTCTGTTGAGTAATTTCTCACGTACCAACTATACAGCGAGGAAATTAAATAAATGATCAACTGCTGATGTCTTTCTGTGTTAGTAAATTTCAAAGCCGAATAAAAGGTTCGAAGATATTTAGAGGAATGTGAAGCTTTGAACAATTTTCGATCGATTTTGTGAATTTCTTGGGCGTTTAAATTGTATGTGTCGGTGTTTGAAAAATATTGGTGGCAAATCGTCTTTTAAGTAACTTTCAACTTGGGAAAATTTACAAAAAAAAAGCAAAGAAATAGAGGCAGTATTAAAGCAAATATGTACATCCAGTAGAAAGTCGATTATCCGAGCGCCGATTTATCATTCGATTCACCAGACCAAGGACTAAGCCTTTTTCTTGTGAAATGCATCGAATATAACATCAAGTGTCTACATCACTATTATCACTCAATTCGTAGCGAATTTTCTTAGTTTTGTTCAGTTCTAGCCGTTTTACTAGTTTTTAGTTTGTCCCTTATATTATATTTTATTATCCGAACCACCCCTGTTAACATTAGTTCAGCAAATCGACGCTCTTGTTTGCATTTAGCATGTGTAAAATACATACCCAACCTACTTAGTTTAAGGTTGGTTTTGCTTGGAGCGACTGATTCGATGATCTTTGAGCGATTATTAAGGTTTATTTTCCTCGGTACGACCCCAGCGACTCGCTCATTCCAAATAAAATCTCGTTTTTAGATGATAATCGCTTAGCTGACCTATGCTATGCAATGAAGATTATCGTTGATGGAATCACGTTGTAAATAAGGACCGCATGAGTCGTGAACGAGTGGTGCACTCGCTTGTTAGGAGGCTGCTTGAGGTCGGGAAGTTGCAGTGTACCACTAGGTGATAGTGAACAGCTAGAGCCGCTGCTAGAGTCGTGCTCTGTGGCCGTGATCGTTCGGTCGCCACTCTGTGAAATAGACACTCATAGAGAAACGAGTTTCCAAACTCGGCACGACTCGTCGCAAGTTTATTATTCATAAGAAGATGATAAGAAATATTCTTATCGTAGAATAATAAACTAACAATGCGATTAGGAAGTGGTATGGCTGACAACCGTATCACACTCCGAATTCAGTTGTCTTTGTAACGTTGATGACTACACACGGTAGTCATTAACGCACCATGCTCCACTAGGAGTTACGGTAATCAAGAGAAAGAGAGCCGCTGCAATCGTGTCGTATACCTTTACTCTTTTTTACAGAAATGTGTATTGAACCGTGTACCTCCTTGGATTAGACGAACTAAGGAACACAGCACCCTAAGAGTGCTTCACGGCTCAGAATAAAGCAGTGGTTGCTTGATTATTTGCATGATCTGGGTTGCTTCAAGCTACAGTAGTCTATACTAGTTACAAAGCAATATACAAAATATACGCAAATAACACTTCAGACCGCCCCAAGAGCAATAGTCACACAGCGATAATCGCAAAAATCGCTTTGAGCAACACGAACCTTTAGACAAACTATGCTCTCATGGTAACTGTCACCACATCTTTGGACAATAAAATTCTGTCAAATATTACGGTTTGAAATGAAACTTTTACCGCCCATAAAATTATACTTCATAGTCAATTTCATGAATGGAATATAAAAAATATTGTTGACCGTCCACATAATTCGTCTAGTGACGACAATTCAAGTCAACTCGGTTTTTATATTTTATGTGCCCCTCCGCATTTATTGTAGCGTTATGTTTCCTTTAATAGCATTTATGCTTTATAACCATCCGGTGTTGATCTACACATAATGTCGAGTGGTGGGTGAATGTGTCGCAAGAGGTTCTTAACTGGATTTTAGGGCATTACTTTTGTAAAAACAGAATTTTCGAATGCTGAAGATATTTAAAATCCAAAAATTGTCCTGCTTAAACAAAGAAAAAGCTTCAAGTAGGTTTGATAGAAATATAATGATATATTATGCGACTGAGAAGAACTACATACTTATAAATTTGTACGGTCTCGACCAAGAGAGTTTCCTATAATGGATGAAATACCATTGAAAACACGAAGATGTATAAAAAGAGTCTTTAGTGAACCAACATTTTCAACTACAATGACCGAAAATCACGCTTTCTATAGGATAGGGCCCAGACTTTACAATGCGTTATCAAAAATATGTACTTGATATTTGAAATGTATCTTTTGGAGAGCATTTGAAATAATAACATCTAGCATTTTTATACCCTTCGTTCATAGAGTGAAAGGAAAGATTAACTTTATCATGAAGTTTGTAACGCATTGAAGGAGGCATCTCCGACCATATAAAAAGTATGATCAGCATGGCTTTGGGAGTCGATTGGGCGATGTCCGTCTGTCTGTCTATCTGTCCGTCTGTCCGTCTGTTGCAGTGCGTTTTTCTCGGCCGCTATAAAAGCTAGAGAGCTGAAATTTTGTACACATGCTTATTATTGCAGGGTGTTTCTATGTTTGAATCGCTAAAATCGGACAAGGGGATTATGGGGCTGCCATACACAGCGCCCGCTCTAAGGGGGGCAAGCCGGGCGGTCGCCCGGGGCGCCAAATTTTAGGGGCGGCTTTTTGGCCAGCACTTGACTAAAAAAAAAGATTTAAAAAGCCGAAAGAATAAAATCAATATCAACTTCGATTAAGTGTTGCATTTAGAATCCTAAAATGCTAAGTAAGCCGCGCAAATTTTACGTATGTGATGCTAACACCCGCCCTACTTTCGAAAAGCAAAGTGGGACTATTCGCTCAGTTATGCGCTGACTAAGTTATTCTTTGAAAAATAAAATACTAACTGAAGAATTACTCGTATGTGCAAATTTCGTCCTCCGATTTAACATTCATTTCATCTTCTTTTCAACAGAATAAAGGACTTTGCTTGAACCCTAATTTTTGCCTAATTTTCAGAGGAGGAAATTATAGCACGAAATTCATTATTGTTTCATTTATATGCGATTTGATTTCCGCAAGATGATATCTAAAGTTTTTGTTTAGTATATTGAGTAACAGGAGAGCAAGTCCACTAAATAAATATTGAACTCCCGAAGAAATTCATTTGAAATGAGAAATAGGGAGTCGAATAAACGCTGAAAATATTAAGGCGTTTAGAAAAGACTCCTCTATGAGAAATGTTATTCGCAATAATTTTTTGGAGTTGTTTTCCATAATTTCCATCGACACTTCGCGCATTTTGCAATTCAACTTCAATTCGTCAAACCTTCGCATGAATCGATTACTTAAGTTGGTTCCCATTGCATTGATTCATCTAGCATTGGAGGGCAGACTATGAAAAAGGTGGTTTGAATTTTAGCAAGATAGGGATTAAACCAGAGAACACATTGCCAGAGCTCCCTAATTTGTGTTTGTACATGCTATTATCTGAATTTGGCTATAGGCTCAGCCGATTTAACTAGCTCCGACCTTATTCTTTTTAAAAATTCTCGAGATGACGCATTTATGAAAATAAATAAATATCGGCTGAACTAACAACTAAATTTTCAAACAATTTAAAATGCGAAAATAGATCCTGAAATATAAACCTATAAAATTAAAAGCATTTCTTGCCAACGCCAATTTGAAAAAGATTGGGAACCACTGATCTAGATAGAATGGTAATCTACTATCAACCTGTTTGGTCCGGTAACTAAGGGGCGGCAATTTCTCCTCTTGCCCGGGGCGGCGTAAGTCCTAGAGCGGGCGCTGGCCATACAAACTACACCCCCTCCATTTATGTTATTCTGAGAAAAACTTTTTTTCTTTGTAAACCAAACTTCGCGCAAATGTGTTTCTATTGATAACACACAACATATGTAAAAATGGATCAAATCCGACTATGGGGTCATGGGCTCATGGGGCTGCCATACAAACCTAATTCCCAAATTAAGTTTTTCTAAGAAAAACTTTTTTGTTTATTAGCTAATCTGAACCAAACATCACAAAAATGTTTATCTATTAATACTATAGAAAACATATGTAAAAACGGATGGAATCGGACTGTGGGATCATGGGGTTGCCATACAAACCCAACCCTCCAATTTGGTTTGTTTAAGAAACATCCTTTATTCACCTATTGCAGAAAACCTTGTATTCATATATCTTTTTCGAAACAACGGGAAATGCAAAAATAAAAGAAAACGTATGTGGGACCATAATGAAATATAGTTTGTATGCATACTTTTAAGTTAGATCATAAGTTTTTTTGTGTATTATAGCGATAACAATGATGTAGATTGTAGAATGTAGATTGTAGAGGGGCGTGAATCTGAAGCCAATGGCGCCTATTGTGCTATTGCCCTAGTCGCGGATGGGCAGGACTATGCCTGACGATCAAGGTTGCTGAGAGAGGAGTTGAGATAGCTAAGGCAACTCCGAGGTATGACCAGCGATGAGCGATGTCCGTCTGTCTGTCTGTCCGTCTGCCTGTCCCTCAGTTTTGAAGCTATCGGTCAAATACAAAATAAAGTACAATACGTACAGCATGCACGTGATGACATTTTCAATCGCAATTTCTGACAAAGCAACAAATTTGCGATAGGCCAGAAATAGCGAATGTAGCTGAGGGCTAAACTACACTCTAAAAAAAGATTGTAAATTTCTAGCAGATTCTGTGTAAAATGTGTGTAAAAGCATTGTAAAATTAAACAACAGTGCAAACATTACACATTTTTTGTGTATCGTAATAGTGTAGTTACTACGTGATAAACCTAGTACATCAGATTGCAAAATGTGGTGGAGACAATTTTTTTTTGTTTCTTATGTTTTTTGGGGTGCTGAGCACGAAGCCGGAGCTTCCCACCAAAATTTGGTTGCAACTATTTATTTCTGCGAAAAACTCTCCATGAATATTTTAGAGAGCACATAATTGCGCGTCCAAAGAGACATAAATATTAAAAATCTGTTGAGCGGTATTACTACAGTGGATAATTTATAAATTTGCCATTTTTAACATAGTTCCATTTTATGAAAAAATTTTTGAGATTGAACGGTTTTTCATTTTTGGTCGTAAAAGTTGCATTTATTTTGTACATTGTGTATTTTGGAGTGCAGAACCTGAATCTGTAAGTTCCCACCAAAATTTCGTTGCAAAACAGGGTCAAAATTGCAAAAAACGCAAAAAAAAATGACTATCAATTGTAGCAATACCGCTTAACACATTTTAATGATTAATGGCGCGTTGGACCCGCAGTTATGTTTTCTCTAATATTTTCATGGACAGGTTTTCGGATAAATGTACACTTTCGGAGTTATAAACAAAAAAACGGGAAAACTCCGAAAATTTTGGGTTTTGTCGCGGTTTTGATCCTGTTCCGCAACGAAATTTTGGTGGGAAGCTCCAGATTCGAGCTCAGCACCCCAAAAAACATAAGAAACAAAAAAAAATTTCTCCACCACACTTTGCAATCTGAAATCACCTCGGAACTACACTATAATATTTTTGAGCATTATTACATGTTTTAAAGTAAACTTACACAAATATGAGTGTTTATATACCTTTCGATCAAATTCTGTTAGAAATTTACGACGAAATATTCACATTCAGCCGCTGCACTAAAATTTGTGTAAAATTTACACAACATTCTGTTGAAAAAGACACAGAATATGATGATTTTCAAATTTTTCACAAATTATGATGTTCTTTTGAAGTTTACACCAAAATAATTGGAAAACATGAATAAGTTTTCCGTATAGTTTTCATATCACAGTTGCTGTTTCGCTGTCTACTGGTGCAGACATATTTTATGGGCGCCACAAATCCTCTGATCGATTGAAGAGATTTTTGGATTGCGAGATAAACTGGAAGGTGTATGTGACCATCCAATTCAATTTTTTGATCAGACGTGTGGAACGTAGTGCCATGCAATTTCTCGTGCAATCTGTCATGACAATCATGAGTGTTTTCAATTGCAGATTTTTTAGCATAATCCGTTGGCCATTCTTCATGCTGTATGGTTGTGATAATTTTCGCTGTGTCGTGTTGTGTTGTGTGGACCGTGAGACTCATTGCAGATTGCGCGAGAAATTGCATAATGTGTTGGCTGTACGGGCGTGAGTTCGATTGTGTGCAATCGATCATCTAAATGGGGTACCGAAAATATTGTAATTTCGCTTTATTCTGTGCAAAAATACACAAAAAAACAGCATTTCTAATCAGAATTCTTCTTCAAGTGTGGAAAATTACTACATAATGATGTAAACCCCCCCCCCCCCCCCAAAAAGTGTGATTTTACACTTCTTGTTTGTAATAATTACACAAAACAGCGCGATTCTGAGTCATGTTTAAAATATAAATGCTTCCACAAATACGCCAAATTACACCACTTTAGATGTAGTATATTACAACATTAGCTATGTAAATTTTTAAAATACACTTCGTTGTAATTTTACCCTGTAGATAGATGGTTTTCATGTGCCATTTACAATCAGGGTAAATTTACATGAATTTTTTTATAGTGTACGTAGACACACGCTGCACACAAATATCTTCATATTTAGTATTGTTTGTATAAAATCTTCTTTTGTACAATGTTAGGCGGGGTTACATTTTGTAAAAGAAAGCATGCTCCCGAATATTTGTTCAAAAACCAGTTCGCTCACACTATGTGAAGATCTCCTCCCTGTCCGAAAAGCTGATTACGCCATTGATTATTATCAGTATTGTACATTGGTTCCTATCGCGGCCGGGTCTATGTCCTGAAAACACCCATGCAATTTTGCATGGCCAAGAGCCGCAAACCCCCCTCGACACATTCGGGGAGACACACTAACAATCACAACCATCGTTTTTACACCACTGGAGCAACCCGAGCCGGCCCAGTTGCTCCAAATCCTACTTTTACGTGCCGGCATCGAAATTAATCCTGGTCCTTGGACATGCTGCGTCTGTGGTAAGAGGATCTAATCCAACGTTCAAACCTCAGTGCGTTGCTTGTGCTGCAGAGAATGGTGCCACTTTAAGAATTGTTCTGGGCTAAACAATTCAGACCTACGTTCAACAACTACAATTAACTAGTGATGGGAATTTCGACTCATTTCACTGAGCCGACACATCACCTCTGACTCTTTTCACTGAGTCGTTCATTAAAACTCGTTCAATGACTCTTTTCGTCTAATATACATAAGCAAGGTTTTTCTTTGCTGACATGCATGAGCGCATCTTGATTGGCTGCTCAGTGTATTATACCCTTCACTATATAAGTAAAAGGGTATATTAACTCTGTGATGAATTTTGTAACGCATTGAATTGAAGGAAGCATCTCCGATTATACAAAATATGTATATAAATGATCAGTATGACGAGGGAAGTCGATTGGAGCATGTCCGTCTGTCTGTCTATACAACCATACTTTTACTGCTCACGGACTCCGTACCATATGTCTCCGAAATCAGAAAACCTCAATGATAGTGTTACTACTCATTTGCTAATTTCGGTTCATTCGAATCGATCACTCATCATCACCACTCAGCAGAGTTGCCAGATTGGGCTCCTTCTCGCCAATTGGGCTATCTTTTTTCTCAATTGGCGACACAAATTCTCAAAAGTCGCCGCGCGATTTTTTGGGCTACATAAAATACGCGCCAGGTACTTATTTTTGTTTTAAATATTATTTTTCCAAGACAAAGTAAATTTTTTGAAGGGTACTGATCCATTAGAATTAAAAAAGCAGAACATTCTCTGAAAATGGTTCAGTTTATTATTAACACTAAATGGGTCAGACACATGAAGAAGCAATTCCAAATGACACTGGCCCATCTTGGCTGAAAGTTTTTTAAATTAAAACAGCCGACGTTCAAAAAATATTTCCACATTTAAGTAAATTATCTTTTATTATTTTATTTCTGCCACATTCTGTAAGGTGAAAAGGGCATTTCCAATTACTTTTTCCCATTCGAAAGAGACTTTATTTATATACTTGAGAGCAAAAAAATCGACCCACCCCAAATGCTTCCGTTCTAAACACGATTACTCAATAAATAATAAACAGTCTGTTTTTGTTTTTAACTCTGTAAAATCAATAAAAAAACATTATTTATTATTAAACTGTAAACTGTGTTAAAACTTTAAATTTTGTTTTATGACGATACTTATAACGTGAATTTTTAAACTGTGTATGTGACTAAAGCGGACTTTTGGGTAATTTTTGAGGGGCGCGGAAAGTTTTGTAAGAGTGCAGATATATTAAGTAACCTCTGGAGCATGCAAATACATACAATGTGTTTCATTGCGATGCGATGAACTTGGGGTTTAAGGCTTCATACGCTCTTTGGGGCTTGAAAAACATTTAGGGGTTGTTTTTAAGGGAAGAAGGTGCTCGGCATATTTTTCGCTTTTGCCATTGAATTACGGTAAATTCGCGTCATTTAACGCACATCGAAATTTAAAAGTGGTAGCGCTAACTTTACAGACATAAATCATGTTTTAAAGCGTTTGGGGTGGGTCGATTTCTTCGCTCCCAAGTGTATTATTGCATCTAATGAAATTATTTATGTACAAAGATTAGCTTCTTACGTTTTATTTTGGCAATACCATTTTTTGGGCTACTTTGGGCTATAAAAAAAACTGCAATTTGGCGATTTCTTCTGAAAATATCTGGCAACCCTGCACTCAGCACAACAGAATGTATCTGAGTAAGAGTAACAAACCACTCAGTGCTCGGTCGGTCGGTACTCGACTCGATTATGCACACTGAGCTGTGAGCACATCAGTTCAGTTCAGTGTGTCAGAGTAAAAAATCAGCTCAGTGCTCAGTAGTGTGCCACATCTTCATATTGCTCGGTCGGTCGGTAATCGACTCGACTATGCGCACTGAGCTGTGAGCACATCAGTTCAGTGTGTCAGAGTAAAAAATCAGCTCAGTGCTCAGTAGTGTGCCACATCTTCATATTGAGCATTGTTCAATGGAAATCGTTGACTTTTGTTAAGAGATTTTTTGACTGGATAAATTTGGCGGTTGCTATTCTACAAGTCGGCAAATTATAGATTTAAGTATTTTATATATTTTGTAACTGAACGAATCAATAGCACCGCTGCTGAGCCGACTCTTTTGCTCAGTCTGCTGAGTCGTTCAAACTGAACGACTCATTCATGTGCTACACATCACTACAATTAACACCTTTGTAGCACCAAACTGCAGAATCTGTGGACAGCAGTCATCATCGACTTCCCAACATCACAATAATCAGGGCCAACAACCATCACCTGTCACCCCCCCAGTCTCCGTCCAACACAATGCACCACGACATACCCTAACACCAGCACCACCACCGCCAGTTGTGAACTACTCTACCACTAAGATTGTACAAATTAACTGGAATGGTCTTCCACACAAAATCATCGACCTCACTGACTTCATGGACAGACATCACATCAAAGTCGCTTCGGTTCAGGAAACTAAGCTAAAAGCTGACTCACCGCTTAACTCATACGGAGCCTTCAACACCATCTGAAAAAATCGACCCACCGGCGCAGGTGGAGGCTTAGCTTTCCTGATCCATAATTCGTTGCCATACTCAGAAATTGACATCACTGCCGCCGATAACACCACCGAACTCCAAGCGATTTCCATCAAGTCGGGAAATGTTGATATAGATATTCTAAATATATACCACCAGCCTTTAGTTGTCCCGCTGGTTTTCAGGCCAACATTTCTCCACTACTCACTGGACAATACCGCTTAATACTTGGTGATTTCAATGCAAATCGCGATCTATGGCACTCGTATCTCGACAACGACACCAGAGGCAACCTCATCGCTAGCCAAATAGATGCATCAGATTTCCGTCCCGTGAACGACGATTCACCATCACTCGTTACAGGATCATGCAGGAGCTCACCGGATATATCTATTGCCAGTCCCGGGCTCATCAACAACACCACATGGGAGCCATTCATGACCTTCTCGTCAGACCCGCTGCCAATAGTCATCACGATTGACAAACAGTCCCAATTCGCGTACACCGAGAAGAAAACGTACACAAATTTCAGCAAAGCAGACTGGGCCGGCTTTCAAGCATACCAGTGAAACGTTTTCTGCCCTACCAATTCCCACCGACACGTACGTATTGCTGAAAAAAATCTGAGACGGATTATCGTAGATGCTGCTAGTAGATACATCCCTTCCGGCCGTATACCAATCTTGAGACCACACTTTCCATCCAGTGCCCTAGAATTGGCAAAAATGAGGGATAAATTCAGAGCAATAGACCCCAGTATGATCCTCGTATCAGCGACCTAAATAATATGATAACCCAGCAAGTAAATGGCCACAGAAGACAAGCATTTGAAATCCTGCCACATAAAGTCCGGTGTAAGCAACCTTTGGAAAACGGTACGTGCGTTATCTAACCCCACAAAACCCAAAAGTAAGGTAGCCATTAAGTCCGGTGATAAGTCCTACAATAACGACGACAAATGCGCTCACAAATTCAATCAACAATTCGTCGAACATCCTGAAAAAGATAAGCTCAAGCGCACTATTACAAGAGCTATCCGCAATAGCACCACCGATCAACACCTTCAAGTTACTTCAAATCAAGTAAGACTTGCAATTAAAAATGCCAAAAATTCCAAAGCGTTCAGCCCTGACGGCATTGCTATGATCATGCTGAAACATCTAGATTCACCGGCCATTGATTATATCACTGCCACAATGAATTTATCGTTAAAATCATTCATCATTCCTGAGTTATGGAAGAAAGGCCGGTATATTACGCTTTCAGGTCCCCAAGGGAAATTTTTCTTGTTCTTCTTATCGACACTAGCGACACTTATCTTACCGTCCGCCATATAGCGGACACATAGCGGAAAATATCGGAAACATCAAAAATTTCCCTTGGGGACCTGAAAGCGTAATGTACCGAAAGGCCGCATAAACCCTATACCCAAACCAGGTAAAGACCATTCTCTAGCAGAATCCTACCGTCCAATAACGCTCCTGTCTCCTGAGGCAATAATACTTGAAACACTAGTATTGCCGAAACTTTTAGAGCACATACAGCTTGCCAATCATCATCATGGCTTTCGTAAAATGTATAGCACCAATACCGCTCTCGATACGATCACGTCCAACATATTTAATGGACTTAACCATGCAAGCGTACCGTTGTCGTTGCTCTCGATCTGTCAAAAGCATTTGACACTGTCAACCGCACTCTATTGCTAACAGATCTCCGCAATACTACACCACCGTACATCCATAAATTGGATCGCTAATTACCTTGCCGCGGTCGTCAATGCCGTACAGAGTTTAGAAACTGGAAGTCTAAGCTCAGAAAATCAAACAAGGCGTTCCCCAGGGTGAAGTCTTATCCCCCACTCTCTTCAACCTCTACATAGCAGGATTACCCACACCACCAACGGGATTACAAATCATCTCATACGCAGATGACTGCACCATCATGGCAACTGGTAACAACATTTCCGAAATGTGCGACCTAATTAAAAAATACCTGCAGGTTCTCAACGCTTTCTTCGTGAACAAAAACCTTAGCTATCTGCGTCCAAGTCCTCCGCCACATTATTGACAAGCTTCAATCAAGAGTACAACACACAACTGCCTATCTACGTTGGCACCCACATCATTCAACAACCAGGACCCCCAAAATCCTTGGTTTCAGGCTCGACAATATATCTAGACCTCGAGGATGGAATGCCTACCATCTTCGAATGACAATGTGCAACTTAGATTGAATGTTTCCCCATTTCTGCCGCTACTACAACAGTATTGTACACCGAAAAACTTAGCACGTAAGATATGAAATTTTTCAAATCCTAAGGCCCTAATTTTTATATGTTGTTCGAAAGCTAACATAATGAGACAACTTTTGTGAGCTTTGCAGATTTGTCAGATCAAAGTACCGTTATGATTTTATTATTTGAATATTTGATGAAAAACTGATTCTAAAATTTCTTTAAAGTATGAACGGGTGTATCTCGGAAGACACGAAAAACTTCGTAAGGGACGAGGTGTCGTTTTATAGAAAATTTTATGTAGTTTCAGAAAGTGAAGTCATATCTTGGCAAATTTTGATTTAGTTCGGCAATTCGGGCATTTTGACACAATTTACAAAAAATGCTGTTACGGACGGTTTTTATATACACGGCGGATCGTTAGGAGTGAGGCGGCCGTACAGATTGTTAATGGCGGCTTAGGACAAGAGGATAAACTTACGTCGTCGCGATAATTCATCCAATATTCAATATCATCCATACACCGTCAATGGTCGCGCTAATATCTTCCTCCTTGGTGAATCGACAAATCATTTCCCGTACCCGACCGGCTTCGAAAAACAGGGAATCCTTGAGCGAGCAACTCCTTTGGTTTGGAGGTCACCATCAGTTCGACCAAGCATCGGGGAGCATCCTTGACGTTGCCTTGTCGGAAAGCGCAAAGTCCCAAATTGGATATTATCGACCGATTGCGGGTGCTTGGTGGTAGTTCCTTGGCCTCTAAACCGCTGTGTGTCGGTGGTAACGTCCAGCCTGCCAATACCTCTGTCCTGGACTGTATCATCGTCGAGATCAACGCATTGTTGTTGCTGGCGCCATTACTCCCTGCTAACACCTGAAATCAGGAAATGGACAACAAAGGATCATGATCGTAATGGGCGAAGGAATTTATACTTATCTGAGTCGTCCTTCGGGAACATCACACGACTGCACAATACCCGTCCCAATTTCCAATTCGAATGCCCGAATCACTATTATTGTTTACCTGGAAAAGACAATTTATTTCAATCGATATGTCAGTTAACGCCAGATGATGAGTGCGTTCACACGAACGAGAAGTATTCACAATGGGGATGGAAATTCGCCGAACGAGGTGCGTAACTCACAATAGTGATTTTGAGAATCAAGCCCGTGCCATTGACCCGCACCCCAAGTTCGAAAAGAACTAGCGGTGATGCACCGTTCGGGTAAACTGATAAAAGGCCGAGGATGATAACAGGATACCCTCTTTCAAATCTGTGGGTAGCCTGTGATGAAAAAGAACTTGTGCAAAATCCTGTAGTTGGAAAATTCAAATTTTACATTGGTACTAATTGCCCTCTTTCAAATCTTGTCCGTTGGACATTAAAGGTCACGAAGGTCATTGCGACAGAGTCAGGAAACACGAAGGTTTAAGCTGAGAGCGTAACATTTTTGTGGATAGCTGGATGGAAACGTCGAGAGTTGAGGAGGTCAGCGAGTAAAGAAGTTGACGAGCTAGTTAGCCACGATCAACGAGAACACGGCGACGACGAGAACGATTTGTTGTATGGAAACAAGGCGACGACGACGATAAGTAGGACATAGATTAGGGTGGTAGGTTTCAATTGCCGCCCCTCAGGTCAGTTTGTAGTTTTAGTTTCTATTTAGTGATAAGGGATAAATGCGCGATAGGTTTTATAAGTGAAGTGATCGATCACATAGTGTAGTAAAATTATTGAAATATCTGAATTAAATGTTTTGAATTGTGAATCCGTCGTGTTCTTCAATCAGTTATAAAAAAAAGCATAAAGGGGTGATCCAAAACCTTCGCATTCGCGCTTGGCGAAAGACCTCCCAGGATCACGAACGCGGTGGTTAAAATTTTAAGCGCGTGGCGTCCCGCGGCTCTCGCTCCGCAGCGAGCCGGCATCGCCCGTTCCCCCGGTAGAATTGTGGTTTAGCAAAAGAGACTGTTATAATGCTATTACATTGTAACGGTTCAAAATAGAGGGGTCCCGTAGTACATTATTTTTCCCATATGAGCCACACTACTTACCATTAAAATATTCTCCACCACGAACGGACACTTTGTATATACGTCCGTAACCACATAACACATGCATGATCGTTGAAATCAAACCATCGAATCATGGTACTGTCATAGAAATCTAACCACCAAAAGTAGGTTACAAGGTTATTTATGTAGGAACGGACGAAATCGTAAGACATTGACCGAAAAACTATTAGCCCAAAATTAAACTTTGTTGGCGCCCAAAATTAAGGTCGGTCTAATTATTAAATTTAAACTAAATTTCCATAACGCCTAGTAAAATATGGGCTCTCATGCAATGCATTTGAAGTCCGTCTCCCTACAGTCAACTCTTTCACCCGCTACAGGCACCTAATTAGCTATTTTAATGTAGTGAATGGAACTGTATAGACAATTTTATAAGCGTTAATTTTTGCTGGGGCCTTTAGTATGTTTACCTCCTGGTTACTGCTCGTCTTTTAGCTTGTCATGTCAGCCTGTAAAAACTCCGCAGAGCTTGCTCTTGATCTCAACACCTCTAGAAAAAAGCAGTTAATCCAGGAAATAGAATGTCGCGCCCGTGCCAATTATTTATTAGTGTTCTAGAGTTTTATTGCCTACACACAGGTTCGTGCAATATAAAAACCTCGATATCTCGTTGTACAATACTAAACGTATCAATGCAATGTATTACATGCATATATACATACAATGTATAGGAAAATATGTACTGATATCGAAACTGCAAATCCTGCAAATATGTATGCATAAGGCTAAAGTGGATGAGTCCCGCCATTACTACACTTCATTTTAGCATCGATGAGAGAGTGAGAGAATCGGAGCGTAACATAGGTGACTATAAATTTCGCAGTTCATCTGGTTTAATGTAGCGTATAACGAAAATCGTGAAACACAAGTCAAGCGATAACTTGCTCGTTAATTTCATGTTTATTGGCTTGCTATATCACAACTTTATACTGAACCCTTATTGGACTATCGATTTTTTGCCCATATAGGATGTAGGCATAATTAAAATTTAATATTTGCGTTATGGATGACAGTGTATGCTGAACGGATTTTATTATTAAAAAAGATGCGTTTTATCAGTATGGATATTCACTATAAAGGAAGCTAGGAAGGGTTGTGGGAAGCAATTGAGTTTTTTACTCGTTTTAAATTCGAAGGCGTATTTAAAGTTAATTTTATGGGCAAGTGAAGTGCCTTGGTTATTCATTTTTAGAAAAAAATGGAAAACACCGTCACAAAACTTTTATAATACATTCTGAAGAAATATTGTTCTTTATAAATCGTTCACACTCAAACGTGTGTTTGTCTAGTGTAATCGCATCGGAACGGATGAATATGTATACTTGTATTAACTGAAATTTTACTAAATACATAACACACAAGTGCATATTCACTTTGAAAAACTAGGATGAAGTGGTCGCCTTTAAAAATTTTATCTAAATTAGTATTACCGTACGTGCATTATACCCATTTCAACAAAAACACATTCCTACACAAAGACACGAAATTGTAAAAACCTATTACCATTTCTCATTAAAAAAGAATGAATTTTCGTCCACAAAGCCTTGTCAAAAATCCTCAAATTAAATTGGAACATTCCATGAGATGTACAAGAGACGCGCTCGATGAAGAAGGAACTCAAACAATTTCCAATTGAAAACTAATTTAAACTTAAGATATAATCCCTCTATAGAGTTCATCGAACAAACGGTCCAAGTTCGTCCGTTTTGTCCAGTCAAGCGTCCATTTTCTAGAAACAAAAAAAAAAAGAGTCGATCTAAAGACAAAACGTTATTGAACGTAACAGATAAGTTTTGTGAACAATTTGTATTCTTCCTTTGGGCAATATGGTACTGGAACCTACATACACCAGCATAATGCCTTTTACCTTGCCTGTAAAACCTACAAACACACGCAAATAGAGGACATGTGAAAATAAAACTAGGAATATATTCCATTCCGGATAAATAAAACCAATTTCTTGTCAATTCTAGTTCGATGCCTCCATATGACCTGACCAACATCCATTCAAAGCTACAGAAAAGCCTCAATATTTGAGGTCACAAACGGATTAGAGAAGTGGTTCGTTCATTGGATTTCTTCCTGTTACCCGAAAATCATGTTTGTCTTTCATCATACATAGATCCTTCAACAACTTGGCGCTTAGCACAGCTTTTATGACCCGAAGAGCCCTGAAATATTGATGATATGTTGTGGCATTCCATGTTTTTCGTATATCCCATCGTACATGCCTTTTTTGGCAAATCATCCGCATACGTGTATGTATGTTACTATATAGACAGGAGTAAATTGAAGAAATCTCCAGGCGAAAGGTTATGAAAAGAGGAAAATGGCTGTCTCAAAAGGACCAGGCTTTCGAGGCTCATTCATCCAATAGAGTATTGATGATTTTCTCTTTTCGACGGGAAATTTCATTTATATCGACGTCTACTGATTTTCTCTTCATACAACATGTTGTCTGCTTATTGTGGGCTGAAAAGAAAAGTTTGGCCCTTGTATGTATATGTTGTCTAACGACATATTTTTCGAGGATAAAAGCAATTGAAGCTGGTGATAGAGGACATTTGTACAGGTCAACTGATTTTGTGAATATACGATTTGACAAGGTTTTCGTTGGTTCTATGGAAATTTATGAATCCAAATAGGGAATTGATTGATTTTGTATTGTGTTACGTTTTGTACCTTTATTGAAAGGAACTGGCCATTGAATCGATGGCTTTGAAGACCAAAAAAAAAAAAAAGAAGTACATACATGTGTTACTATGACTGAAGTAATGTTCGAAAATTTCAAAAGACAAAGAATAAATAAGGCAATACAGTGGAACCTCGCTAATCCGACCCTATTGGGACCAGAGGGTAGGTGGGAATGGTCGAAAAGTCGATTTATCCGGAGACCATAAAAAAGGTGTGTCTGATCTATGTAAAACAGCACTTTATTAAATTCGCTCATTATACACTTTTCTGGATGTATCGATCGACATCCAACCATTATTTCTTTTTGGGAGATTTAACTCTTCCACATGATAAATTTTGGAAATGTCGTTTTTTTTTCGAATACTTTAATCGATCTCATTAAAATGGAATCAAACGTAAGATGACCCTGGAATCGCCCTTGAAGCGACCCTTGTTTAAAATCCAAAATTTGGAGAATCAGGGAATTATGAGACTGAACTAGACGCCACCAAATTGCCATCAAAGCTTTTTACTACGTCTCAATAACCATGGACGTAGGCAAAGAGGGACAGTGAGAGGTGCCTGGTCTAAATCAGAAATTTTTGGTTGCAAGGAAACTAGCAGTCATCTGCTGTTGAGACTGCAGCCACGAAAATTTAGCTTTAATAGCTAAAAAAGCAAGAATGCACTTAGCTAGATCTAAAGCAATGGCACTTCATCTTTCGTACATTGGGTGGGAGACAACTTGATGAAACCCGCAATAATTGTCGGTGGAAATCTGCTAAGAACAGTATAAATAATGAAGATTTTAATAGAATTAGGTGGTGATACTATTATTACTGGGTAATTTCAAGAAACTCCCAGACTAATAGACTAGAATGTCGTCAAATTCTAGCAATTTAAATTTAACATTTCGCAATTTTCTCAGTCTACGCTTCGCTATCTATCTATATATATCACTAAATCTTTGAATATTAAGCGACTTGCATATTACCAAATAATACTAGACGTAATTTATCATAGCAGTAAATTTAAAAGAAGCCTCACAATGCTGTGCTAACCTATGAAGCTAAAAACCACTATTTAGGGCCCTTATTTACCCTTATATTAAAGCACGGAAGGATTTTGTTGACTTATATACTTGGTGTCATGCGAGGCAGCTTATTCAATCACCGAAAAGCTGACAAATGAGAAGCTGAGACCCCCGAAAAGAAGGCGATGCCAAAGGAAGTTCCACTTGAGGAACCTAATTTACCAAAATGTGTACCTACTTTTCCTAAAACACACTCTTTTTGGGTTAAGCTTTTTCTCGAAGAGGTATCAGGTCGAGTAAGCCTCTCTGTGGACGCAACTAGGGAGTAAAAATTACGTAAATAAGATGACGACTTCGAATGAGTCATTGCTGAATTAACATAGTTTAATTGCTTGTTATACTCTTCGCTCATGGAGTGAAAGGGTATTTTAACTTTGTCATGAAGTTTTCATACCCTTCGCTCATGGAGTGAAAGGGTCTGTTGCAGCGCATTTTTCTCAGCCGCTATAAAAGATACAGAGCTGAAAATTTGCACACATGCTTATTTATGTATCAGGCTGTTTGTATGTTTGAATCACCCTAATTGGATCACTGGGTTATGGAGCTACCATACAAACCTAGCCCCCAATTTAAGTTCTTTTTTGTTTATGAACCAATCTTAACTAAACTTCACATAAATGGATCCGTATTTATGCCACATAAAATATGTAAAAATAGATGGAATCGAATGATGGGGTCATGGGGCTGCCATACAAACCCAACTCGACAAATTAGCTTCTTTTAAGTAAAACTTTTATTTGTCCACCAAATTTCAACCAAACCTCATACAAATGTGATCCTATTGATGCCACAAAACATTCGTCGCTATAAAACAAAACCGGCATATCTGCAAAATCCATATTTTACACCAGAGGGTTTTGAAGTTTTTGCCAACGGTATTTTAATATAAACGTCTGTTCGATGCACCACAAAGTCAACACAAAATTGGATTAAGTTTATATGCATACTGTTATTATTGAAGTAGTGAGTTACAAATGAATTAAAAAAATGCTTAATTTAGAAGAAATCTGCAGATATGCCAGTTACGCCAGGAAATTTGAACAAAAATTTGGCCAAACTTTCGGAAAAATTAAGGGAAAGCTGGATTTATGCATGAGCCTTCCTTTCGAGGTCCTAAACAAGTCCCTAAAAGTCCCCGTCCCTACGAGTGCCGCTAGTGGTGCTACAGAGGGTCAAAGACCCTCGAAAACAGGTTTCTCTGAATATTTCGATAACGGTAGCATATACAAAAAGGTGGTGTATGGCAAATTTAAAGCTCTTGTGAATTCTCAATAAACGATGCAAAGACCGAATACTTTCGGGCACTCCTAACGGCGCCAAGAGGTCTAACGGTATTTTTAACAAGGTTTCATTAAAATCTCTATAACGGTAACTCGTACTAAAAACTTTTGTTTGGAAAATTTTTAGCCTATGGGGTTTTGAAGAAAGTGGCCAAATTTCATATCAATATGTACAGCCTTAAGGGCGCTATGGGGGTTCAAACCTTAAAAAACGTGCTTTTTGAGGTTTTTCGTAAATGGTGCTAAGACGAGGGAGTGCGCTCTAAGGTGTTCTAGGAGTAGTAAGACGCCAAAAGTCCCCAAAGATGGGAGCCCCTCTAACGAAGTTATGAGGGTCCAAACATTCAATTAATCAGTTTTTGGGGAATATCTCTATAACGGTAACGTGCACCGAAAACTGTTATAGAGCAAATTTGTAGCTTATATACCGCTTAATTAAATATCTGAATTTCGGATTGACGCGTGAAATTCTAAGGGTGCTATGAGGGTCCGAACCGTACAATAACGGTATTTTTCGTTATTTTCGTGAATTTCTTCATAACGGGAACACATTCGGGAGGGGAGCCTGTAAATATTTGTTGCTTCTGTAACTTCAAATTCAAACGTCAAAACAACTCATCTATGCGAACACCCCCAAGGAAGCTATTAGGGGTCAAAATTAAACAAAAAAACCGTTTCTCGGAAATTTTTTGATAACGGGAACCTCTAGAGGGAACCTCTAGAGGGAACCCATCTGAGGCAAATTTGTAGCTCGTGTGTCTGTTAGTGTGACATCAAAAGTCCCCAACGATGGGAGCCCCCCTAGGGAAGTTATGAGGTTCCAAACATCCAAATAAGCAGTTTTTAGTGAATATCTCTATAACGGTAATGTGCACCGAAAACTGTTATATAGCGAATGTGAAGTTTTTACAACGCTTAACTTAATGTTCAAATTTCAGATCGATACGTGCAGTACTAAGGGCGCTATGAGGTTCCAAAACTTGCAATTTCGGTATTTTTGGTTATTTTCGTGAAAATCTCCTTAAAGGTAACGTATACCGGAAGCAGTATGTAAAAATTTTTTGTTTCTATGGTTTCAAATAAAATGCTCCATCGATTTGTATGCACCTAGAGCCACTATACGGGCATTATAACGTTTTAATAAACTAATTTTTAAGCCCATATGGACGTTCGTAAAGACATACACTACACATACCTTCTTTAAAAATTAGTTTATTAAAACGTTATAATGCCCATAAGGTGGCTCCAGGTGCATACAAATCTATGGAGCATTTTATTTGAAACCATAGAAACAAAAAATGTTTACATACTGCTTCCGGTATACGTTACCTTTAAGGAGATTTTCACGAAAATAACCAAAATACCGAAATTGCAAGTTTTGGAACCTCATAGCGCCCTTAGTACTGCACGTATCGATCTGAAATTTGAATATTAAGTTAAGCGTTGTAAAAACTTCACATTCGCTATATAACAGTTTTCGGTGCACATTACCGTTATAGAGATATTCACTAAAAACTGCTTATTTGGATGTTTGGCACCTCATAACTTCCCTAGGCGGGCTCCCATCGTTGGGGACTTTTGATGTCACACTAACAGACACACGAGCTACAAATTTGCCTCAGATGGGTTCCCTCTAGAGGTTCCCGTTATCCAAAAATTTCCGAGAAACGGTTTTTTGTTTAATTTTGACCCCTAATAGCTTCCTTGGGGGTGTTCGCATAGATGAGTTGTTTTTGCGTTTGAATTTGAAGTTACAGAAGCAACCAATATTTACAGGCTCCCCTCCCGAATGTGTTCCCGTTATGAAGAAATTCACGAAAATAACGAAAAATACCGTTATTGTACGGTTCGGACCCTCATAGCGCCCTTAGCATTTCACGCATCAATCCGAAATTCAGATATTTAATTAAACGGTATATAAGCTACAAATTTGCCGTATAACAGTTTTCGGTGCACGTTACCGTTATAGAGATATTCCCCAAAAACTGATTAATTGAATGTTTGGACCCTTATACCTTCGTTAGAGGGGCTCCCATCTTTGGGGACTTTTGGCGTCTTAGTAACAGCAACAGGAGCTACAAATTTATTTCAGATGGGTTCCCTCTAGAGGTTCCAGTTATCAAAAAAATCCGAGAAACGGTTCTTTTGTTTAGTTAGTTGTTTAGTTTTGACCCCTCATAGCTTCCTTAGGGGTGCCTGCATAGATAAGTTGTTTTGGCATTTTAAGTTGACGTCGTACAAGCAACAAATTGTTACAGGCTTCCCAACCGAATGCGTTCCCGTTATGAAGAAATCCACGAAAATAACGAAAAAATACCGTTATTGTACGGTTCATACCCTGATAGCGCCCTTAGTATTGCACGCATCAATCTGAAATTCAGATATTTAATTAAGCGTTATATAAACTACACATTTGCCGTATAACAGCTTTCGGTTCACGTTACCGTTATAGAGATATTCCCCCAAAAACTGCTTAATTGAATATTTTGACCCTCATAACTTCGTTAGGGGGGCTCCCATCTTTGGGGACTCTTGGCGTCTTACTAACAGCCACAGAAGCTACAAATTTCTCCTAGAACACCTTAGAGCGCACTCCCTTGTCTTAGCACCATTTACGAAAAACCTCAAAAAACACGTTTTTTTAAGGTTTGAACCCCCATAGCGCCCTTAAGGCTGTACATATTGATATGAAATTTGGCCACTTTCTTTAGAACCCCATAGGCTACAAATTTTCCAAACAAAAGTTTTTAGTACGAGTTACCGTTATAGAGATTTTAATGAAACCTTGTTAAAAATACCGTTAGACCTCTTGGCGCCGTTAGGAGTGCCCGAAAGTATTCGGTCTTTGCATCGTTTATTGAGAATTCACAAGAGCTTTAAATTTGCCATACACCACCTTTTTGTATATGCTACCGTTATCGAAATATTCAGAGAAACCTGTTTTCGAGGGTCTTTGACCCTCTGTAGCACCACTAGCGGCACTCGTAGGGACGGGGACTTTTAGGGACTTGTTTAGGGACCTCGAAAGGAAGGCTCATGCAAAAATCCAGCTTTCCCTTAATTTTTCCGAAGTGAAATGCCAATTTTCCTGGGGTAAGTTTGGTTTTAAAATCAGAGCAGTTATGCCAGTTTGATTTAAAAACAGGGGCACTGTTTGCACTGTTGCACCGTATTCTATAAGGAATATTGTAAGATAATTCGGTATTACTTACAATTCTGAACAGGTTTTCTTCAGAAATTTTTGAAGCGATTGCCGTATTGCCCAATAGATCTGTCTTTTACTAAATTGAAGGGCAGTTTGCGCCGAAATGAACACCGGCACAACCCCATTTGATGTATTTTTACTCAACTGTACAATGTGCCGGTATGACAGAAAAACAGAGAAAAAAAACATTTTTTTGATATCAAAAACTCACAAACGAAATTTTTGCACTTTTGCCGGTTTTGTTTTATAGCGACGATATGTAAAAATGGATGGGAAGAAGCCATGGGGTCATAGGGCTGTCGTTCAAACACTTCTCCCCCATTTTGGTTCTTCTAAGAAACATTTTTTGCTACCCCCAATTTCACCAAACCTTTTATGAATGTGTCTTTATCCAAACAACAACAAATGTCATATGGGACCATGTCCCCCGCTTCCCCCAATAAAGTTTTCTACGAGAATTTTTATACCCTTCGCTCATAGAGTGAAAGGGTATATTAACTTTGTCATGAAGTTTGTAACGCCTTGAAGGAAGCATCTTCGACCATATAAAAAGTATACATATATGATCAGCATGACGAAATGAATCGATTGGGCGATGTCCGTCTGTCTGTCTGTCTGTCCGTCTGTCCGTCTGTTGCAGCGCGTTTTTCTCGGCCACCATAATAGTTACGGAGCTGAAATTTTGCACACGTGCTTCTTATTGCTGCAGGCTGTTTGTATGTTTGATTCACCCAAATTGGATCACTGGGTCATGGGGCTGCCATACAAACCTAGCTCCCCAATTTGAGTTCTTCTAAGAAAACTTTTTTATTTGTGTACCAATTTCAACCAAATTTCACACAAAAGTGTTTCTATAGAAAACACAAAATAAATGTAAGAATGGATCAAATCGGACTATGGGGTCATGGGGTTGCCATACAAACTAAACCCCCCAAATTGGGTTCTTCTAAGAAAAACTTTTTTATTTGTTCACCAATTTCAACCAAATGCATTTCTATTGATGACACAAAACATATGTAAGAATGGATAAAATCGGAGCATGGGGTCATGGGGCTGCTATACAAATCCAACCCCCCAAATTAGGTTCTTCTAAGAAAAACTTTTTTATTTGTGCACCAATTTCAACCAAATTTCACACAAATGTATCTCTGTTGATGACACAAAACATATGTAAGATTGAATCAAATTGGATCATGGGGTCATGGGGCTGCCATACAAACCAAACCCTCCACATTGGTTCTTCTAAGAAACATTTTCTTACACCAATTTCACAATACCTTGAATTAATGTGTCTTTATCAAAGCAACTAAAAAGTTCAAAACGAATGGAATCGTACTGTGGGGTCATGCTCCGGCAACCCCAATAAAATTGTCCGAGTAAATATTTTTTTTGCCCACTTATTTCAACCAAGCCCAGAACTTTTGTCAATACGGAAGAAAAAGAATGAGGAGGGGGATTAAATACAAGTCATAGGTACGCCCGAAAAAACTTTTAGCCCTAGCGAAGGGTATCCAAATTTCAGCCGCGCCCGAAATTAGCCTCGGCCCGGGGGTTGGCGAGCGAAGCGAGTAGGGGGCGAAGCCCCCTAGTTTTATTTTTATTTGTCCAATTATTCCAAGCGAGCCTCACCCAAATATTGTTTTATCGGCGACACAGAACTTATGTGAAAACGGAAGGAAAGAATGGATGGGGAGGATTAAACGCAAGTCATAGGTACGCCCGAAAAAACATTAAGCCCGAGGGGAATGAAGGGTATCCAAATTTCGGCCGCGCCCGAAATTAGCCTCGGTCTCGTTTTTGAATTCTGATGTGGCATTTTTTCGAGCTCTCGCTTGCATTTATGTATAAGCTTCTAAAAAATATTATTCCGATAGCGTAGGTAATGCTTCAATTTTTTGCCTGACTATGTCTGATGTCCACGTTTTTTTGTTAAAATTTTCCTTACCACGATATACCAAAAATTTAAGTATGTACGTAATTCATGCTTATCGCATAACAAAAAGAGAATGAGTTAAGCACAAAAGAACGGTGCTTTTCCTTCTACATTTGATGTTCTTGGTGAGAAAAACCTCATCTTCTTGGAACCGAGATAACACATAGGTTGGTAAGAGCTAGAACAGCAATAATAATCTTTTTCACGTGATTGCCAAAGAGACTTTTTCTCTTATCTCTCAAAAATCATTTTGAGTTTATTGGAGTAATATTACAGAGACTAATCTCGGTAATTTGTCTTTATAGTTGTCCTTCTGTCTATTCTGCTCTTTAGGAGCCTTGTCCTACCAACCACCGGCTTGGAACATTTGGCCTGTTTGTGTTTATATAAGATGGTATAGGGTATATTGTTTTTGTTACGACGATTTATGTAACACTTCAAAGGAGCCACCGGAGGTATGGCAAAGTATATATATAAATGATCAGGGTCGGTCCCTGATTCGAATAAGCCATGTCCGTCTGTCTGTCTGTCCGTCCGTGTGTCTGTCAGTTCGCACGATAACTCCCGAAATAATGAAGCTAGCGTTTTGAAATTTTGGTCAGATGATTGCTTTGATAAAAGCTTGGATGGTATTGGAAATGGGCCAAATCGGACCAAGGGTTCCCCTACCTCCCATACAAATGACCCCTCCATGATAGTGTAACTTGGCCATATTTTTTGACAGGATATCGCTAGGGACCTGAAATTTTCATCGTTGCCTAATCGTTACATATGCTTGAAGTTGGTGGAAAGTGGAGAAGGTCTGACTACCCCTACCCCTACATCCCCTACAAACCAATATTCCGCCATATCTTTCGATAGAATGTCGCGAAAAGCTTCAAATTTATCGCAAATGAGCTGCTGAATGCCGTTATACGATATTAAACATGTGCGAGATTCGACCCATCAACCCCTTCCCCCTTAAAAAAAATGAAATGGATTATTTTCGGTCTTACGCGCATTCTAGGTCTGTACATGGGTATAGGGTATACACTCATCGTGCTATTCGCACGATTAGAACTCGGTCTCGTTTTTTTTTTTTTTTTCAAAAATAAATACCTAGCATTTTTAAAAGCTAAAATGTAGAAACCACTCCACAATTTCCTTTGAAAGTGACATTACACACTTTCGATCGTTCCGAGATAAAGATTTTTTGTCACCGAAATGCCACTGGGAAATGAAAGTTCCAACTGATACCATGCTGGAACGTTTCTATTGGCAGCTACACTTCTGAATTCCAAATCCATTCAAGGAATATTCACAAACAATGGGATAATTTCATCGTGGAAAATATCTAGTAACCGGGAAATAAAAGAAAAATAGTACATACAATTGCCGAGAAAAATTTTAGAACCATTTTCGGATTGTAGCTTATGGAATTACCCAGCATTTGCGACATGCTCCACGAGAGCGAGTATGTATTTTAATTGAGAAAATCGCAGCCGACAAAAATTTTATTCTCACTCCGCCCGAGGTCTATACAGACCTTTAGGTATTTTATTATGCTAATGAGGTAAATCTGAATGTCACCAACACCTGTAAAGGTCAATGCTGGGTTGTGTGAGCTTTTTTATTAAAAAAAAAAGTATTGATGAAATCAATAAATTAATAAACGTTACAACATGGACGCCATTCTCAATGTAAGAATGCAAAGAGTCAAAGCAGCTCTTAACAAAGTTATTTTAAGTACGATTTAATTTTAGTGGAGACACTCTAGCGTCAAAATCATGTTTGAAAAGAGTAGATTCAATTGTGTTTTCAATTAATTGCACTCAGAATTTCTCTTAGTGTAGTGGGCCCATTTAAGAAGTTGGCGGGAGGGCCCCGAATGAAGTTGTTCCGCCACTGAAGATAGAGATATATGGTGACAAGTTACTTGTTAAATACAAAGTATGGTTAAAAGCACAATAAAATGGAGCACTAAATTGTTACAGAACATCTTGAATCCTTTCATGCGAGAAGCCTATTTGTCTGACAAGAGTATTTCGAACAAATTATGTTTAACATAGAAATATCTACTTTCATATGCAATTATGACCATCGTAACCAATATTCCATAGTCATATACGAGTACAAACCTTCTAATTCGACTTCCACCCCATTATTGAATTTTCCATTCCCTTTAGTCATTCCCAATAGTATATAATTTCCTCTTTAGTCACCGCAAATACAGAATATTATTCTAACCAATTTTCCTGTTTTCGTCGTATAGAGTCCTTTGTGTGTCAAGTGAAAGCTAGTACGAGTATGTTTGTATCTTTCATCGTAAAGACATATAATACCATTCCATAAGCAATGCAGAAATATTATACTGGTATATAACATTGTGTAACGCCGCATACCTTTTCAAAGAAATTTCCCGTAAGGCCCGATACGATATAATACTCATTTCCTTTGGCAAAAGATATTACATCAACACAACATAATAAATGCACACTTGTTGATGGCAGGACGAAATTGACAAGAAATGATTTAAGAGAATGAGATTGGAGGAAAATTTAATATATTTGGAGGATATGAATGAAATATGCTTTGTTGTTCCTATTATTTTTTCGGAAGTGTTTAAACGATGACAAACTGTTGATTTCACATGAAGGATGTGTATTTTTGTGTGTATCAGCACACTTTTCCGCTGTTTAATGAAAACTTTATTAATTCGTATTGCTACGTAAAAGGTAGACTGTGCCACAGTCATTTAATTTGGAAGGTCAACAACCAGTTTTATAAAAGGCAAAAGATCATTCAAGAGGATGCTCGTTATCATCGCGGAGCTGAGTAAGTCACGGTCAAGAAGTGATATCCTGGCCCTGGCAATGAATTGTGGTTTCGATTTGTGCAAGTTTTTCCAAAAACATCATTCCCATCTCATTATAGTCGCCATATACGACACTTCGGGAATAACTGCAGTACGTCAGTTTCTGTTTTTCATTTCGCTGGATGAGCAGAAAATTATATTCAAATATTTAAATTACAAGAAGTTTCTTTCGCCCTACGTATTTGTTGCTTAAATATATCTACGTATTTCCTTGAATATAAATAACCCTTTCCGGACAAGGCACATCCTATTTCGCTCTCATTCCATTCAGCCGAAATCAAACCAAACTAGCCCACACGTAGAACCTAAAACCAATATCAAATTTAAATGGCCATACCGAAATATTGCAAATGTAAATCGAATCCTTAAAGTCATTTCCATATTCCACAGATGCGTAAGTATGAGCAGTAGAACAGTAACAACTGCAAACGAGAAAACTTAAATCATTAAAATGAAAATTTATTCGGGAAAATCATCTCCTTTAACGAAATGGAAAAGAATAAGAAAAACATAGAACAGAAAAATCTGTAACGACTAAAGTGTGCCAACCTGAAATCGAATGTTGATATCCCAGCGGAGAGATTGTTGATATTGGCAAAAAAACGGGCAGAATAATGCCAACGAGAAGAAAAGGACTTGTTTTGCATTTCGATAGCAAAAAAAGCAATAGAGTAAATAAAGGGTTCGGTCGATTTTTTTTTACTTTCTCCTCCTTATCGCATCACATTTATGCCGGCCCGGCTGCTGTTGGGACTGAGTGAATAAACATTTGCACTAGTCGAAGAATATTTAAAGAGACGAGCTTCTTCCGAGATTCTTGTCATTACTGTCCTATTTCGTTTTCAATGCTCGGAAATCAGGACTGTAACCAAAAATAACCGTCATAATGCCTTACCTTATTCTGGTGCTATAGATCTTCTTCTTTTTCTGCCGTAACCGTCCTCTAACGTCCCTGACATCTTTTAGAATTCAAAGCTGAGAATAAGAGTATTCAAATTCAGGACGGTGAGGTGGCTGGCCGGCGGGTTGCGTCGGCATCTGTAACGGAATGTTGACGTGAACCTCCCATGAATGCGAAAGGATGAACGTGATGCCTGGAAGGAAAAAGATTTTCCCTTTTTATTTGACTTATGCAAATAAATAATTTTTATCAAGCATAGCAACCGTAATTAGGGTAGGTAAAGCCAAGCGAGGCTCTGAGAAAAAGACAGATATTTTGCAGGAATATATCTTTGAAAATGATAGGGTTATATAAAGTTGTTTGTCGACGAAATAAGTGCGTGATTTGCATTAGGATGATTTCATTTTTTGATTGATTGAGCTGTTATAACGGTTGAGCGCGGTTGGCAGGATATTTGGGTAGTATTGAAGTTCATCCTTTCCAAACAGTTTTTGTGTGGGTTCGATTGCCTTAAAGTTTCTGTCGGACAAGAGTTATTTTTCAATATGCTAAAAATGTTCTATCAATTGTCAAAATGTGGATTGAGACTTTCAAGACTAATAACAATTTTAACTTGTAATTTATTCGGAATAGAAAAAAATACGAATATTTTCTTTTAATTTTTAAAATTACAATGTTGTAACTTGTATGGAGTAAACTGAGATAAAGACCACTTTCATGAAAACCATCAAAGATGGCGCACGCGACATAATACACCCAGAGAAAATTGTGTTTTATTAAAGACAAGTTGCATAATCCGTATGTAATTCTGGGAATGATTTAGCCTTTATGGGACAATGATTGAATCAACATTAAAAATATGAAGTAAATATTAAATTCAATAAAATTTTTCATCGATTCTATGTAAAAATTTCATTCGATAAAAAAAAATTTAAATTTAAAACAAGAAATTTGGGAAATTCAATTTTTTTTTTTTTTTTTTATTCCTCCTCACCTCCTCTCAACTCCATTCCACTTATTGGTATTTGCACTAATTAGGACTTTTTCATTTTAGCAAATTCAATATCAATGAGCATACGAGAAAAAAAATTAAAATTACTCATGAAAAAAACTCGTTACGTGTTAGGTCTCATTTCCTTTTAAGCTCATTTTTCTACTTAAATGATAGTAAATTATTAATTTGTCGATGTGCAAAATTAAATTTTTGTTTGTTTCTACAGTACATCCCAGTCAACTTTTTGTTGGTATAAGGGATTGTACTGATGTTCAATGTACTAAAATATATCGCTTGAACGTACGTTTAAAATTTCAGACGTTTCAAAATAAATATTGTTGTGCTATGTTTATGGTTGTAATATATATTTCTTCAGCATAGATTTAAAAGCTAAAGCATTTGGTGCTGATTTGATCGTTTGTGGTAGCCCGTTGAAGTAGTTAATAGACTGCATAACAGGATCAGTTCGTAGTCGCTCAGTTCTTGGAATAGGAATGGTGTAGTTCTCTGCAGATCTGACTGCATATGAATGTATTTGACTCCTTGTGGTTAAAGTGATATTTGTTTTTAACTCGTTAGTCTTCGCCTTGAAGATGAATTTTGCTCGCTCTAGTAAAATAAGTTGTCGTATCGATAAGGCACCAGCTGATCTATATACTAATATGGTTGATGTTCGAATAGGAATATGATTAATTATTTTAATCGCTTTGGTGATTATTCTTCCAATACGATCGAGGTTTCGTTGAGATGTTTGACTCCAGAGAAGCAATCCATAGCAGACTCGAGAATTTATATTCGCATTAAATAATAGTTTTTTAAGCGCAAGTGGAAGAAAACTTATTCGGTTAATCAAACCAACAATCGGCGTAATTTTTTTAGCAAGGCAGTCAATGTGTCTATCATATTTTAGTTTATCATCTATAATAACTCCCAGGTATTTTATTTCATTGACACGGTTTATTTCTTCATTTCCAATTTGTAGATGAATTTCAATTGGCATTTTATTTTTCTGATGGCAAATCATATAGTTTGTTTTTGAAGCGTTTAACACCAGTTTGTTGCGCAGTAACCAACTTGAATATTTGACGAGATCATTGTTTATCATATTTTGCAGGAGCTCTGGGTCATCACTGGAGTACAACAATAAAGTATCATCTGCAAACATTACAGTTTTGGCACTGAGATTACATTCATTAATATTGTTCACATAAAGCAGAAAGAGCAATGGACCCAAAATAGAGCCTTGAGGAACTCCAATATTAATTGTTTTGAAATTACTTATTTTGTCAAGATTTCTCGTTGATATACTTCGGTTCCGTAGGTAATTACAAATTATATCGTTAGCCTGTTGTGTTATTCCATAGTTCCGCAACCTTCTCAGTAGAATTTCGTGGTTCATGGTATCGAATGCTTTTCTAAGATCCACAGAAATAGCAACGGCGTATTTGCCCTCATCCAACTGTTGGTTGTTTTTCATAAAAAAAAACCATTTGTCGACACTTGGATTCGAACACGGTCCGCCTATGTGCCTCTCTTAAATTTAATTTAACTTACTTGAAACGCAGTGCAAAGAAAAAAAAAATAAATTCTATGAAATAAATTCCTTGTGTTGAAAAAACTATTTTATAGATTCAATGATGTGGCTTACATCTTACTTATAATAAATGTTTAAACAAAGAGTCCATGCAAAATAATCATAGTTCCCATTAAATTTTTATTAGATTCAAAGAATTTGATAAACTTAATTCTCATTCCTTTTCCTTTATTTGCAGATCCAGTGTCGCAATAACCAGCAACAAGTTCATCTACGATTTCGCTTAATCTTGCAAAGAAGGTACGTAATCAAAAATTTCGCCATTTCAAACCTTCTGCCAAAAAATCACATTACCGCAACCACCAATAGTCTCATTCCCGACGGTCACTCTAATTCCCGTCAAAAGATTTCTCTTCCAAAAATGGCACCACCCGCCATCATAACAATCACAAACAACTATTACGTCGAAGAAACTCCAGACACGAAAATGTCAATTTTGAAATATCAAAAATTGATTCGGACCATT
Source organism: Microchrysa polita (assembly GCA_949715475.1). Taxonomy (NCBI): domain Eukaryota; kingdom Metazoa; phylum Arthropoda; class Insecta; order Diptera; family Stratiomyidae; genus Microchrysa; species Microchrysa polita. Next base: position 67,261,031 of record OX454418.1, on the reverse strand, counting down.
TCAAAAGTCTCACATCTCACCTGCCCGTGCCCTTAAAGTATTGACGAATTTTTGACGGACTTTTAAGCATTATTTTCAGAAGACTACAATTAATCCTCAGGCGGGCGCTTTAATCGGATCGGGTGCACTGGATACGCGCCCGGCGGTAATATTGCATTTCAGTACATATCAGAGCCTGTCGCCTTCTAGAGTTCATACTTGTTTAGTTGAACCAGTCAAGAAGGCCCCGATGCAGTAACATACAGTTTGTACGTCTGTGGCTATTGTTGGCTTCCATAAAAAAACAAACAGTCAAGGAATGAAAAATTACCACACCGAGTAAAGTAGTGACGTGAGCCTGTAGCTGCATCGAAACTGAGATTTCCAACGAAAAAGATCCTAGTGTTATATATTTCGATCGAAATACTAAAAAGCACAGCATTAACAATCTTGCCAGCAAAGGGCGACAAACGATTTTCTATTGGACTCAAGACTTGAGTCAACCGAGGTCGGAGCCGACGTAGTCGTCCAGACTTGTCGTGAAGACTCTCCTCAACATGACAAGGATGCGTGCCGGGGCGCTGGCTCATCTATAGATTTTTTTAAAGTAATTAACACCATGGTTTTAACTATTATGCCTTATTTCGTTTAATACAAAAAACTGTTCTTCGCGCTGCTATTCATAATATTTTATTGTAGGATCCATGACGTCGAAGAGCGAGGAAGTGCCTACACCGCAGGTCGAGCAACGCGAAACCATGGAGCGGTATAAAGACCGAGGCAAGGAAGAAGAAGATTCATAATCTTTTACTCGGAATGCTATTTATACACGTTTTTATTTTTATACCCTTCGCTCGGCCCAAAAATCACACACTTGAACCGGCCGGACGGTTGGCCAAAATCGACTCACTTGAGCCGGCCGGTTGGCTTCCAAAAATCGACTGAACTGAGTCGGCCGGTTGGCCTCCCAAACATCAACCCTTTGCTCCAGCCGGTTGGCCTTCCAAAAATCGCCTGACTTTTGTTCCTTTCGGTTGACCTCCCGAAAATCGACTGACCCTTATATACTTTTTTCCGTATATTTTTCTTCGTTTGTGTGACATTCACATTGTGTCCACACAAGCGACCTTCTGTACCAACGTACCAACACATGGTTGCAAGTGTGCACACAGCATCGCCGCCACAGCCCACCAAACAAATTGATTCGCCGGCGATCTGTAGACGATTTGCCGAAACGAGAAATTTGTTCGCCGGCGAACTCCTTTTTAGATCGCAAACAGATTGTCTGAGAAGAATATGGTATCTCTATGGCGAATTGCCCTGGCAAACCGAAACCGATACGCCAATATAATCCGAAAACGATGTGTCGCGGCGAACTGAATACGATACGTATTTTAGACTCCTAAAAATTTTTTTTCATTCCGAAGCTTAAAGTATTTACTTTTACGATTTTTCTATTACGAAGCGTAAATGATTTGCATTGCCCATTCGTAGAAGATGGATATTATTGGCTATTTAATGCCTGTAGCCAATTTTCATCACAATGAAGAAAAGTTTGATTAGAATTTTCGTCGCCGCCGTGAATTATGCTCGAAAGATACGTAGATTATTCGCCATGATGAAGAAAGTTCGTACTGACTTAGAATATTCTTCATCATGGTGTACTATTTACGTAAAATCTGACGATAGTTCGTCAAGTCGAAGCAAACTCGAATCAGACTTTTGTTCATTGTGGTGAAAGTTCGCCAAATTGTTTGGTGGGAGAATGCGAAGAGTATAAGCGTACAAACAAACAAAATTATATTTGTATGACTCTGCTGCGTGGTGGTTCCAGAAATGTAGTGTAAATCACGCGTTCGGTTTGTGCGGTGCGAAGATATACTTTTTGAATTGTGCCTGTGACTGACTTTACGAAATAAATCGGTCTTGCTTAGAACCAATAGTTTAAGTAAGCAATGAAAAACAGTCTTTGTTAGGACCAGTATTTCAAGCACCCCAAACCATCCTTCTATGGCCACACAAAAAAAGTCAGCCGATCATACCCACGAGCGCGTACCAAACACTACAACGCTCTTCGCCACATGTTACATACTTTTATATTGGATCGTGAAATAAACGGAATAGGGTTTTGTATCGAAAAGCATATTTCTGACAACTCGCCTTTACATGCATGCAGCTTTGATTTTTAATTTTTAATATGATTTATTGATAAAACTCTTCCACATCAAATAAACCCATAAAAAGAAATCGACTCGTGTCAAACCACGTGATCTAGGGCGAATTCACATAACCGAAAAGAAATGTCTTATTCAAGAATTTAATTGTTTCACATGCTATATGGCTCTGGCTCTGCATTTGAAATAACTGTACATATTCCCCTCATAATTATCATATAATTAAGTGGAGAAAGACGTACCTACATTGGGAAGTCGTAATATCAGCAACAAAATTCAGCCGATTCCATGCAAAGTAGTCATGGAGAACTACAACACAAAAGAGGCCATTTTTGTTCGAAGAGTTAAAAAGAGCCCGGATTTTCGTGCAGTAAAAAATTTAAAAACGTTCAGTAAAAGTCCCGAAACGTGCACGATTTTGTGCAATATAAATGCCCGGGTGTGAATTTTTCATGCATTATGAAAAAAGTTATATTTTTAGGGTTTTAGTAGGTCGGGCTTCGGAGCAATGGATGCAGGAAAAGCGTTGAAAAAACTAAGACTTGATCTAAAAAGTAAAATAATTTTTTGTTAAATCCGGGACAATTTCAATATTTCAACCGAACATAAACTTCTCTTCTTCTGCGGATAAAATGCTAGATTAGCTCATTTAAATATGGCACCCGAAATCCATGGCCGGTTTTTGTTTAGGAGCCATCGCACAACCTTTGGGCTTATCCAATTCGTGAATCCATCGACTTCAAAGGGGCAGATTTTCCTATATGTTTTTAAGTTTAGTTAACGACTAGATTAACATATTAAAATGCACTCTAAAAACAACAACTGCAAAATTGTATAAAAATCAACTGGCTTTTTATGAAATTTCCACAAAGTGCATCACTTTGTTTGTTTTATTGTTTTTTTTTTTTCACATGTGTTTTCTTTCTCAATACTTTCATTCTCTTTTCTGGTCTATCCAAAAATTCTGCACATTGCATGCGTGGAGAGTTTTGACATTTTCATGTCTTGACTCTGGCACATAAATTCGAAAAGCGTCACGAAAATCATAACGAAAAAGCGTTACGTTTTTGGCATTACAGGTACCCTGTGAGTTTTGGGTGCCATTCCAGGTTCAACGGAAGTTGTGCTAGTGTTTGGTGCCATTCAAGGTTCAACAGAGGTTGGGCTTGGGTTCAATTTACGTTCAACTTGAGTTCAACTTGGGTTCAACTTGGGTTCAACTTGAATTCAACTCGAATTCAACTCGAATTCAACTTGAATTCAACTTTCAACTTAGGTTCATTTCACTTTCAACTTTCGTTCAACTTTTGTTGAACGACCCAAAAAGTGTTACTTTCAACTAAGGTTCAACCAACTCACGTTCAACTTTCGTTCAACTTTTGTCGAACGATCCAAAAAGTGTAACTTTAAACTTAGGTTCAACTCACGTTCAACTTTCGTTCAACTTTTGTTCAACGACCCAACAAGTGTAACTTTCAACTTAGGTTCAACTAACGTTCAACTTTCGTTCAACTTTTGATGAACGACCCAAAAAGTGTTACTTTCAACTTAGGTTCAACTTTCGTTCAACTTTTGTTGAACGACCCAAAAAGTGTAACTTTCAACTTAGGTTCAACTCACGATCAACTTTCGTTCAACTTTTGTTGAACGACCCAAAAAGTGTAACTTTCAACTTAGGTTCAACTCACGTTCAACTTTCGTTCAACTTTTGTTGAACGACCCAAAAAGTGTACCTTTCAACTTAGGTTCAACTCACGTTCAACTTTCGTTCAACTTTTGTTGAACGACCCAAAAAGAGTCAAATTGGAAAAGCAAATCGTCACGAAATAATGTATAAATCATTTCGAGGTTGCATCAGTACTGTACATTAGCATTTGTTGAAAACATGAAAATGTCCCACTGAGTTGCGGACTTGTACGCAAACTGTTCCTGGGAATTTCATACAAATTTCAATTTAGTTTTTTCATCTTTTTTGTTTGTTTTTTGTTTCTTATGTTTTTTGGTGTTTATTTTCGGAGTTTATCCGAAAATTAGCTAATAACTTTGAAACTGTACATTTCTTCAAAAAGCTGTATAATGTCCATTTTTAGAAGTTAAGCTTTAGAAGTTAGATTTGAGGGATCGGTATTTCTTTAACTTAATTAAGTACTGAAATTATTATACCCTTCGCTTTCTAAGCCAAAAGGGTATATATATGATCAGTATGACGATGGGAGTCGATTGGGCGAAGTCCGTTTGCCTGTCTGTCCGTCTGTTGCTACGTGTTTTACTCGGCCAATTTAAAAGCTATGAAGCTAAAATTTTGCACAAACGCTTCTTTTTGCTGCAGGCAGTTTGTATGTTTGAATCGGTAAAATCAGACAATGGTGTCGTGGGGCTGCCATACAAACCCAACCCCCAAAATAAGGTTCTTTCAAGAAAAACTTTTTTATTTGTGCACCAATTTCAACCAAATTTCAGATAAATGTGTTTCCAATGATAACTTTAAACATATTTAACCCTCAGATGACCGACAACTTTTCCAACGGTTAAAGCCCAACAATGTCCCCAGGGACCTACACTATACAATGATGCTTATAACAGTTTTATCTGTGATTATTAACTGAATTATCATTTTTTTGGGTTGAATATTCAATGCTTAGCAGTATAAAATATAGTAAGCAGTTTTAATGAAAGAATATACAATTTATTTCCTTTTTTATATTTATATACATAAGAGTAGTAAACAAAGTGCTAGGTACTCCCGAAACCGGTCCTTTAAGAAATCACATGGCACAAACGTTTTGTTGCTTCAAACTGTCTCAATAAAGGCCAGCTTTCTGGATTTAACCCTTCGTTAGGCGCGCACCCATTTGTCACGTGGTTAGGCGCGCGGGCTACAATTGTAGCCCAAATTTAAAATTATATAAAAAATATTGTTCAATTTTATTTATTTTTTCTTGCTCGGTCTGTGGTCTCTTGATTACTGTACAGATTAAAAAATATAAAATCTTTAATTTTTTATTAAAATATATATAATAAAAGAGGGCAAAATGCAGATTAGTCCTATTTTTAGTCTTTTTTGACATTAACTTACTTAGGTGAACAGAATAGTTATTTTTCAAAATGAAAACCCCAAAAAAGTTTATATTCTCAGAAATCAACAAAAAGTCTTCGAAATGGAACACTGAGCGAGAGAATGCAGTTAAAAATGCCCAGTTTGTGGAATTCCAAACTTAGCCCATTTTTGGATACCCAATACTCACAGTTTTTTAAACTGGGAGTACAGTTTCTTGTTAGAAAGCTAAATATATAGTGAGTTAAACTGATTGAATTTTACTCACAATATTCATATTAACTGTTCTCGCAATATTTACGCTAGAACTGATAAAAATTTCACCCAGAAGCTAAGTAATGTTAGTAACAGGTAACATATCCACGCTGACTATGACTTTGACTTCAACTCCAGGTTTTTCGTTAAAATAGTAATCTAATTTTTGTACATTTATCCTGAAACCCTTTTTTTTTTTGTCAAACATTTTACTGTTCCTATTTTCTACAATGTTTTATAATAATATTTTTATTTTAATGGATATCTATGAGTGCCAAAAAAGTAACACGATTGGGCGCACGGGCTACACTTGTAGCCCAGTATACTTTGATCGCAAAAAAATATTAGTTTCTAGGTTCAATAAATATCAAAAATATTCTTATTCGATTAAGAAGCAACATTTTAACAGCTACTGAGCAGTTCGAATGAATTCGGTTTATATCCTGAAAATGATCGCCATTGTAGCCCGCGCGCCCACTGAAGGGTTAAGCTGCAATGCCAACTCCAATGTCGTGAAAAAAATATCGGCGTATATAATTCGTCGACTTCTATCATAGCGATGAGCCAACCCTAAGACCACTTTTTCTCCCTGGGTGGTTTGCCGTTCTCCACCAGGCTGTTTTCCACTGTAAATTATCCCTTTTAAGGGGTAATACGATTTTGCATCGCAAAGCCACCATATGCTGATACCGTATTTTGCTGGCTTTGTCAGTATGTACTGCGTGAAGTGAGTTCAGCCTCGAAAGGGGAACAATTGCTCGTCTACAGTCATGGACTCGTCTGGTGGTCTCCAAACTGACTATTACCATGGTCCAGATGTCGTCTGTTGGAGCAGTCTTGCTTTCCTGAAGCCTCGTCTCCCGAGTATTGCTATTATCAAGTCGAATCATTCTGTTTATTGCTTTGAAGCGATTTTTGGCCATGGCTGTTTTATATAGAGGCAAATGTGTATCGCTCCATAATTCTTTTAGAGGCTCCTAATTCGAATGATGGCCACCCGAATGGAGCGAAATCTCTATATAAGCGTGAAATTCATTGAGGGCCAAGAGAGTCCATTGCCTTGGTTTTGCATTTGGGTTTTTGGAATTTCACTTTGCTGCGCTTTCATTCCCTTTCCTATTTGTCTCGCGGGCGCGGATAATGATGTAGGCGATCTTATCAGTGATGATTGACTTGAGGATTCCTAAAGGATCAGCAACAGTTCCAACAGCAGGCCCTGGACGACATTGGCTATAGTTTACGACGTTATGAGTTCGAATGCGGCCACTAGCTGGTGGACTAGCGTACCACTTCTGGAAATAAAATGAGGCCCATCATTAGGAATTGCTGGTGCAAAGGCTGTAGGGTTTTCAAACAGGTATTTCATCTTCCGATGAATCTGAATAATCTACCACTTCAACCTGCGAAATATACTAATCATCAGTGTACTAATCGGCAAAGGGATCATTTTCATCATCCTGTTCCAAGTATCTGGTCAAATACTCCACGGCTGCATCTTGGTCAGTGGCAGTCAGGCATTGAAAACGCGTTCGCCGGTTTGTCACCAGGTCTATTTTATCCCATGCACTAATTTTTTCCAATAGTTATTACTTTCTTACAACGGCTTTGATATTGAGGGAGCTTTTAGCGCTATAGTGCGTTGTAATAGTAGCATACACAGAACTCAATCAATGCAGATGCAACGAGGTTTTCTTTATATACCTTAATCACAAGAATTTCCCAGAATTCAACGGTTCTTAGAAACAAAATCGAATTGGTAAAATCCCATGTGTAGCCATTACGAACACACAAATAACAAAAGCTGCGACTGATTACAAGAAAATGTAGCGACGATTTTTGTTTTTATTACCTTTTTCAATTGAATTTGCCAGAAACTAATGGTTTTTACCAATAAAATTGAAATGAAAAACTTCTTATCGTTCTCACTTCCAATGAATTCGCAATTAACGTGTAAGCAATTGCTCTTAATACATGAAGGTCCCAGTGGACCTAGTTGGGCTTCACCGCCATATACCACTTTTGCTGGCTAGTTATGACAGAAAATTGTAAGGAAATAATTGGAAACACATTGCATTTGCTTCTAAACATATTGATTGGAGAAATCAAGGGAGCTGAGCAAGTTCGATTGAACCATATTCAAATGGCTCAAAATTGAAAACGCCATAGGTCCCCAGGGACCTTGTTGGTCATCTAAGGGTTAAGAACGGATCAAATCGGACCATGGGGTCATGGGGCCGCCATACAAACTCAACCCTCCAAATAAATTCTTCTAGGAAAAACTATTTATTTGTGCACCAATTTCAACTAAATTCCATACAAATGTATTTCTATTGATGTTACAAAACATATGTAAGAATGGATCAAATCGGACCATGGGGTCATGGGGCTTGCATATAATCCCAGCCCTCAATTCGATTCTGCAGAATGACAGTTTTCTTTCTGCACAAATTCCAATCAAACCTTACTTATAAATTTGTCTATATCGAAGCTAAAAAATGTAGGTAAAAACAGATAGAATCCTACAAGCTACGCCCCTCCCCCTTTCTAAGATTTTTTTTTTTTTTTAATTGTGCACCCATGCTAACCACCACGTACACAAATATTGTTCTATCGACGTCGCGTAACTTATGCACAAATTGAAGGAATCAGATGGGAGGTTTATGCAGCTGCCGCGGAAATCGCACAACCACAAATCAACTTCTCTTCTTCTGAGTACCGTATAGCCCCATGTGGGGCCATAGTGCGTTAACTCAGCCGTATATAGGCAATTTCGAGTCAACGTTACATTGCATATTATTTCGGAGTGTATATACACTACGCGACAAATGCTTAGGTTCACTCATATTTCCTTCCATGAAGCGGTAAAATAAAATCTTACCGGTTTAAGAAATGTTATTTTCTGAACTATTAAATATCACAAACAAAATGAATAAAATGAATCCCCACAGGACATTTTCCTTAAATTACAGTAATTTATTTCATTCAAAGAGTCAATTTGCAGTGCGACAATTGCTTAGGTTCAGGGATGATTTTACCGTTTTACATAATGTTTTCGCTAAAAAATATTTCAGAAAAGTATGAAAGAGGATAAATACGACAAAACAAGAACATTTTTTTTAATTTAATAGTGTGTATTTCCGCCATTTTTATTTATAATTTCATAAAGCCTGCGAGGCAGGTAAGTGTATAATGAATGCAGCACGGATATAGGTATTTTAGACCAAGCTGTCTTAATTCGATTAATTACCTCTTCATTAGAGTCGTACTGTTTAACACTACTGTAAACCTCCCGAACAAGCCACCCCCAAACGATTAATGCCAGGGGAGATTGGCACCGAGTCTAACAAAGTCACATTTTCCGCCTCAATAAACGATTTAACCACCCTCGCTGTATGAATTGGGGCAAGATCATGTTGCAATATCTAAGGATCGCCTCCGTGAATGACATTAATCTTAGTGATTTCCTCTTCTAAGAGCTGTTTATAAGATGAATCCGTTTGATGACCAAGTCGATAGTTCGAGGATATGATATTGCTCCCCATACCATAACGGAACCTATTCGGGAGTGATGGCGTGACAGGTACATAGGTTCCTTCCTAAAATCATGATAATAGTAGGAGAACCCATCTGGACCGTCCAAACAAAACCGTTTTTAATCGGTAAATATTACCTGCCTTCATTGTGATGTCCAGTTCATGAATCTTGAGGCGAATTCCAGGCGCTGTAGGCGATGTTGCGGGGTTAAGGCTGGTTTTTTCTTTAACCGTAAACGTTTCAAACAAGATGACGATCTAAGAACTCGTTGGATGGTCCTTACACTTGCTGATAACACCAAAATCTCCCCAAGCTTACGCGCAGTAAGGGGCGAATTCGAAGCTTCTCTTAAGAGACTTCGCCTTGATGCACCGGAAATCGCTTTTTTTCTGCCTCCTGCGTATCGTCGGCCATAATTTCCACTATCTCGTATAAAATTATTAAGGTTCAAGCTCCGCTGAATCCGTATTGCAATTTGTCGGTTTGAATATCCTTCTTGCTTTAGTATGGAAATTGTCGCCTTTTCCTTGGCAGAAAATTGCTTTCCTTTTGACATTATCCACTATATGACTCACAGAGTACAACGCGAAAAAAAATTTTCCACAAACACTTCTCACCACGACGAGACAACTCTTTAAAGTAAGTGAACCCACACAATTGTCGCAGCGGAAATTGCGATTTTCATCTTAAAAAATTCCGCTAGGTATGCGAGTTGCTTGATAGAATTGCAATATTTACTAAAATAACCGTTAATTGAGAGAGCATTGTTTAAAAATTATATCCGATCAGAGTACATAGAAATTATATCATTTTAAAGCAAATATCCATGAACCTAAGCATTTGTCGAGCAGTGTATAATGTTGCAAGCACTATAATATTTCCTATCCGCACATGTACGGAAATTTTGGACCACGCCGAGATTCGATCTCCGCACCTCAAGCTAGATTACTAGCATCGTAGAGTTCCACTCAACCAAGGGAGCAACAGAACGTGTTAAAAATCAACTTACAAGAATTATTTAAAAACGGATGGAATCGGAACATAGTACACTGCAATTTAAGCTGCGAATCATTCTGTATAATATTCAACACTCTTGTTTTCTTTCTTTTTCAATTATAATTCCGTGTCCCATTTCAATCCATTTTCCGAATGACAAGAAAAAAGGAGCGATCTCTTTGTAAATTATTATTATCTGTTCTGGCGAAAATATTATCATTTCTGCGCCTTAATGAAAAATAACGGAGCGCAGGATATTTTCATCATCGTTCTTGTTTTTTCCTTTCTTTTGCTAACAACGAAGCAAAATCCTTTGTTGTGAATCGTCTTTTGTTGATTGTTTATCCATTCCTAGAGTCGACTTGTTTATCGACATTTTATGATGAATGCAACATGCTTCAGTTTTTTTCGCTCCTGATGCTAATAATACATAATTACGAAATGGATGAATGACGAGGAGTCCGGTCGTTCGAAATTGATTGGAAATATCTACCTAAAGTCGAGGAAGAAAAAATAACAGGGGCTAAGAATATTAGCGGTAGATGGCCGTTATAGTTACGATTGAGAATTAAAGTGCCAAGAAATTATGAAGTCGGTGCAGTTTTTGAAGAAATATTTGTGACCTGCTTGCTACAATTATAAACATTTATTAGCAAAAGTTTTCTTGACAGGATTTTCGACTCGACAGAACTGAATTGAGGAGGTATCAAGCCGGTTTCTAGTATTAAAATATTTTTTTTACTATGACTATGACTGACGGTTTTTAGAATATGCATGCCTAAAATATGGTTTTCATTAGTCAAATTAGCCTGTTTCCAGTGGCCAATCACAGGCCTTCTACTGATTATACCTACTTTTCATTTTACCGTGGTGATTTTTCAATACTAGGACAAACTCTATGGCCTCTTATTGATTCGCCATCAACTCTCCTCATCACATCGTCTGGCTATTTTCATAAATTTTCTCTTGTCACCAAACGAACTATGCTATGCGAATCGACATCTCAATTGGAAATTCGCAGAAAAAAGTTCTGGTCGTGACTGAAATAGGATTATGGGAAAAACGAAAAAAATACAGAAAACACGAATAAGGCTAAGAAAATTCGATAGAGAAAAATCCTACACAAAAAAAAACTATAGGCAGGACATACACACATACAACTGTGAATTGTGAAACAGCCGCATAGAACGGGGGAGACAAAAGCGTCCGAACTTTTGGTTCATTTTCGTTGCCTTGTCTTATAACGTGCTTGGGTTTGTTAATGAGGTGTTCATTTTTAGTAAGTGGCCGCATGGAAGCGATTATTATGGATAAAGGATCGTTCCGCTAAAAATTGGATTAGGTCGTAACGATCTCATTGGCTTTCTTCATGCTATTTATATTCAAGCTAACGTCGACAGACGGCTCGTGGCCCCCAGGCTATAGTAGTATTCTATGAGTAGCTGCGGATATTTTTCCGGACTTTTCCATTTTATCTATGTAGAAAAGTAGATTTTTGTTATTTTTGGTGGAAACTTTCATTTGGTCTGAAAGTCATGTTTTTATAGAGTAGCGGAGCAAATACGCGTCTTCGAGTTTTTTTCCTCTATTCGATCGTGATTGGAAATGTAATGGTTGAGTCCACGAACAGGACTCTGCAATACGTTTTAATGTTGCGTAACTATTTCGAATATTTGATTCTTAGTTATATACCGGAAAATTAATATTTCCATTCGTTGATGATTGATGTTTTGAATGACTAATAAACGAAAATTTGGAAACCCATTTTGGTGGGTAGGAAAGAATTACTTTCTAATCACACTTCTGTGTGGATGGATATACAAGTTTTTTTTGTGATTAATTATATAAGTTAACTATACAAATAACTTTAATTTGAGATCTCTTGGACGTTTAGAGCAGCCTTGCTTTTGGCATCTTTCGTGAGGTGGAACACTCGGGAATGGGATAGACTGGAGCGGTCAAATGTGTAAGATCTTTCTGACAAGAAAAGATTCATATACGCAACAAACTTAACCCTTAACTACATTCGTGGGGGACTAGGGTCCCCCAAGGTGAACATTTATAGACTTATCTCAAATGTTTTAAATTTGATGCGGTTCTACTTTCGCGTATTCGTAGCACTACCTTAGAGCTTGCAAACAGAGAAAAATCGCAGGACTGCAACTTATAGGTTAGAAGCTGTAAGCTCTTGGGGGACTTAGGTCCCCCACGAATGTACTTACGTAAGTTAAATTTTTTTGAACTTCCGATATATTTGCAATTTTTTTCTTGTATTTTGCAGTTTTTATTAGAATTTGACATTATAGTAAATAGAAAATATATTTTACTATTCCAATGGAAGTGAAATCACGACGACTTTTGCAAAATCTTTCAATTTGATGGACTAGGGCCGGAGGTCGCACCAAGTATGGCTTCGGATCATCAGAATCAAATGCAATCTCTATTTTTCGATCTTTTGAGTCCAGAACAGTTTCTTATATTTTAAGAATTGCAGATAACGAGGAAGAATAACAGGTGGTAGCTGTTATGGCAGAACGACTGTACCAATTTCTAAGGAAAAATTCATGACAAACTGGCCCTTTTTTTCCGCTTGTGATTTTCAAGTCTGTTAACTATGTTTAAAATTATAGTTATATTTTTCATTCCTTATTATGTGAACAACGTAAAAAGCCGATTAGCTTTTTTGTGGAATAACATTTGAATTTTGACTCGACGTTTGAAGTATGCACTGAAAGTGTACCATGCGAAATGGCCACTTTCTATAATTAAAGCTTCAAACTTTACATGAAGCTTTCAACTCTTTCAAAAATGATATTTTTGCATTTAATACACGTCTATGATTTGTTTTAGATTAGGAGTTGGCATCATTTCCAAAATTAAATGTATTAAAAATGGTAATGGTAATGGGGGACCTGGGTCCCCCACGAGTGTATATGTGTAGGCCAAAAATAGCGAGTGTAGCTGAGGGTTAACTCTCTATGCACAGAAATGCTCCACAAGTCAATTAACTACTGAGGCTGACGATGAAATCTTGGGGAATGGCGCTCCTTTCCTCTTCTATTACGATTCGCAGCTCTGGAAGCGTTGTTGGAGCAGAAACGCGGGCTCGAATCTGACGTTTCAATTTATCCCATAAGTGCTCTATTGGATTCAAGTCTGGGCTTCGAGCTGGCCAGTCCATCGTAGGAATACCGACGTCCTGCAGATACTGGGTAATCACATGAGCAACATGCGGCCGTACATTATCCTGCATCAACAGGATATTATGGCCGATATAATCTGCGTAAGGTGCCACATGGACTGCAAGGATTTCTGTACCGATGTGAAGTCAATCCACGTGTACTGCCCGTCGGTTCGATGAAAACTAACGTCCGTACCTCCGGTTAGTGAGATGCCGTCCCAGACCATTAAGGATCATCCCCCATAAGCAACATATTCAGCGATGCAACACTGAAAATAACGTTCTTCATCGACGATATACTCTCTGACGTCGATCATTCTGATATAGACCCACCCTGTGGTCTCATCAGTAAAGAGCACCCCACCCCACTCTTCTAACGTCCAATCTCTATGCTCTCGAGCGAATTCAAATCGTGCTCGACGGCGGGCTACCGTTAATTTTGGACCTGTTGCAGCTCTTCTTTTAGCAAGGTTCCGTTCAGCAAGTCACCTTCTGACGGTAGAAGAATTTATGGCCACTTGGTGTTCGTCACGCAGGTTTCGTTGGATTTGAACTGCGATGAGGCGACGATTTCTCAGACCAGTGAGTTGGATATAGGGATCTTCTGCTGCTGATGTAGCCCTTGTTCTGCCTGAACCTGGACGACGATCGAATGTTCCAGTCTCTAAGTAACGTATGTAAGCTCTTTGCACTGACGATCTGCCGATTTGAAGTCTTCGAGCGACCTCACGTTGCCTAAAGCCTGCTTGAAGTAGTGCTACAGCTTGAGCTGCTTTCTCAGGTGTCGTATCCATTATTGACTGACAAAAGTGGTAAAAATGCACGCATCTAACCAAGCCTAGAATATCAACTAAAGAAATCATAAAAAATATCCAACTACTCTCACTGCCGAAACAACGTAACGGTAAGCGCGAACTCTAATCAAAACAAATCGTTAGCATTGTGTTTATTGCTTGATTGTAATGTGAGTTAACGGTATTTCAGATAAAAATCATAATCATTTAAATTGCCATTAAACGCACTTTTTGTAGATATAACCTTGATAGTTGTAAGTTTCATACTTTTTGAGAAAATTAAATTTGAGTTCGAAAGTGGCCCGATTTTTGCGAAGCCGAGTGTATGTAATGCAATCGAATGATTACACTGCTGACTCCCACAAGACTGGACCTGTCTCCTACTCTACGGTCAGAAGGTATTCTAATAGTATAATACACTGTAACTATAGCCGCAACATAAGACAGACCCTTGGAAATTTAAAGAGAGTGGAGTTATTCCACATACTACTATAACCATAAGGGATATTAACAGCAAATAATTTCGCAAATTTCCTTTTTTGAAACAGTTATTTCTCTGTAAATTTCCGGTCCATCATAACTATAGCCGCACTCGGAATTTGTATGGTATAAACTGTTTAAAAGTTGGAGATTGAGGAAATTAATAACGGGGGAGATCTTTTTTCGAATAAAATAGACCCTGAGGGATTGTTCTGTGTATTTTTCACGAACGAATTTTAACAGTTTTTCGAGTTTTTTGCTTATTAACCTCTTACCTTCGATAACCGCTACTTTCACATAAAAAACTCTTTAAAATCGTGATTTTTTTTCAAATTTTACTTAATATTGTTTTTCGAAGATTTGTAACATTGGAACCAACATTAAGTAGGTACTACGATTGGTGAAATATGATCCAATATGTTGCTTCAAAGTCCTTATGTATCCTATTCTCTGTATAAAATAGAAGCAGTTTATCATCAGGATAATCCTACCAAATGTTTCCTGTGCTGGAAGTGCCGAAATCAACAACTGTTTTATAAGAAGACTATCCAGGTCAATACTTTTAATGAGCGCCTGTCGGATTTTCATAGATCTCAATACACATTTTAGGGAGAGTTTCTTAATAGTGTTAAGAAGGGTTGTTTATGCATTTAACCTTCAAGCGGGCGCGCTTTCTTGTGACATTACCGGGCGCGCGGCGGTAATTTAGCGCCCTCGTCTTTTCCCCTCCATTTGCGCTCAACCGTACAACTTCCATTCTCATAGGTAATTATGATAAATTGAAAGAATAGCATGTCCCAAATAAGTTATCTTCATAAAAAGTATTATCTGGTGAACAATAAAACAAGTTCAGCAGTTTTAGCGAAGCATGTCACTTCAGTGATATTACACCAGAGCACATACATTTTGAGCACAACTATATATCAAAATATACAATCCCCGAACGTTTGATGACCGCTGGAAAGGTATAATAAGGTAAAATTTACCCAAACTTGTATTGTATCGTATCTATAACAGTATGCCTTAAGAACACATACTTATCCCACCTCGATCCGGCAAACGGGGGAAAAGCTATGCGTGTTTATATTATCAGGGCAGTAAATTACCGCCCGCGCGCCCGCTTGAAGGTTAAAAGTTGATGTAACCACCTGTAATAGAGTACAAAATTCTCTAGAATATCCTGACCAAAAACTGTTTTTCTTTTAATAATTTGAATCCAAACCTTGTAGAAGACATGACTGATAACGGATTTTGAGCAAGAGATTGCTTCATCTCTCAAAATTATTACATTTCAAGAAGGTTACAATGTAAACAAAACAAAAACGGGGTGGCCCTCCTTTATCAAAAGCAGACAGGAAGATCTTTAAGAAACATTATTACGTAAAATTCATAAAAAAACCAATTTGAAAGAGTTTTCTATGAAAAAAAAAGGTTACTGAGTGGTCAATAAGCAAAAAAACGAAAACCGTTATAATTATTTATATAGAAATAAACAAAAAAAATCCGTCAAAGTCAACTTTATCTAAACAAGACTTTTCGCGTTATAAATTTCCGCTTTCTAATCAGTTATGACGGACCAGAAATTTAGTTTTTCCTTCATAGAAGAATAACGGTTTAAAATAAAATGACTTTTTTGTGAAATTGTTTGTTTTATTAATATTCCTTAAGTTTATAGTATTTGGAATAACTGTGCTCTCTCTCAATTTCCAAGGATCAGTTCGTTTTATGGTGCGGCTATAGTTATGACAGGCAGTGTTTATGTGTACTATAAAGGGGATGCTTGATCGGTGATGATAGGATGGTTTCGAAACTCAAATACCTATCCGACAAAGTATTAGGCCAGTCAATGAGTGCTAAAAAGAGGTGACTATTTTCGACATGATACTACATAACATCCCGAACCTGGGAGATGAACTAACGGGAGGGCCTTTTGAGTTCGCATTGATGCACCTTTTACGAAGGAGAATTTTCTTCGACTGCTGATGTTTGGGACCGATGGCCAGTACAGCAAGTCCCTGGCCCTTCTAAGACACCGTGAAGGGAATTTTAACTCTTTTTCTGAGCTGACACGCATATGTATGGTGAGGTTACGCTAGGTAATGGGATCGCCGAAAGTGAGACCAGCGCACTTAGACCAGTAATCGGTCAATTGTGATACCGCCAATGAGAGCCTTAAAATTCAAATATTTGTTTGGAACCAGCGTGTGCTGGCAATATATTTATTGATTTGTATTGGGCTCACATCTCTGAGATTATCCAGATCGTAAAAGTACCTACAACCAAGAAACCTTAAACGTTTCTCAGCCGAGCAATCACAGAGAAGATGATGTACACTCTCCTCTTCCTCTTGATCCTCACAGCTTCTGCAGAAGTCGTTGTAAGGAATTTTGAGTCTCCTGGCTCCACCAATAGGACAATGCCCCGTTATAACCCCGACCACACTGCCAATATGCATCCGGTCCAATGACAATAGCATTGTAGAGCGGATAAAATCTAATTTTGTCCAGATCATCTTCGTTGTAGTACAAGTGCTACCACTGATCCATCTGGCGTTGGTTCTGCGCTCAGAATCTGCTGTAATTGCAAATTTGCAGTTGATAATTGGTGGTTAAAGGTTTCCGCGGTCGACTTCAACTCTACCAACTGAAGCACTAGCTAGATGGTCCGCACAGCAGATGCCTGCAACTCCACAGTGACCCGGTATCCAGCATAGTGTTATGTTAAAAAAGCGACCCATCTTTCTAAGAAGAAGGCGGAACTTTTCAACAGTTCTTGATG
This sequence comes from Microchrysa polita, assembly GCA_949715475.1. Taxonomy (NCBI): domain Eukaryota; kingdom Metazoa; phylum Arthropoda; class Insecta; order Diptera; family Stratiomyidae; genus Microchrysa; species Microchrysa polita. The sequence continues at coordinate 67,243,805 of OX454418.1, read as the reverse complement.
TGATCAGTACCGACTCGAGTGATCGAATTTCAGCCTGACTGTCAGCATACAGAGTGACGTCCCTTTCAGTTACGACGTGACTACCCAACCAAATTAGAGACTCCATAATCGCAGAGACCTCCGCTTGGAGGACAATAGAGAAATCAGGGAGACGAAGAGACGGACGTACATATTCCAGTTGTTCCGAGTAAATTCCAATACCAACTCCTGCGTTGTTCTTTGAACCATCAGTGTAAATAGAGATATATCCACTTTCCGGGGGCATATCATTACCCCATTGCAGTGGCGTGCAGTGACATTTATCAATGGGGATGCGGCGGAATGGGGGTTACTCAAATGTACATATATTTTAAAATATCGCCTTTTGACAGGCAAAAGTAAGTAGAAAATATCAGTAGTTCATTGACGATTCCCAAGCACTTTCTTGTAATATAAGCTTATCCGTATTATAAAAGGAGTTTTTCTAATTATGCCCATTATCCATGAATGATTGATCAACTTACTTGTTGTTTAGCCATACAACATTAAATTGATATAAAAAATGGAATGTCGAGGTGGTCACAATCACAATGTTACAGTCAAATGTTAACGGTTTGAATTATTAACTTGTTCATCCCTCGATTGAAATCCATTGATGCTGTGAATATATGCTTTAAACAAGACAATTTCTTTTACCATGCCAGCAGAGTATACAAATTAAAAGAGAGTCATCTTTCAAATTAATCTAAATTTTTAAATATTGAAGACACTTTTCTAAATGTACTTGATATAAATTTAAAGTTGTATGGCTCTTAAAAAAAACACTATTTCGAATGTGACAAACATATTTAAGTAGCTAAAAATTCGAAGTTTGTTATACTTTTGAATATTGATGATTCATTGATGTACTCTTCTTACAATTTATAAGTTAGTAGTTCTTTAACTTTTTATTTGATTCAGCCATTTCAATAAAAGGTGGAAAAATAAACTCGATAGATTTGATGTTAGGAAATCGCTAGGAGAAAAGTTTGTTTCAACGTATCTATGTCCCAGTTGACAGATTAAGCAATTAATTGACAATCTGTCAACTTGTATGGAAAATGACTGAAAAGTGTGGATCGACCTTTGCACAGAGATGTCTGGAACCACCATTTCCTAGATGGAACCAATATTTGCTTAATGGAACCAATATTTCCTGAATATCTTTCATTTCTGAAAAGTGAAAACCTTTTTTTTTAACTCTAAAAACTGATTATTTGAATGCACAATTTTGTAATCAAATGATGTATTAAATTTGCAAAAAAAAATTTCGAGATAAAATTTAAAATAACATCAAGAAAGTTAATGAAAGCTGCAGCAACATTTGAATAACTTTCTTGATTTTATTTTGATTGCAACATTTATCTCGATTTTTTTTTAAATTTATTAATTCTAATACAAAATTTTGCATTAAGAAAATTAATTTTTAGAGTTGTAAAGCGTCTAATATTATATGATATTCATTCACTAAACGTGAACGTACATTATTATGCAACTGAAGTGAATGATATAACGAAATCACTTACAGATGCGTTCAGTCTATTTTACCACGAGCGGTTCCCTTCAGCATTCTTCTCCTTTTTTTCTTGCTTGCAATCATTCTTCTCTTCTTACCAACATGATAGTGATTGAACTCCACAGTCGTGCTCAATTTTCGTTCTTCTCTCACTCGTGTTCGAACAACCCACAGCACATTTGGCTTGGATGCGTGTCGTGTATAGGACTGGTCTACGCATCCACTTAATGGTACGGAGAGCACAATGAGCATGTGGCGTGTCGACTTAAATATGACTGGAATGGATTAACTACTGAAGGAAGGTTTATTTCCGCATCCAGTGCAAAAGGCTAGTACACAGAAAGACTGATTATGGATCAAGCAAGTACATAGGCAGTCGTAGATTACTATGTACATATGAGTGCAAAATATAAGCGCTGGCGTTTTATCGGTGATTACATAATGGGTACGTTTATAACATTTGGGTTAAACCAACTTAGTTCTGTGGATCATATTAGGGAGTACATTTTATGTAAATACATTACGTCATGTAGATGTATGTTATTAAAATTTAAATGAAAAAATAAAACTGTATGCATACATTATTAGGAAATTTTAGGGGATGCGCCGCATCTATGGACTGCACGCCACTGCCCCATTGATATCTCGACGGAATCAATGTATTGTAGTGTTTACCAAAAGAAGTGTAATCAGTCTCCAAAAGTAGCGTAAAGTTACCCAGTATTGTTAAGTGCCCATAATCTAGTGCTCTCGATAGGGCAGCTTCCCGTAAGCGTATTTGCAGCAAGTCGTTGTCCAAGATTTCCAATGGGAGCACACCCAGCACCATATCTAATCCGGCGAAAGGCTCCGGTTATAATCGGTAAAATCGAACTATGGGGTAATGGGGTTGCCATACAAACCCAACCCCCCATTTTGGTTCTTCTATAAGAAACGTGTTTTACACTAATTTCACGAAACCTTGTCGACGCTACGGAACTTTTGTGAAGACGGAAGGAAAAGAATAGGGAGGGGGATTAAGTCGTAGGTACGCCCAAAAAAGCTTTTAGCCCGAGGAGAGGGAAGGGTATCCAAATTACGGCCGCGCCCAAAATTAGCCTCGGTCTCGTTTTAAATTTGTTTTACAGGCGAGGAAAACATCGACAAAACTGGAAGTTTTTAGTGTTTCTAAGTGTTTTTTTTTTTTGCCTCAAATTTAGAATCAGTGACCTAAAATTAACTTGGTGTTTCTGTTACCCAATCGGTGCGGTACTTCCCCGGCTGAATATTTATCAAAACAAGGTAGATATGTGGAACTTTGGCAATGAAGTAGGAATACTGAATACCGACGGGGATGCTTCAGTACCTGTCGAACCGTAGTTTTCATAGGGCGATCGCTTCAATAAAGAGGGCAACACGAGCATTCACACAGCCTGAGATTCCAGTCTCATTATCTCTTTGAAATCGGATTATGTAACGGTTGAACTGAGCATTGGCAGTAAATTAACCCGTAATATACCAGACAAGATTATTATTATTATTAGTCCAACTTTCTTCAGATTAAGGAAAGAGAGTTTCAATATTACCTATGCAGCGAGACCGTTACTGGAATGTCCAAGTGATATCATGTAATAGACACTAGTAGGTTGTAGGTCAGCGGATTTCTCATCTCATGTGAAATATTCGTTGTATAAATCTCTCTACACTCCCTTCATGTAGAGGTAGAAGCTTTTTTTTGCCTTGCAGAGATTTCTGTACAACAGAGCAGAGGTCATACTGACTTCTTCTTCTCTGTACCGTAACCCCTTGTGGAACATGGTGCGTTCACTCAGCCGTTTATAAGCTACTTCGAGTCAACGTTACATTGCATATAGTTTCGGAGTGTATATAATGTTGCAAGCAAGCACTATATATTTCCTGGGTCACGCCGAGATTCGATATCCGGACCTTTAAAATACTAGCATCGTAGAGTGCGACTCAACTAAGTAAGCCACAGAGCGTGGTTATGCTACCCGTTTACTATAGAGACATACTGATTCATCGTCACCAAAACAATCTGCTGTTCTTTTGAATTCACAGTGATAAGCACGGACGTAAACGTAAAACCCTGAAATAAGGTCTCCCCAATTGAATTCAACAAGAAACACAAACACATATATGTCTGTTTGAAAATCCTCATCAAGTGTACAAGAACAAAAAAAGCTATAACAAACTGTTGAAAAAGATCTCAAAAATTCGCTATACTCAAAATCGCACCTGTGCATCTTCCCAGATGCTTCCAATTCCAATGAATCCTTGTTACACTACCCCCGTCTCCAACCATATCGACTATATTGCACCATGAGTAGCATCTGTGTGATGTATATCAATGGCAATCATCAGGCTCTTAAAGTCATCTTGGGTTTCGACATTAGGCACACCTCAACCGTTACGAAGAATGAGCAATGTGGTAAGATAATATTTTTGCTGACTGAAGCGTATCTCATTTGCAGATTTTTATTTTACTGGTGAAAGATACACGTCGTCGTTGTGCTCATCCTCGTAATTCCCGCTTGCTGCGTTGGCGTGTGTAAAGTCAAAAGTGGCGCTATGAGTGATGGCACCCCACTGACGAGGATGAAACCAAAGAGAGAAACGAAAAAAAAATGTAATATCATCGTCAGCCTACTAATCTTGATATCCGCATCGTTTTCTCTGAAACAAGGGCGTCTTTTTGGCTGCAAACAACAGATGCTACCAATATGAATGCGGGGGTGTGAGCTTCGTCACGATAATGTGTAGTACAGATAAAAAGCAAGTTCATATACCGAGCAGCAACCCCCGTGTTTATGTTCGTATCGTATATGTATGTATAACCAATATTTGTTAGGTATCTTGTTTCATATTCTTTGGAATATGTATATTGCGCTGAAAACGTGAGCTGGTGTTTAAAGGTGTTTTGGCAAAGGGTGAATTTTTGATGTGTTCTAAAAATCCAACATCTGGTTCCACCTTAATCAGATCAAATGCTTCCAGGCGGTTATTGTTAGCAGCGTTTCGTGGAATTTTGTAGGATACATGCTTACATGTTTCATGTGAAAAAGCCAATTTTCGCATAAATGCAAGGGAAACCGCCAATTATTAAATGGAATACGAGAAAACATGATTATTAATAGCGATTCGTTTATATTATATTTTGTGGTATTGCTCGCAGCGTTATTCACTATCATCATATTAAATTCGTAGCTTTCAGGCTGAAACTGAATATGTATATCCATGAAAAAAAGTAGACCTCGTATGAAAACTTGACTTGATTTCTCTCTGTTATTTATTTATGAGATGTGACAATGCCTCTTTGTCTTGAAGAGCTAAAGCAAAATTGCTCTTTTTATAGACAAAAGGATATACATACATTTTTTTCAAACACCCTATCTATCCGTGATCGAGAACATTTATCAAATCTGGTTCACTGAATCCATGGAGGGAAATTGAGAAATGGGACTGCTGTCAATGATTTTTCTTGTATAATATTATAAGACACTCATCGCATATTACAAAGTCATCCATACTGGCGGAATATAGAAGCTCAATAAGCTTATGCTTCCTTAAGATGTTTAGACGAACAGAAGAAACGGCACCCGGAGAAGAGAGAGAGCGAGACATAAATACCATAGTCAAGAGGATTTTTATATGTATGCACGCAAGGCATCCATGCGTGCTGATAAATTCATGACATGTCACAAATTCTATTTTTCTCATTTTTAATGCTGCCAAACTTCGTCCTTTTCATCTGAACCTTGCTTATGCTATTACAGAAGTTGCATGTATTAATATATGGATGCGAATATGTACTCACGTATGAAGGACGTGTCGAAACCACAATTTACGAAATATTCTGTATTCGTCCTCGTCGAGAGCATACAGAAAATAGCAAAATATTTTACAGAATTTATCATGGCATCTTGACAGAACACTTTTTTCATGTCGAGGCACCAGACAGGATGTGAAGTAAATTTCAAATAGGCGTCTTTTTGAAAAAGCGGATAAAATTTCGGTCCTCTGGGATTCGGAATTGTATATAAAGGGTGTTAAGTATTGGTTGGGCAGAATAAGGTCGATCATATTGAAATTGAAACGAAAAAAGGCGGTACCGCGCAGTTGAAATTGAAAGTACTGCCCATGAATTCGCCGTATAATTATCTTCATATGCAATTATTATTATTGTCCAATTCAATTTAAATTTGGCGAGATCAACATTTGGCATATTTCGCATCAATTGATGTCACTTTCAATTTATCATTTACTCAGAATAAAATAAATACGTTAGGAATGAAAACACCTTCAAGTAACTGCTCCTTTTAGCCTCTAGTGGAGCAAGGGGTTTCGTCTCCTCAGTGGCGTATTTAAAGGGGCACAATGACAGCACATGCAAAAGTAACGATGCATTTTTGGCCTGCATGTCTTCAGCTCTGGTATATTTGCTGATTGATTATGAATACACAGATCCGCAACAACTGCAGATGGTGATGGTCTTTTCCACTGCGACATCACACCTCAATATCGACCCACCATTGCAGTTAAGTTGTGTATGCGTTCTAGAAAAATTTACTGTTTCTTTACATCTCCCAAAAGACATAAAAAGTGATATTAATTTCTAGGCATTTTGAATCAGCTGAGCTTGAGTGGAAATTGAAGTTAACTTACTTCTTATTCGGAGTGCGGAGGTGTTTCGACTGAATTACAAAACCCACTTAATTTTAAATACAGTTACTCCTCGACTTAGGTACGCAGTTCGTTCCAAAGGTCTATACGTTATTTTACGTAATTCGATATGCTCGTAATACGCACGAAATGCACGAAAAGAAGCAAAATGTGTGAATGTCAGACTTAAATTAACATTTGCCAGGATTTTTCTGCGTACTTTGGTCTGAGGAAGATGATTAATTGAAAATTAGGTTCGACTTTCATCTCTTCGAAGGCGGAGTCCACAAACTCCCCACGCAACCGATTTTCATTGGGCTTGAATTTTCATACTAACACCATCTTGTAGGATGAATGCTTTAAGATTTACCAGGTTTAAGAGAAGGGGAAAAAACTGTTTTGTTTACGGCAATACTTGTTTTCCCAGCTGAGATTTTTTTCGCACAGGAATAGGTGTCTTCTGGTCTGGAAAAGGTAGCTTCGATTAAACGTCATCCAGTAAACGGTATAGCTCGGTCATCAGACTTGGACCCTTTTGAATTTTTGCAATTGACTTCGAATATTAATAATAATTAGTTTAAATAATTTCGAAATAGAGCTATAACCAACGAAAATACCCAACCCATCGCCTCTCCATAATCTCATACCTAGTAGTAAAGTATTTACTGGATAATCTATTACATGAATGAGAGCGCTAGTTTCGCATATGACATTATTTAGTCACAAGAAAATATGACATTTTTTTGAGAAGTACCCAGGGTCTTCCCGCGAACCACCTACGGGTCTCTTATGGACCACCTCCGATCCGCCGACCACCTGTTGGGAAACAGTGATTTCGATGAACAAATTATTACTTATTTATTTATTTCACCATTAACGGACTAAAGTCCTTGTTACAAGGAAAAACTTAGGAAATAAAGTAAAAAACAAAAAAATATATAGGATTAAAATATAATATACTTAATAATAAAATAACGGAAAAAAATAAATACTTTTAGAAACTTAAGTTGTTAGAAAGAAGCTGAGAACAAACTCAAATCCAAATTGATAGCAGCAGATTTTAATTCATTAAAATTCGTATCAAATATATCAATGTGGTTGGAGACACAGTTTCCAAAAAGTTTGATCTTTTCTATAGGAAAAAATTTGATGCAATTTGTTCTGTAATTAAGAAGTTGAAAGAGATTTTTATTCCTACTCGGTCTGGAGGAAACTCTTTAGAGTCACCAAGGATGTCTTTAACATCAAGGTTACCATTCAAGACCTTGTGAAGAAACACTACGTCATAAAAAGTTCTACGGTTAACTTGAGCCGTCGGTCGTGTTAATTGTGTTTAATAGCTCCAAATAAGCTCCAGGCTGATACGTAGTTTGCATGCAATAAACATCAAAAACTTTTGTTGTACTTTTTCGATAGTTAACGAATGTTTTATTTTAATAAGGATTCCACAATACAGATGCATATTCAAGTTTGCTTCTAACTGACAAAAAGTATAAGGTCTTCAGAGCATGGATGTTAGAAAATTGTCTGGTATTCCTCATTATGAAACCTAAAGTTCTTCGGACTTGATCGCACATGTTATTAATATGAAGATTAAAGTTAAGAGATGTGTCCAAAGTGACACCTAAATCATCAATCCTGACAACTTGTCTCAGTGGCACATTATCGATTGAGTAGGAATGAGGATATTGAATATTAGTTCGATTAAAAATGATATATACTAACATTTATCCACGTTCAAATCTAAGCAATTATTAATAAAATAAGCGTTTATGTCATCGAGATTAGATTGTAGAACCGCTTGATCATCTGGTGAGGAAATAGCCTTGAAAATTTTGCAATCGTCTGCGAATAAAAGAAACTGCACCCCGTCAAAAGCTAGACATATATCGTTGATAAAAATGAGAAAAAGAAATGGACCGAGGTGCGAACCCTGTGGAACACCAGAGGTAGGGCGGAAAGGATCAGATCGAGCATTATCAATTTTCACAAATAGTTGTCTGTCCCTGAGGTAACTGATCTAGCTTAAAATAGGTCCATGAAAACCTATAACAGAGAGCTTACTTAAAAGAAGATCGAAATTAACAGCATCAAAGGCCTTAGAAAAAATTTAAGTTTGCCATTTTTAACATAGTTTCATAATTATGGTGACGTCACTTTCTCAAACAACCTACTTTTCCTGATCGCACCGTGTCGGGGAATATGTCAAAATTTGTCTCTTGGCTAATTACAATTAGTTGTGAAAAGAATGATTTTGTCTCTCTCTTTTATACGCGGGAAAACGCGGTTTTCCAAATTATGACGTCACTATGGGAGAAAACCCACTTTTCCTGATCGGATCGACTTGGGGAGTATGGCATAATTTGCCGCTTGGCTACTACGAATTAGTTGTGAAAAGAATGATTTTGTCGCTCTTCGCTATCGGTGAGAAAACGCGGTTTTCCATTTTATGACGTCACTGTGGGAGAAAACCCACTTTTCCTGATCGGATCAACTTGGTAAGTATGTCATAATTTGTCCCTTGGCTACTACGAAGTAGTTGTGAAAAGAATGATTTTTTCGCTCTTCCCTATCGGTGAGAAAACACGGTTTTCCATTTTATGACGTCACTATGGGAGAAAACCCACTTTTCCTGATCGGATCGATTTGACGAGTATGTCATAACTTGCCGCTTAGCTGATACGAATTAGTTGTGAAAATAATGATTTTGTCGCTCCCTTCTATCCGCGGGAAAACGCGGTTTCCATATTATAACGTCACTATGGGAGAAAACCCACTTTTCCTGATCGGATCGACTTGGCGAGTATGTCATTATTTGCCGCTTGGCTAATACGAATTAGTTTTATGACATACTCGCCAAGTCGATCCGATCAGGAAAAGTGGGTTTTCTCCCATAGTAACGTCATAAAATGGAAAACCGCGTTTTCTCACCGATAGCGAAGAGCGACATTCATTTCACAACTAATTCGTAGTAGCCAAGCGGCAAATTAAGACATACTCGCCAAGTCGATCGGATCAGGAAAAGTGGGTTTTCTCCCATAGTGACGTCATAATATGGAAAACCGCGTTTTCCCGCGGATAGAAGGGAGCGACAAAATCATTCTTTTCACAACTAATTCGTATCAGCCAAGCGGCAAATTATGCCATACTCCCCAAGTCTATCCGATCAGGAAAAGTGGGTTTTCTGCCATAGTGACGTCATAATTTGGAAAACCGCGTTTTCCCGCGTATAAAAGAGAGCGACAAAATCATTCTTTTCACAACTAATTGTATTTAGCCAAGAGACAAATTTTGACATATTTCCCGACACGGTGCGATCAGGAAAAGTAGGTTGTTTGAGATAGTGACGTCACCATAATATGGAAAAGTGCATTTTACCGTTAATGGCGAGGAGCGACAAAATCTTTATTTTAACATCTCATTCGTATTATCCTTGCAGCAAATTATGACATACTCCGCGACTTGATTCGAGCGGGTAAAGTGGGGCTGTTCCATAGTGACGTCACAAACAGGAAACTGCAATTTCCCGCTGATGGTGAAGAGCGACAAAATTTTTTTTTCAGAACTAATTCACAACAAAATGGCGGAAGAGAACGGTACAAGTCCCGACTTGATCCTTGAAAGTTGTTCCGCTAACTTGACGTCAAGTTAGCGGAACACCCATTTTCTCAGTGAAAATGAAGAGCGACAAAATTAATTTTTTCACAACTAATTCACAACAAATTAGCGGCAAATTACTGTAAAGTCGCCGAGTCGATTTTCAAAAGTTGTTCCGCTAACTTGATGCACGTCATTTTTACGCTTTAAAATATCGCAGTCCACCTATTTTTTGTACAATAGTAAGTAGAAAAAAAATTACCGTGATCAGCGCTTAGGGGGAAGGGGCAAGCGCCCCTTCTTGCCACTCCTTGGCTAGGCCCATGCTCTTATTTATTCCACAAATTAATTTCTAATCGAGAATAAAAGGCAAAACAGTTGTGGGTGCCATTTATCGTCAAAGATGAGGTCATTCTCGAAAGTCTTTTCTTAAAATGTGGGTGTCAAATTTTTAAAACCTCTTCTAACAATATTTTTGGTTCCGATAATCTAATCTACAAAAATTCCTGGCTAAGTTAAATTTTGAGCGAGAGAGTCCAAGTTGCTAAATATGAAGGATTGTGTTTGACCTGTGGTGCCGCTGATAACAAGCTGACAAAAGTCACAGAACACAACGAACAACTTGCCATTTATCTTGCTGACATGAAAAGCGTGAATGCATTTAGCTCTTTAAGTTGCTTTGGTACTATCATACACAACTTTAGCGTTGAGATCGTCCATAATAATCTTTATGTCACCTTGGGGTGATCTAGTTAAGTAGGTGGAAAAGTTCTCCTTGCATGATCGGCTGATCGGGGCGTATCCTGTTATCCAGCAATGGGTTTGCGCAAGATATGCCACCTTTAAGGAGAAAATATAATATAAATCCAACGTCAAAGATTAGATACTTTTAAGTAGAATAGTTGAGATAGATGGGAAAAGCAGGCGTACTAAGAGAGGGCCTCCTTGAAAATTTAGCGGTAGGGACTGGGATTGAAAATACATCATGCACCTCTAGGTCATTGTCGATACAAGGAAATAAATATGCAAACCTTAAAATTGAATGGAGAGCTACAATCGCTGGGCACAATGAATTGTCTCTACGAACACGTACCTTTAGACTGGAATTCTGAAATCGTGTCGATATTGAGATTATTACGCTCATTACGCTTGAATTTGAATGAATCAAAATTTAAACAGCTCTACTATATAGACATAGAGGGAAATGTGTGACGTCCATAATGCACATAAAGGCCGTGAAACAATTTGCTAAGATTAATTCTCATAAATTAAATATTCACACCCGTGACCAACTCAAAATGAATAAACGTGTCTACGAATACCGAATAGATTCTCTGTTCTGAATTTCCTATACAACACATATCACGGTTCATTGGCGGCATAGCATTATCGTGAAATATGACTATCATATGTTGCATACAATTACCGCCATTAGCCTGGCACCTGCAAATTCATCACCGTCAAATAACAAATAGCAAGCTGTTGCTACATTCCTCGCCATTTGCTCTTCAGCATTCAATTTATTATTATTAAGCGTTTTATAAATTGATTAGCAATTCTGTGCAGCCTTTCGCCAGGACAAAATCACCACCGTCAATATTGTATGGAAGTGTGTTCTCGTCTCATCAGTATGTGCAGTCTCCCGTGAGAGTTTGTTAAATTGAGCGATAAATTCATCTTATAAACGCGTACGCAAATGAATGACTCTGTTGCCAACATATGTCTGTGTATGAGAACAAATGCGCGGTGTATGTCCTTCGCCGATATGGTGGTATAAAGCCATCAATAACACAGCGTGATATGGATAATGACATTCAAATGAATTCCAGCAGTTACAGCACAGGTATCTCGTCACATTGTGTACAAACAATAATAGCGGCATTCGTGCGAAGTAGTTTTAAGTGGAGCCAGTGGCGTATTTACAGGGGGGGCACAGGGGGCACGTGCCCTCCTGTGAGCACATCAAACTTTTTTCACACCATACTAAAAATTGCAGTACCAAATGTTCCCTTTTTATTTTGAGCGTTTCTATTACTAAACTTTGTAAATCTTTTTCGAAACATTTATCATCACATCATCTTCTCAATTCGCCAGATCTCCTCGTTGGGTTGGGTTCATTTCCGTTTTTCGAACGGGTTGAGTTTATTTTCATAGACGCGTGGTTTCAAGAACAAGAACTCTCAGAGAATAAGTACAAGCTATGATTATGTCGAGGCAACGAGGAAGTGACCCCATCTTATGTTGATATAAGTTAAGGAGATGTTGTTGCGGTATCGATGCCTTGGAAGCCGCTGAATTGATAAATATTTGAAACAATCGGTCTGATTTTTCGATCGGGCTTGTGTATTTTAATTTGGCCGTAAATTCGTGTTGGGCTGCTGTAAAGATCTTTAAACGATGCGTCTCCTTCTGTTAAAATGCTAAAAATTGAAGTGTTTTGGTTCGGTGTCTGTGGGGCCCTGCCTGGGGTACTTTCTTCAATGCTTCAATTTTTTCTCATTTCTATTTCGCAATTGATTTGTTAAAGAATGTTGCTTCAGTTTACCATCTAGGACTCGTTTTAAAAGGTATTGCAGATACTATAAATTTGAAGCTAGTGTAGTACATATGGAAATAACAATCATATTTTCCTGCTTACTTTTATTGATTCATTTTAATTAATCGATTGATCACTTCCCGGCTCTATGCCACGGCTGAAAATTTTTATGTAATTTTTTTATAAAAAAATATATTCATACATTTCCATATAAAAACTTTGTAGTCTGGTTGGTCTAGCGGTTAGTGCGCGCACCTTCGGTACACAGGGTCATGAGTTCGAATCTCAACGTGGATCATGGTGTTTTTCGAACTCACGAGCTTGTGACGGACTATGATCTCACTCAGATGTTAAACGAGTACCCATTTATGGGGATAAATAACACTGCTGAGCGTGAAGCTGATCTCATTACCTCAACAAAAAAGCAGATAATAGGATGTCACTAACACATCCTGCGGCCTTAGTCCAATGCTGGATTGTCGCGCCTGTTATTTATTTTCATATAAAAACTTTACAAAAGTATAATTGAACTATATTAAAAGTATAAGTATTCTTGATAAAAATTTTACTCTTCAATAGTATAAAATTGATAAGCAAATTTATACAAACCGCTCGAAAAAAATAAAAATTATAATACGAGTGCAGTCGGCTTCGAATCCACAATTCTGTGATTTGTAGGCAAGCGGCTCACTGAATCAGACAGACTACAAATCAATATATTTATAGGTTAATTGGGTTTCTTGCGTTGATAGTGTAGATTTGATAACATAGTAGGATTGATTCTACCCTTTTATGTTATAACAACATTCAATGCTATTTATTCTATCCTAACGGTGTAAAATGTATAATATTAAAAGGGTATTTGGATAGTTTTATTCTGTAGCGGTTATAATTAATATAATTTTTGAATAAACTAAAATTATAAGTTGAAAAGGGTAAAATTGATTCAAGTTTTGGAATAGATAGGAGTTATACTATTTTATTTATAAAATTTACTCCCGGTTTACTCCAAAATTTACAACCGTGTAGTATTCTGGATTGTACTTGTAAAATATGATTCGGCACTTGCTACGATTTTACGGAATTTGTTACTAGATTTTTGACAAAACATACAAAGGCCTCTTTTTCAGTAAATCCTAATTTTGCATTCAAATTCGCTTAAACTTGCCATGGAATTCAAGACCATGTCAGCCATGACAATGTCAGCCAAAATTTGTTGTATCAGCTTTTCATCTGTGTTTCTTTCAAAAGTAAGCAGAACCACTTTTTGGCGGAATTTGGCCGAAATTTGGCGGAATTTCGGACGATGTTGATGAAATTTCTCTTCCAAAGCAAAGTGTTCCGTCCGGAATACGTTTTGTCATATGGAAACAGTATCTTTGGTCATTGCATTAATTCCATGGCCAATTAAGTACATATTCGTAAAATTCCTTTTCGGCTTCAGGCTCCTTCGAACTACACTACGCAAAAAATTTTTTAGGCCCTCCGTATTTTGGTTCAGGAAAAGCCAAAAGCAGTTAATGAGTGTTATTCTAAGATCTGTAAGGAAAACTAAACTTTTGGTGTAATAAACCTGAAATGCAAAGGAATGTTAGGCCCGTATTTATAAACATATCTTAACTCAAGGAGACCTAGAGTCAAGGATGCGGAAATTAAAATAATTGTAATTTTCCATACTTTTTCATAGAAATCACTTATATTCACGAGTCAATGCATCCTTGATTTAAGGCGAAACTCAAGGAGACCTTGAAATTTTCTATAGTCAACCTCACTTGAAGTTAAGGTAGCTACCCACCTACCTTGAAATATTATATTTCAAGTCTATTGAAAACTTGAGGTCTCCTTGAGTTTCGCCTTAAATCAAGGATCAAGGACCAATGATCCCTCAGTCTTGCCAATGTTTTTCCTATGTAGCTGCTCTCGGGTATCCCCACACCAAAACTTTATGTAACAAATTAGCCCCGTACTCTGTGCCCCCCCCCCCTTATAGAATTTTCTAAATACGCCACTGAGTGGAGCGCGAATGGATATGCAGTAGGATGGTACGATAAATTATGATTTATGCAACAGATTTGCATATGTATGAAGGGATTGGATCCTTTGCAAGTAGCTTTAGGCCGACTGCAAATCAAAAGCGATATTGGATGAGGCTAAGCGCAACAGATGGGAGTCATTATTATTACAGAATATTTATCTCCAATTGAATCGACTCGTAATTCAAAATCGTAATTATATTTACACAATTTAATAGTCTAGTACATTTAGCTCAAAACCCAAACATAAAAAAAAAGGAATTTTTGATGCCAAATTGTTGAATACACTGCTCAATATACGCAGAAAAAAGTTACACTAATGTGCGCCATGGGTTAAGGGGGGAGGGGGGGGGGCAAAGGGGTGAAAATTCAGTTTTTTGCAAAGATCTGGAAAACTATGAGTCTGCCTGGGTCAATTTAAAAAGAAGCTACAGGCATGCCTTTTTGAAAAATGTTAGGAGGAGTGAGGGGGGCGTCAATGGTGGGAGCATTCCAATTTTTGGTAGAAATTAAGTAAATTTTGTTAGCAATATATGGACAAGAGTTTATGACCGAAGGTCTATTCTAACAGGAGTTACAGTGCGAAATGTAAAACTCCAAAAATGTAAATTCACTATAACACTTTTGGGTCTAGGGTATAATTTTCTGAAAAATGTTTAGAGTGTTACATATCATTACAAAGGTAATTTTATGTAGTTTGTTTCGTCCTCAGGACATTTCACATTCACACAGCAGCACTACGTTATCAATTTGTCGACATCCGACAATTCGTCACGATAGTCAAAGAAATATACCACCGTCCAAAAACTCAGGATCGATTTTATGTAACATCTATTTTTACTATCATTTCTCGACAGGGCCACACACACCTCAATCGGTACTCCATACAAAAATAATTCCTTTGCAACCGCAAGCCAAAACTTTACTCCGATCGAATCGCAAAGTTTCAATCCTGCTATACACAATTTATAGTGTAACGAGAAACGACTCCTTTTTGGCCACGTAATGATTCCGCATCATGCAATTCTTTCATTCGTTACTTTTACTAAGGTTTTCCTGAATTATCTGGCAAATGTAGACAGAAGCAATTCGTCTTCTTGGTAAGAGGCAACTAATTGCGGCAATATCAGAGTGATGTTCTTGTACATTTATTTTACCACCGTAACGATCCTTCATGTTCTTCTCACTTCCGTAGCACATTCTGGCTCCTGGCTCGTCCTTTATAGCTTGAACGTTGCCCACAAGTCGGGTGAATAAATGGGTTTGCACATTTCCGTAGCGATATGCTGTGAAGAAGAGTTGTGTTTCTATTCGAAATTATCTACTTTGAGCAATTTTCTGACGACCGTTTAATAGTAAGGATGGAAAAATAAAAACACGAGTCTTAGAATGACGGTTCGCAATTACAGGTGGGGAATGGGAACATTTGCAAAGTATGTACAGTAGTTATCTCTTACCTAGTACTTGAATGGCGATTATTATCTGGAAAAGATGGAAGTATTTTGAATTAATTAGTAAGAATAGAATATCAGAGTTTAAATTAAAAACGAGACTGAAGCACTGCAGCTAAATTTGGACGAGGCCGAAATAAGAATATCTTTCACGTTTGCACGAACTTTTTTGGGCTTATAGTTTCGTTCTAGGACGTAGTTTTCCGATTGTATACGTTGTATTTGCGGTTTTATTGAAATAATATTTAAATGAAGTTTGGTTTATCGAAAAAAAAAGTATTCCAATTTCACCTGTTCCTGGAGTTTTACTAGGAAGACACATAAGTTTTTCTAGGTTGAACCTAATTTTTGAGGGTGAAGCTAATAAACCAATATTACAGTTCCTGAATATGTTTCGAGAATTTACGAGAAACATAATTGGGGGAAGCTTGTTGTTGTTACCTCCCATTTAAGATCGTTTATTTTCTCCCTACGCATTCAGCTGTATGAGGATTAGTTTCTCATTTAGAGTACAGTTGCATACTCCTTACTATCACTTAAGGAGTAGGTACCTTGTCGGGGCGAATAGGTACTCGATTGTAACTAATTCGCAGCGAGTAAACTCGTTTGTTTTTATTGCCATATGGGGAAATGATTAACTATGGCATTTCCAGGTCAAGTAAATAACTCTCCGAAACAAATAGATAAATTTCCGAATCTGCGAAATACCTTTCCGAATCAATTCAAGTCAATCAACAAAACACGATTCCAAATCAAATCGAGACCGAGGCTAATTTGGAACGCGGCCGAAATTTCAATACCCACTTTGTTTCGGTTTCTTCTGCGACCCTATGAATTGTGTTCCGATTCCGGCCGTTCCTGAATAATTCTTGTTACTTGATTTTTGGTTGTGTGGTTTTTGCGGCAGCTCCATAAACCTCCTATCTGATTCCTTTCGTCTTTACGAAAGTCGATAGAACAACATTTATGTGAGGTTTGGTTAGGATTGGTACACAAATTAAAAACAATATCTTAGAAAGTGTTATTTTATAGGGGGGGGGGGGGAGGTTGGTATGTAACCCCATAGTAGGATTATCTTTGTTTATACATACATTTTTTGGTTTCGATAGAGCCACATTTATACGTAAGATTTGATTGGAATTTGTGCAGAAAGAAAACGAAAATTGCGGGGCTGGGATTATATGACCCAGTAGACTTTGTTTCGAAATGCAATCCTAGTCGTAAGCATATCTGGCAACCTTGAGTGGAGAATAATGTACTGTCAAAAGAAAAAAGATGATTAGTAAAAAATGTTGCATTCAACGAAGGACACGTGTTCCATATAGATTACAACCCCATGACCGATTCCTTCCGTTTTCAGGGTATTTTAGACTTAAAAAAACCCTTATGAAATCGATTTTATCCGTCCGTCCGTCTGTTCACTAAATAACTCGCGAACGGCTCTACTGATTATCATTAAATTTGGTAGGAATGTGTAGAATGGTTACAGTCTTTGGCACAAATAACTTAGAAGTTGGTAGGAAGAATATAACAGGTTTCCTGAACGTTTCAAAAAAGTTTACTTTTTTAGTTTTTATCGGAGATGGACGTATGGGTATTTACATCAAAAATTAATACATCTTATATCAGTTAAAATTTTACAGTTTTGAGTAACTGTAAAAAAGTTATTGGCGTTTAAAGTTAAACTTCCTTTTCGACCTCCGTTGCAAAAGTATACTTGTTCAATACTCATAGGAAAGTTTGCGTGGGCTCTTATGTCAGGGGACACAATGGAATTATTTCAGTAACTTAACTTTTCCTTGATAAAAAAAAACAGTAACAGTAGATTAACAGCTAATAATTCAGTTCATATACAAAGCCAAGCCATCCTTACGTTTGCTCAAAGGCCGTCAGAAATCTTAAATCGAAAAATGCCTGTAGATTTGACTTTGTGTACTTTTATACAAACTTGTGAAAATAGTAATAGTACGGGAGCCAGGTACCCAACTACCTTCCTCATAAGGTAACCGGCTGAAAATGTGTACAGGTGGTAGTTCATCACCGCTTCTGTGCAAAACTGCTGGTCAGCCCAAAATTTAGCGGTTTCTTGTTAGGGAAATTACGCAATATGTGTGTTAATTTTGAGGTTCAATCTTCCTCATAAGGTAACCGGCTGAATTTAAGTGCATGTGTTAGATCTCGACTTCCAGATGCCAAAAGTGCCGGTCAGCCCAATTTTTAGCGGTTCCTTCACTTATGCTGACCGCCTCAAAGTATGACCCCTACCTTCCTCATAAGGTAACCGGCTGAATTTATGTTCGAACGATAGATCTCGCTTAACCGTATCGAAACATAGTGGGCTGACCGCTCTCAACCGGTTCCTTGACCGGTTTTAACCGGTTTAAAGTATTGAAAATAGCCTCGTAAAAAATGGATTTTTGATCATACCTGATTAGGTAACCAGGCTGGATTTGTATTCAAATGGTAGACCTCAATTCGCCTATGTCGAGAGTACTGGTCAGCACAGACCAAACCGGTTCCTTGACGCCTTTTTACCGATTCAAAATAAGTAAAAATACACCAAGTGCAAAATATAATATATAATAATAATATAATATAATTTTGGGGGGATATGAAGTAATCACCCAATTAAATTTATCTTCGTATGACAGATCCTAATGCGCCAGTCTCGAAAGTACCGGTCAGCCCAGACCAAACCGGTTACTTGACGCATTTTTACCGATTCGAAATATGCAAAAATACACTAAGTACACAATACTAACTGCGTAATTTTGGAAAAACTTATAATACGTTCACAGTGAACGAAATCATGTAATTTGGGGCTATTTTCATGTTTTCGTATGAAAACAGCCCGAAAACATTTCAATTCCCATACAAATTGACACATTGAAAATACGCTATTTTGCGTGTTTTCTATGAAACCTTGATTTTTTTCAAATGAAAACGTGTAGGCACCCAGGTCTCAAACCTAAATTCCCCTATTCATCACATTTCGGCTCACTCCAATATTTTAACTGACACCCGAAAAAAATGTTCAGTTTCTTGTGTTTGCCAATGTTCTTAATTTCTCCATTATAGGAGAATGGACGGTCAGTTTGAAGTGACGAACTATGTTGTAAATGACTATCGATGACTGCACCAGCACATTTTTAAACTTAGAACGATTTATAGGCAAAATATTATTGTCGGTTGTCATATGAAATTACAAACAGTGCACTGTGAACACTTTTCGGTGATTTCTGAAAACGTACGGCGAAATCAATCCGTTTTCGTCCACTCTGATTAGAATATTAGGCCCGATTTCTCAATACTCTTATCGAATGGTTAGTCTTATCGTATTTAGAAGACACACAAGCTTTTCTTTTATACTGAATTGAATTTTTGTTTCTTTTGCATAGTTATTCCATATTTTGCTTGGTTACACCCTCATCTTAGATTGAAAACATCATTGCACACTGGTCTAGTGACTCTGTCGTCCCTATCTTTAAAGATAAAATTGTGTTTTTCACCGTAGAGGAAAAATGCTTTTCTTATAGAGTTTTCAATAATAAGGTGTTGAGAAAAGAAAAACGTGGATATGTATGTTATCATGAAGAAGCAGACACAAGGATAATTTACCATGCATCCAAAATTGCAGAAGAAAACCCTACCGCAAAAGTTCTCATCAAAGCGAATGACACAGATATTTTAATTATTACATTACGTAATATACATAATTTCCCCTATTTAGAGATATGGATGGCTGGGGCTAGCAAACATGAAATGGAAAGCATCAATTGTACCGAACTAGAAAGGTACTTGGGCCAAATTTATGTAAGGATTTGCCTGCACTACATGCCTTTACAGGTAGCGACTACACTGCGGCATTCTATAGAAAGGGGAAAATCGGACCCTGTAAGATATTGGAAAATAATGTTATATTTCAAAATATATTTTTTTTTTTTTTCACTTTGGATGATGAAGACAAAATGAGTGGCATTCAAGAGTTTACCGCGTTAATGTACTCTGTTAGAAATTGCGATAGCGTAGATAAAGCTCACATAGAAATTAAAAAAAAAATGTATGCTAGCAAAAAAAAATTGAGAGCAATTTCTAAAAAAAATAAGGGGCTTTGATTCAACTTTGATTCCTCCTTGCTGGAAATCATTGAAGCAAAAAATATTGAGGACAATATACGTTTCAACAATGTGGCGAAATGCCACAAAGGCAACATGTACGGTTTTACCTCCTACAAGGTACGGATGGAAAACCACAACTGCGAATGATTCGGTAAGGCTGGAGCTCCATTGGTTTGACGGCGAACACACCCCTTTGAAAATAGAAGACATCGTAGAACCAACGCCACACGACGATATTGACGACTATGACGATATTGCTAGTAATATCTACAGCTCAGACTCCGACAGTGATTAGTCACTTTAAGATAAATATGTAATATAATCAATAGAACTGAATTAATTGTTTATTTAATAATTTAATTTGATTTAAACATTAAATATATTTATATGCATACTTAATTTTTGCCTACTTTGAATCGGTAAAAATGCGTCAAGGAACCGGTTTGGTCTGGGCTGACCGGTACTTTCGAGACTGGCGCATTAGGATCTGTCATACGAAAAATAAATTTAATTGGGTGAATACTTAATATCCCCCCTAAATTAAGTAGATTAACCTTCGGGCGGGCGCAATGCATCTGACAGATTAAGTGGCCAGTTTTTGTTGCGCCAATCAACGATATGAAAAGGGAGAGATCTGAAACTCACAGTAGCTTAATCTTTATCGATCAACTACCCAAAGCAGTTTTCAGTTTCTATCTACCATATGTCTGAGGGGCGGGAGGGGATGAAATAATCTCTCAGATGTATTGCGCCCGATTGTGTTATTTTCTCCTTTTCTGTGAAAATTTCCACATGTTATACTCTTCACATTGCGTAATAACGTTTTGTTGACTTTCAAGTTCTCCAAATTGTTCAATAGTGTGTTTTTAGTAAAATAAGCTCACATTTGTTAAGCGGTCGAGTTGTTGGAGGTTTTTTAAATATTGAAGCCATTGAAAGCTCTTATTCTTAGAAAATTTCAAATGTGAAGGGTATCAAACTTTGCGAGCCAGGTTTTGTTTCTAAAATTTCGTAGAACTATTTCAAAAAGACAATGCAACAATAAATAAGAGTCTAAAATATACAGAAACTTAGTTTCATCCCTTTTCTGCACTTAATCTGTCAGATGCATTGCGCCCGATCGTGTTAGGATTAGTATTGCGCCCGCCGGAAGGTTAAATTGTGCACTTGGTGTATTTTTACTTATTTTGAATCGGTAAAAATGCGTCAAGGAACCGGTTTGGTGTGGGCTGACCAGTACTTTCGACAGGGGCGAATTGAGATGTACCATTTGAATACAAATCCAGCCTGGTTACCTAATCAGGTATGATCAAAAATCCATTTTTTACGAGGCCAAGGAACCGGTTGAGAGCGGTCAGCCCACTATGTTTCGATACGGTTAAGCGAGATCTATCGTTCGAACATAAATTCAGCCGGTTACCTTATGAGGAAGGTAGGGGTCATTTTTTTGCAGCTTTGAGACGGTCAGCATAGGTGAAGGAACCGCTAAAAATTGGGCTGACAGGCACTTTCGGCATCTGGAAGTCGAGATCTAACACATGCACTTAAATTCAGTCGGTTACCTTATGAGGAAGATTGAACCTCAAAATTAGCACACATATTGCGTAATTTCCCTAACAATGAACCGATAAATTCTGGGCTGACCAGCAGTTTTGCACAGAAGCGGTGATGAACTACCACCTGTACACATTTTCAGCCGGTTACCTTATGAGGAAGGTAGTTGGGTACCTGGCTCCTAGACTATAAGTAAAAGGGTTCCAGAATGAAAGGCGCTTGCACTATGCATTAAAATTCTAAAAAACCCTCGTATTGCTGGCGCAGCCCTCTGTACGCCCGCCGGTATTTTTATATTATGTTTGGTTGCATGAGTGGAAGTACATTTGTGTGAGGTTTGGTTGAAATTGGTGTACATATAAAGAAGTTTTTCTTAGAAGAACCTAGTTTGCGGGGTTGGGTTTGTCCGATTTCCGCGAATCAAGCATACAAACTGCCTGCAATAAGAGGAAGCAAGTGTGCGAAATTTCAGCTTCATACCTTTTAAATTGGCCAAGTAGAATGCGTAGCAACAGACGGACATCGGACAATATGCATATATGCTGATATATATACCTATTTTATATGGTCGGGGATACGATACAAAATCATTACAAATCATGAAGAATTAAATAAACCTTTTTTGCTTAGAAAGCGAATGGTATAAAAATAAATGTCTAAATATGAAAAATAATAATAATAATGCAAAACCAAAAATGTCCAAATCAGAAAAGTAAATTTGAAAATAAAATAAATCAATTTCCAAATCAAGTTAATATTATGTATTCTCCCTAAAATATCTATTAACGGGCGAAGAAAGTGGATGTTATTAATAAAGGTACACTTGACATCAGTTGAACACTATATTTCGTATAATTCAGCAAAATCCTGTCAGAATCGGGGTCACCGTTACCAAAAGCTGTGTCAATGACGGGTTGGGTAAAGTTTAAAAAAAAAACAATAAAGCTTGCAATTACTGTATTAATTCTGGTTCCCAAATTTCGTGGGTGCGAATTTTAACTAATTGTGAAAATCTGGACTTATCGTTCCATTCTATACATACGCCAACTGCGGTGCATGTCTGTAGTATTTTTGGCATGATGTATAGAATGGAACGATAAGTCAAGATTTTCACAATTAGTTTAAATCTCTCTCTTTTGGTTGATAGTCGTCACCTATTGCGATAGAAATATTCTTTTTAAGAAACGGAATCTAATTGGTTCTAACTATATATAACAAAAAATTTAGGGTTTTCGTTGAAATTTAATCGAGACCTAATAAGTTTAACCTTTAACTACTGACATTCTAAAAAATAAAATTTATTTCCCAGTAGGTCCAGCCAGATATATTCGGTATTGAATATCCATACTGTAGTAGGTGCCCACAGAAGGGTTAAAAAAATCTCATTCAGATTGAAAGAATAAATTTTACTATGTGTTTAAAACGCCCCGGAGTTGAATGACATTTTATTGGTAGACCTTTAACATTTAGTAGAAGTGTTCACGATGGTACGCATGGATTTAGTCCGGGTTTTTTTTAGTGTGAAACAGGTTTTTAATTATTAGGTAAAATACCGCTTAGTATAACCTGTAAAACACAGGTTAGACAGCACCAAAACTGTACAAAAAAACTTAAAAATGGTATCCAAAACTATGGAAATACTATAAAATTGCTTAAAGAATCCATTAGAATACAAATTTAACATAAAACTCAAACACATCCGCCAACAAATAAAAGCTGAAATATCCTTATAATATTGTACAATAATTTTAAAAGAATGTCACGGAAATTGCTTCATATTTTCCATTGTACAATCCGTAACAGCGCACATGCCTGACTTGAATTAGCGTTCAACCAACCATCACAGAGTAACAGACTATACTATTAGCTCCTGAAGCTTGGACTAAAGAGTAGTTACACAAGTTGGACAATCCAATTCAAGCTTCAAGCCATTATCCAAGCCTCAACGTAATATGTTTCATTCGTATGAAACAAACAACTACGAGTGTATGTACAAGGGCATCTAGGGATTACTATGGCGGTCACCACGTCACATCAGGTATACAGTCCGGGGTGAATTACGGCTGACTAGAAAGGGAAAAATAGGATCTCGGTGAATTTCCCTCTCGAGTCCACTTAGATGAGTCTGCAGCTATTAATTCCTTTTTTTTCGCTGTATGCCTGTATGACTTTTTTCCCAAGGCTGCAGTATCCCTTAGAGCTTAGAACAGGATTCATATGCTGTTTGTTATGCGTTCTCTTGTGAACATCGCCCCGGATACATAGTCAGTCGGGATACCTACTCATAGCTATCACTCATAAAATTTCTGTGAAATACGTGCAAAAATGAGAAACCAACACAAAACTAATCTGAATAGCGCACCCAGTGTAGTGTGGGAAATGGAAACTAGAGAAAAGCCATAGATACAGGATGATAGGTATACTGTGGGCAGAGTAATATGTATTATCTGCAGCTTTTTTTTTCATTCCGTTTTGGAGTTCACTTCACCTACGTGATTTGTTTATATGTACATATCTGGAACCAATCCAATATTGGATATCGTATGTGGCGCTATACAGAGCACTTTTTTAGCAATCCTTGCTTTGTTCGTCAAGCTGATGATTTACAATACCTCAAGGATAGCGATGCTGCGATGAATGCGTAATATACGGGGATTTATGTTCAATCGTGATTGTGGGTGGGAGTATCCATATAAATCTTCAATATGATTTAAAGGGGTCAGTTTTTTAAATGCAATTTCAGGTAGGGCGCATATTGAAGTAATCAATAGCCAATAGGATATTTTGATCAAATCGAAATAAGAGGCGATTTAATAGCTGCATTTCTTTGTTATTCAGTACAGGGTAATATCTACATTTAAGTTTCATTCAAATCTGGTTGTGAACTATTCTATCCTACACATTGTATCACAAGAAGTAAATTGAAGTGACGATAGGGATGCAACCGAGGTAACTCTACTACAAAATTAAAATACATTTGAGTAAAGTCGAACGTGGTCGAGCGATTCTCAGTACAGTGCCGATCAGCAGAGATCCAGGTTATGTCGCTTCTTATGTTCATGCCTAGTGATTCACTTGCATGTATCACGATTGCTGTCGGTTTCGTGCTACATGTACTTTTATGGAACCGTTTTTGATAGCGTATTCCCCGCAATTGAGAAAAACAGGACGTCGCCATGCTAATCATCTCGCAACTGGCGAGGTGGCGATGGCAGCAGTCCACTCACACTAATTTCGCATCTACGAACCTGTCAAAGTTACCGCGTTGGCTATCCGGACCTAGTCCCTCCAACACTTCCTTCAAGCCATCATTGTAGTGCACTTGCTGAGTTTCTGGGCGTTAAATAAGGATTTGGCAATACTGCATTCACTGCCATTAGATAGTGTTACGGACGAAGATAGCAGACAATACAACTACCGAATCATCTAGTCCAGGGGTGTCAAACTCAAAACCTGCCCCGGGCCAAATAAGACTCTCCTCTGGTTTAGGTGGGCCGCAAGAGGAAAATGTTAAAAACTTTTATATAATCGTATTACGAAAGTTGATTACAGAATATTACTTTTAAAATGTGACAGAAAGTCTGGCTCACTTTAGCGCAGTGGTGATCCAGTTTGTGCCCCCCTTGCGAGATCGGCTGATCCTGCCCCCCCCCCATGACATGGGCAAGGAATGCTTTAATTTTGGACATAAGATTAATCCACGAATCCATTGCCGCAATTTAAATTGTTTGAACATTTGTTTGTTAGTGCAGCCCATATTTTGGAACTACTGAATTTTAGGAAGTATTATGTATTTAATTTTCATGATTTCCGCATCCTGAATTTCAAAATTTTATTTAAAAAAACATTTAAAGACTATAAATGTTTTTTTTTTTTCAATAAAATTTACGGATTTTGGTCGCTCCAGTAATATCAATATCAATTTTGCTCATGACGAAATTCAGAGATTTTTTATTTTTTTCACGACCTAAAATATTCTCAGCGGTGTTCATTAAATGGACTTTGTAGCAGCGAATTAATCGACGAAAATACAATTTTTGTCATTTTGCAAAGCTTTGCAACAACCGATTACCTCCTGGTGTACATATTTCGAAAGAAGTTCGGAAGAAAAACCTAATTAATTATGGCAAGCAAGCCCTAATTTATTAATGCCACCACGCCTCCCTAGGGGGCGCGCCCCCGTTAGGGAAGCACTGTTAGCGGCTTCGGGATTATCCGTGAGAACTTCCCACTTCGGAAAATGTACTTCAAGAACATTAAACAAGAAAGCGAAAACGTGAAAATATGATTGGGCTTCAAGTAACCACTTTTTGTGAATAACAAGATTTGCGTCAAATTTGGGACAGATGATTAAAAAATATTAGCACCAGTCATCCAGGTCACCCAAAATAACAAAATTGTCAGATTAAATTAATTTAAGCAGAATGGTGGCTAAAAGAGACAATAATTTGTTTGTGATACGGTACAAACTCATGCACCAATACAGCTTGATAAGTATAGGTCTAAAAATCAGGCACTTGGACTGTGAATATTATGTTGTAATTTCACATCCAGGTGATTTAGTTAACTAAAGCTGTGATAGCTCACTTCGCTCGCTCTCCCATCTTGAGCTCGCTCCGCTCGCAAATTTAAAAAACGAATTGTAAATTCGAAAGATACTTAATTCGATATTCAAAGAGGAAGGAGGTGTAGACCAATCCGCTGGAATCAGTTGACTGAAATCTGGCAATTCGTTCAAGGAATACGGAAAGAAATATGCGAAAAACAAATCTTTATAATTTTGCTCATTATAATTTTTTTCGCTTGTTTCAATGTTATTCTGATATTCAGGGAGAGGACCTATAAATTCGGTAGGAAAATTTTCAAGAAATAGAAACAAAACTATTCGAAAAAAAAACTCATTGTGAATTGTTGCTCATTTTTGAATTTTCTGCTTATTTCAATGGTTATACTGCCATTCCGGTCGAAGCCTTTTGTAGACCCATAAGGTGGGGTCAACTTACTGAAATCCTGTAATTCGCTCAAGAAAGACAGAAAGAATTATAAGAAAAAGAATTGTCTGCATAATTGTGCCCCATTGTGAATTTTTCATATGTCTCGATAGTTGTCCTGTTACTTTGGGTAGAGACCAATCCTGTGGAATAAATTTATTGAAATCTGTTAAAGAAATACACGCAGAAATAGGTGAAAAAGAACCCATTCTGAATTTTAGCTCATTGTGAATTTTTTGCATGTTTCAATAGCTATTATGCTATTCTGGCCAGAGCCTAATCCAACAAATCCAAAATCATGAAAATCTGTCCAGCCGTTCTCGAGTTATAAATGGTGTAACTAACACAACTTTATTTTATACTCGTATATATAGATTCCAAGATATCTGTAGTTTTTAGAGCTTTGCCATTTTTCCAAATAAATCTCAATTCATGTTCGGTAAAGCCAACAAATTTTTTATTAACTGCATTTCGGGACAGAACAGTTTCATGAAGAGACTTAGTATCGTCCTGTACGAAAAAGATGAGCTGTCTTATAAAATCAAATAACCGACCTCAAATTGTTGGTAGTATTTGGAGAAAAAAATCCTAAAATAATCTTGCTTAAGCTACTGACGAGTTTTAGTAATTTTTGTAGACTTGAGTTCAACGGCTTAATTTGCTCACCTTACCAATTTCAACATTTTTGTATTGATACACATTGTGCTGCCATGGCCGCGGGCCGCACAGAACTGCTGGGCGGGCCGCATGTGGCCCGCGGGCCGCGAGTTTGACACGTCTGATCTAGTCTATAGGAGATTCACTCGAAATCAATCAACAAATTCTTCTCGTTAAGGTTACTATAGAGGTCTACAAGGAGAAGTCTTATCATTTCTATTACTTTCGTCACAAAAAAACAGACAAGAGGTATTGGACATCACTCTTGCATAGGAGGATGTTATAGATTTAATCAACGACTGGAGAGTGTCGGCGGAGCTTTCCTTCTCTGATCGGTATTTGTAATTCAATACTCCATAGAATGGATAACATTTGGACGATATGGTGAACCGCTTCACTGATGCTATTAGGGCTGCCACTACTGCATCATGCCATGGCATCTCCCACACAGGTAAGAAAAAAACAACTTGGTGGAGTTCTAACATTTCCGAAATAAGAGTTGTGTGTAGGAGAAGCTTTAATAAAGCTAAGGCCTCCAGGCTGGAGTCGGATTGGCAATCCTATAAAATACATCTTAGTTCCATTAAAAAAGAGTTAAGAGGAGCTAAGCGCTGCGCTTGGAGAAGTTTCTGTGAGAAAATAGAGAGGTCTTCTGATACATCTAGATTCAGGAAAGGTTTGGCGTCTAACCCATCTAGGCCAAGCTTCCTTTTAAAAGAGGACAGATCTACATGTAACGAGACTATCGAGTGTCTGCTTGATACACACTTTCCAGTAAGCTCAACCGTCTTCTTCTTCACCTGACTTACCCATAAGTCGGACAGAGTCATGCGACATGGCATCTATTCTTAACCGTTAGAAGATAATGTGGGCATGCGAGTCCAAAGGACCTCCGGCCCATCAGCTTTTCATCGACTATGCTGAAATTGTTAGAGAGATTAATCGATATTCATCTACGGACGACCATTCCACGAGACCTACTATATGTATATGTCACAACAGGCATATTGGAAAGGGAGGTCGGTTGACACAGCTTTACACTCGCTTGTCAGTTATTTCGAAGAATCTCTCCATCATAAAGAGTACACCATGGTAGTATTTCTAGATATTGAGGGGGCTTTTAACAATATTAAACCTAGAGCGATTACGGATGCTCTTCTTAATCTACAGGTTAAAGGTCCAATCTGCACCCTCGTGGATATGTTACATACCTTTAAACGTATTCACAGCCCAAGTTGCTGTGAATTTGTAGTCTATTTGTAGATATGTTTCTGGAGGTACCCCATAGGGAAGGGTTCTATCCCCTCTACTCTGGAATCAATTGCTTCTGAACTTGGAAGTAATCGGATGCAAAATCACTGTTTATGCTGATGATGTTGCTCAGTGGCGTAACGTTTCCCAATTTTCTTGTGTTCGAGATCGAAATGGGGGCCCCTCACGCTCAAATTTTTTTTCGCAAAAAAAAAATTGATAGAACAAAATCCACATTTAAAGCAGTCTACATTATGAGCAAAAGCAACAAACATCATTTTCTAAAAAAAATTGTTTTTTTTTTTTTTTCATTTTTTGAGACAAAATTGAATCTAGAATAATTAAATACTAAATAAATAACAGGCGCGACAATCCAGCATTGGACTAAGGCCGCAGGATGTGTTAGTGACATCCTATTTCCAAGATCTTATCTGCTTTTTGTTGAGGTAATGAGATCAGCATCACGCTCAGCAGTGTTATTTATCCCCATAAATGGGTACTCTTTTAACATCTGAGTGAGATCATAGTCCGTCACAAGCTCGTGAGTTCGAAAAACACCATGGAACACGGTCAGATTTGAACTCATGAGCCTGTGCACCGAAGGTGCGCGCACTAACCGCTAGACCAGCCAGACTACTACTACTACTACTAATTAAATACTACTTATCACAAAATCCAAGAATCGCGGCGAAAGAAAACCTGTGAGAGTGTCCTTCTACCTCGTCAGAATCGTTGATCCTAGACTAAAACTGATTACTATAGACCTGTGGATCACATCCATAACCAAGGAAAACTAATTCGACTGAAATAAAATTCATTGTAGAGATGCTCCAAAGGCAAATAATCTACGTATCTTGACTCACTAGTTTGTCGACAGATATCTGTTTCTTGATTTCTTGTTAACTGTTTCCCAGTTAAAAAAGGAAAGGTTTTCTCACTTAAACCCTTTTGAATGTTCTTAGTAACTGTGGTTAGCCATTCCGATCAATAGGTCATCCTATATCCTTTTTTCAACATTGTGAACATATTTTCCATAGCTGAGTGATATTTAAATACTCTCCAATAACTGGATTATGGGCAGCGCCCGCTCTAGCACTTACGCTGCCCCGGGCAAAACGACAAACTGCCGCATCTAAGATTTTTTTTCAAGCGGGAGCACAGGGCGGAAAGTGACGCTAACTTGGATTTTAACTTACCCCATCTGTCTTTATGACATATCAAAAATTTGAGACATCCCCAATTTTTGCACGCTAACCCCTATTATTTCGTCTCTATTGATTGGAGTAATGCTTTACTGACACATTTTGAGTTATTTGAATCCCATTTAGAAATAAGTTTCCATACGCAAACAGAAGACAAACCGGAAAAGGAGAGTCGTTCCTATCCAACTCAACCTTTATGCTCATCGAGTGCTGAATGTATCCTTTTTTATCATTATTAACTTGAGAACGTCAATGTAGACTGCAATTTCCCGAGGAAGACGTATTGGTGATGTAGTAGTCGTTAAGAAATGCGCCTAAAAAGATTTAACAAAAAAAATGCGCAAATATAGCTCTGTCGTTTTTGTCAGGTAGCCACACATATTACGTACTTTACTAGACGAAACACGTTATTTAAATTTTAGATCAGATCATATAGGACTCCACAAGCCAGACGGTTGTGGTACTAAATCATTAGTGGAAAAGTATTCTGCCGATGAAACACTATATTACTGACAAATCCAAAAGGTAATCTAAGGACATCTTTCGTTTCTAAGGTTTCAGTGATGCCAATTTGATCCCCCTATAGTGCACCTAACAATTTTGTTGCGAAAGCAAAAAACACCGATTAAAGAACAATTTCATTACCATGAAATTATTAACTAAGTAATGGTTTTATTCCAGCAATGTATAGAGTTGCAGTCCTTTGTCAGTAACGCCGTCGAGCTAATTACCATTAATTTACAAGTGTTTTAGTCTTTATTACCGGAAATAAGTTTCAGCTTTCATGTTTCAGTTTTCCGTCTAGGAAGTGCTATCCAAAATACCGGCCCTCCCTAGACTGGGTGCTGATTATTGGCCCAATTTTACGCAAGAACCGCCTGAAGTTGAACCTTTATTAATTTTCAATATTATTATAAAGCAAAAACCTCTATAATTTATGGATTGTTCTGATGATTTTTGAGTTAAGTTGCATCTCCCCAGATCCTTGAACATACCCAAAATTGAATGTTTTGCTACTATACTACTACTATAGATTCTATAGCTCACTTACGCATTTTTCTGACATATTAGTAAAAATGCATGTCTTTTGAAAGAACGGTTACCTAAGGATCTATCAAACAAAATATTGGTATGATTTCGTGTTCCACTGCACACATGGCACACCGTACGTTACGCGACTGATGTTGCTATTGCTGTTAGGGACAAGTTTAACGACCAAATTTCTTGGTCTGATTTCAGATAAGAAATTAAAATGGAAGCCCAACATCGAAAAAAGGGTTAATAAAGCTACTGTAATACTGTACTCGTGCAAGAGAGCTATCGGGAAGACCTGGAGCTTACATCCAGAAGTTGTATTTTGGATATACACCGCTATTGTCCGGCCTATTTTGCTTTACGGAGTTAGTATGTGGTGGATGGCACTGAGCACCACTACCTATATTATAATTTGCTGACCAAAGTTAAAAGGCTGGCTTCTCTTCTCATAACAGGAGCCTTTAGCACAACACTTTCATCCGGATTAGATATGGTGCTGGGACTGCTCCCATTGAACTTTTTCGGTCAACGAATGGCTGCATACACGGCGTTACACCTACGTGAAGGCCTATGGCGAGCGTTGGATTATGGGCACTCATCGATACTTCGCAACTTTAACCTGCTCCATCGACTGACTACATTGTTGCCAATCACTTTTTTGGTAGGAACCATTAACGGCTGGAACCAGTGGCGAAACTAGGATCTTGTCCTGGAGGGTGCTATGGCCATTAGTGGAAATTTGAGTTTCCCTTCGCAAGTTGGATTTATTGGACTATATTTTCCCAGAATGACGCTATACAGTGGTGTTTTGCTCCCATCGCAACCATGCCCATTTTTTATGTAATTTTTTTTTCATAACTTATAGTCGTTAATATGTATAGTGGCAGATTTGTTGTAAGCACGTTGTGCCAACGTCGTATGAGCTTTCAATTTGAACAAAGTAAATTTTTGTTGTACGGCGTATGCGGTCTTAGGACTGTTGCTGTTATCTTACTACGACACACTGCGAGTAACGTTGAGGGGCTTTGAAACAAGGCCCAGCGCAATTAAAGTAGAATTTGCGAAGGCCCGGTGCTATTTTTTTCAATTCAATTCAATCTGGACCAACAATGGGGTAATGTCGTTTCAATACGGCTCCATCCATATCTTTTTTAATTGATTGAGGATGTAAATTGCTGCAATGGCGGCTCGTTATGTTATGATATAACATCTAAAACTCTTGTACCCATTTCATTTAATTTTTTACTAGATTTATATTTGTACAACAATACTTAGGACTCAAATGTTTTACGAAATGATGCGGAAACAAATATGTTTTATCGATCACTTATTCTTATTATGTTAATTACGTAGAACAAAAAAATCTTATTCCAAAAATTCACACTTTTCTTAAAATATTCAAGGAAACGCATTGCTCCATATTTCGTTTTGCAATTTTTCCGTTCCCAATTTCTGGGTCTGGGAGGGGCTTTAGCCCCCTTAGCCCCTCCGGTGGTTGCGCCACTGGCTGGAGCTGCGCAACGGCAAGAATGATCTGGCCAAAACTAGATAATGTCCGTTCTAACATGCTACTGTCCTTGGACAGAAAGCATATTCGCAACGTGGTATGGGTAATCACGGGGCATTGCCCTATTGGGGAACACGCAACAATACTCCGAATTCCTCACAACGACTTTTGCAGAAGTTGTGATGACGATGACTTTGTCACTGTCCCGTCCTGTCCAGGAAACGAAGGCGTTTCCTGGGCTCAAGATAATTTTTAGGATACCGATGACCTTCGAGATGTGAGTCCAATACTATGCTAAACAGATATATTGTTTGCACGGCTGGTTTCCTAGCATAAGCGGTTAGTAGTGGTACGATTCTCTCGCTGGTATCACAATGGACTGGCGGCCCCTGTACCTAACCTAAACTCTATTGTGTTCCATTTTTGCATCCGTTTTTAGAAGCTTACGTCTAACGGTTTCTTCATGCACAAACCGCTTCTCAATAAAAAAAATCCCTGGCCATCGGTCAAATTCAGACCAGGTGAATTTATGCGCTAGAGCTAGAATAAAGACTCTTTATCTAAGAATGTAACACTGACCGCTTATAAACCGTCTCTAAAATAGACTATCCTAAAACATTTTTGGAGATACAGTGGAACTTCCCTAAACGGACACTTCTAATAACCGGACATTTCTCATAAACGGACACTTTTATTTTCCCCAACGTTTTTCCACATATTTTACTAGAAAAATAACTTCTGATAGCCGGACACGGACAGTACTTTTTTACCCGTTCTGAACAAGGGACTCTCTAATAAACGGACAGTTCCATAAAAAATTATTATTACATTACATTGTATTTCGGGCAAAGAGTTTTTCGATTATCAGAAAATGGATCTTTCGCGTATTAAGCCAGAAAGAACCAATGTACGGGAAATATAAAATTATATCTCAACGACTGCAGTTCCTTTTTACCTCTCAGTTTGTTTTTTAGAAACTCTCGCGTAAATTAAATTTATGTTCGTGCGTTTAATCGTGCAATTTTCTATTCTTTTTAAATAAGTGTCAAACAATTTTGCGAATTACAGACAAATGACAAGTAACATAAGAATTCAGGAAAAAAATAGTGTGCTCGCTTTCGGAAAAAAATGTGTTGGAGAAGCATGTGAAAACGACGAAAATGTTTATTAAAGATAAAAGTTGCTTTGAAAAAGTGAAATGAACATGGGAATGAAATTACTAAAAATTATTCGCGAATACGTCGAGACTAGAAATTGTTATCGCGGTTTTTGAATGGATTTGCAGATCGTAGTTTGAATCTATTTTATAAAATTTTATACCTTGGTGAAATATTCCCATAAGCGGACACTTCCAATAAGCGGACAAAATCTAATTCCCCATTGGTGTCCGCTTATGGGAAGTTCGACTGTAGTACCTTTTCTATAGGGTGTTTATACCGGACTAAATCAAACTAAATTCTATCCCATTTTATCATGAATTTTATCATTTTATCAAAAACGAACAAATTGGTTCGCGAGTGGTACAAAGCTTAGTTCAAACTAGCTAGTATAGCGCGTATATGCGGTCGAAGACTACAATATTAAAATACTTTATCTTGCTTGCAGTATATGTATAAAGGGTCAGTATATGTATGTATTATAATGATGCGATCATCAATATATGTATAGTCCGAGACCTGAAAACGAAACACGGGCGACTTTAGGCCCGGTGTGCGTACACTGCCAGACATTTATCTGGAATACAATGCAAGCCTACACTCTGAATTGTCTTAATTGTCAATCTGAATTCTGAATTTTCTTCATAATTTGCAAATATTGAGTTGAACACCAGCAATATTTTCGTCAAGTCATATCACGTAAAATCGTATCTTAAATGGAAATTATAAGTAAATCAACATTTTGAAAACATCCCAGCAGGAAATAAAGCGCTCTTTTCAGAGGAATTACTTGCTTCCAAATATCTATTCCGAAATGATATTATACTGGTTTCTAAACTAATTCAAAATCCGCCCCTATTTGCTTCCTTAGAATGAAAAAACCCTTCCCTGAGAAGGCCTTGTGATTTTTCCTAGTGGGAAGCCAAACGTTTTCATTTTAAGACATTTTCCTGGGATTCACATTCAGGTCTATAAAAAAGAGATTTTTATTTTTGCATTAAATGAGTCATATCTAATGCAGCTGTGTGAATTTGAACTTTATTGCAAGATTAGGCTTTATTTTTACATTAAATGTAATGATAGACATAAACGGAAGTAATGAATTCTTGCATGATGGAAGCACGTTGAATATATTCATTTTCACCGATACATTCGTCACCCCTTGTCAATAGCGTAGCGCCATTCAGCATATACATGCGATATAGGCATACAAAATCGATTTTGTTTAACATCCTCCGCCATTTCGTATTGTGGGTTTCAGAGTAAATTGATTGGAAATCTTCTAAAATTTCAGGGAAATGAAGTGAATAAATTTCTTTATCACTGTAAGTCGATTTTATTATGCTGAATTTTTCAATAAGGGTTGACAATGGGCGATGCGATTTGAATAAATTGTAGTGGGTGGCCAAGTCGGTATTGTCAGGGCCGGATTTACCATCTGTTGCGCCCCTGAGCAGTAGACTAATTGCCGCCCTCCGTCACTCCGCATTCGCATAGAAAGCTTAACGTATGCGTGGCGTTCCATGTATTTATGATGTTTAATATATCCATCCATTTCCACTATGTGCAAATGCAGTATTACCACAATATTTTCCATCCCCACCGGGTCAAGGTAGAAAAATCGGTATAGCACCGTCAAAACATGGACTGATTAGGACTGTCTGCAAAGAGAACAAGTTAATTTCGAAAAGACCCGTTTTCTAGAAGATGTACAGTGAAGAATGAGATCCTATTATCGAACCACCAATATCGCCACGCGCTTAAATTTTGGCTTATGCAGTCGTCCCCATGAGGGAGACATGTCTAGCTCACTCTGCGTCTCTCTCTCTCTCCGCCATTGAGTCTAATATGTTCCCTTTTAGTTTGCTTGGCAATACATTTTGCTTTCAACATTTGTTAAAATTTTATAGAATAGAAGAATAGAATAGAAAACAATCGCAGCCGCTTTACGATGTCTGGAACTCCCTTATAAATAAATAAATCAGAACAGATAGGAGATGGTCCTGTGACTACTGATTGCCGTTTTAATTTAATTGGTTATGAAACCAATTCCATAAAAAAATTGTGGACTGAACAAGCCCCTCCTTTCTTTTTTTTAAATCTACGATGTTTGCCAGGCCAGTTTATCTGTTTTAAATTGTCTAGAGATATTATTACTTGGACCTTCGCTAACGATACCTTAATTTCCCCAAAACATTGATAGATACACTAATGGAATTGCGAGGAGTAAAATAAAGTATATTACTCTATATGTCAAATTCGTAAACCTTCAGCTCCCCAATACATGATTGAATATGACAATAGTGAATTTATTGTTAATTGCGTTTAGACCCACTATTGCCAAAACCTGCGCTCCTCGGTGCAGCATGCTCTTCCCTTAGGTCTTAGGCTTTGCCTAGTTTCGTGATTTTGTGAGCAATTTAAATTGCAAAATATAAAAGTCGCGATTTCGCAAAAATGAATTCTTATCCGGTCGAAGAAAACTAATAATTTAACTAAAAGAAAGTAGAATCTCAGCCTTTAAACTTGGTTATAGCTAGGTGTGTTTTTTTTTTTACAAATAAGCAAGAAAAACATTTGACATTTCACCTCCCCAGGCATAATATACTGTGCCGCCCTTTTTACCATGATGGTTCTCCGGTCAATCTGCACTTAGCACTAGGTCCATGTATTTTCTTGGTCTTATGTCTGACGAATTTTGACTTGTAACTGAAATTCCATTCCATTCGTGTAAGCTTTCAAGATAGTGTTCCTTGTTGCCATTAGATATCTGCAGTAGCACGTTCTCGGCACAATCTATCTTATCTACCAAACCCAGTCCTGAATTGACAGCCTGAGGACTCAGAGGTAGAACTTAAAAAATTTATTATTTTTTTTAGCCACTAATTTTGGAAAATTTGGAAATCAAGGATCAATAGATAATTCCTCGGATTGTGAAATAAGTAACTTGTAGAGAGTATAGGTGAATAGAGCGGCAAAATTTGCAGATCTGTCACCAAAGTGACCGCTTTGGCGGTGTTTAATATATTGCCTGCCTCTTGAGATCTCGAAATTCCATCACAGAATCAATGGAAAGTATGAATGTTTCAGAAATATGCCGCCCTTTCAAAATTTGCCGCCCCGGGCAGTTGACATGCTCGTATGGGAAATCTGGCCCTGGGTATTGTTGCAGCGTTTGCGTATGTTCTGTCAAAATTTCGGTTATGTGTAAGAACATGATGCAATGGCGCCGGAACAGGGGGGGGGGGGGCAGCGGGGGCAACTGCCCCCTCAATATTTTGGCTAAAGGGGCATTTAGTACTACATATATTGCATTATATATTATAAAAATGAAGAATCATTTATTTTATATTTTTATACATTGTACCGACATATTCAATTTATTATACTAATATTGGATATTTTTTTCCATAATGGAATATCTGGTTCGCAGAAAGTTGCATACGTGCATCTAGTGCATGTATACTACTGTACATGATCATTTCATTTTCATTTCTTCTTCCTTAACAAGAGTACCGAGAATTGACAACAAGGCTAACGATAGCGAAACTATTGACCGTTGATAAACGAAAACGAGGAAAGTTTTCATTCTGCTTGTCAGACAACCGTGCCGATGGTAGAGAATCTCACAGTAAGATTGGGCTGCTATGCTCGATTTCGATATTGTTGATCTTCGCTCACAGTTAACTCTTTTGAAGAGTATGCCGGGAGCTTCACCTACATGTTCCGCCGAAGTTGCTGAGCACTTTGGAAGCAAATCGAGCACAGCAAGTTAATACGGCTAGTAACATTACTTTACTTCTGACGGTTCCATTCCAGCATCAGCAGCATCATCAGAAAGGTCGTTCAGTGCTTTACGACGTCTTCAACATGGCTTCATTCAACAATGACAGAAAAACGTCTAGACACATCTAATCCTTCTCCTGTTAACAGGGATCGAACAGGAAATTTAGATTCCTGAAAAATTCTTAAAAGAAAGAATTCGTTTCCCGAGGAAACCGCTGCTAGAGGCAGCGACGGTCCTAGGTATTATGGTGCCCCTGTGCCCTGTGTGTTGAAAGCTGTTTCTTCAATTTTAGATATATCCGTAGTTACAGTCAAAGTGAGCCACCCCCTCAGTATGAGCTACTCTTTTAACATACATAATTCCTCTAATGAATTTTTAAATTGCCGTCGTTTAAGAAAAAGGGGACTTTCCACTTTCCTGAGCGGTTCTAGTCTAGAAATGAGTATTTCCCAAAATTATTAATAGTGTAGTCATTTATGGATTTCAGATTGCAAAGTGTGGTGGAGAATCTTTTTGTTGTTTTTTTTTTATGTTTTATTGGAATGGTGAGCTTGAATCCGGGGCTTGCCACCAAAATTTCGTTGCAAATCAGGATCGAAACCGCAAAAAAACAATTTTTTTTTTTTTTTTGGCTTAAAGCTCCGATAACCTGCCCTTGAACATGTTAGAAAAAACATAATTGCGGGCCCAACGCACTGGGGGTTGGCTTGTGGCAAGTACTAGAACCTTCAGCTTTGCGATTGAATATTCTCTAAATAAGGTGTCAAAACCCAAACTTTCCATTTGAAAACATAAGAATCAAAATTTGCACATTTTGTAGTTTCTCATTTTTAAATTTTCAAATCCGATTTTTCAATAATTTCGAATTTTTATGTTTTTAAACCGAAAATTTCGAAAATTGGGTTTGAGACCTAATGTAGATGTTATTATAGCGGAAGTCCTAACCACCACATTTTAAAAATTAAAATCGCCCAAAAATTCCACAAAAAGTGCAAATTTTTAACTATTTTTTTCATGTCGAGATTTTTGGAATTTTTGAAAATGTTAATTTAAAATATAAAAGCGCAAAGTTTTCAAAACGTCCCATTAAAGAACATTAAAAATTACAAAATTTTGATTTCAAAAATGAGATAATTAAGATTAATCCAAAACTGAAATTGTTTGTTTGCCTCACTTAATGAGGCGCGGCGTTCAAATGCACATTCTGCACATATAGTAGCGCCGGTCCTGACTAGAGGTCTGGTATATGGTTACCGCTTAATTTAATATGAATATGAGAAAAAAAATCTTGCCCCCCCCCCCCCCCCAATAAAAAATTCGTTCCGGCGCCACTGACATGATGACATTTGCCGTCATACTATATTTCGCTTTCTGGGACTCTGAGGCATATGCCGCGAAATTATTTAGGTATAAATAAATGGATTATCGTTTGTTATTGTCCCAGTAGAATTATTTCTTCGGAGTAGTTGGAACGATATTTTGCGAGTTTTGTATACAGTAAGATTTGAGATTATGTCGGCATATGCATATGCATATGTAAACCTATATTTATTTATTAAAGGTAAAAAAGGGAAAGACAAGGGCGCCAGCGATAAAAAATTTTCTAGAGTTCAGTTGGAATTGGCATTTTGCAGGGAGCCATTGATGCTCTCATTACCGTCTATGAAGCCCTGTTTGTCGTTTTTCTAACGACGGCAAATGCCGTCATGTTTTCCTAAGGTCTTTATATAGGGAAAAGGTCGAAAAAGGTAATAATACCATTCTAAAGTAACTAAATTTATAATTACAAACAATTAAGAGAAATCCCTGTGGTGTCCTCTTATGAATCATTTGTAATCCTTCAGTGTCGGCGAGAGCACTAATATTTAGACACTGATCTCAAATGCTGCTACATAGTCAGCATAATTTTGTTTTTGTGCATCGCGTTTAGTTTGGGAAAATCAAAATTTTTATATTTTATATGTTTACATGTTTATAAGTTTCGTCACCTAAAACTCCATAAAATGCACACTAAACCAAGCCTATAATTACGAAAGTGTCACTGTTACTTTTTATATATTTAAAACACAAAATAAAAACACCCAAAAAGTGTTTTTTTTTAACCCAAAAAGATCTATATTCATAAAGCAAAGAACTTTGAAACAAATTCAATAACTTTCCATCCTCCCTATTAGACCAATTTGTCATTAAGCTCCTAAGTCCCGTAGTGAGTCGATAAAAGTGAAATATTATGAAAGTAAGAAAATGCTCGCGCGAATATTACAGAAAAGGTCGTAAAACGTTTACACCTTACGGTAAGAAGTAAGGCACTTCTTTATGCGGACTAGCGGTGAACCGAACCATGTTGTTTTCAAAGAGACATTGATAGTGAACGAAGAAACACTGTCACCGCACTAAAGGTAAAAAGTCTATAAATTTTCCCCGCAAATATTAACGGCGACGGAAATTGATTCAATGAATATGCTATGGGGATAAATTGAAAGGGGTGAAATGACAAAGAAAAGGCGATAATGGTTGTAATTATTACTTTGTTATGGGAGCTAATATATTTTGCAGCGGTTTTGCGTAAAGTCTTTCACCAAATCAACGACATTAAGTGGTAATAATTATAGCGACAAATTAATTTATGTTTAATTTAATGCTGCCATTAATGAGATTATTGTGAACTGTCAGTACTAAGAGTGATGTATGGATAGCGGTTTATTTTCCATTTTGTTAAGTACCTACCTACCATACAAGTAAATTCGCCTTAAAATAAATCACTGACTCGGCAGAATAAATGTATTCAACAGTGGCGTAACATTTCCCACATTTATTGAGTTCCAAAGTGGTATGGGGGACCCTTATCTTCTTCTTTTTTAATCAGAAAATATTGACAGAACGTGCATTTAAAGCAGTCTATAAATAAGCAAGCGCAACGATGTTCTATTTTTTTTTTAATTTAAAGTTAACATTTCAATAATTATACGGGAAACCTTTTTAAATCATCTACTTGGACTATTTAGCTACTTATCATTTAATTCAAGGGAAGTGACAAAAGAATACCTTGCGAAACTGCCCTACAGTGGCGTATTTAGAAAATTCTCAAAGGGGGGGCACAGAGTACGGGGCTAATTTGTTACATAAAGTTTTGGTGTGGGGATACCCGAGAGCAGCTACATAGGAAAAACATTGGCAAGAGGGATCGTTGATCCTTGATTTAAGGCTAAACTCAAGGAGACCTTAAGTTATCAATAGACTTGCTTTTGGCTTTTCCTGAACCAAAATACGGAGGGCATAAAAAAAGTTTGCGTAGTGTAGTTCGAAGGAGCCTGAAGCCGAAAAGGAATTTTACGAATATGTACTTAATTGGCTATGTAATTAATGCAATGACCAAAGAGACTGTTTCCATATGAGAAAACGGATTCATTCGGAATTCAGACGGAAACCTTTTCTTTGGAAGAGAAATTTCATACATCGTCCGAAATTCTGCCAAATTTCGGCCAAATTCCGCCAAAAAGTGGTTCTGCTTACTTTTGAAATAAACACAGATGAAAAGCTGATACAACAAATTTTGGCTGGCATATTGTGGTCTTGAATTCCATGGCAAGTGCAAATTTGAATGCAAAATTAGGATTTACTGAAAAAGAGGCCTTTGTATGTTTTGTTAAAAATCTAGTAATAGATTCCGTAAAATCGTAAGAAGTGCCGAATAATATTTTACAAGTACAATCCAGAAAACTACACGGTTGTAAATTTTGGTGTAAACCGGGAGTAAATTTTATAAATAAAATAGTATAACTCCTATCTATTCCAAAACTTGAATCAAATTTGACCCTTTTCAACTTATAATTTTAGTTTATTCAAAAATTATATTAATTATAGCCGCTACAGAATGAAACTATCCAAATACCCTTTTAATATTATACATTTTACACCGTTGGGGATAGAATAAATTGCTTTGAATGTTGTTATAACATAAACCCAGCAAACAATTTTATCGTTTTGTTCGAAAAATCACAAAAACGATACGAAAACGATATCATTCAAATGAAAAATTTATCGTAAACTTGTCTCCCCGACGAAAAATCGCTTTATCGTCATCAATTTGTCAGGAATGTGACTCCTATTAACGAAATATCGTCTTATTATTGCAAAGATGATAAAATAGTGATTCCTCACAACGAGAGAATTATGAAATTGTCAAAAAATAAAACGACTAATTTATTCCCATAATTTGTAATCTTAGATAGCTCAGGTGTAGGACGTAGGACTACGAAACGATAGGTGATAGGTTCGATTCCCAGTAGAAGCAAAGTGTAAAAAGCTAAAATTAAAATAAGTTAAAAAATGTTAAAGATAAAATAGAATAAAAAAAATAAAAAAAGGGAAAATAAAAAATAAATAATTTTTTTTTTCACTTTTTCTATGTATTAGTCTATTATCGCCAAATTATCATCCTGGCGAATTAATATCGGTCACTATTCCTTCCCGAAGGGAGTGACGACTTTAATCAGAATTCGATATGAAATTCGAGAAATGTTTTCGAGCAGGCGAATTGAATTCTTATCGCGGACGATAGAAATTGTTTGCTGGGAAAGGGTAGAATCTACTACTACTACTATGTTATCAAATCTCCACTATCAACGCAAGAAACCCATTCAACCTAGAAATCTATTGATTTGTAGTCTGTCTGGTTCAGTGAGCAGCGCGGTTGCCTACAAATCACAGAATTGTGGATTCGAAGCCGACTGCACTCGTAATACAATTTTTATTTTTTCGAGCGGTTTGTATAAATTTGCTTATCAATTTTATACTTTTGAAGAGTAAAATGTTTATCAAGAATACTAATACTTTTAATATAGTTCAATTATACTTTTGGTAAAGTTTTTATATAGAAATGTATGAATAAGTTTTTTTTTTTTAAATTACACAAAAATTTTCAACCGTGTATGAACTATCCGTGGCATAGAGCCGGGAAGTGATCAATCGATTAATTACGAGACCGAGTTCTAATCGTGCGAATAACACGATGAGTGTATACCCTATACCCATGTACAGACCTAGAAAGCGCGTAAAACCGAAAATATTCAATTTATTGTTTTTAAGGGGGAAGGGGTAGATAGGTCGAATCTCGCACATCTTTAATATCTTATAACGGCATCCAGGAGCTATCATGTGCTATACACTTCAAGTTATTCGGGACATTCTATCAAAAGATATGGCGGAATATTGCTTTGTAGGGGATGTAGGGGTAGGGGTAGTCAGACCTTCTCCACTTTTCACTTACTTCAAGCATATGTCACAATTAGGTGTTGATGAAAATTTCAGGTCCCTAGCGATATTCTGTCGAAAAATATGGCCGAATTACACTATCACGGAGGAGTCATTTGTATGGGAGGTAGGGGAACCCATGGTCCGATTTGACCCATTTTCAATACCATCCAAGCTTTCATCAAAACAATCATCTGACCAAAATTTCAAAACGGTAGCTTCATTATTTCGGGAGTTATCGTGCGAACTGACAGACACACGGACGGACGGACAGACAGACAGACGGACATGGCTTATTCGAATCAGGGACCGACCCTGATCATTTATATATATACTTTGCCATACCTCCGGTGGCTCCTTTGAGGTGTTACATAAATCGTCGTAACAAAAACAATATACCCTATACCATCTTATGGGTGGTATAGGGTATAAAAATGAAGCAACAAAAGTAAGCAGGAAGATATGATTGTTTGTTATTTCCATATGTACTACACTAGCTACAAATCTATAGTGTCTGCAATACCGAGTCCTAGATGGTAAGCTTAAGCAACATGCTTTAGCAAATCAATTGCGAAATAGAAATGAGAAGGAATGGCTACGATGATGTTTACTTTGTGAAAATTGAAGCATTGAAGAAAGTACCCCAGGCAGGGCACCACAGACACCGAACCGTAGGAATTCGAAAATGTATGCTAAAAATGCTTTCTCACTAAAACACTTCAATTTTTAGCATTTTAACAGAAAGAGAAGCATCTGGTTTAAAGACTTTTACAGCAGCCCAATACGAATTTACGGCCAAATTAAAATACACAAGCCCGATCGAAAAATCAGACCGACTGTTTCAAATATTTATCAATTCAGCGGCTTCCAATACATCGATACCGCAAAAACATCTCCTCAACTTATATCAACATAAGATGGGGTCACTTCACAGATGACGAGACTTTCAATAGCAGTCCTTGTTTCCGAACAGATTCATGTCGAGATTGGGCAACGTTTCATTACCACCTCGTTGCCTCGACATAATCATAGCTTGTACTTATTCTGTGAGAGTTCTTGTTCTTGAAACCACGCGTCTATGAAAATAAACTCAACCCGTTCGAAAAACGGAAAGGGTTCATCAACGAGGAGATCTGGGAAATTGAGAAGATGATGTGATGATAATGTTTCGAAAAAGATTTACAAAGTTTAGTAATAGAAACGCTCAAAATAAAAAGGGAACATTTGGTACTGCAATTTTTAGTATGGTGTGAAAAAAGTTTGATGTGCTCACAGGGGGGGCACGTGCCCCCTGTGCCCCCCCCTGTAAATACGCCACTGCTGCCCTACATGCCAGTCTCATAGCAGTCAAATCTGAGGATCACATAATGTAGAGTCCATGTAGTAGAGCTTCACCCTATATCAAGTTAAACTAACACCAGTCGTTGGAGTATCCACGTCCACATCTTGAATTAATTCGACTGAAATCAGATTCGTAGTGGAGCTCCACCAAAGATAAATGTGTGACGCATGGGAATGATGGATCCATTATATGGACAGCAGGGTATATCAGCGGGCATTTCTTTTTTAATGGGCCTGTCTGCATGCCTTCAAGCGAGGCACTCCTCTTTGCAAGTTTAACCTGTATATCTCTTCAATATTCTTGTTAACACACACTCAGTGGAAATTTATGTCCAGACGAATACAATCCCCACGCAACCAGCTTGGAAGACGGTTATCCTTATGAAATCTATTGATTTCTCTGATCATTGTTTTATTAAAAGATTGTAAAGTTGTGGCTTCACGATGTACTGTTGAATACTTTACGACGTTCAAGCTTCTTCCCCGTACAGACATTTTGATCGACAGTAGCGGCAGAAATCAGTGGACACGCAAGTTTTTTTTTGCGGACTAATGAAAATGAATGTTGATGAAAGAAAAGTTAGTCACAGGATGTATCGAAAAAAAAAAATATTTTTCCGTCTTTGGGGGCTCCTGTGACTTGGGGGCCCGTGTTCCACTGAACACATGGAACACCGTACGTTACGTCACTGGTATTCAAATACACATAGGTATGTAAGTGCAATTATCTTTTTATACAATCCCATGCTGCCGAAATCATTAATAAACACGTTCATTGTTTGATCGGTTTTCAGCGACATTACAATCACGTTTGGAATCCGAAAATGCATACATTTAAGAGCCACATGTGACTCATAGACAGTGAACGTGTTAAATTTTCGTTAAAAATGTTAATAAATAAATAAAATGGATAGAAGACTATTTTCTCTAATTTTTCTTTTTTTTTTTTGCAGATTGGCATCAAGAGA
This sequence comes from Microchrysa polita, assembly GCA_949715475.1. Lineage (NCBI taxonomy): Eukaryota > Metazoa > Arthropoda > Insecta > Diptera > Stratiomyidae > Microchrysa > Microchrysa polita. The sequence goes on along the minus strand of OX454418.1, from coordinate 67,199,174 downwards.
TTATAAACCATCACATAAAGGTAAGCTAAGTCCTTGTTCCTTCCATGACTCTCGACTGTACGACATATGACGATCTTTCAATCGATTTGAGTTAAACCGCTAAGTCGTTTGGGAATTAAATGTTACCTCGTTGCGATAAATTTGTGGCGTCAAATCGGCACGCGTACGCAATGAACCTGAAATAATTGGCATTCTCTGCGTAGAAGAAGTTTGAATATTTTTACGAACACATCCTGATGAAATCCTCTAAATCCTGTTTTTTTGCTTTTTTCCTGATAATTGAAAAAAAAGCCTCATAAAGTACCCTATCATCATATTTAATTTTACCCTTTACCCAATTACCATATTCTATATCAAAAGGAATATTGTATTATGCACTCTTTTAAAAAATAAATTATACCGTCGTAAAATTTGCATAACACAATTTTCATTTTTTCCTATAATTTTCGTTTTATTCATCTTTTATTAGAGAAAAAAAAACGGATACTAAAAACGTAAAATTTTTCTAAAGCCTTCCCCCTAATTTAATATGCATACGATCCTGAAATTATATTACACACACGTATTTATGCAACATAAACTTTCAATCCTCTTTTCCACATACTAACAAGTCATTAAATGTTCCTAAAAAAGGGAACAGTCCATATAGTGCCCGCCGCGCTCTCCATAAGCTCTTTTCCGAAAAATATGGGTGAGCTCTCAAGATATTGATCAAATTGCCGACGCGGCTAGAGGCAAGGCTTTTCCAAGTGTCCTTCGCTGCTGCTATAGCAGAAGGAACAGAATGCCATTTCGTACACTCGTAGGTGTGTATTCGTAAAGTCCATGGGCCATTAATATAGATGACCATAAACTTTATGTATACGTGTGTAATATGTGAAAGCCATTCAAAAAAGGAGGATGGTCGAAATTATGACCGAATCATTGGTCAAGTCAAGTGAAAGTCACAAGGCTCTTTAAGCTTCCGATAAATGTTTATACAAACATACATATTTATTTGGTCAGTTCTATTTTTTTTTAGTCTATCAATGTAGTACTCCTGCCTGGTTTCTGTTTTTTTTTCATGTTCCTTGTTGCAGGCCAGTTTTTCTTTGGCGTGATTTTCAGCAATAAAATTTGCAATTCCGTAACTGTGTCGCCAAGAAATACGGACTGATAAAAATTTCTTTTTATATGTTGTGCTTCCTTTTGTCGTTTAGATGTTTTTTCAGTGAAGGTTTGGTGTTTCTGTTTGTCGAAATTGGGTTTACTGTTTACAGATAGAAAGGAAAAGTTTGACTTTAAAAAGAACATTGCAAAGGGACTCAGGCTGAATTCTAAAGACATTAAATGAATCGAAACAAACTGAGAGGAGACAATAAAAAGAAAACTTTAAAGCGATGTTGGCAATTGTTTTTTTAAGCGTTTGGCGAAAAATGACTGTTCTGCAATTTGTTTGAGGTTAATTACTCGTGCAAAGAAAGAGTGTTGTTTCAGGGCTTTTGTAAATTGGTTCATTTGTGCTTTTGTTTAAAATTTGCATTGCTAGCCTACCTCATTTGTCATTTAGTTCCTAAGGCGGTAATATCCTTATGGTAAGCTCGAAGACCATAACTGATTTATTTTTATTAGTATGAATTGTTTTTTCAATGGATAGTTTTTTTTTACAGATGTTATTAATAAAAAGGTTAAGTCACCTGAAATATGGCATATATTTGAGATACCTTCGTGGCTATCTGTTGCCATCAGAAGGCTTCACAGGGATCTTGTTTCGTGGTTACGGAGCCTTCCGAGGGAAATGTGGAGCCCGGGGCGAAAGGATAGGAAACAACCCCTTCTTCTTTTATTCAAAACATTTATAATACATGATAACATGATAAATGTTTAAACAAACAGGATATTCGCATGGTCAGCTAGCGCCTTAGTTTTAAGGATATTTTTCATGTTGGTTTTTACACTTTTCAGATCCAGACAATAAATCCCATGAAGGGGACGGGGGTGCCTACCGTTAGGACGTTCGGATTGTTGATTTTGTGGCATCAATCACCGCCCCTCGAGCAATGTCAGGTTTGAAGTAACAGTTTTTCTTACCAAGTGTTAAGGTTTGGCGTTTGCATACTACTCAATGCGAGGCCTTCCTAACACCTCTGCCGTTCTATTGGTCCCGGCTGCCGGATGTAGCTCAGATCCACGGCAGTAATTGTAAAACCACAGTCTTGCACACACACGTAGGACGGGTGACCTAACTATTCGGGGGAGCGGGATCGTTATTTCCCGAAGGTCCCGATGGAATGGACGCAATGTCTTTGAGCCAGTGGGAGTCCTCCCTACTTCTACCGGACTGCCGAACAGTGGTACCGAAACCAAACGATAACAGCACCAACAGACATACACAACCGAAACCAGACTGTTCTACATCAGGATGCAGACACCTGCGACGGCGACTAAATGCCTCTTTAGCAAAGGCATTTAAACCAGGACATAATCACGTTTAGAGACAGCGAGAGACATTTAGAGATAGCCGAATATTCGGAGCCATAGCTTAGTACATGCGTCAAATCTCGTACGTACGACATATTGAATTATCAGCTCGAGCAATGTCAGGTTTGAGGTAACAGTTTTTCTTACCAAGTGTTAAGGTTTGGCGTTTGCATACTACTCGATGCGAGACCTTCCTAACACATCTGCCGTTCTATGGGTTCCGGCTCCCGGATGTAGCTCAAATCCACGCCGGGCATTGTAAAACCACAGCCTTGCACACAAACGCAGAACTGGTGACCTAACGATTCGGGTGAGCGGGATAGTCATTTCCCAAAGGTCTCGCTGGCATCGACATAATGTCTCTCAGCCAGTGGGGGCCTAACTACTACTACCGGACTTTGGGACTGTGGTACCGATAACTACACGATAACAGCACCAACAGAAACCAGACTGTTGCACATCTTCAGGATGCAGGCGCCTGTGGCGGCGACTGAATGCTTTCTTAGCGGAAGCATTTAAACCCAGGACATAATCACGTCTAGAGAGACAACGAGAGACATCCAGAGAACGATCCTCGATAGGGACTCCAAATGCATCATAGTTGCGGATATCCGAAAATGCAGGGCAATAGCATAGTACATGCGTCCAATCTCGCACATACGACATATTGAATCATCAGCTAGATTGCGCCAATGAAGCAATGATTTAAGCGATCCGTGACCTGTAATGAAGAATTCTAGGCCAAATTGAAATCTAGGTCACTCTTAAGTAGTTCTCCCACGAGGCGCTCTTTGCCACCTAGATTGTTATCTTAAAGGGACACACTCCTCCAGGAGGCCAGCGATTTCTCGCCGGGATTTCACAGAGTCACTTTCGGCGGATAGCAATGCAGTAGGGGTAACGAAAGAAGAATCTCCTGGTCAAAAGAGGTGCACACGTGTTAACTACTTATAAATATCCACAGACCTTTCCGTAACAGCTGTGAAATGGAAACTGAAGTTCGTTCTCTCCTTCATAGATATGCCCAAGTACTTAAACTCATCGCCAGAGACCGTCCTGTCCCGGGTATTCGGTAGCTCAGTGGGTAGAGAAAAGACTCTATCTCTGAATTGCCGGAGCGTGGAATCGAGTCCCAGTATTAGTATGGATGTTTGTTTTGTCTTTATCACCCGTTGCCTCTTGAGACTCCTCCTTACGGTTTCAGGGTGTACGTCAATATTTAGTTGATTTTTTACCATTGCGGTCAATTGTGGGGCACTTATGAGGGTTCTTTTTAATCTCACGGACTAAAAAGGCCTCATTTCTCGCTTTAAACGTATTTCGATTACCTCGTTTTTGCTTATTTATTATCCTTCCGTCTCTAGAAAACCGGTGAATAATGTTTTGCACTATTCGGTAGCTTTACTGTACCAATAGGGCTCTCTTCCTCTGAGATTTCCCTTTCTGATGGGATATTGATAGTAAAAGCGGCAGATTTCTACACCTGTCTGTCGACCCATCCTTAGTATTTGAATAAAAATACACGACTAAAGGAAAATGTATTAAATCAATCAAAAAACTGCAATCCGGGAAAATTTATGCCGTTAAAACAACAAATTCAATTAGGCTCACTTTCATTGTGACATGAAATGTTTGTTTAAGTAAAGAAACGCATCAATATTGCTTGTTTAGGAAATACGTTAATTTTTTAATTTATCAACTGAATTATTAGTTCTCTTTTCAACAGTCTAAGAAAAATGGCATATTTGGTCGGCAAAATCCTACATCGGAATTTTTTTTTTGGATTATGGTTGGGGATGGTCCCCAGATTATGACATTAAAAGTCTAAACCGATTGGGGGTCCGTAACCTTAAAAAAGGGAAAAAGGGGGCATTTTTCGGTTTTTTGTGATTATGTATTTCAAAAACGGCAGATACAGAAAAATGGTCTAAGGACGAAAAAACTACATAAAATTATCTTTGCAATGGTATATAACACATTAGAGTATGAATATGAATATTTCGGCGTTAAACTTGAAGATAAATTAGAATATTTAAATTTTAGACCTTTTTTAAAATCTCCATAGCTTTTGAAAGAATGCTGTGTTGTGATTTTCTGGGCGCGGTGTTGCAAACCCCGATCAGTGTGGTTGCGGCTTAATATTTTTGTTTAGTCTGTTCAATAATAGGAGATCATATGTCCACTAAATAAATATTGAACCCCTGGAGAAATCATATGAAATGGAAACACACAGCGCATAAAGGCGTTATAACCTAAAAACCTCGTGTCGGAAATTTCTGTTCCGAAGACAGTATCGTCACCACATTTTTTCAATGATTTTAGAAGACTTCCATTCATATTTGGCAGCAATTTTTTTTTACACATTTCAGAGCTACAATAGCATAGTCCTCTCTAATCTGTTTCCAGACATGATAATGCATATCGGGATTTGGCTAGGCTGCCCCGATTTGACTAGCTCTGACCCTATTCTCTATAACAATTCACGAGATGATGCATTTATGAAAATAAGCCACCCAAGTTAAAACCACTGAAGAAACTCGTCCACGAAGAAACCCGGATAATTGAAGTTGATCAGTTCTGCAGCATGTAAGGAAGTTATCGGAAACTACTCTAGAAGATTAGTAATGAAAACGAGCACCATTTTTTGGCATACCATTTTTGAGAGCCCAGTTTTCCAAAAATTGTTTGAGTGTTTTAGCTGAAAACAACTGTTCGCTTTAATTTTCTAACTCTTACGTCTTTCTAAAAGCCGCCAGGTTTCCATGTGCCGTTTGTATATTTTTTTTCCTGACGATGGTGAAAAAAAAGTGGCTGGGGGAATTCAATACTTAATTTTTGAATTTCAAACAAATTCTCTATAAGGCCTTGCCGAACTGCGGTGAATTGCGCTTAAGAGTATGATTGATGGCGGAACAGGCGTCTACTCTACATACTATCTGGGCCTCTCAGTAAGTAGACATTCTATTCTGAATTATTATAGTGTTGGTTCAAATCCCACTGTGACTACGCATTTTTGTTTTGATATGTTATCCTAACGCAGCCATCCTGAAACCGATGTGTTACAACGACTAAGAGCTGCCAAAATCACCCAATCCAAGAATAAAAAATCTATTGAAGTGCTTCTACAACAACAACCACATACATCTACTATCAATCTGCCTGGTACAGTACCTAAAGGGCGCCAATTTGTCCTTTCGCCCGGGGCGGCGTAAGTGCTAGAGCGGGCGCTGATACGAGAAACATTTGGTTCGACTTTTCCCATTTTCAATATCGTCCAATATTTTACTAATACAACAAGGAATATATGGTTCTGCTCACCAAGGCGCAATTTTTAAAAATTAACCTTCTCTGACAAGGTTCAGTAGGATATGTCTTAGTTGCTTCTGCTTTAACGCCTATTTGATGCAAAGAGCTGCAAGCACAGGGAATGTATGCACGCAGCTGAGGTAGCCAGACTCTGCACTGGTTTGCGATACTGAACCGAATTGAAAGACTGGATGGTGAATCTAGATTGGTGAATAACAAGGACCTAGGAAGGCAAATAAATATTTCGGGAAGGGTTTTTGTGAAAAAACAATTAATATTGCCCTGGAAGAATATTCGGCAGGTACACCGTCATACAACATTAGCCGGCATGGCACTTTAAGGAATTGCTGATGGCTTTGAAGACAACATAAATACCTTACGGGGATGCGGAATCACCAAATCCTATACTGTTCCCTGTTTTTTTTTTTTTGTTGAAGCACTCACTTTGCAGGGTTAACGCTTCAATAGAGGATTACCCAACCCGACCAAAGAAATTATTGATTGTATTCAGCAATCCGTCCGTTAAAGCCCACCGTGGCAGGCATTAACGTAAAGTCTCGGGGTTGTCACTAATTTCATTCAAACCGCATTCTGCAACTTTCTTTAAAAACAATGAGAAATACCCTTGAATTTCAACGAAAAAGCTCAAAGTAGAGCCAAAATCTCTCACTTACTAGAGACTTTAACACTCATGCACATAAAACCGCTTACATAATTGTAATAAAGGAAAAATTCGCAACGCAAAATCATGACAAATAAACAATTTTTTTTAGAATTTTAAAGACTATTCGTGCTATTTTGTACGACTTACTAAAACTCTCTATTAATGTACAAATGGAAAATTGGGAGTAAATTGTGTCCCGAGGTGGATTTTATTTTGACTGCATTAGATTTAAATATAAAAAAAAAACTAGACTAAACCGCGGCCCTAAGTATAGTGTTTTCTTCTTGTACATCTTATCTAGTGGTTAGTCTTATCGTATAGAGAAGACGCACACCATTTTCTGAAAACCTTTACATTATATTGAATTGCTTTTTTACTTTTTTTATATCAATGACAAGGCTTTAGGGGATAACCCTTGAATGTAAGCATGGCCTTGGCGGAAGGGTAAGGAATCGGGGTTGCGTGGCGAGGAAGTGCCGATGCACATTTGGTTTGAACTTTTGCAGATCATAATTTACTGGAAAAACTGAAGATGGTAAGTTATTCCACATTCCACGTCTCCATGGACCTGAGCTGCGAAATATATATTCAAAAAGCGTTAACACTCTTGATGAATGCACCCCAGTCCCCAGTTTGCCCCATTTAAAAAAAGGAAGCAAGTTAAGGAGACAACTTCAAAAGATACACTGAGTGTGTGGACGCTCCTCTATTGCTCCAAATTATAGCCATGCAGTATTTGTAGTTAGTCTATGGATTTTCTCTTTTGGGTTGTCTGGAACTCTGCCCAAAAGTCTTTTTCAGATTACCAAAAGGCATAGCTCTCAAATTGATAGGCTTACTCCCTGCGCACAAACTGGGTTGCCTAGAAAAATCGCATAAAGTAGAGGAGCTTCGAATTAGGTGAATAATAAAGCACACGGAGTTGTGCCTTTTAATAGAGAGTTTTACACTAACGTAAAAACCACCGTATACGTAAAACAAATTTTACAAGCAAAAACACCCGCGCGAATAACACGTAAAACTTATACAAGAGTTTTTAACTAATGTTATGACAACTAAAAATCGCGACCCGACAATTTCGACTGTTTAGAGAACATCAACTATACGGAAATATACCCATGCCTACTTGGGACATGCAAAATTATGATATACTGTTACGTATACGGTACGCAAGCTAATTTTTATATGGAATGTCAAATTATATCGTACTATTTCCAACGTCTTGCTAAAACTCTCTAATGTGAACTAAGTAGAGGGCAAAAATTATAGCCGAAACGTCAAAATGGTAAATGCTACGACAGCGTCGATCATCTTGTGTAATACTCACGTCAAAAGAAGACAATATATCTTAGGCCTCGTCTAATTCCGGAATCTGTAGCCGGTATCTACCAAATATGTTATTGTGCGGATCTTTCCCTCCCTGTTAAATCCACTTGCGATGTACAAGTTTAGGAATCCTTCGAAATAAATTCACAGTACCAATAATTCAATACAACATTTTTAGCTTAACCGAAAAAATGTAATATTGTAATCTACAATGTAATAGAAAAAGTCTCTCGTAAAGTTCGGCGGAGAAAAAAAAACAATTCAAGCATATCCGAAAATCGACGTTGGTTATTATTATCGGTATGGGATTAAACGTCGCGGAAAATCGGATTTAAAAGCAGTTTCACTTCATCGTCATTTCTTTCATGGTTTTTCCAAAACGAGTGAAAGCTTATAAACTAAAGAAAATATGAGAAAAATACGTGCACCAGTTGAATCGAACGATATCACCTCATTGGTCAAATATTTCATATAAATTGGACTACAATACCCATATAGTACTGCTTGCCGAGATTTCGATCTGGAGCGAAACAGAGGAGGATAAAAAACACATCAAGAGGAAATATAGGTATTTTACCTTCCAGTTCGAATCGTTATTACCGACGATTCTCAATACGCTCATTTTGGATCCATTTCATGCTTTCAAACGGAGAAAAAGCAAAAACGTTCAGGATATCCGTTCAGGCTCAGTACATTGAGCTGTCTCCTATCCTGCAATTTTCGATAAACCTTTATCCTTTGGCGACCATTCATTCCACCATTTACAGAATCCTCTTCTACACTCCGGCGGACGAAAAAAAAACAGATAGTGCTATCATAGTGTTCTCATGGACGCTGAGTATCCGCTTTCCAGCTTTGTTGCTGCTTTTTTTTCGATTTTCGTTCTTTCGTTTTCTCTGGAGGCCCATAAAAAGTTGAACTGCTTCGCGGCCAAATGACCAGGATTAATTTCGCAGTAGTTTAAAATCCTTAAACGGTTTAACCCTTCTGTCGGCACCTACTACAATATGCATATTCTATACCCAATAGGTCTGGCTGGACCTACTGAGAGATTTTTTTTTATTTTTTAGAAAAAGTAAAAATTTTATCGGTAAAATCATTCTATCCATTCTTTACTGCAATTTTTCAACAATAAAAGCATCAAAATAATTTTTGTAGATATACTGGAAACGTTTTTAAGTAGATATATTTTGAGGTGGTATTAGTACAAACGTGTTTCTCCCTTATTTTCTTCTTTTTTTGCTTCGCTTTTTGCATTGTGTTTATCTAGTAGATATTTCGATCGAATTTTCTAATTCCAATATCTTTGGGGAAATATTAAGCACTTTGTTGGCAGATTTTACCTCGATATTAGTCTGCAGATTTAGGGAAATAAGTGTGAAGAAATATGGAATTTCAAGGCAAAAATCATTTAATTCTAAATTTTTCGTAAATTTTTTGATCAAATCTATTTAGAAAGACGTTTGCAAGTCACTCATACTTAGTCCTTACTATTACAAAGGAAATAAAACTGGGTTGAATTTCCTAGGATCAAATCTCAGTTGATTAGGTGGTGTTATAAAATGTGACGAAATTAGGCATACCCATTTTCCGAACTTCACGGCTTTTTATAGAAAAATCTCAGAAATTTTTATCGTTTATAGTTCAGATTGAGTTTAAATGACATTATTATCTCAGAAATTTTTATCGTTTATAGTTCAAATTGAGTTTAAATGACATTATTACATCATAAATAACAGAATTTAATATTTGCACTTCTTACTTCAAGAGAAAAATGGGTGAATAACTATAGGTCTGGCCAGACCTATTGGGTATCAAAAAGCACTATAAATTGAAAATCATCAAAAACATACTCAAAACTTCAAACCATTTTTTCAAATTTTCGCAAAATGCTTCCAAACATATTATTCTAGGATATCATGAAATATGAAGTCGCTGCGATTTCATCTTCTATGCTTTTTACACCAAAATATAGTGCCAAAGGTCTGGCCAGACCTTCGTGCCGACAGAAGGGTTAATGGAGAGTGCAGGAAATTAATCTGTTCAATTGTACCGCCCAACTATCTCTTTCTCTCGCTCTTTCTCTCTCTGGATTCCAATGAATATCGGTGATTTTATACGCTTCCTCTGGTGGTTTTTCTCCTTTTTTACTTGGTGGTTTCTTCTTTTGGTGCCAATCGTCCGTAGTAAATAAATGAACGTAATGGATGGTAGGGATTACCGCGAGCAAAAGAATGAATCCACACTGAACAGATTCAAGATGAAATCTGTTTTTATTGTAGCTGCAATTCATTGGGGATAGTTTTATGGGACCGAATGGATTAATGGGGATACACATAGGGAGTAGTTTGCGCTTTTTTATGACGTGTACAATGGTGGGATTTTTACCTTCGGGGTGTAGATAACCGTGACAGAGATTAAAATGCCATGTATTGGGAGTCCGATATTTTTTTTACCATTTGTTTAATACTTTAAGGTTGATAGAAGAAGAATTTTGACAAGGAAATTTCAAAAATTTAATTAAATACACAGATAGTCCGTTTCGAGAATAAAGATCAATAAGCTAAGGCGGGTTAAAAAAACGAGACCGAGGCTAATTTCGGGCGCGGCCGGAATTTAGATACCCTTCGCTCTCCTCGGGCGTACCTACGACTTGTATTTAACCCCCCCCAACCCCCCCCCCCCCGATTTTGTTCCTTCAGTCTTGTCAAAAGTTCCGTTGCGTCGACAAAACAATATTTATGTGGGGTTTGGTTGGAATAAGCGGACAAATAAAAATATTTACTCAGAAAATTTTATTGGGGGACCTTTTCGGTTGCTTTGATAAAGACACATTAATTCAAGGTTTTGTGAAATTGGTGTAAAAAAATGTTTCTTAGAAGAACCAAAATTGGGGGTTGGGTTTGTATGGCAGCTCCATGGCCCCATGGTCCGATTCGATCCATTCTTGCATATGTTTTTTTTTCATCAATAGAAATACATTTGTGTGAAACTTGGTTGAAATTGGTGAACAAATAAAAAAGTTTTTCTTAAAAGAACCTAATTTTGGGAGTTGGGTTTGTATGGCAACCCCAAGACCCCATTGTCCAATTTTACCGATTCAAACATACAAACTGCCTGCAGCAAAAAGAAGCATTTGTGCAAAATTTCAGCTTCATAGCTTCTAAATTGGTCGAGTAAAACGTGTCGCAACAGACAAACGGACAGACAGACAGACGAACAGACTGACATCACCCAATCGACTCCCTATGTGAAGCTGATCATATAATTATACTTTTTATATGGTCGGAGATGCATCCTTCAATGCCGTACAAACTTGATGACAAAGTTAATATACCTTTTCACTCTATGAGCGAAGGGTATAAAAACACATATGGAAGCACACCGTCACGTACAAATACATCCAAAATGGGATGAAAACAACATAGCTCTCCGTATGAACAGCCTTTTCCAGTTCTAGCAAAGAGTCATACGGAACAGCTTGTTTAACTGGACATGTTAGGCATCTGCGGATGTTCATATAGAGTCTAGGTTGAATATACATAACGTTGTAAAAGGAAACCTCTCTTTCGCATTATGGAAATAAAAAGCAGCTTCCTTCCCATAAATTCCGGGAAGTAAGCTGTTGGTGGCGGAATATAGGTGAAAAAAGCCCTGCTCGAAAATGTATAAGAAAAACGAGACCGAGGCTAGTTGCGGGCGCAGGCGACATTTGAATACCCGTCACATTTGAATGAAGCTTAAGGTTCTTTTGTGTTAATAATTTCTACCGCAGCTCTATGACGTGTTCCGATTCCGTCTGTTCCTGGATGCGTTAAGGCTAATCCAGGAACACACTTGGATGAATGTTCCTATGTAATATTCCGATTCCATCCATTCTTAGATACGTTTTGAGGCGTTACTAGAAACACATTTGAGTGAAGTTCGGTAAAGATTAGTGCGTAAAAAAAAGTTTTTCTTAGAAGAACTTAATTTCCAGGGGTTGGTTTGTATGACAGCCCTATGACGTATAGTGTTCCGATTTCGTGCGTTCCTAGATATGCTTTGAGGATTTACTAGGAACACATTTGGGTAAAGTTTGGTTAAGGTCGGATTGAAAAGGAAAAAGTTTTTCTCAAGCCGGCCCCAGACCGACCGGAGTGTGGCACACACCGCACAAAAGATCGATCCAAGAATGATACCTTGGAGTCGCCCAACCACACTGCTGCGCTGCTGCTGCACGGTTTTTCGTATCAATCTTGTGTGCGGTGTTTTGCCACACTCCGGTCGGTCTGGGGCCGGCTTTAGAAGAACTTATTTCTCAGCGGTTGGTTTGTATATGACATAATACTCCTATTCCATCCGTTCCTAGATTTGTTTTGGGACTTTACTAGGAACACATTTGGGTGCAGTTTGGTTATGATTGGTACATAAAGAAAAAACCAAATTATGCGAGCAGCTTACTTGAGTCATGTGTATGTCTTCCTTACACCACACCGTTATATATAGGACCTGCTGCAAGTGTGGATATTGCAAAAGGACTCTTCCAATTATAAGGTGAAAGCAAGTCCAAAATTGATATAAATGGATATATCTCGAGTTATAGTGAATATATCAGTATATGTACTGGAATATCATTGGAAAAATTTGGTATTTTTTCACATTCGTTCCTTTAGGATTACAAAGAATATTTTTAGCAGCCAAATGGTAATATGGGTGTCATATGACTGGGGATGTTGAAACGTATGCAATAGAATAAAGAAGAATGGTCACGATCCATACAAAATTTACCCAGTCCCGGCACAAACGAAACCTATCTCAGGAATTTCGTTTTTTTTATGTACATTAATTATTAGATATATTTTTTTTTAAATATCAGTGGCTAAGTTTGTTTGTTGCGTAACAAAAGTTCTACAATATCCCTTCTGATTTCCAATAGACGTACAGAAAGCACATATCACCGACGACTACGTAGTGCATGTTCACACACAAAACACCACGCAACGCAAACACGCTAAGTCCGCTAGCGCAGGTAGAAACCCTAACTGTAGATATCTCGCTTTTTAAGGGAGAGTGCGAATTAGATACAAGTAGTAGTAGGTATCGAGCTAGCATACGCGAATGCTTTTGTTACACCTTCAATAGACCAGGTCTTTGGAATTCGTACTATTTTTAGCTTTGGGTGCTCGATATAATTGATGTAATATACATTATACTCATTTACAGGGTGGACCAATTACAAGTTCGTTTTTATACCCTTCGCTTATTAGGCGAAAAGGGTATATTAACTTTGTCATGAAGTTTGTAACGCATTGAAGGAAGCATCTCCGACCATATAAAATATGTATATATATGATCAGCGTGACGAGCTGAGTCGATTGGACGATGTCCGTCTGTCCGTCTGTCCGTCTGTCCGTCTGTCTGTCTGTTGCGACGCGTTTTACTCGGCCAGTTTAAAAGCTATGGAGCTGAAATTTTGCACACATGCTTCTTTTTGCTGCAGGCAGTTTGTATGTTTGAATCGCTAAAATCTGACAAGGGGGTCTTGGGGCTGCCATACAAACCTACTCCCCAAAATTAGGTTCTTCTTAGAAAAACTTTTTTATTTATCCATCAATTTCAATCTAATTTCACACAAATGTGTTTTAATTGGTGACACACAACATATGTAAAAATCGATTAAATCGAACAATGGGGTCGTGGGGCTGCCATACAAACATAGTCCCCCAAATTAGGTTCTTCTAAGAAAAACTTTTTTATTTTCTCATCGATTTCAATAAAATTTCGCACAAATATGTTTCTAATGATACCACAAAACATATATAAAAATGGACTAAATCGGACCATGGGGTCATGGGGCTGTCATACAAACCTGGCTCCCCAAATTAAGTTCTTCTAAGAATTTTTTTTTTACACACTAATTTCAACCAAACTTCACACAAATGTGTTTCTATTGATGACACAAAACATATGTATAAACAGATGGAGTCGGACCATGTGGTCATGGGGCTACCATACAAACCTAGCCCCCCAAATCAAATTTTTCGAAGAAAAACTTTTTTATTTGCACACCAATTTCAATCAAACCTCAGAAAATTATATTTCTATTGATGCCACATAACAAACGTGAAAATAAATGAAATTGGACTATGGGGTCGTGGGGCTACCATACAAACTTAACCCCCAAAATTGGGTATTTCAAAAAATACTTTTTTATTTGTACATATACACAAATTTCAACCAAACCTCATGGAAATGTATTTTGATTGATGTTACAAGACATATGCAAAAATGAATTAAATCGGAACATGGGATCATGGGGCTGGCATATAAACCCAACCCCCAAATTAGGTTCTTCGAAGAAAAACTTTTTTATTTGTCCACCAATTTCAACCAAATCATAGAAATGTGTTTTAATTGATGCCACAAACATTCGTAAAAATTGATGGAAAGGCCATGCGTTCATAGGGCTGCCACTAACCCCCCCCCCTTCTTCTTTCTGGTTCTTATAAGAAACCCACGTCCCCCGCTTCTCCCAATAAATCTTCGACACAGCACTTATGTGAAAATTCAAAAGCATGGAAGCGGGGAGGACTGAACACAAGTCATAGGTACGCCCGAAAAAACTTTTAGCCCGAGGGGAGCGAAGGGTATCCAAATTTCGGCCGCGCCCGAAATTAGCCTCGGTCTCGTTAAATCATAGATTAGTTTGACACTGACAGCTGTTTTTCGCGCAAAATCTTTATAGAAACTCAGTATCATACCTCTGCAGAACGAAATGAGTCGCTTTACGCTTGAACAACGTTGGAAAATATTGAAAACTTATTTTCAAAGTGAGTGCTGTCTAGCTCCAACCCAGTTACACAGCCATGTTATCCGACTTTTTTTTACTGAAATTGAATTGACATGGATTTGGACGACCTCTGGTTCATGCAGGATGGCGCGCCATGCAACACAGTCCATGCCACAATCGATCTTTTACGCACCAAATTCACAAATCGTGTTATCAGCCGTCTTGGCGATGTCAATAGGCCGCCTCGGAGCTGCGATTTGACTCCTTTGGATTTTTATTTTGGGGAACCGTGAAGGACCGATGTTATGCCAACAATCCAGAAACGATTCAAGCACTTAAGGCCAATGTCATTCACGCAATCCGTGAGCTATAGCTCGAAACCATCAACAGGGTCTTGAAAATTACTGCGACGCCAGCCGGGCCAGCCACTTTGTGTTTTATCATTAATGGGAGCTTACTTACTTTCTAATAAAGCCATAAGACATTGAAAAAATAATAATTTTGTTCATTTTATTACATTTTTAAAAACAAACTTGTAATTGGCTCACCCGTTATATACTCATTTTATAATGAGTTAGCCACAGAAATCTGAAAAAAGAAAACCTGATAATTCATGCATATAAAATAACAAAATAACTGGGATATATTTCGTTTGCGCCGGAGCTGGGTCACAAATGACCATTCTTCTTTGCATGCAGTTCAAGTCCTTTAAAACACTTTGAATTCTTTCGGGAGAACAAGGGCGTTGTTAGTACGGAAGTGATATGTAGGCGAAACGGGTTTCATATGACTGGTAATACTGAATCAGTAGATCATTTTTAAATGAAATTGGAGTCTTGGAGTCTTTAGAATGCGTATCGGATCCTTTGAGGTGAGTAAAAGACTGCAACAACGTAATAATTAAGTTTTATGAATTTGGAGGGGTATGTAGTGCAGTCATATTAGCATTTCAAATAGAAAAAAATAGAGTAAGGCTAATTTTTGTTGTTTTTGAATCAGTGGGCTCCCAAGAATCTGCAACTGATTTTGCTAAAAAAAATTTTGATCGGAAAGGTCCCAAAAAGGACACAAAAGGATACTCTTTAATCCTTGACCGGAAGTCGGCATTCGGGGTATCATATCAAAGGGGACGTCGAGTACATTACATATCCGGTGTTTGTTTCCTGTTTCAAGGACCCTCGACGGAATAAATCGAGCTTAAATGGAAAATTTTCGCGTTTCCCGTGTATCTTTCCAAAGCCATAACTACGAGAATAATTCAAGTTGGCACTACTTTTATCACTTTCCAGAATCTATAATAGCTGAAGATGCTACCAATAAATTTGCTAACAAAAAAGTTGATCGGAAGGCTCTGAAAAAGGACACTAATTGCACACCTTAGTCGAACGTGGGCATGTGGGATGTCATATCAAAGAGGATGTCAAGTACATTCCATATCCGGCGTTTGTTACTTGTTTCAAGGACCCTCAAAGGAGAAAATTGGGCTCAATTTAAAAAATTTTGTGTTTCCTGTATCTGTATCTTTCTAAAGCCGTAATTTTCCATTTAAGCCCGACTTATTCCATTTAGTGTCCTTGAGACAGGAAACAAGCACCAGATATGCAATGCACTCGACGTCCTCTTTGATATGACACCCCACATGCCCACACTCGATGAAGGTGTGAAATTAGTGTCCTTTTATGTCCTTTTTCCGAGCTTTCCGATCAACTTTTTTTTTAGCAAATTTAATGGTAGAATCTCCAGCTATTATAGATTCTGAAAAGTGATAAAAGTAGGGACAACTTGAATTATTCTCGTAGTTATGGCTTTGGAAAGATACACGGGAAACTCGAAAATTTTTCATTTAAGCTCGATTTATTCCTTTGAGGGTCCTTAAAACAGGAAACAAACACTGGATATGTAATGTACTCGACGTCCCCTTTGATACGATACCCCGCATGCCGACCTCCGGTCAAGGATTAAAGAGTATCCTTTTTTGTCCTTTTTGGGACCTTTCCGATCAAAACTTTTTTTAGCAAAACCAATTGTAGATTCCTGGGAGCCCACTGATTCAAAAACAACAAAAATTAACCTTACTCTATTTTTTTCTATTTGGAGGCCTGAATTGGGATATTTTGACTGCACTAATGTTGAAGCGTACACAGTAGACTATTTATGAGTCCTTTGGAAACAATTTGATTTGATTGATTTGAATGGGAACAAGGATATTCTTAACAAAGAAGTGGTATCAAGTCAGCTTTATTCTACATTTAAACAATTGCTTTGAATGCATTTTGATTGCTTTCAGGTGGAGCAAGAACATTATTTGCAAAATAGTGATATGGCAAGATGGACATTTGAGCTTCTGAATTTATTAGTATAGTTCTGTTCTGTTTGTAATACAGTTCTACTATAAAAATAAGTTTTAATAAAGGAAATACATTAACGTGAGATGGTACTGGGAAAAGTGTATAGCAGAAACTTCAAAACCATATGGTATCTATGCCATGGATCGGTGGTCCTGTTTGGCCTCCGCACTCGACGCACTTCTAATACAGATGGTTCCAGGACTGAGACTGGCGCAGGGGCGCCAAGGTGTTCAATCAAACGAACTTGACTAACACACACTTTTCGATCCTATTGCCTTCTCACTGTCGCGGACGCGGAATTCGTTGCCGTTAATCTGACTGCAACGTCACCTTGCCATAACAAGGAATGTTTTAGCTTTAGTTTTCACTGACAGCCAGGGGGCAATAAACTTCGACAACTGTACTGGATTCTCATGCTGCAATCTTGGAAATAAGAAATTACTTTCACATTTGCCTGTGTTGGATTTCAGCGCATATAGCGGATGTACAGGGAATCGTACGACGGGGGAGAACTGGAGAACGTTTTTATTAGTCTATTTCAAAGTATTATTTCACGCTTATAGGCTGGCTCGAGGCTTTGGGTGGCACACTTACAAAACTTGAATAATTTCGAGTTCAGTACTAGACGCGATTCCAGTCGTCCCTGCATTGCGGGTTTCTGCAACCAGAACCACCGAAACTTATTAAAAGTAAACGGTTTAGACAAGCGCGCGGAGCGGTCAACCGTAAATGAAATTATGACGGTGACTAATTTGGCAAAAAGTTCACTCCGAAATGGTTCTTACTGTTTGAAAGTGATGCTTAATTTTAGGTACGCTTTCAGTTACGCAACCTCCGGTTAAATTCACGCTGCTTTGAAGAGGATGGATGTTTCCCGTTACAATGCTCTAATAGAGAGTACTTTTCATATGGCGCCCTTTAACCTTCCGGCGGGCGCAATACTAATCCTAACATGATCGGGCGCAATGCATCTGACAGATTAAGTGCACAAAAAAGGATAAAACTAAGTTTCTGTATATTTTAGACTCTCATGTCTTATTACATTGTCTTTTTGAAACAGTTCTTCGAAATTTGAGAAACAAATACTGCCTCACAAAGTTTGATACCCTTCACATTTTCCATATTCTAAGAATTTTCCGCTTTCAATCGCTTCAATACCTAAAAAAACCTCCAACAACTCGACCGCTTGAAAAATGTGAGCTTATTTGGCTAAAAACACACTATTGAACGATTTGGTGAGCCTACAAGTCAACACAACGTTATTACGCAATGCGAAGAGTATAACAAGTGGAAATATTCATAGAAAAGGAGAAAATAACACAATCGGGCGCAATACATCTGAGAGTTTATTTCATCCCCTTCCGCCCCTCAGACATATTTCTCTCTCTCTCGATTACCGTAACTCCTAGTAGAGCATGGTGCGTTGATGACTACCGTGTGTAGTCATCAACGTTACAAAGACAATTGAATTCGGAGTGTGATACGGTTGTCAGCCATACCACTTCCTAGTCGCATAGTTAGTTTATTATTCTACGATAAGAATATTTCTTATCATCATCTTCTGAACAATAAACTTGTGACGAGTCGTGCTGAGTTTGGAATCTCGTTTCTCTATGAGTGTCTATTTCACAAAGTGGTGACCGAACGATCACAGCCACAGAGCAGACATAAATGGTAGATAGAAACTGAAAACTGCTTTGGATAGTTGATCGATAAAGATTAAGCTACTCTGAGTTTCAGATCTCTCCCTTTTCATATCACTGATTGGTGCAACAAAAACTGGTCATTTAATCTGTCAGATGCATTGCCACGGCCGAAGGTTAAGACATCGGGTGTTCTGCACAGGTATGTTCTTAACCTGCTTCTGTGGATTATCATGTATAATAGTATCCTGAAAATGTCTATGCCCAAGGAGGTGAAAGTTGTTGAGTTGCTCGGATGTGGTAGTAGCAAGGCATCTGGGGTGCATCGAGCTTACACTGATGAAATCTGATTGCAAACGGTAGGTCTTGAATCTGCGGAACTAAAAACTGAAGTTGTCATTATAAGTCAGCCTAAAAAGATCAATTTTCATTGAGTACCAGAGCGGGGTAATATGATGAAATCTAAGCAAACCATCAAATACATTGGTGAGTTATGCTCGATTCGCAGTTGGAAGAACATCTGCACGATAAAAGGCAGCAGAAATTTAGAGGGGATGAATCCAATATTTTGGTCCTTGACATAAATAAACTTGACGGTGGTCGCCACTATATAACGAGGGCCTCAGAAGATCACAGAAGCATAGGAAAGCATGTAGTAAATAGACAGAGCAACAGCGATGCATAGAGTAACTGGGCTCTGGATATTCCGTATGTAACCATACCATCCATCCGTCGTTCGACTTAAATAAAAACAACTTTTTACTTTGCATTTCAAAATTTCGAAATCACAACAAAGTTGCTTCTTTGATTCACAAAATATAAATTGATAATTCCATCACTTAACTTTTCAAGAAATCCATTTAAATTTTCATATCGCCTGGGGTTACAAATCTAATCCGTCTTTCCAAAAATCTGTAATGTTCCATTCAATGTAAATCCAACCATGTCGTAAGCAAACAAAGTCCTGACAGATGAGGTAATTTACATTTAGAAAGAATTCAAACTTAACATTTACGTGTTTACCAACTCACATGAACGGCCCAAGAAATACACATGTACATAGGTATGTGTATATAATACAAACATAAAATCCCGGTGACTTGTTCAAAAGTAATCATCCTAAACATCCTTAAATATCCCGTGAGAGACATACATAAATACAAAAAAATCCCTACATATGCGATCCCAATGCTAAGATGTTCCGCCACGCGACACGTTGGAAATGAGTGTAAATTAGATGGAAATATATTCTTACAAGGACCTACATGCCAATGACAAGAAAATCCTCTATACCTCTATACGTTCACTCTACCTATGCGGCTGCGACAGAGGGGAAGCATCACGTTTACTTATGCCAAGTGAAATGCCACAACCGTGTCGCTGTTGTTGTTCCATTAATCCGTTGAAAATTTCAAGGTCCTGGAATGGTTTCCGACGAAAATGAATATTAGATTGAGTATACAGCACGGAATAAGGTAAATGGAAATTTAACTGTTGCCTCATGTAGGTACAATGGAATAACAATAAAATTGTGAGCTTTTGCTTTGGTAGAAAAATGCATATTAAAAAGTTTGTAATCCCCGATCCAATGCGTATTTTCAATTATCAATTTTCTTTCGGAAACAGAAAACGGGTGAAACTCTTTTGCTTTCTTCTTAAAGAGAATTTCAACCCGAAGGTGTTCTGTACAATTTTAAATATCAATATTTCGGCTGAACTTTTTCATTCCAACGCGTTGCAGTTGGTAAATTTCGCTGGTGTGTTTAAAATTAAAGCACTGAATTTGAGTCCTTGAGCCATACGTGCGGCGTGTGTTTCTCAGCATGTGATTTTGGTACGTGCGTCTCGTCGCATGTCGCCTCAGCCACTCAGTCAGGCAATTCTTTTTGGCTCCCTACTTCAAAAAATTCTCACCTCCATTGTCAAATTTGAGAAAACTTCCAGCCTAAAATTCCTTAGGCGTAAAAAAATAAAGAGTTAGTAAGAGCCAAACATTAGGTCACATTCATTACAGAGAGTGTTCTGTTCGCTTGTTCTGGCTTGAGAAAAAGGCTTTCATCAATCTTTCATTTCAAGTATGTAATCTTGCTTGAGTAGTGTCTCCATTATTTTCTCTACTTGACACATTACATCATACCCCGGCGACAATATGTAATTTCTTTTCGAGCATTCACTTGACAGAGTCTTTAGTTTTAATTGATTTCACCTACTGAGCTCTCCTGAAGCCATTCAACCATATACGTCGATTCCTTTGTCATATTGATGTCATATTTCCGGATGAATGCTGACATTTCGTAGCTGTACCCTGTACACCTATATGTTCTCTACTGTCTACTACGAACACGTTTACTTTAATATACAAGATGAAACAGCCGATATGCCGCAATAGGCGTGAAGATTCTGAGGACAGCGGAACGCTGATACCTACAGGATGAATAAAATCTGGCTTGTTTTCGTGCTACGCCCGCCTACACACGCTTTTGCCAGCCTAAATCCTATTTTCAAAACGAAATAAGAGTGGATACTTATCCTCAGGGAAGATTTACTGTAATACTCGGAGCATGTTGTCAGAGGATACGGCTAGGCCTCGAAGACATCGTAAAAATGAGATATCAGGACCACAAGAAAAAAAAACGAGAAGCAAGAAAAGATAAATGTCAAACAGCCTTAGCACATGTTCTGTTGTAATGCATCGACGACACGGCTGCTGATGGCTACATTACAAAGCGCTCGTGAGTCGAACCTGTTCAACATCACTCCTGTCACGTGGAATATACTTTTGTGAAAATGACAAGAGCGAAACAAGGCAAAATGCCGTTGCTGAAAGCATCTTGCAAAACAGATGGCAAACACTTTTCATCATTTTCTCGGGTGATCTAATGAAAAATTCAAGTCACATTGTATGTTGGTATTTTTATTCTGGGAACAATGTTTTTTTTTTTGTTTTAGGCTTACTCTTAATTTACATGATAGATGCAGAAAAATACATCTACAGTAGAAGGTACAGATTGAATAGTGTATTGAAATTCTGCGCATTGCATTGCATATTGCAATATGTGTTGGCTTTTCCCGATATTCCAATATGAACCAGGGATATCGTATATCGGCCGACTCCTTGTTCCACATTATAGCAATAGCAGGCAAAATCGATACCCTGACTGTGTCTCTGAACAATGGACAAGTTTTGGAGCACCAATGCATTAGAAATAAGAGATATCTGCTAAATCGGCGAACAAAACCTCGTCTCCTAAGCTGCTCGCCGATTATTCGCCGAGATGTATAGAATAAAATCCATTGAAGGCAGTGCCTAATTTGGAGTCTATCACCTAAGTCTCTTTTATATCTTTTCCAAGTGAAGTCCCCTTTCCCAGCCACAGAACTTCGAGCTAGGTGAATAATTATAAATGGTGGGTGTACAGAAGCACGTAGTTTTACAAGCATTTTTATAATTGCGCTACGCCTCTGTTTTTCGATCCCTTTTTTTCTATTTCAATTTTCTAGAACACTTGTAATGTACGATTTTCCACATGAATGTGGACCCATGGGACTGGGACTACCTCCTACCCGGACTCTCCCAATTTGGAGCTTCGAAAAGCTCAAACTTAGCTTGTTGAGACGCCTTCACGACAGT
Organism: Microchrysa polita; assembly: GCA_949715475.1. Classification (NCBI taxonomy): domain Eukaryota; kingdom Metazoa; phylum Arthropoda; class Insecta; order Diptera; family Stratiomyidae; genus Microchrysa; species Microchrysa polita. The sequence continues at coordinate 67,177,024 of OX454418.1, read as the reverse complement.
TATTTGATTCATTTTCGTCGTAGCTTAATGCTGGGCTTCTATTTAGATCCTTAGTTTAGGGCTTTAGACTTGTAAAATCTGAATGAAGAGAAATAAGATACATACATATTTACATTTTTTTAATTCAATTTCGCACGTAATTTAATGCTGTGCTATGAGCACAAAGAATCGGATACAAATTAAATCGATGAAGTCCCGTTAACAAGTATGAAAACAAAAATAGTTGCGGCAAATAAAGCTTTGGCCAAAAGAGCGATAGGGAAAACATGGGGATTAAAACCACGAATGATACACTGGATTTACAAAGCCGTGATCAAACCCCGTCTGGCCTACGGCTCGATAGTCTGGTGGACTAAAACCAAACAAAAAACAGCTGCAGCGAAGTTGTCATCAGTACAAAGACTGGCCAGTGCATGCATAACTGGCACCATGCGCACTGCACCACCTTTAATCCACGAGAAACTACTTGACCTGCCACCACTAGACCTCATAATCACTGAAGAGGCAAGAATGGCAATTATCAAACATGTGGACACCACTAAAGGTAGGGCACTGTCGGATTACAGAATTCATTGCAAATCCTATCCTAGATATGGGCAGCGATTATACCCCGGCCATGCATACCTTCAATCCCATATCCAAACCTCTATCGTTAGGGAAGACTGGAGTAAATGGAACGACAACCATCTATCGAAACATATAGAGTGGTACATAGATGGGTCGAAGACAGACGAAGGAACAGGGGCAGGAGTTTATACTAAAACCAACAACAGTAGTATCTCCAAACCCCAGGTCATTACACAACTGTCTTCCAGGCAAAACTTATACCCAAAAGCCTTGCAGCCGGGGAGAGTACTCGAAAAGAATATACAAACAAGACCATCTATATTCTCTGCGATAGTCAAGCTGCCATAAAAGCTATTGCAAGTCCCAAAACAACCTCTAAATTGGTTTGGGAATGCCAACAGAACCTCAAAACCCTAGCTACCCGAAACAACGTAACCTTGAAATAGGTGTAAGGACACACGAGGATCGAAGGCAACAAGAAAGCGGGTGCCCTTGCAAGAGATGATCCCGAACTACCCTTCACTGATCCCGAATCTGCAATCGGAATCAGTAAATCCACTGCCAAAACTTTTGCCAAACAGTGGACTGAAGAAAAATTCCAAAATCGATGGAGACTCGCTAAAGGGCTCAGACACAGAAAGCGTATGCTGGGAACCAACTGGCAAACTAGCTGTGCCGAAGTCCTAGGCCTCAGTAAAAAGAACCTTAGGGCAGTGACAGGCCTCATTACCGGCCTCCCACGATCTACACACAAGACTTACTAAACCGCCTCTGTAACGAAGACGAGGAATCAGCCTCGCAAGTTATTTTCGAGTGCCCTGCTCTTATTAACAGGATACAAACAATCGTTGGGGCTCAAACTATTAGAATGGGCGTACCCAAAGTATACCTGGTTAACTTTCTTCTAAACCATGAAGGGCAGAGCTGATAACCTGAAACTCTTTCGCTCTAGTGGGAAATACAATAAGCCAACAGGCTGAAGTACTGGCCTCAACCAGCCAAACCTATAATAGCGCCTAGTCCATCCATCCAAGCTTTGGCCAAAAACTAGTACAATGTATAAATTAAAAATAAACGAATATTTATTGACATCTATATGTCTTTGCGGAGGCTACCTGCGAAATACTGGGTGTCGTTCCGTGAAAAAGCGTCACGAAAAACTGTAACGAAAACGTTTAACGCTTAAAATCCATCTTCCCGTAGTTCGATCTTCACTAAATTTGGTATACATTATCCTTTGATCGCTCTGACTCAGAATCGATAATCACGATTTCGATAAGTTGCGGGAATAGCGGTAAATTCGCCATTGAAGCGAACGAAAATTCATCCTTCAATTGGTTCTCCCCGTGGACCGATGTCGACGAAACTCGGATGGAAGTTAAGTGGTGCATCCTTAATATTTTGGTGCCAGCACTTCTAATGAGGAAGATGTCATTGGACACAAAATGTCCTTTTTTCTGTGGGAATGCATTATAGACGCTATGTATAAGGATATGGATATCAAAACACAGAATCCGTTGCGACGAATCTTGTAAAATCACGACAAGTTGATTTTGTGTTTTGCTAAAAGATATTACCACCAAAAAGGACATTTTTCTAGCAGTGACATTGTAAAACATAGCGAAAACCTAACGAAGCTTTAAGTCAACCTTTCAGTGGTTTGATCATTGCTTAATTTGGTATACATTTTCCTTTGATCGCCCTTACAAAGAATCGACAATCACTGATGATGATGACTTGCGGGAATAGCGGTAAATTCGCCGTTGAAGAAATAATGAAAAGTTATCTTTCAATTGGTTCTCTTGGCTCGCCCTGTGGTGCGATTTGGATGAAACTCGGATGAAAGTTAAGTGGTGCGATCCTTATTATTTTGGTGTTGGCACTTGTTATGAGAAAGATGTCCTTGGACAAAAAAGGTCCCTTTTTCTTAGGAATGCATTATAGTCGATATGCATTTCAAAATACAGTATGCGGTGAGTTGAGCCCTTTAAAATCACCACAAGCTCATTGTGGGGTTTCAAAGGATATTATGTACATATGTACCACCAAAAAGGACACTTCTCTAAGGAAACTGAGAATGGGCATTATGGCTGTCGTTCGAAAGTCGACATTTCGGGTACTGTATGTACAGTAAAACTTCGTTATAACGCTCCCGGATACGACGCTTTCCCGGCTATAACGCTCTTTTTTCTCGGTCCCGGTCCTATTAGCATTTATTACTGGGAATTTCGATTCGTTATAACGCTACTATTTCCCGGTTATAACGCTCTTTTCCCAGTCTCATTTTCTTAAAACATTTTATATTGACAAATTCACTGAGCATTAAGGTCAAATTTCCTAGAAAAGAGAAAGACATAAAAACAATTGAAAGTATAATTGAAGATCTCTTAATTGCTGATGCAATTAGAGAAGAGAACAAGAAAGAGGCGTCAAGCATGCCAAAACTTACTACATATTTCATTCCATGTATCAATCGAATAATAAAGTTTATTACCTAAAAGGTGTACGCGTCTATGAAGTATATTTCTTAGACTTCCCGGCTATAGCGTTTTCCCGGTTATAGCGCTTTTTTGGCTTAGACCCCAGAAGAGCGTTATAACGAAGTTTTACTGTAATCGGTTTGAAAGGATTTTTGGGCTTCTGGAGTGACAAGATAACGGCTGATGCATTGTGGATTATTTTGTAAGCAATAACGTAGACATATCCCTTAGCTGGTTTCGTGGGTCAAAATTGACCCACTGCGAATTATTATCAGGTCCAACTCTTTTATGTTCAAACTGCAATGATGTATTCTCAGTACTGTGCAAGTTGTCGTGAGAGGCGAAAGTGCAACGTTGTGACGTGCGTAGGATCTGAGTTATGGCTCCGACTGGGTCAAATTTGACCCACGACACCTAGTATGTAACTTTTTCCATTAAGCGTAGGTTTAATTATTTACGTTTTTAGCGGACGTTTCAACAACAATGGTGGAATTTTTTAATGATAAGCAGGCTCCACTTTGTTTGATTTCACAATTAGTAAGCCATTTTGCTCTTTTGTCCCTATAAAGAACCAAAGTGTAATTATGATTCCTTCTGTGCATCATGTTGGATCTGTCGAGAGAAATCATTCAATTACAATAGCCCTAAGGTCGCAGTTGAATCTCTGGACCAGAAATGTGCAAATTACTCGGTCACCAGAAGAACTCAAAAAGCGCCATGTGTGAGTTTTTCAGTGATATTGAATATTTGTTTAGCTAATCTTTTCGTACTTTCGAAAGCATCGAACCCTGAAAAACAACTGAAAAGGAACAAATACATAAAAAAGGTGGCTTAGACCTAGCTACTCCACTAATATTAGAACGTAAAAAAGAGAATGCAAATTTTCCACGGATCTAAAAAAAGGATTGATGATGATGATAATGATGTCTTGAAGCAAATACATGGACAGCCGCCAGATTAGTCAATGCCGTTGAACCTGTCGTATCGCCTTCTGTCATTGCTGGTATTCCAAGTCGTTAATGGGCAGATGCTACTTATGCGATTGAAAAAATTACAGTAAATAGCCGCTTAAATGTAATAAATGCTGCGATTTTATTTGTCAGATATATTCCGACCAAAATATGATATGTACTGGTTGCCAATAAATATGAAGTTCTAAATTTATGATACTGCTAGTCCGAAAGAAGATGTTTCAGTTTTCGATGTATTTTTTTTAGTTATGAATCAATTTCTCACGAAATATTTCTTTTTGTTAATAGATAGGTATGGGAAATGCCATTATAACTTATTCTTTTCATTTTACTAAAGAATAATATTGACATGTATAGGCCTGTTCCTAACACCGGTACACCGGTTTAAAACCGGTGTTTACTTAGTACCGGTACCAATATTTCGATGTACCGATATCCCGGTTTTTTCAACCATGGGCCGGTCCCGGTTTTTTTTTCTCCAACACCGGTGCACCGGTTCTTTCATCCGGTTTTTTCAACCATGAGCCGGTCCCGGTGCACCGGTTCTTTCATCCGGTTTTTTTCAACCATGAGCCGGTCCCGGTGCACCGGTTCTTTCATCCGGTTTTTTCAACCATGAGCCGGTCCCGGTGCACCGGTTCTTTCATCCGGTTTTTTCAACCATGAGCCGGTCCCGGTGCACCGGTTCTTTCATCCGGTTTTTTCAACCATGAGCCGGTCCCGGTGCACCGGTTCTTTCATCCGGTTTTTTCAACCATGAGCCGGTCCCGGTGCACCGGTTCTTTCATCCGGTTTTTTCAACCATGAGCCGGTCCCGGTGCACCGGTTCTTTTATCCGATTTTTTCAACCATTGGCCGGTCCCGGTGCACCGTTTTTTTTTTTAGATTGTGTAGCAGTGTAGTTCAGTACCGTGTTTTTTTGATAGTCTGTTCAGTATCAGGTTTTTAAGCACCGATGTTTTCAAGTTGTCTTGTTGGGTTTTTGGGTAGGTGCTACCCAGCAACGAATTATTCGAGTTTTTATTGTAGCGTAGCACTTTTTAGTACGGTGGTTTTATTGGATAGCCATGATTCAATATTTATGTAGGTATATGATTCTTTAGCTGCTATGAAATTTATATAAGGCAATTGTCGCGATGAGAAAAAAATTATAAAGAATTTCTAATGTTGAGAAAATTATAAAGAAATAAATTACACATTCTAACAGACTTAATAGAGAGTTTTAGCATCTCTTTGAAAATATTATGTTCGGGGTTATACAGGGTGTCTCGCCGGTGGTTAGCCATAGACCTATGGTAGACTCTACAGGATGATTTAGGAAAAATATCACCAACATTATTTCTCTAGCTTTTACCGTTACGGAGTAATCGCATTTTTTGTGAATCTTGTCAAAAACCACGACTTTTTTCGAAAAACTCTTATTTTTCAGCTTCCAGTTTACCCAAATCAATGTTTTTTATATTCTTCTGAAAGTACACAAAATTTCCAATAAAAGGACATACCGAACGATGCGAAGAATTTCCTATCTTCTGAGATACGATGTTTTGAATCTTGCACTTTTAATGTCAAAATTAAACCCAAATTTCGTAACGCTATATTGAAGTGGCAAATTTGCAAAGTTCACAAAAGTTGGCCAATTTCCTAAGCTTTCGAACGGCATATAAGAATAAAGCACAGAGTCATTCAGTTTGCGAATAATATGTGTAAATTGAAAAAAACCATAGTTAAATCATTCACCGTCTACATACATATATTCGAATTTAATATTTAAACTATAGTATTCATTGAAGTCATATAAAAATAAATTTATACCAAAATATACACTTACGGACTATGGTTTTTTCCCTTTTACACATATTATTCACAAACCGTTCGAAAGCTTAGGAAATGGGCCAACTTTTGTGAACTTTGCAGATTTGCCACTCCAATGTACCGTTACGAAATTTGGATTTAATTTTGACATTAAAAGTTGAAATAAAAATTTCTGCAAAATTCAAAACATCGTATCTCGGAAGATAGGAAACTATGTATTCGCATCGTTCGATATGTCCTTTTATTGGAAATTTTGTCTACTTTCAGAAGGATATAAATAACATTGATTTGGGTAAACTGGGTAACGGTAAAAGCTAGAGAAATAATGTTGATGACATTTTTCCTAAAATATCCTGTAGAGTCTACCATAGGTCTATGGCTAACCAGCGGCGGGACACTCTGTATAGTCAAAGAAGAATACGATATTAGGTGGGCGAAAATCCTACATCACTGGATTTTGGCAGGATGGTTGATTTTTTTCCGTTTTTTGCAATTATTTCAAAAAGGGAATGGTCTGAGGACGAAACTACATCAAAATTCCTTTGAAATGATATAACACATTAGTATTTTATTGGAAAATTTGGCGATAGATTAAAATATAAATTAGAATATTTTCATTCTAGACCTTTTTTCAAAAACACATAACTCTTGAAAAAACGCAAGTTCAGCCATGTAATTTTGTGTGAGTATTTATTTAGTATTTAGTTGAAAATGATTTCTGTTACAAGTTTAGTTGCTCCGATCAAAGACCCATTGTCCCTCCATTTGAATTTGGCAAATCGGCATGTCCATAACTCCCAACAAAATTGGAGCAGAGAGCTAAATTTTGGTTTGTTATTATTGGAGGACATCATCACTCTATCTCTACCCACCAAAAATCAGATCAATCAGTTAAAAACTAAGGATACCTCATATACAGTGAGTGTGACCCAAGACAACTTTGCTCTACAGTTTATAAAATGAGTAGTGCATAGAACAAAATCCTGGTGGGTCACATTGTGTGGGAGGTACCCTTAGTTTTTATCCTATTGAGCTGATTTTTGGTGGGTGCTCCCCATTGGCAATAAACCATTTTTTTTAGTCTAAAGCCAATTTGTTTGTATCTTTTGCCATTTTTGGAATAATTAATAAAAAACGGAAAAATAAACCCCTCCCCTTAAGGTCGCGGTCTTCCAATCGATGGGAATTTTTTCCATAATCGGGGGGTCATCCCCAAGCATCGTGCCAAAATCCAGTGATGTAGGATTTTTGCCGACCAAATATCGTATTCTTCTTTGACTATACAACTCCGAACGTTATATTTTTAATGAGACGCTAAAACTTTCCATTAAGTCTTTTAGAATGTGTAATTTACATCTTTATAATTTTCTCAACATAAGAAATTCTTTATAATTTTTTTCTCATCGCGACAATTACCTTTTATAAATTTCATAGCAGCTAAAAAATCATATACATAAATATTGAATCATGGCTATCCAATAAAAGTGCTACGCTACAAACAAAAACTCGAATAAATCGTTGCTGGGTAGCACCTACTCAACAACAAGACAACTTGAAAACACCGGTGCTTAAAAACCTGATGCTGAACAGACTATCAAAAAACATGGTACTGAACAGGTGCTACGCAATCTAAAAAAAAACCGGTGCACCGGGACCGGCCAATGGTTGAAAAAAACCGGATAAAAGAACCGGTGCACCGGGACCGGCTCATGGTTGAAAAAACCGGATGAAAGAACCGGTGCACCGGGACCGGCTCATGGTTGAAAAAACCGGATGAAAGAACCGGTGCACCGGGACCGGCTCATGGTTGAAAAAACCGTATGAAAGAACCGGTGCACCGGGACCGGCTCATGGTTGAAAAAAACCGGATGAAAGAACCGGTGCACCGGGACCGGCTCATGGTTAAAAAAACCGGATGAAAGAACCGGTGCACCGGGACCGGCTCATGGTTGAAAAAACCGGATGAAAGAACCGGTGCACCGGGACCGGCTCATGGTTGAAAAAACCGGATGAAAGAACCGGTGCACCGGGACCGGCCCATGGTTGAAAAAACCGGATTAAAGAACCGGTACTGAACAAAAAACCGGCTCATGGTTGAAAAAACCGGGTCTTACAAAAAAACCGGCGGGTGCCGGTGCACCGGGTATAGTACCGGGTACTGAGGAAAACCGGTATCCGATACTGAAATCTGAGTACCGAACAGGCCTAGACATGTATATGTCTTTGCGGAGGCTACCTGAGAAATACTGGGTGTCGTTCCGTGAAAAAGCGTCACGAAAACTGTAACGAAAACGTTTAACGCTTCAAATCGATCTTCCCGTAGTTCGATCTTCACCAAATTTGGTATACATTATCCTTTGATCGCTCTGACTCAGAATCGACAATCACGATTTCGATAAGTTGCGGGAATAGCGGTAAATTCGCCATTGAAGCGAATGAAAATTCATCTTTCAATTGGTTCTCCTGGCTCTCCCCGTGGATCGATGTCGACGAAACTCGGATTGAAGTTAAGTGGTGCGATCCTTAATATTTTGGTGCCAGCACTTCTTATGAGGAAGATGTCCTTGGACACAAAATGTCCTTTTTTCTGTGGGAATGCATTATAGGATATGGATATTAAAATACAGAATCCGTTGCGATGAGTCTTGTAAAATGACAACAAGTTGATTTTGAGATTTGTTAAAGGATATTACCACCAAAAAGGACATTTTTCTAGCATAGGAAACAGAGTATGGGCATTATGGGTGTCGTTCGAAAGGTGATATTTGCGGCACTGTATGTGATCGGTTTCAAAATATTTTTTTTTATGAAAAAAAAAAACCATGTCCTTGGGGGGTTCGAACCATGGTCCAAACCGTCGTCAATACCTTCCAAAAAGTCAACAACGACCACCAAACCGCCTTGACCACACTGCGCTTTATCAGTAAAAATAACTTTAGTGATCATCATCTGGTCTATAGTCATCACTAGAGCCCGGATTCTCGTGCAGTTGCACGTTAATGCACGAAATTGCACGTTTTAGGGTTTTCGAATTTAAACGTACCTTTTCATTTTTTTAGTGACTGTGGTTGTACAGTCACTGAACGTTGAATGTTGAAATGAAACAGTATGTAACAGTGGTTGTACAGTACGTACAATGGTTTTGGAGCCACTGTACCTTGAATTGAATGTTGAAAAGAAACAGTGTGAAGAGTTTGTACATAAACATTTTTAGCAGTGAAATTTAATTCAACCAATAATGTCCGTCACCGCACCGCAAATCATTGATTCGTTGGACATTTCTTTCTCTCCATTCAGCAATATGTAAACGCTCTGCAAAATGTTCGAACATGATCATGTGATGATTCTGTAGTCGGTGTAGCCTGGTTGGGTATCCGCCAGGTTTGGTGCGTAGGGCAATGTGTTCGAGTCCCCACAGCAACATATATTTTTTTCTCTTATTAGTGTCCAAAACATTTTTAGGGTTTTTTAGAATTTTTTTTTTTTTCAAAAAACCCTTATGAAATCGATTTTGTCTGTCCGTCCGTCTGTCCGTCTGTCCGTCCGTCTGTTCACTAAATAACTCGCGAACGGCTCAACCGATTGTCATGAAATTTGGTAGGAATGTGTAGAATGGTTACAGTCTTTGGCACATATACCTTAGAAGTTGGTAGGAAGAAGATAACAGGATGTCCCGAACGTTTGAAAAAAGTCGACTTTTTTAGTTTTTATTGGAGATTGACATATGTGTATTTAAATCAAAGAACTAAACGAGTACATCTCACATCAGTTAAAATTTTCCAGTTTCGAGTAACGGTAAAAAAGTTATTGGCGTTCAAAGTTAAACTTCCTTTTCGACCTCCGTTTTTCTAAACCGTTATAGGGATCGATATCAAACTTTGCACAAAGATTGGTCAGTATGGCTTTATATACGTTAAATATTAAGACTGTTGACTTTTGCTAAGGAAAAGTAAATAACAGTAAATTTGTAAAATTTGAATTTGATCGTGTGTAACCCCTTTTAGGTTTCCAAATATGAAAATTCTGCTAGGGATTTTTAGGAAATTACATAGGGAATATGTCTACAAATTTTCATTCGAATATCTGTATCCAAACCGGAAATATAGCCAAGTTAGTATTTAGTAAGGGCCTTTCACAATGCAAGGGAAGCCTCTTAAGCATTTCTTCAATGCATATCTTTTAACTTGATGAAACAATGAACATGAAATTTGGTGGATATGCATAGAATGGTAATAGTGTTTGCCACAAATATTTTTGAAGTTTGTAGGACCAAGTTGACAGGGTGTCCCTGAATAGCTGCCAAAGTATACTTGTTCAATACTCATAGGAAAGCTTGCATGGGCTCTTATGTCAGGGGACACAATGGAATCATTTCATATAAGTTGCTTTTCCTTGATTAAAAAAAGAGTAACAGTAGTTTTACAGCCAATAATTCAGTTCATATATAAAGCCAAGCCGGCCTTACGTTTGCCTGAGTTTCTTTTTGCTCAAAGGCCATCAGAAATCTTAAATCGAAAAATGCCTGTAGATTTGCCTACTTTTATACAAACTGGGTAAATAGTAAATCTATTTTTGGATTGGTCTAATTAAAGAGCGCCTTTCATTCTGGAACGCGTTTATTTAGACCAATCCAAAAATAGATTTACAGGAAGCATTCCAATAATGCTCTACACAATTCTTATCTATTGCTTATAAAATATATGTACAAAAAATATTAACTATGCATCAAAATTCTAAAAAACCCTCGTATTGCGGGCGCAGCCCTCTGTACGCCGGTATTTTTTTTAGCTTGGTGATAATTGGAACCTAGTAAAACACGTGTGATTATTTTAAGGAAATTAGGATATGTACGCTGGGTTGTTACGTGACAAAATATGACACTGTAAAACATAGCGAAAACCTAACGAAGCTTTAAGTCAACCTTTCAGTGGTTTGATCATTGCTAAATTTGGTATACATTTTCCTTTGATCGCCCTTACAAAGAATCGACTATCACTGATTAGTTGCGGGAATAGCGACAATTCGCCGTTGAAGCGAATGAAAAGTTATTATTCAATTGGTTCTCTTGGCTGGGGGAGCGATTTGGATGAAACTCGGATGGAAGTTAAGTGCTGCGATCCTAATTATTTTGGTGTCGGCACTTGTTATGAGAAAGATGTCCTTGCACAAAAAAGGTCCCTTTTTCTTTGGGAATGCATTATAGTCGATATGCATATCAAAATACAGTATTCGGTGAGTTGAGCCCTTTAAAATCACCACAAGCTCATTTTGGGTTTCCAAAGGATATTATATACATATGTACTACCAAAAAGGCCACTTCTCCAAGGAAACTGAGAATGGGCATTATGGTTGTCGTTCGAAAGTCGACATTTGGGGTACTGTATGTAATTGGTTTGAAAGGATTTTTGGGCTTCTGGAGTGGCAAGATAACGGCTAATGCAATGTGGATTATTTTGTAAGCAATAACGTAGGCATATACATGATCTAGGATTTTTCCCCTAAGTGAAAACTTCTCGGAGTTTTTTTTTCAAGTTTTTCAAGTACACTCTGTATGAAAAGAGATAGAAGGTAAAGTTAGATACTAATTTATTAAAAACGTGTTAATTTATGAAAAAATGTATTATTAAATTTCGTTAATTCTTTAAGATATGCTTGTTTTATTCGACCCTTTTCCAAATCTACGTTAATTATATAAAAATCTTATTGTAATGACTGATTTTCTCTAGTGGGTCAAAAAAGACCCACGATGCTTGTAGTGTTGTCTAAAATAGCGAAACCAGCTAAGGGATATACATGATCTAAGATTTTTCCCCTAAGGGAAAACTTCTCGGAGTTTTTTAAGCTCATTTTGTCGCGCTAAAAGATTATAAATTTAGTTTCGATGTATCTGTGAGATATTTGAACAGTCTGAAAATAGCTTTATAATAAAGCTCTTCTAATAGCTTCGGCGGGGTTGTTTTACATTATTAAGGGCCAGTTTCTCGAACATCTTATCTAATGGTTAATCTCATCATATAGAGAAGACGCACACAATATTCAGAAAGCTTTTACATTATATAAAATTTATTTTTTGTTTATTTTGCACAGTTATGCCATATTTTGCTTAGTTACGCCATCATCTGACATTAAAAAAATCATTGCGCAATTTGATAAAATGGTGTAAACAAGCAAAATATGGCATCACTATGCAAAATAAACAAAAATTAAATTCAATATAATGTATAAAAGCTTTCTGAAAATTGTGTGCGTCTTCTCTATACGATAAGACTAACTATTAGATAAAATGTACGAAAAATTGGCACTGAGTGTACTATAGAAACATAAATGCATGCTTTGCTAAAAATATATTCTATAATTTTACAAATTACTTAATAAGATTCACCAAAATAAACTAAAACAAAAGAACAATGCCTAAAAATAACACTGTCCATTCACAGATTGCAATAAAAATTGTGTGTCGGTTGATCAGGTTGTGATGGTTTTAAAAAGTTAAATACGATAATTCACATCAATTCTAAGAAAAATCGGGCTATATGACTAGCGACTGTTATACTCTTGACAAATGGGAATTTATAACAAAGTTAAATTTGGTCGCGCTGTATCTCACAGATGCATCCTCCCTCTAGGAGATTAGGGACGAGTAATACGACTAAAAAGTCCGAGTTTTGATCGATGATCACTAACCAATAAATACGAAGATAAAAGGTGGTCAAACGTGAATACACGAAGTTAATTGTTAATAAAACAAAAAGTTTTTAGAGAATTCTCTAATTTTTTTTCTTATGATAGAAGGATCTATGGCAATTATGTGTGAAACAAAATATCGGCCGAATGCTCGCCATGGCTAGGGTGGCATACTTCTATCCGTTGTATCATATTTTCAATGACGCTGAGACATAATTGAGGTTGAATATCGTTAATAAGCTAAATTTTCTCATACTTTAGCTCTTGAATTGTTTTTGGCTTATTGACGTACACTTTCTCTTTTAAATATCCCCAGAGAAAGAAATCCAACGGTGTCAAATCACATGATCGTGGCGGCCAATTAACATCGCCAAGACGAGAGATAACACGGCCATTGCATTTCTCGTGCAAAAGAGCCATTGTTTTGTTGACTGTGTGGCAAGTGGCCCCATGCTGTTGGAACCACATATCGTCCAGGCTCATATCCTCGATTTCTGGCCACAAGAAGTCCGTTATGTGGACGCACGAAGTGCATGAAAAACATTTTGATTTGAACGTCCATTTTCGTAAAAGGCTTCAACGACCTTAACGCGCTGCTCAATTGTGTACTTCTCCATGGTTAAATTTGCCAAATACTAAGGCAAATAAATTTCTAATAAAGTTGGGCGAGAAACTTACCGGTAAGGTGTGACATTAACCCTTCTGTCGGCACCTACTACAATATGCATATTCTATACCCAATAGGTCTGGCTGGACCTACTGAGAAATTTTTTTTTATTTTTTTAGAAAAAGTAAATTTTTTATCGGTTAAATCATTCTATCCATTCTTTACTGCAATTTTTCAACAATAAAAGCATCAAAATAATTTTTGTAGATATACTGGAAACGTTTTTAAGTAGATATATTTTGAAGTGTTATTAGCACAAACGTGTTTCTCCCTTATTTTCTTCTTTTTTTGCTTCGCTATTTGCATTGTGTTTATCTAGTAGAAATTTCGATCGAATTTTCTAATTCGAATATCTTTGGGGAAATATTAAGCACTTTGTTGGCAGATTTTACCTCGATATTAGTCTGCAGATTTAGGGAAATAAGTCGGAAGAAATAGGGAATTTTCAAGGCAAAAATCATTTAATTTTAAATTTTTCGTAAATTTTTTGATCAAATCTATTTCGAAAAACGTTTGCATGTCACTCAAACTTAGTCCTTACTATTACAAAGGAAATAAAACTGGGTTGAATTTCCTCGGATCAAATCTCAGTTGATTAGGTGGTGTTATAAAATGTGACGAAATTAGGCATACCCATTTTCCGAACTTCACGGCTTTTTATAGAAAAATCTCAGAAATTTTTATCGTTTATAGTTCAAATTGAGTTTAAATGACATTATTACATCATAAATAACAGAATTTAATATTTGCACTTCTTACTTCAAGAGAAAAATGGGGGGAATAACTGTAGGTCTGGCCAGACCTATTGGGTATCAAAAAGCACTATAAATTGAAAATCATCAAAAACATACTCAAAACTTCAACCGATTTTTTCAAATTCTTGCAAAATGCTTCCAAACATATTATTCTAGGATATCATGAAATATGAAGTCGCTGCGATTTCATCTTCTATGCTTTTTACACCAGAATATAGTGCCAAAGGTCTGGCCAGACCTTCGTGCCGACAGAAGGGTTAACAGCGTGCATTCTAGTTGGAGGAAGGCAACGATTTTAGGAGGAAATTTCGTGAATAGGCCTACACTGATGAGGCCTCAGGATCAGGGTGGGTTCAATGCCACGACTCAGGCGTTCGTCTAGTTGGAGGAAATTTCGTGAATAGGCCTACACTGATGAGGCCTCAGGATCAGGGTGGGTTCAATGCCACGACTCAGGCGTTCGTCAGGTAAACCTGCATTCAATAAAATTATTGCATTTTTTGAAGCTGGCCTACTACGCTAATTTTTTCCCACATGCGTGGGCAAAGCTCCGTAGTTTTGACAAAACTGAAAAAGATGAAATATGATGAAAGATCCAGAAAATCGTCCATAGCTTCGTGAAAATTGGTCCATAAATAAAAACGTTTTTCTTAGAAGAAGCTGTTATAGGAGTGGGGTTTCTATTCTATGACAACCTGATGACCCCATAATCGGATCTTGTTCGTTCGAACATAAAATGAAAATAATAGTAAAAAACTTTTACTTATAGAGCAATGTTGTTTTGGATGTGGGGCCTGTCCCTGTATGGAAGCTCCATGACCCGATTAACCGATTCAGTTCTTATTTTCATATACTTTGTGGTATCGATAGAAACACATTTGTTTTGTGTCAATATTGATAGAGATTGGTTCATAGATAAAAAATTTTTATTGAACCAGCATCTTTTGGAGGTTTGTATAGCAGCCCCATGGGAACGGCTGGTAAAATTTGATGTGTTCCTTTACAATTTAATCTATTACAAACTAACATAGTTCTTACCAGGGCCGTGCGAACAGGGAGGCGAAGGGGGCACTCGCCCCGGGCCCGCCGTGTTCCAAGGGGGCGCCGGCGCCGTGACCTAAAGGCGCTGTAACGTAATATTTTTTTTAGAGTAGTAAGTCTTTGTCCTTTATACTGTCATATACAGTTATTGACCTTGTTATACATTCTTTAAGCCCCTGTAAAGTTACAGTGAGCATGAAAGTTATTCCGTCGTAAATTACGAAGAATATTTCTTTCAGTCAAAGTCATTTAATACATATGACAGCAAAACAGGTCAGCGTTTAAATATATTTTTCAATTTCAGAAATCCTTCCAGAGCGGAGTTTTCTATTTATACACGCTAATTATTATTTTATTATTTACAATCACCTAGCGATTTGCATATCATGGGCATACTGCCATGCACGCACGAGTTTAATATTGTAGATCAGTGATTCCCAACCGGTGGGACGCGCCACCTTAGGGGGCGCAGGATAAGCACAAAGTTTGAAGGTATTCCGACCAAGGAAATTGATGGGAAGAGATGCTCTAAATATTGACTAAACTTGGATCCCGATTTAAGAAAAAATATTAACCTTTGCTAAATAAAATTGATGGACTTATCTTTGTTAATTAGTATTAAATACGTTTTGACTAATAAAAACAAAATTTTGTAAACATATTAGTTTTTATATTCGTTTATTTGTGATAAGTTCAAATTACCCTCAAATTTAACACCACCTAATTTTTTCTTCCACATACTAACAACGACTGATCGAATTCCACTTTTTTATATACCTCTTAGCGAAAAAGCTTCACAGTTACTTCTAGTTCAAACAAATGTGCCAAAAAAGCAACAATTTAAGTTTTAGAGTGATTTTTGCCTTGGGGTCAGCGCCGGTCCTAGGTATTATGGCGCCCTGTTCATATACTAAAAAGTCGCCCTTCTATATATTAATCAGGAATGGAACGTAGTAATCTGCCGTAGTCATTTTACATATGAATTTTGTGGCTGTATGGCTGACACTTTGAATTTGTATGGAAGATGGCTGTCACTGCTACCGATCACTAGATTTTGTGATAAAATAGTAATTCTTAGAGCCGGTATTCAATCGATCGTTAAATTATGTAGCTATGCTATGGCCCGCAGATGAATTGAACAGTATATGATGTCAGATTTAGATAGAAAAGCCATTTTTAAGAAAATATTCATTTTTCACATTAAAACGCAGAATACGATAAAAACTTTGGCACCGAAAATGGAACTGACAATAATCCGCACCGCAGGGGAAATGTAATTCAAATCTAAAGCGCAGAATAGGACTTAAGAGTGAAATGTTTGTGCGGTGCAATTTTCTCAATGAAAATTTATGCTTACTTACTGGAATATGTGGGAAATGCTGGGGAATTCTATAAGCTACATTCGAAAATGGTCCCATAATTTTTCTCGGCCATTTTAAGTATTTTTCGATTCCCCGGTCATTAGATATTTTTCACGATGAAATGACCGGGTAATGGAAAAAAATACATAAAATGGCTAAGAAAAATTATGAAACCATTTTCGGATTGTAGCGTATGGAATTCCACTGCATTTGCCACATATTCCACGACCGTAAGCATACATTTTCATTGAGAAAATCGTAGCGGACAAACATTTCACTCACTCTTTTACGCGGTAAAATCTCTTCCTAAAAACTATACATCCTACAAAACTTCTCTATCGTCCACTCTCATACAATTCAAACATGAAAAATGAGCTGAGACTACGAGAATGAGTCATCAAGTGAATACGCACATCTCACCTACAACGAGCCTGCAAAGCAGCCATTCCCCTCTTTTGCAGAATAGGGGTGTACGTTACAACAATTTCTTACGTGCACAATTGCTGCAATGCACAACTCTTCACTTCTGCCAAGCATACAATCTATGGAATCTAGCGCCCATCCCGCATATGAAGTGTATGGATTAAATGGAGCATGTTTGCAGTGATGCACAAGTACGAGATATGCGAAGCATTTTTGAACGCGGACGGATGGAAACACGTCTCTCGCTCTTCCTCTTGCGTAGATACAATGCGGAAAAGTTTGAAGATGTGTCTTTCAAGGTTTCACGAGTCGAGACTGCGTCGGTGGGTCGGTCAAATAGAATGGAATACGATTAGCATGCGAATTGAGTTTGGTTGTTAGTGGAGTATGTAATTTCTTGAGTCGCGATAGCAGCGGATCTTTGGGAAAACACACCTTTAAATAATGATTGAATCAGTTCTAGTTCGTCTAATATGTATACGTGGACGACGTGTATCAAACAATATAAATATGTATAAATAAATGTATACAACAGAGAAGATAATTGATGTGATCATGCAGTTGCCATTAAAGGAAGTCTTGATCTTAAAGGCATAATGAATTTGTGATTTTGGCGCCCCTTTTGGTTGGCGCCCTGTTCAAGTGCACAGTCTGCTCATATAGTAGAGCCGGCCCTGCTTGGGGTCTGTCAGACCTCAGTGAACCATTTACGTATGTAAAATTCACCTGAACCATCCGAGGGCTAATATTAGTCATTTTGTGACAATGCGCCATGCTCCTCAAAGTGTTAGGACAAAAAAGGATTTTGTCACCAAAAATATACATTTTCACTAATCTGTTTAATTGATAAAATATTGTCAGGTGAACTTGAAATAAGAATGTCTGTTTTTCTTTATGAAGTGTTACTATGGAACTGGCTTTAAGGGCGGAATTCATAGTCCCCACTTAAGTAATAAGGATTCCCTTAAGGAATAAGGGGTTTCTCTATATAAGTGAGCCCTTAAGGGAGCTTCGTATTCATAGACATCACTTATTAGGGCGTTGCCTCATTACATAAACGATTTACTTATTTGCCATATCTACTGAAAGTGACAAATAAAATATACAAAATATCAAGTAGTTAAAAATTCAAAATTTTTCAAAAATTTCAAAGTGTTTGAATAAGGATATGTCAACAAATTATATGAGTTCATATAAGGTTACTAGATATGAACCTTAACGAATAAGGGAACCCTTTAGGAAACCCTTAAGCGTTTGCTTATTGAGTGACTATGAAAAGCGTCAGTCCCTTAAGGGTTCCCTTAAGTATAAGTGAGGACTATGAATTCCGCCCTAAGTGTCATTTCCTTGTAATAAAGGTGTAAAGAGTTCCGTAAAATTTTAACGGTATGTAAATTGTAAAGAAACAAAAGTGGCGGCATTGCGTTTAAATCATCACCTTTCTTTTTCGTATCTCTTGATTTGCCCTAAATCCTAGTGGAACAGTGCGGTGACAACTACCCATCTTCCGTGTGTAGTCGTCAACGTTTCAACGACAACTGAATTCGGAGTGTGATGTGGTTGTCAGCCATACCATTTCCTAGTCACTTTTTTGTTTAGTATTCTATGATAAAAACAATTCTTATTTTTTTTTTAATAATAAACGTGCGACGAGCCATGCCGAGTTTTAAAGGAGGTTTTCACACTTACGCCAGATTACGTAATCTGCGGCAAATTACGTAATCTGGGACCTAATTAAGCTACAGATTACGTAATCTGGCGACTGCAAATCAAGTTCCCAGAACGACTATATTTTATTCACCATGCAGTCGAGGTGAGTTTTAATACTTTTTTAATGTCGAAAAGTGTCATTGAATGCCAAATGTGTCTTTTTGTTGTTGTAATCTTTGACGTCAAACAATATATTTTGATAGGTGAAAATGGTATTCATCGTATTTGCTGATGAAACTGAGGAAAAATTGAAGGAAATACGTCGAAAGCAGACCTTCGCATCACAAGGCGCAACGTGCCTGAAAATTGTTTAATTGGATTTTTCTAGTTCGTTTGCATGGACAAATATGCTACCGATTGCGGTTCAAAATTTTGCAACCCATGCCTCGTACGTTGTCCATATTGATGATACGCTGCGGGCTCCTCGGATGAGTTTCTAGTCTTTTTCTTTAATCGGAACGTAGTGGCTTCTGCTTTCACGTATATAACGTCATATTTAATGCATAGCTAATACATCCGTATCGGCGCTTATTAGGGATGTCGAAAACCGGACGGTTAGTCCGAAAACCGGTACTTTCAGAACGGTTAACCGGTTTTTTCTTCCTCCCGGTTTTAACCCGGACGGTTGTTGGTCCCTCCGGTTAAAACCGAAAAAAAAATTCTTTCAAAATTCATATTTAATGTTTATTCCATTAACAATAATGCCTCTGAATAATCAAGTCTGGTCTCTAACTGTAATGACTAATGACTCACACCGAGATGGCGTTGACTCACGTTCAATTGTGGTAAAGTTGACCAACTTTACCATCTTGTAATGACAGTGCCTACCCCGAGATGGCGTTGATTCACGTTCAATTGTGGCCAACTTTGCCATCCTACACACTGTCAGACGTCAGCGCCACGTGAGTTTCCATTTCTCCTCGAACCCGGCCGCAGCAGGTTGTCGTGGTATTACGTGGTGTCACGACAGGTAAACTCTTTGTCTTTTATACTATTAATTAAAGAGTGTTAAATAAGAACCATCATTCGTGCTTAGGGCTACAATTCACCAATTTATCACCGAATTGAGAGAAGTGATTGCCGTCCCGCCGGTGCTACGGACCAGAGCACCGATATTGCGACTTTTTCGAGACTCTGCGGACGTGTAGCGTACGGTTCGGTGCCCTACAATCGTGTGAGGACAAAATACGTAATTCCTACAAAAGCAGGAAGTTGCAATCTTAGGTAATTAGTGATTGAATCAGTCAAAAAAATAAAACCAGAGTGAAAAGTTGAATTTATATAGGGTTCGCGAGTCGCCACCCTCAACTTCGGCCATTTGCTCCGCAATTGGGCCTGAAAGTGACGAGAACTACGGATTGAGGTTAGAACATAGGATTCGCGAGTCGCCACCCTCAACTTCGGCCATTTGCTCCGCAATTGGGCCTGAAAGTGACGAGAACTACGGATTGAGGTTAGAACATAGGATTCGTGAGTCGCCACCCTCAACTTCGGCCATTTGCTCCGCAATTGGGCCTAAAAGTGACGAGTACTACGGATTGAGGTTAGAACGTAAATTTGCGGGTCGTCACTCTCAACTTCGACCATTGCTCCGCAACTGGGAATAGGAAATTGCTGCAACACGGAGACCATAAAAAAAGGTGTGATCCATCCATTTATTTTCTGTTTTGTGTTGTGTTGTAAACTATATTCAGCGAAACAAAAAAAAAGGACAAAAAAAATTTTTCCATTCGAAAATCATGCCAACATAATTATATTCATAATCGGTTCGATATTATTGATATTCAGTCTTAATGCTTATTTGATACTATTCCAACAAAACTAATATGAACTTTAGCAAAAGAACAAGATAAAAAAAAAAAAAAATTCCTTCCGAAACTTTTTAGTCAAAAATCATTTAATAAGAAAAATACAAAAAAAAAAAAAAATTTAATAACATTGAGAACGTAATTCGATCTGAGTACATATCAGCATTGTAAAATTAGTTTTAAATCAAAGGCGTCCTGCACGAGGAAAGTCGTCTCATTTTTTTTCGTTTTTTTTGTAATTGTGTCAATCCCATTGGCAAAAAAAAAAAAATATATATTAGTTTGTCACGTTAGTAGCGGCCGTTGCTTGTGTGTATGTCCCTGTAGAAAAGATAATACAAGAGAAAAATGTTTATAATTACTATACAATACTTAAACGGAGCTTAGTCGTGCAGGAAGCAAAAGAAAAAAAAAAAAAAAGATAATTGTACAGAAATCTACAGAAAAGAAAAAAAAAACGGAGGGTTTATGAAGAGTGTATAATATGAAATAAATGTTACTATTATAAATTGAGAATGTGTGTTCAGTATTAGGAGATAAAGGAGGAAGGGGTAGTTTGCTCAGAAGGGGATGGAAAACAAATCCTAAACACTAGTTATTAAATTGATGTGATGACGGCCGATGAAATAAAGACCCGCGACTAAGACGACCTCTACGGATGAGCTACCACGGGCATTAGGTGTTTAGGTAGGCCGAAAACCTCCTCAGTGAGGATCGTTACATTAAATGGCGCCCAACGTGGGGCAATCAAAAGGGTTTTATCCTTCTGAGATGTTCCAAAAGAAAGTCCACAAGCACTTAATCCGAAGACCAAATTAGTGAAAAATCTGACATCAAGACTTGTGAACTACTATTTACCCATTTCACTTTTTGTTTTTCAGTACAATCGTTTTTTTTATATAGTACGGTCGGTGACACTCCTTTCAGTCATTTTAAATGGTGAAAAAAATAGCATGCGATTCTGGTTAAACAGCTCGTGAATTTTGTACCTAGGGAATAAATTCTCTTATACAAACCGAAGTTCTTTGCCAGTTCTCCTTGCTTTTCTGTAAAGGAAATTTGTCACCTTTGTTAGTTTTATCCTATACGCTTTATAAAAGACACTTAATATTTCAGATTCAGGGCACTGTGAACTGTAGAATGTGGGTGTTTTAATCATCCTGTCTAACCTTTGCCTAGTGATGAAGATTTGTCAGGGACTTATATATGTAACTCGTATATTATCACTATTATCATTTTTATATCGTAACGTAATTACTAGATTTTTTTTTTTTTTTTTTTTGACAGTAGAACTGCAAACTGTCTAAACTTGCGAATTCCATCTCCGATAAGGCGAAGTACCCCGAACCTCCTCACCTCTCAATTGTTTGTTATCTATTAGTGAAAGTGTTTCATTTGAATATCTGTAGTAGTAGTAGAGTTTTGTTGTTATATAAACTACTTTATATATATATATATGTAAAATCTCGTGTCATTTTATACATATAAATACTCAATTTTTCCGCCTCAACGTTAAATTACACAAAATTACATAAACAAGTCATGGCTGTAAGACACAGCAATGAGAATTTGGCTTTAGTTGATGACGATCCCACTCGGTGCGTGATCTGCTCATTAGATTTTAAAACAAATGATCTAGCTGTGCTCACTCAGTGTGCTCACGCCTTCCATAAGGAATGCTTGCATAATTGGGTGAAAACGGATTCATCGTGTCCCTTATGTCGACGCTTTGTCCGAACAGAGGAATTGGATCCATTTACCATAGAAAAGATGCCAAAGGCAGCTCGTTCCAATCAAGGTGCAGTACCCAAACCGCGACCGGTCACACGTTCTCAAACAAGAGAAATAGGCATTACATCACCTCTAGGAGTTTCGACAACGTTAAACAGAGAAAAAGTATCTGATCCTGCAACAACCGCATCCGCTCCATTGGTCTCGGCACCAACTGCATCTTCAGCTGCACCCCCAGATTCTCTTTCAATGGACACCCTACGAGCACAAATCAGTACCTTAGTAGCTGAAGCCGTCAGTCAGCAGTTGGCTGCTCTTAGAACACAAAGTCGGCAGTCTATTTCGACAGTGCCCACACTTCCTTCAAGCAGTGGTAGCGCAAATGTTAGTCACATAAACTCAGTGACAGCCGCTCCACCGCCACAACGCACTGATTACCCGTTTCCGCGTCCACCACCAGGAGATACCTCACAGCAACAATATCCTGCAGACCTATTGAGACAAGCTCAATCGCACCCCGAGTTCATGTGCAGAAACATTGCAGCTCCGGGGTTGACGACCAATCGTTCTCCAGACTCGTTACCACATTATGAAAGAGTTCCAACATTTCCACGTCTTTCAGGTAATAGATATGATTTAGAGGACAGAACGGCAAAATTAATCGCTGGCTGGAAACTTCATTTTTCTGGAGAAGACCCGAATTTGTCAGTCGCAAAATTTCTTTATCAGCTTCGAACCTTAACGTTTGCGCACCTTAATGGAGATTTAGAGCTAGTAACTCGTTATTTCCATATTATTCTGGTAGGAAAAGCAGCTAACTGGTATTGGCGTTTTCACAGTCTATCAGGCTACGTCAATTGGCACACTTTTTGCGAGGCCCTATCCGCACGATTCAGGGAACGGCTCTCAGACTACGATCTCATGGAGATGATTCGTAGTAGGAAGCAAGGCCCTTCAGAAAAGTTTGATTCTTTTCTGGACAGCGTGATGGGCTTAGTGGACCGCTTGTCTAGACCCCTTCCTGAGTGGGAATTGGTTGAAATCTTAAAGAAAAACTTGTTATTGGAGTTTCGATGTGGTCTGGTTTTCGTTTCGGTAAACTCCGTGCATCAGCTGTGCCAATTAGTTTACAATTGGGAAAATCTAGAGGCTGAGGCGTCCTTCAGTTTGCCGAGTCGAGTGACAACAGGCAAACGCCACCTTGCAGAATTAACCATGATGGATAGCTCCCTTAACGCGGATATGGTTGCCGTAGAAGCCATTGATCGTACCACTTTAACTACTTGCTGGAACTGTAAAGAAAATGGTCATTGCTATAAAGACTGTCGGATACCTCTTAAGGTTTTCTGCTTTGGTTGTGGGGTACCAGACACATATAGGCCAGATTGCGAAAAATGTAAACATAAGTCAAAAAACTGGAAAAGACCGGGGCAGAGTTCCCCTCCTCAACTGAAACACTAAAACTAATGAGTTGTCCTTCAGACACACTAGCTATTCCTAGTGGGCCATTGCTAGTTCACCACAGTTTCCGTCCCCTACACCTACGATGGAAAGAGTACCAAGAAGCTCGCAAGCGAATCTTCACTGAGGGCTCACCGTTCTCTTCGTCGCCTAAACGAGCGACGCTGCGACTCCGTAAATTTTGGAGAAGGGTCAAACAAAATCGTCAGTTTGCTTGTTCGGCAATCCTCCCCAAATCGTCAAATGGCGATATTAGACCCTATGCCGAAGTTTCTCTTCTTGGAGCTAGCATCTCTGGCTTAATAGATACGGGAGCATCAATAAGCTGCATAGCTTCTAATTTAGCGGAAAGATTTTTACTTGAAAATAAAGTTCCGTGGCAACGTTTTTCCTTAACAGTGAAAACTGCTGACGGAACAGCTCAATCGGCCATGGGAAGCGTGACCACAAGCGTTACCTTCAAGGGCAGAACGCAGCTTCTTACATTTTTAATAGTTCCTTCTCTGTCTCAAGATTTGTATCTGGGAGTGGATTTTGTTCGGAAGTTTAACTTAGCTCCCGATCTATTCATTTCCTCTCTGAAACAAGATACTCACGGAACTCCTCAGGTGAGTTCGACAAAGCAACACCTGCTGACTTCATCGGAGCAAGCTCAACTCCAAGCTGCCATCGCTTTGTTTCCTTCATTTTCGGTAGAAGGCCTTGGGCGGACTGACATGGTAAAACATGTTATAGATACTGGCGATAACAAACCGATAAAACAACGCTATTTCTCGATTTCCCCAGCGGTGGAGAAACTGCTGTACGCTGAAATTGATAGGATGCTGGCTTTGGGAGTAATTCAAGAGTCACAGAGCTCCTGGTCATCACCAGTGACGCTGGTAGTGAAACCAGGGAAAGTTCGACTCTGCCTTGACGCCCGTAAACTCAACGCTGTTACAGTGAAAGACGCATACCCCCTCCCTCTAATAGACGGAATACTAGGTCGGCTACCGAAAGCACAGTGGATAACAAGCCTTGACCTAAAAGATGCCTTTTGGCAAATTCCTCTGGACGAGGTTTCTAAGGACAAAACCGCCTTCACTGTACCGGGGAGGCCGTTGTACCAGTTCGTCACCATGCCATTCGGACTGTGCAACGCGCCTCAAACCATGCAGCGATTAATGGACAAAGTGATCCCGGCACACCTCAAGAATCAAGTATTTGTCTACCTAGACGATTTATTGCTTATAACTGAAAGCTTTAAAGAGCATCTGGTCCTTCTTCAGGAAGTAGCGCTGTGCATCAGGAAAGCCGGACTCACCATCAATGTCCAAAAGAGCAAGTTCTTGGTGAAAGAAGTGCGTTATCTCGGACATTTGATAGGAGATGGTACCATCCGCACCGATCCCGACAAAGTGCAAGGCATTACAGAATTTCCACTGCCCAAGACCATAAAGCAAATGCGTCGCTTTTTGGGAATGTGCGGGTGGTATCGTCGATTCGTGAGCAACTACGCATCACTATCAGCCCCACTCACGGACATGTTGTCAAGAAAACGTTCCTTCGCATGGACGGATGATGGTATCAAAGCCTTTACGGCCCTAAAAGAGGCTCTGACCTCCGCCCCGGTTCTTCAGAGCCCCGATTTCAAGCGCCCCTTTTCCATTCTCTGTGACGCCTGTCACACAGGCGTTGGTGCGGTCTTGGTGCAAACAACGGACGAGGGTATAGAACTTCCGGTGGCGTACATGTCAAAAAAATTGAATCAAGCCCAGCGCAACTATTCAGTGTCAGAGCAAGAGTGTTTGGCTGCAGTTTTGGCAGTAAAGAAGTTTAGAGCTTACATCGAGGGTCATCAATTCGAAATTATTACTGACCATGCTTCTTTAAAATGGCTCATGTCACAGCGAGATCTTAATGGCAGACTTGCCAGATGGGCCCTAAAGCTTCAAGGATTCTCCTTCTCAATTAAACATCGCAAAGGCAGCCAGCATGTTGTCCCTGACACATTGTCGCGTATGCACTCGTCCGAAGCCATAGAATCGCTGGAAGTTCACGACTCAACCATGGAAGTAGACCTGACATCCGAACATTTTAGATCTGACTCATATCGTGCTCTTATTGAAAAGATTGAGAACAATCAGGCTGTGCTCCCCGACTTAAAGGTTATAGATGGCTTTATCTATAGGCGTTCTGAGTATGCTACCGGCAACGAAAGCCAAGAAGAAAGTTCGTGGAAGTTATGGATACCGGAAGAACTTATCCTGAGTTTGATCGCTCGATCACATGATCACCCCTTATGCGCTCATGGTGGCATAGGGAAGACACTCAAGCGTTTACGCAACTTGTATTTTTGGCCTAAAATGGCGCAATCAGTGAAAGAATATGTAGCGAGTTGTGTCAAATGTAAAGAAACTAAAGCTCCAAACCAAATCCTTAGACCTCCAATGGGAAGCTTGTCAGTACCGGATCGCATTTTCCAGCGCCTATATGTAGATTTTTTAGGACCATATCCACGAACGAAATCAGGGAACATAGGGGCGATTGTGGTTGTTGACCATCTGTCAAAATTTTGTTTTGTCGAACCTGTAAGGAAGCTATCTGCAATTAATCTAATAAACTTCCTGGAAAAAAGAATATTCCACATATTTGGAGTTCCAGAAACTTTGTTCTCTGACAATGGACCACAGTTTAAGGCCGCACTATTTGCAAACTTTATTCACTCGTACGGGGTGAAGCACATGTTTACGGCCGTGTACTCACCACAAGCCAACGCATCCGAACGAGTAAATCGTTCAATAGTGTCGGCAATTAGGTCTTACGTGGGTCCTGAACAGTCGGATTGGGATGTAAAAATATCCTCCATTAATAGTGCCTTACGTTCATCCTATCATTCAACCGCCGGGGCTTCGCCATACTTCGTGGTATTCGGCCAAACCATGATATCGCATGGAGACTCATATCCATTGCTCAGATCCTTATCGATGCTCAACGATCCGATAGCTTGCACTCCAGCTGACAAGCAAGAGCTTATACGCAGCGATGTCCAAAGAAGGGTCAAAATAGCATTTGATGCTAACGCCAAACGGTACGACCTAAGATCTAAATTGGTTGAATACCAACCAGGCGACATAGTATATAGACGCAACTTCCGCCAGAGTAAAATTAAGGAGCATTATAATGCTAAGCTAGACCGAAAATTTCTACCGGCGAGGGTCGATAAACGGGTTGGTAAATCATGCTATTTACTTTCTGACTTATCCGGTAAAGTGGTGGGCACGTTCCATGCCAAAGACATCCACCGATAGTCTTCAGCAGTTTTTATTTGCTGTCTCGGCATAAAATCTGCTGCCCTGTTGTAATGACTAATGACTCACACCGAGATGGCGTTGACTCACGTTCAATTGTGGCCAACTTTACCATCTTGTAATGACAGTGCCTACCCCGAGATGGCGTTGATTCACGTTCAATTGTGGCCAACTTTGCCATCCTACACACTGTCAGACGTCAGCGCCACGTGAGTTTCCATTTCTCCTCGAACCCGGCCGCAGCAGGTTGTCGTGGTATTACGTGGTGTCACGACAGGTAAACTCTTTGTCTTTTATACTATTAATTAAAGAGTGTTAAATAAGAACCATCATTCGTGCTTAGGGCTACAATTCACCAATTTATCACCGAATTGAGAGAAGTGATTGCCGTCCCGCCGGTGCTACGGACCAGAGCACCGATATTGCGACTTTTTCGAGACTCTGCGGACGTGTAGCGTACGGTTCGGTGCCCTACAATCGTGTGAGGACAAAATACGTAATTCCTACAAAAGCAGGAAGTTGCAATCTTAGGTAATTAGTGATTGAATCAGTCAAAAAAATAAAACCAGAGTGAAAAGTTGAATTTATATAGGGTTCGCGAGTCGCCACCCTCAACTTCGGCCATTTGATCCGCAATTGGGCCTGAAAGTGACGAGAACTACGGATTGAGGTTAGAACATAGGATTCGCGAGTCGCCACCCTCAACTTCGGCCATTTGCTCCGCAATTGGGCCTGAAAGTGACGAGAACTACGGATTGAGGTTAGAACATAGGATTCGTGAGTCGCCACCCTCAACTTCGGCCATTTGCTCCGCAATTGGGCCTAAAAGTGACGAGTACTACGGATTGAGGTTAGAACGTAAATTTGCGGGTCGTCACTCTCAACTTCGACCATTGCTCCGCAACTGGGAATAGGAAATTGCTGCAACACGGAGACCATAAAAAAAGGTGTGATCCATCCATTTATTTTCTGTTTTGTGTTGTGTTGTAAACTATATTCAGCGAAACAAAAAAAAAGGACAAAAAAAATTTTTCCATTCGAAAATCATGCCAACATAATTATATTCATAATCGGTTCGATATTATTGATATTCAGTCTTAATGCTTATTTGATACTATTCCAACAAAACTAATATGAACTTTAGCAAAAGAACAAGATAAAAAAAAAAAAAATTTCCTTCCGAAACTTTTTAGTCAAAAATCATTTAATAAGAAAAATACAAAAAAAAAAAAAATTTAATAACATTGAGAACGTAATTCGATCTGAGTACATATCAGCATTGTAAAATTAGTTTTAAATCAAAGGCGTCCTGCACGAGGAAAGTCGTCTCATTTTTTTTCGTTTTTTTTGTAATTGTGTCAATCCCATTGGCAAAAAAAAAAAAAATATATATTAGTTTGTCACGTTAGTAGCGGCCGTTGCTTGTGTGTATGTCCCTGTAGAAAAGATAATACAAGAGAAAAATGTTTATAATTACTATACAATACTTAAACGGAGCTTAGTCGTGCAGGAAGCAAAAGAAAAAAAAAAAAAAAGATAATTGTACAGAAATCTACAGAAAAGAAAAAAAAAAACGGAGGGTTTATGAAGAGTGTATAATATGAAATAAATGTTACTATTATAAATTGAGAATGTGTGTTCAGTATTAGGAGATAAAGGAGGAAGGGGTAGTTTGCTCAGAAGGGGATGGAAAACAAATCCTAAACACTAGTTATTAAATTGATGTGATGACGGCCGATGAAATAAAGACCCGCGACTAAGACGACCTCTACGGATGAGCTACCACGGGCATTAGGTGTTTAGGTAGGCCGAAAACCTCCTCAGTGAGGATCGTTACATAACATTAAACGCAGACTTCGCAAAAAAAAATTATGGTTTAGCGTATTTGGAATTTTAGCACTGGGTGTTGAAATATGTAAGAAGTGCTTATGGATGAGAACATTGTATTCAGGTCCAGTCCTGCGGCAAATACAAGGGATCGTCAATCGGTTTAGCACATTTCCGAAGTAATAAATCCGTCCGCACATTTGAAGTATTGGTACAATCTGGCTTTCCGGTTGATTTGTTTGTACTATCTCGGTGTGCGCATGGTCCGTTTGGGCAAGGAGCACTTTCGCAAACGTTGGCAGCAATTTCATTTACCACAATAACTGCCCAAATCAGTCAAACAATACAGAGAAATAAGAAAAAATTTAACTAAATTATGAAAAAGTTGACCGTACCGAAACTGACATATTACTAAAATAAATTTAATTTGTCAAAGTCAAATGAACAGATTATGCAAAGTATAGTGTGAACACTAAATTCACCACAGCTTAATTTCCTTGATTAAGTTCCGCAGATTACGTAATCTGGCCTAAGTGTGAAAACCTCCAAAAACTTGTTTCTCTATGAATCTCTATATCACAGAGTCCTTCATATCTATTTAACTTGTATTAAATAGTTTTCCACGTATGTTTGATATTGAGAAACTTATTGGTCACTAAAAGATTTAAATTTAAAATATTCGCTCCAACTATAAATACAATTTTGGCATTCTTATTCAAATTCAATGCCTTTTTTTAACGTAGCATACATCCTCCTCGTTGTTTTGATATAGTAGTTATATAGCTACACGATAGATCAAAAATACAATATCCATTTTCCGGAATGTCCCTACGCTGACAGTATAGTGGTATAAAGTTTAAAAAGTATGTATTGTGTACGTACAACAAGTCTGGAAAAGTTTTTCGTTGCTTTTTTGCGGTTAAATTTGGTTATCCTATACAAAACTCGAAAACTCTCCTTTTCTTTTTGCTGCACACAGACAAGACGACGCTATTCGTTTTCCCTTTTGTGGAAAATTCGGTATGATGACAGGGGTGTGAATATACCCAAAAATGTCTGTATGGCTATGTAAATATTATTTTTTGGGAAAATTTCCTTATTCATTCATGTTATACATTTTCGTTGAAATCCTTTTCGGCTCTACGTTATAGGCTTGAATTTATGCATAACGTAATTTAGACAACATTTCATCATGCAAACAGCTTTTTCTTTGCAGTGTGGACGAGAAGGATGGTGTCTTATTTTCCATTCTTTTTGTTTTGTTTTTATGTAAAAATCACAGAGGATATAAGTGGAAAAGAGTTGGTCGATTTGAGTGTGTAGGCAGTTAAACGGAGGGTGTGCATCGCGAAATAAGATGGATTTTTCTTCAAATATTTTTTTTTTTAATGTCCTGGCCCCATATGTAACGAATATGAACGCAAATAGGCATACGTACTTGAGAATATGTATGGTCTTCTCCTACCACTATTATGGGTAATGTGTATTCGGAAAATTGCTTTGGGTACCGATTTCACGTAAACGCTTTTTCCAAGGATTTGTTTCGTGCAATAAACATTACAAGCGAATCAGCGAATATTTTTATTTCTCTGGTTTGGCTGTAAAGAGAATTGGGAAAAATATTTTGATTGCATTAGATAATACCAGTTGGGCGTATTTATTTGAGAGAGTTTACATATTTATGGGATGTTTATGGAAATGTGAATTTGCAATAGCAGATGAATGATTTAGGTATTTTTAAGGGTTCCTTTTTTTCTTGCGATGATAAATTTATTCTTATACGATAGATAGATAATGAAAACTAGTACACAGAATTTTTTTTGTAATACCATTCTTGCAAATAATAAATATAAAATAGTATTTTTTCAAATTTTTGTATAGCCTACACCATAAAAATGTCAACTAATATAAGTTTTTTTTTCATTTCAGAAATTTCATCGGCAATTATCTTTCTAGGTAAGTGACACTATTATATAATCTGACTTTTTTATTAATTCATTCATTTTATAAATTTATATAACACAAAATCCTATTCACGGACGACATAAACTCCGTGGCATTCATGAATTTCTACTTTGTTTGCCTAAATTAGTTTCCGTATTGAAGGAAAGTTTTCCCGAACTTCTGAAAAGAAATCCTTATTAAATAAGTTTAGAGCTGTCCAACATAAATTAAGAATTCCATGTTATCTTGTTCAGATCGGAATAGATGGATAATGGGGGTCGGCTAATCTTGTCTCAAGTACAAATATTTTTCATCCTTACGAAAAATTTTGTAATTGAAATAATATTGCTTTCGTTGGAGAGTTTATGGAATTGTGCGAAGTAAATTTTCGGAAAACTGTCTCTATACAGTTTAGGTCTAGGGAGAAACCAGCATTAGCGCTTTTAACTCTCGCTTCGTTGAACTGTTTCGATCATCGCGGTATTTTATCGATACCATTTTACGATCTCGAATATGGAGGTTTGTTTACCCGTCCATTCTCCTTGAGAAACCCAACCGCGGAGCTGCAACTTCAGCTAGTTGACTTATGCAACAACTTGCAGCTTCCTTGAGTCTAACGTCTCAATGGATAGGGACCTTGGTCTCCTGGTTATGTCCATCCCCGAGGTTCCCGTTTTTCTATTGGCTTCTCGAAAGCAGTTGTGCTTTCCCTTTGACCCCCTACAGGTTAGGTCTCACGACTTTCATTTCACGTGCATGTCGGAACTACCCGCACCGACGGAGCTCTGATTTTCATAGAAGGAAGGCTCTTTCAGTTTACTAGTCAGCAATGAGACTGAGACTCGGGTCGATAAGTTGCTGGGCATAGGCACGTCAATATATCAATACAATAAGCTCTAGCTCTACCTAAAGAATATGTTCCCCAGAAATGTGAATCGAACTACATCCCATGAAGCTGCTTATTTTGAGGCTGTAATGATCCTGAAGGTTCTGTTTGTCGAATATTGAAGTCTGTAGGTGTGCAACGGTGAAACACCGGAGTTTGGTTTTAAATTTTATTGCTGACCCAGTACCGAGCGCATATCAGTCCGGTTCCTTGGCAAGGACATGCAAAGATCATTTTAAATGTTCCTAATCCTATTGCAGACATGTCAAACTCGCGGCCCGCGGGCCACATGCGGCCCGCCCCGCAGTTTTGTGCGGCCCGCGGCCAGGTCGAACAAACTGAATGTGTATCTGCAAAAATGCGTAAAAATTTAAAAATGTGAGATGTTGCACTCAAGTCTAAAAAATTTACTAAAACTCGAAGTCCTTCTTTCTATGTTCTATAACCCTATTACAATTTGCTGATAGTTATTTGAGGTATATTTTCTTAAGGCGACTTTTTTAGCTGGAAAATATTAAGTTCCTTTGTGAAATTGTTTTGTCCCGAAATTCGGTTCAGAAAAAAGTTGTTCGCTTTGCCGAAGCTTATAGTTATTTGTCACGGTTAAATTAAGTTTCGTGTTCGCATCTTTCAGGTAATGGAACAAGAACATCTTGGAACATCTTGGCAAAATTCAATGAGAAAATCACCTAGATGTGGAATTTCGAAAACATAGTAGCTTCAGTCCATTACCCATTTTTTCTTGCCTTTTATCTTTACTGGTGCATGCGTTTGTTTCACACTACATCAGAAATAAATGTTTATCTAATTTTTCCAGTTTTGCACTTCCGGTGTGTTGGTGCTACAATGTTCTGATCATCTGTCCAAAATTTGGCGGAAACTATGGTTACTTATCGATCAACCGAAATTTTGATGATTTGATCTTTTAACTGTCTAAATTTGTTTGCTGAACATTTTCAAATGATGGCATTTCTAAAAGATATAATGCCGAAGTAATGAGTAACTCTGATTTATTGTAATATTTTAATAGAAGTATTCTATGAATAAAATTCAAAATAAAATATATTATGGTTTTTTAAATGTTTACCCTGCGGCCCGCTTAAGCCTGAAGACAGCAATATTTGGCCCGGCCCATGTTTCGAGTTTGACACCCCTGCCCTATTGTATAGGTAGAAATCACTAGCGTAGCATTAAGCTAAGTTGGTGGAGTCTAGGGCCGCTAATTTAAGAGGGTTGCAGATGTTGTGAGTTTCAAATGCTGAATCTCGAAACGCGAACAGCCGTGGAAGTACTGAATAACAAGACTTAAACTAACCTGACGATTGATATCAGAGAGATGCTCGAACTTTTGTGTTTGGCAATCGTTCATTCTCGAAAACTCGGGAACTCCTCTCGATATTTCTGAAATTTGGCACACTTGTATTGCTAATTGTCGCGCAAATTTCCTACAAATCACACGGCTCTACTTAGCGTTGTTCGGAAGTTATGGCTGCACAAATCGCAATTTCGAGTTTTCGAAATCAAAATTGTCCATAACTCGGAAATTCGTAAGCGGAGAACTTTGCAATTTAAGGTACTTGACGCAGATTCCCTCGAAGATTCAAGGTCTTATCTAAGCTTTTAAATAAGTAGGTTCTTTTGGGGTATCATGAAATACCAGATCATACGACTGCCCTTACAAAAATCTAAAATTTTTAAAGTCGTTCTTTTGTTTTACGTGTTTAATCTTATTTCGAGTACCCTTCCTTGTTATAGCTTTCTGTGTCAAAACATACGTTTGCTTCAGACATTGTCTGCATTCAGCGAACGAAAAACGTAGCAAAAAAGTTGTATACCAATTGGATTCTCATTTCATATATAGATTATTGAGCAGAGGAAGGATTCGGTGCCGGGTAAATTTCATTTCCGGGTAAAAATCATTTATTATTTTATCCTATGCTTCCCGCCACGCTATGAAAATTACTTTTTTTAGGACGCAGATTAAGGTTCTGCTCAACCCCCCCAAGACCGGCCGTCCCTGTGGATAAGGTTACCTACGGCCTAAACCGACTACTACAAGTACTATTTGATGTTCTACAAATATAGAAAACCCCTTCAAGCTTGAAACTGATTGCTACATGGTATCACCTTCGCAGAGTGGTTCGATACAATCGTATATCCTAGCGCTGATGAAGATATTTTAGTAATTAATTAGCTCCCAACTGTTATTGAATCGACATAAGGCTAGCGATTGCCAGTTTTCCCTTAGTCCTTAGCCCTTAGGCGAAGACCGCGCACGAGTTGTTGCCGTAAAGGGCCCTTGCGTATACTATAATTCTGAAATGCCTGAACTTTTTCCAGTGAAGAACAGCTCGCATCGGGAGACTGAAATCTTTGTAACTTAATAGCATACC
Organism: Microchrysa polita; assembly: GCA_949715475.1. Lineage (NCBI taxonomy): Eukaryota > Metazoa > Arthropoda > Insecta > Diptera > Stratiomyidae > Microchrysa > Microchrysa polita. The sequence continues at coordinate 67,143,213 of OX454418.1, read as the reverse complement.
TACTAATTCGTTAAGTTGCAAAGATGTTAGTCTCTCCTATAACAAAAAAGGACTTAAGGTTCAACACAGTTTGCGCCAATTAAGATGGAGCTGCAGTCACGACTTTGTATGCTACCAGCCGAGGGGCTACCGGGCTGGAGGTGGATAACCTCACTGATTAGTAGACATATGCTATCCATATTCAACCCAGTTGTGAACACCGTGCAATCAGCGGCATAAAAAAATCAATTGATGATTACGAAATTGCGAAGGAGAAATGCAATTATCGAGCCATGTAGGAGTAGAACTCTTAAGGTTTGTGTTTGGGAACATTTGATTTTGTTTAGGTTTAACCTTCGGGCGGGCGCAATGCATCTGACAGATTAAGTGGCCAGTTTTTGTTGCGCCAATCAGCGATACGAAAAGGAAGAGATCTGAAACTCATAGTAGCTTAATCTTTATCGATCAACTATTCAAAGCAGTTTTCAGTTTCTATCTACCATATGTCTGAGGGGCGGGAGGGGATGAAATAATCTCTCAGATGTATTGCGCCCGATTGTGTTATTTTCTCCTTTTCTATGAAAATTTCCACATATTATACTCTTCACATTGCGTAATAACGTTGTGTTGACTTTTAGGTTCACCAAATCGTTCAATAGTGTGTTTTTAGTAAAATAAGCTCACATTTTTTAAGCGGTCGAGTTGTTGGAGGTTTTTTAAATATTGAAGCTATTGAAAGCGGAATATTCTTAGAAAATTTAAAATGTGAAGGGTATCAAACTTTGTGAGCCAGTTTTTGTTTCTAAAATTACGTAGAACTGTTTCAAGAAGACAATGCAACAATAAATAAGAGCCTAAAATATACAGAAACTTAGTTTCACCCCTTTTTCTGCACTTAATCTATCAGATGCATTGCGCCCGATCGTGTTAGGATTAGTATTGCGCCCGCCGGAAGGTTAAACACAGAAGAGAGAGTATAAGGAAAGGAAAAGCTACGTGAGAGATGAACGAATTCGGTTGCGGAATGAGACGTGAAGTGAAAGGTAGGGATAAAAATGCCAAACTGGATTTTGTATGGAAGTTTCACATATTGTTTTCTAAAATGTTAAACATTTTCTCATTGGACCAGACCGGTTTTAAAAGAGAATTTGGCACGTTTTTTTCTAAAATTTAAACATTCTTATTGGACCAGACCGGTTTTAAACGCGGATTGTGAATGGTGCGGGTGTTGCGACGCAGTGTGTTTGCAGGTGTGCATGTATAGAAATTCTATCGCCAAACTACCATGGGGATGTATGTGTATTTCTTCTCCGTACTTATACTCAATGGCTTTAAACGTGAGCAATTTGAAGCGTGTTTCACACTCCGCAATAGAGCGCACTCACATGCATCCGAAAAGTATCTAGTGATCTACCCCAAGTAGCACAAACGAGTTGGAAAACGGTTATATAACCAAAATACAACCATGGTTATATGACAATATTGTTAGGAAAATGGTTGTAAAAACGTTTTACAAACGTTTGCTAAACCGTAAAAAAGAGGTTTTTGCCTGGCTATAAACGTAACATTATTGTTGTAATATCGTTGTCTTTCAGACATTATTGTTGTAAAATCGTTGTGAATATAACTACAATTTTGTATGCTAAAAAAATAAAAATTTTACACTTTTTCTTTTTTTAGAATTAGCAATTTTATTTTTATCTTAGACACTTTTTATCTCAGATATAATTAATATTTTATAATTTTTTATCCAAGACAATTTTTACTTTTTTATCCATTTGCTTCAAACTGGATTCGAACCTGGTCCTCTTGCGTGCTAGTCTGTCACCATTGCCATTGCGCCAGAAGGGAAATACTTATCATGTTCCCTAAATCTGAGGTACTTGACACGCAATACATGACGGTCGCAAGATTGATTCTCGATCATGCTATGTTTTATTTCACTTTTTTTCTTATGTCAAAAATTCCCTTAACATAATCCTTTTTATGATATTTGTTTCAGTTAGCGCTGGGAAGCTTTGTATCCAATATATTTGCAATTATCAAAAAGATACTTTCGGTTCAAATTCTAACAATTGTGTTATACTTTAAACCATGTTGTATCTGTAACAATTATGTTATTTTATGACAAAGTTGTTCAAAGAGCAACAATTGAGTCAAATTATAAACAATAATGTTAGAAAGAAAACATTAAGGTTTTCGGGAGAAAAAATCGTCCCAAATGAAACCATCTAGTTAATTTTGCAGCAAATATTTATGTTTAGACTGCAACAAAATGCTCACTTTAGTAACAATAACCCATATCGTTGATTTTTCAACTAAAATATAACCAAAAATCGGGTTGTAAATCCAACCAAGGTTATTTTGTGCTGCTTGGGACCTTATCAAAGTTCTAGCTGCAGCATGCGTCCAAGCGTCAGGTAGGCAAGCGCTTCTGGAGTATTTCCGACCAGTAGCATGGTGGCCAGTATCATGGTGGGGGTTTTTGGGTTCGGGTGTCCAGAACTGAACTAAATCTTCCAATTCGAAAGGATGCCAAGTTTCGATTGTTGAATCAGACAAGTAACTTCAAGCTGTTTAAGCATGGCTTTCGATTGTTGGAAAATGCCTATAAATAATAGTAGAAAAATACTTATTCCTACTTATTGTAGAAATCCTCATTTTTTAGGGTTTTTTAGATTTTTCAAAAAAAACCCTTATGAAATAGATTTTGTCCGTCCGTCTGTTCACTCTCGCACTCGCAAACGGCTTAACCGATCGTCATGAAATTTGGTAGAAATGTGTAGAATGGTAACAGTCTTTGGCACGAAATATGTACTTAAGAGTTGGTAGGGCGAAAATAACAGAGTGTCCCGGACATTTGAAAATTTGTTCACTAAATAACTCCCGAACGGCTTAACCGATCGTCCTGAAATTTGGTAGGAATGTGTAGAATAGTAACAGTCTTTGGTACGAAATACTTAGAAGTTCGTAGGGCAAAGATAAGAAGATGTCCCGGAGATTTGAAAATTTGTTCACTAGATAACTCGCGAACGGCTTAACCGATCGTAATGAAATTTGGTAGGAATGTGTAGAATCGTAACAGTCTTCAGCACGAAATATTTGGACGTTGGTAGGACAAAGCTAACTGGGTGTTCCGGAGAATTGAAAAAGTCGACTTTTTTAGTTTTTATCGGACATGGACGTATGGATACTCAAATCAAAGAACTCGATGAGTGAATTTCATATCAGTTACTTTTTTCCAGTTTGGAGTAATGGTAACGGAGTTACAGCTAATAAATTCAGTTAATTTGTGTAGCCATCATACATAGTTAATCTATTTTTGGATTCTTCTAATTAAAAAGTGTTATTCTGGAACGCGTTTATTTCGACCAATCCAAAAATAGATTTACAAGCAGCATTTCATTAATATTGTGCATAATTTTTGTTTATTACCTATAAAATATACGTGCAAAATTATTCACTATGTATGTATCCAAAATCGAAAAAACCCTCGTTTTGCGGGCGCAGCCCTCTGTACGCCGGTATTTTTTATATTGTCATTTCATACCGCTACTTAAAATCCAAATGACTTTCCTCTTCAAAAGTACGCACTTCATTCCTTCCACATCACCACCCTCGCGAAGTCGTCCTTGCAAAAGTTGAATCATAAATTATTCAGTTAATACATCTTGCAAATTTTCTCTTCATCTCATCGTTTTTCGACTTTCATCATCAACAACACCATCCTTTTCTTGACTCGAATCTATATCAAGGCAAATTTCCTGCCGCCCGCGCCTCCATAGACACCTCTCTTGTCTCTTTCTTCTTTGTATCCGATTGCCTTAGGTATATACATTCACGCAATTTTCCATCATTCATTTTGGTCTAAAACACCATAAGAACTGAAAACAGAGCATCTCATTACCAGAATTACTTTGAATATTCATTAGACGATGACTACGGTCAGTATTTTCACAGAAAATTGCCAAAGATAGTTAGTTGGTGGTCACCGTATAAAAAGATGCGGCCGCGGGAAGTGCGGTGGAAGCAATATCTCTTTGGCAAGACCATAAATGTGCATCATGGTGGATATAAATTAAGAAGACGCGACAGGACGGCAAAAAGAGAAGAGTCCTTGTAGGCAAAAAATAAAAACCAAACGTGTATTTTGCCCAACAGAAGCTATCGCAGGGTCTTACAAGCGCAATCAGCAAAGACAGAAGTAAGTTGAAAAAATTCAAAGTTCTCGAAATTAAGAAAAGGAAAAATATATGAGTTTTTGGTTCGTTTCTTTTCGTATTGTCTTTTTTTTTCTGTAGAATACAAGGAATAAGAACACATTGCCTTTGAAATATACATCGTCATTCATTACGACGAATTTCCTTAATTTCATTGAATTTCTTTTTTTCCACACGATGACGCAACGACGAAGTCGTCTTCTCTAGTGTAGCTGGAGCAATGCTACAACCATAAATTGTGTCCTCAAGGACATTTTAGCATAAAAGTGAAAGAATAAGTACATTAGAATGATATGTATGTATGTTTATTCCCATTTCATTTCGCTTCGCTTGTTTATTGCCAAAATAGCGGAAAACTTTTGTAATGCCTATTGTTTTATGTTTTTGTGTAGCACTTTGGGATTTTATTGAAAATATATAGGATATATTGAGATATTCCTTAATAAAATCTTCCTGTTCATGTTTGTAATAAATGAACAATGCAATTCGGTTACCACATATAGCCGAAATAGCCGTATACAAGCTTCTCCGCTAAATAGACATAAGCAGAAACTAGACTTCATGCCCATCAATTGACTTCCGTCAATAGCTTCTTCTGTTGGAAGGTATTTGAGGCTATCGATGTTGTGACCCTTATTTATTTTGTTTAAAACAAATATTAGACCCTGAAAATTTCTATACAAAAAAATTATTATTAATATAATTAATATTATTAATTAAAAATTAGCCTTTTTTCTTCTTAGGGTTTGTGCCAAGTTACGGACCACCTGTACGTCAGGATTCCCCGGGTTGGGTACGATAATCCGCCCATCATATCCCGTTTTTCAAAATCCCGACGTTCATTATCCCGCCTTTTCAAAATCCTGGTAGCTAAAAATATTGTTTAGTTGAAACACAGTCTAATAAAAATCCCGCCAAGTTAATATAGCGCTATTTCAATAAATCCACGAATTCAAAATACCTCTTTTCAATATCCCACCATAGAAGGTGCGCAACTATTGAAAGAATACTTACATACCTTCTATGACACGATATTGAAAAGCGCCCCCACATTTACCGTTAAAATACTGGGTCTCCTCACAAGGGGATACTTACTTTTCGGAGGACCATGGTCCTATCCCTTCTATGACAGTCTAGTTCTATATTGTTTTGTTACCCATGTTTAGGTTGTGATAAAAAACGAGACCGAGGCTAATTTCGGGCGCGGCCGAAATTTGAATACCCTTCACTCTCCTCGGGCTAAAAGTTTTTTTTTGGGCGAACATATGACTTGTGTTCAATCCTTCCCCATTCTTTTCCTTCTGTGGCGTGGATAAAACAATATTTGTGTGTTTTTGGTAAAGTGGGAAAATAAAAATATTTACTCAGAAAACTTTATTGGAGGGATGCGGGAGCATGATCCCATAGTATGATTCCATTCGTTTTACTTTTTTTTTTGTTTTGACAAGGACGCATTAAGTTTTTTTTTTGAAATTGGGGTCGAAAAAATGTTTCTTAGAAGATCTAAAATGGGGGGTTGGGTTTGTATGGTAGCCCCATTACCGCATATACCGAATCCATTCATTTTTACACATGTCTTATGGCATCAATAGAGATGCACTTTTACGAGTTCTGGTTGAAAGTGATGCACAAATAAAAAAGTTTTTCGTAGAAGAACTCAATTTGGGGGGTTGGGTTTGTATGACAGCCCAATGACCCCATTGTCCGATTCCATTCATTTTTAAATATGTTTTGTGGCATCAATTGAAATGCACTTTTATGAGGTTTGATTGAAATTGGTGCACAAACCAAAAAGTTTTTCTTAGAAAAACTCAATTTGGAGGGTTGGGTTTGTATGACAGCCCCATGACCCTACAGTCCGATTCCAACCGTTCTTACATATGTTTTGTGGCATCAATAGAGACACATTTGTATGAAATTTGGTTGAAATTGGTGCACAAACGAAAAAGTTTTTCTTAGAAGAACCTAACTTGGGGGGTTAAGTTTGTATGGCAGCCCCAGGACCCCATAGTCCGATTTGATCCATTCTCACATATATTTTGTCTTACCAATAGAAACACATTTGTGTGAAATTTGGTTGAAATTGGTGCACGCATGAAAAAGGTTTTCTTAGAAAAACCAAATTGGGGGGGTTTGGTTTGTATGGCAGCCCCATGACCCCACGGTCCGATTTTAGCGATTCAAACATACAAACTGCCTGCAATAAAAAGAAGAATGTGTGCAAAATTTCAGCTCGATAGCTTTTAAATTGGCCGAGTAAAACGCGTAGCAACAGACGGACAGACGGACAGACAGACAGACGGACATCGCCCAATCGACTCAGCTCGTCATGCTGATCATATATATACATATTTTATATGGTCGGAGATGCTTCCTTCAATGCGTTACAAACTTCATGACAAAGTTAATATACCCTTTACTCTACGAGTGAAGGGTATAATAACCATGTTAACGTACAGACAACCTTGACAGACACTTGCATTCGTAATAACGTAAACCAAAACTGTAAACAAATCTCATATGCACATATCTTCCAAGTTCACTGTGCAACTATTCAGATAACCTGGCAGTCTAGTCAGAATGAAATCGGATTCGCACAAATGTTTCTATCCTCGTTTCAAGAACATTATGCGAACGAGGAATAGTGCTAAAAATAGAACATAGTGCATCTTTTTATGCAAGTTACCTGTCGTGGGAAAATGCTACGTTAGCAAATTAAGTTAAGAACAAATTGTATAAATTAGACATGTAAGTTTGCAATAAACATCAGTCATAAGCTTGAAATCCTATTGGCAGCATTTGCCGAGCTTGTTTCATTTTTTGACGGATCCTATCTGCAGTTTACCTTGCTAGCCGCAATTTGGCTGAAGAGGTAAGATCCTGTGCAGAGCAATCTGCGCAAAGGTTTTTGGCAGAAGTGCCTAACTATGAGCGGGAATGGCCGCTCGTGCAAAATCCGTTCATCCACTTAACTCGAGCGTATCACAAGATACGACAAGGTGCTTTGATATGTGTCTCACACTGGCGTTTCTACGATCCTTCGGACCTATACATATACGGTCCTTAGAATTATTAGGTTTATTATCTGCACAAGCGAGTACAACCAAAAAGTAATTAACGAGTTTCATGCAGTAAAATAGTTATTTCGCTGGGTGACAAAAATACAGCGACATTAGCTCAATTATTTATCTTGAATAAAATCTTTCAGGAGCAGTTTTTAACAACTCCAGCACCTACACCGTGATTTCGTGATTAATTCACCTGCTTGCATCATTTAAGTCTAGATTGACGCTCTGAGTGTGAAAATGATTTGAGATCAAGGACCCTTGCCCCCTCCCTCTGAATAGAAGCGGTAAAATGCGTGTAGCAGGTTATCAGTTGTCGTCTTGTCTCAATCCGCAACTTTCGTTTTTCTTCAAATCGGAAAATTTCAGTCTCTCGGACCGATTTCGAGACAGGAAAACTAAGATACTGTGATCCTTACGAAAATGCTGAGACTGCTGTCTCGAAAACAACAAATATGCGCGTAATTTTCAGGTATGACATTATTTAATATCCGGGACTAGTCTTCTGAGAAATATTTCCCTTGGGATCTCGGTTTTAATCTGGCCAGGATTCCAAAAGCACTGGCGACCAGGGTCGGATTTCCTATAGGGGCAGCCTAGGCAAATGCCTGGCCGCAAATTAGGAGGTGGGGTATATTTTTGAAACTCTCATACTTTAACCCTTCTGTCGGCACCTACTATAATATGCATATTCTATACCCAATAGGTCTGGCTGGACCTATTGAGAAAATGTTTTTATTTTTTTAGAAAAAGTGTAATTTTTATCGGTAGAATCATTCTATCCATTCTTTACAGGCATTAATAAACAATAAAAGCATTAAAATCATTTTTGTTCATATAGATAGATATATGGTAGCGTTTTTAAGTAGACATATTTTGAGGTGGTATTAGTACAAACATGTTTCTCCCTTATTTTCTTCTTTTTTTGCTTCTCTTCTGTCATTGCGTATCCGTACAGAAAGTTTAATCGCATTTTCCGATTCCAATATCTCTGGGGAAACATTTAGTGCTTTGTTGGTAGATTTTACAACGATATTAGTCTGCAGATTTGAGGAAATAGATAGAAAGACATAGTGAATTTTCTGGCGCAAAAATTATTTAATTCTAAATATTTCACTATAAATTGAAAATCATCAAAAACATACTCAAAACTTCAACCGATTTTTTCAAATTTTTGCAAAATGCTTCTAAACCTATTATTCTAAGATATCATGGAATATGAAATCGCTGCGATTTCATCTTCTATACTTTTTTGACCAAAATATAGTGCCAAAGGTCTGGCCAGACCTTTGTGCCGACAGGAGGGTTAAACTGATCTTATATGAATTTATTTAGTGGAAGACTTACATATTTCCACGAGTAGGCCCTTCAAATTGTGCGATCTGCACACGTCCACGAGTTTCCGCTCCCTTATTTTTACGATCCGGCGATTTATTATTTTCCACCGTTTTCAAATTTGCTCCATGACGTCGATGAAACAATATTATATTTGAGTGAGTTTTGGTTGGAATAAATGCACAAACAACATTTTTTCTTTGAAAAATTCATTTAGGGGGAAGAGAAACCTTTTGCCCCATATTACGATTTCATTTCTTTTAACACATTTTGTCGTTTGAAAAAAGGCATAATAATGTAATGTTTGGCTGGAATTAAAGCATCATTTGTTTTTCTTAGAAGAACTAAAATGGGGGTTGGGCTTGTACGGCAGCTCCATGACCCCACGTTGCGATTCTATCCACTTTTACATATGTTTTTTTTGCATGAATCTGATTTCTACCAAATAACTTATACCCAACGTACCCTGATTCTTAACCCTTTAGCTGCCCCAGGTATTTGAAGATTAAACAAAAAAGTGTTCTTGCACGATTTAAAGCTTAGCTAAAGTAGAGGAAAAAGATGGTTATTACAGGCAATATATTTACCTAAAAAATAAAACTAACCGCACAAAAATCGGGTCGGATGGTTGAGTCGAACTCTACGATGCTAGTAATCTAGAGGTCCGGAGATCGAACCTCGGCGTGGTCCAAAATGTCCGTACATGTGCGAATAAAAAATATATAGTGCTTGCAGCATTATATACACTCCGAAATTATATGTACGTTGACTCGAAATTGCCTATCAACGGCTGGATTGTAGCTGCCAACGTAAGATGCTTGTACGATTCTTTTAAAAATTGGCGCACAGTCTTGCAATCATATCTTCCTTACATCATTTTATTCTAGCTCCATTGATACGTTAAGTGTAGAAAACTAGGGTTAATTTACGAGCGAAGGGTATAAAAACTTCAATCGCCCAACTTTCTTAAAGACACACTTAAAACTAAATTGGACCCATGCAGGCTAACAAAAGTAGTCTGGCTGCTTTAGCGGTTAGTGCGCGCACCTTCGGTGCACAGGGTCATGAGTTCGAGTCTCATCGTGGATCATGGTGTGTTTCAAACTCACGAGCTTGTGACGGACTATGATCTCACTCAGATGTTAAACGAGTACCCATTTATGGGGATAAATAACACTGCTGAGCGTGATGCTGATCTCATTACCTCAACAAAAAGCAGATGAGATCTTGGAAATAGGATGTCACTTACACATCCTGCGGCCTTAGTCCCATGCTGGATTGTCGCGCCAGTTATTTATTTAAGCTAACAAAAAAAAAACAATTTTTTAAGGACCAGCGCCAGTTTTGGTTTTCTCCTTAACCCATTTTGTCCTACGGTTGCGTTTTCGCAGCACTTTACATTTTCATGTTTCACGCTTTTCTGGTAAAAAATATAAATTTGATCCGCGAAGAGAAAGTTTCATTTTAGAATTATCTAATCGACCTGTTTTTGCTCAAAGATGTATTTTGACGTTTTCTATGATTTTTAAGGGTTTGAAAATTGTGAAAATTAAATGTTTTTAGGTGTAGATGCTAATTTGTGTATAAAAATACTTAGATCAAATATTTTCCTGAAATCTACGGAAGTAACATAAGAAAGACTACAACAGATGCGAAAATATACATAGTTCATAAAAAAGTTGTGTTATGAGCGCAGAACATACGCTCAAAATTTAAGGTTGCGAAAACGCAACGCTGGACTATAACGATATCCTCTTTTGCCTTTCCTATAGACAAATGAAATTTTTACTACTAATTCAGTTTTGATGCTATTTAACTTTTTGCTTTTATTGTTTGACTCTGTTTAACTTCTTGAGATAAAGCGAGGCGAAAGTTGTTTGTACTTAAGTTTTCGATAAATTTAAGTAATATTTGTAAAAAGTGGCTTTACAAATTAAAAAGTTTATTTCGAGCATTTCATTTATTTGGTTTTATGACGCGGCCACTACCTTTTATCAGCGATATGATTATTTCCAAGTTTCACCCGATTCAACGGCCCAATATTCCTCAAATAGCATGTGAAGTTTAAAATTTGTATAAAATATAATCCAGATATGTCCTTGGGAAGTAAGCTTTATCATAGAACCAACTTCTACAAATGGAAAGGGAAGGGGCCTACTTCTGGAGGGAGATCGCTAGCCTTATATACAGACAACATTCTAAGGAGGAGTTCCACCTATCTGATATGAGCCAACCGGTTTAGGCATTGCATCTTGCACCGGTTGCTGATTCCAACAAACCTGGTAAAAATCGAAGCTGCACAGAGAATGTGGGGGGTTACCCATCCCCATGCGGACTCCACCAGAATATTTGGCGACTATTTTCAACGACTAAATTGGTGGGGCGATCCATAATAATGCTAATAATAACTTTTGCTTCTAAATTTTAGGCTATTATTTATAAAAATCAGACGATTTCTGTGTATGGAAGACACTTTTCTTTGACCAGAAAAGTACACGTTAAGTCCTAGCGTTGCGTTTTCGCAACGTGCTCCACAGCCCAAAATACAAAAAATTAAAAATACATTTCTTCGAAATTTGCATATTCTTCCTATACCAAACTAGTGTGTGAATTTTCATAATACTAGCACAACTGCTTCTTACCCCCGGACAATATGGGTTAATTCACGCGTTCTGGCGTGATTTTTTTTTTAATTTGACAACGCAGTGATTTTGAAAAAAGAAAAAAACCAAAAGATTGAACCAGCCTAGTTGAAATTGGGAAAGGTTGAATTCATGAATTTTGGGTTACATTTTTAAAAAAACAAACAGCGAATTTCATTACAAACAACTTTGTCTAAATTGATTAAGGCAGTGGTCCCACAAGGTGGGAGAACGTGTAAGTTTCAAAAAAATGTTCGATTAATATTTTGAATTTTCATTAAGCGGCCCGCTTTTACTAGAAGTTTGGACTATTTGGACTTTGGAAGGTGTTGAGTTTGACACCCCTGACAAAGATAGTTTTAAGTACTGCTGAAGTAAGTATCCAATGCTTTTCAGATATTATTTTTATAAACCCTAAAATCTATCCATGATATTGACGTATAGAAACGGTTCCTTGTAAACGATGATGTTAATTCAATTGCCAAATATTACGATTGTACATACATACATACTTGATAATTAATTGTAACTTTAACACGCGCTGCGTTTTTGTCACTAAGTATCACGGGCTGAATGTCTTTATTACTCAGTAGACTATACCATAATAACCAGGATCCAAAAATTAACCTTCCGGCGGGCGCAATACTAATCCTAACACGATCCTAACCAGATTAAGTGCAGAAAATAGGATGAAACTAAGTTTCTGTATATTTTACACTCTAATTTATTGTTGCATTATCTTTTTTAAGCAGTTCTACGAAATTTTAGAATTAAATACTGTCTCACAAAGTTTGATACCCTTCACATTTTAAATTTTCTAAGAATATTCCGCTTTCAATCGCTTCAATATTTAAAAAACCTCCAAAAAAACATACTATTGAACGATTTTGTGAGCCTAAAAGTCAACACAACATTATTGCGCAATGTGAAGAGTATAACGAGTAGAAATTTTCATAGAAAAGAAAAAATAACACCATCGGGCGCAATACATCTGAGAGATTATTTCACCCCCTCCCGCCCCTCAGACATATGGTAGATAGAAACTGAAAACTGCTTTGGGTAGATGATCGAGAAAGATTAACCTACTGTGAGTTTCAGATCTCTCCCTTTTCATATCGCTGATTGGCGCAACAAAAACTGATCACTTAATCTGTCAGATGCATTGCGCCCGCCCGAAGGTTAAATACGAAATACAGGAGGCGCAATATGTAAGCCTCGCCTAAGCCTAAGCTGACGTACCAGCATTTTGCTGTACAGTACAGCATTTTGACCTGTCGTACAGCATTGGGAAATGTACAGCAAAATGTACAGCATTTTCCATGCCACACACCTAATTCACTAGATAATAAGCTCCACGAAGATGCCTGTGATCAGTCTTTTCTGCTTTTAAGGACAAATTTGGACTACTGTACCCAGTGCGATCGATATTAAGCGAGATAATCGCACTTTTATGTTTGGCAATCGTTCATTCTTGATAACTCGGGAAGCCTTCTCGATTTTCTGAAATTGTAGAGCTAGTTGGCGCGCACATTTTTCCCCAATCCGAAGTTATGGCTTACCAAGCCCTAATTGAAAGTTGCCCTTTGCTCGGAAATTCGTAAGCGAAAAACTTAAAAATTTAGAATTGTAACTTTAACACGCGCTGCGTTTTTGTCACTAAGTGTCACGGGCTGAATGTCTTTATTACTCAGAAGACTAGACCATAATAACCAGGATCCAAAAATTAAATATGAAATACAGGAGGCGCAATATGTAAGCTTCGCCTAAGGCGCAACAGAAGCTCGCGCTAGCCCTGATAATAACATAGCCTAAGCTGACGTACAGCATTTTGCTGTACAGTACAGCATTTTGACCTGTCGTACAGCATTGGGAAATGTACAGCAAAATGTACAGCATTTTCCATGTCACACAATGAAACCTAATTCACTAGATAATAAGCTCCACGAAGATGCCTGTGATCAGTCTTTTCTGCTTTTAAGGCCAAATTTTAGACTACCCAGTGCGATCGATATTTAGCGAGATAATCGCACTTTTATGTTTGGCAATCGTTCATTTTTAATAACTCGGGAAGCCTTCTCGATTTTCTGAAATTGTAGAGCTAGTTGGCGCAGTGATAAAATCGCAGCGGACAAAAATTTCATGTTCATTCCGCCCGAGATCTATCCAGACCTTTAAAGGTAAAATTGCTTGGTAAAACTCGCGAATGGTCGATGCATAGCATTTTTTGTCATCCAGATAAATAAATCGAAAAATAAATTCAAAGAAATTGTTTTGAATATTAGTTTAAAGGTAAACTTTTAGGAATAAACGAATTATGCCTTTCAAACAACATTATTATTTGTGTTTAGGGTGATTTCGATTTACGGAAGACTTTGCCTAAACAAAATGATGATTAGGTTCCTGGATAAAAGAGTTACATTGATAACCAGTTAAAATTCATAGCAATCAGCACACGATGAGCATTAAGAAAGGGTTCCTGAGCTTTGGATTTCTCTAGCTGGAACCTATCGAATCTTAGGAACGGAATACGTATTTCAAATTTAAAGTGCGTGGCAAACAAGCATCCAGTATGATGAAATAACGTCAGGAAACAGCGGGATGTTTTCCTTCATAAATGAATTTGGGAGTCTACTCTGTCTACAACAACTATGTACTACCTTAAAAATGTTCAGCAATATAACAATTTAGTTTGTGTTCTAGTTAATAAAACAAAACTCAAATCCCCCAACGCTTCAAAGCGTTATTATTATAGTCCTTATTGGCGAAAAAGAATATTATAGTTTTCGCCAAAAGCTATACAACGACCGGATTTGAGCAAACTTTCCGGTAAAACATCTTGCATTTACGTTCGTCGAAAAGTTTTCTTCTCTGACAAACCAATTGCTGGGACATGTCCAAGTTCCTGTTGTGCAGCATTTGCCAAACTCTTGCCATCCGAGAAAGTATATGTTTCGTGCCAAAAACTTGAAACTGCCTGTGCCTGAACAAACATTATCCTGCTGAGTGCACTCTCTGTGTCTCTATACAATATCGAGAGCTAGGATTTTCGTATTGTTTGCCTATGTGCCGTCATGTATGAATCTATTGACATTTGCATTTTACTCCTTCTGTATATGTGTGGACGTTCGCTCTCAAGCTTCAAGGATAATGGAATATAAGGACATTAATATAGTATGATATTGGTTATATATGGAGAATTGCATTGGCTCTCGTATCGTGGCCAACAACTACAAATTAAACAGCTGTCGAAACCGAGAGACCCACTCGCCCTCGATTTGCCCTGTAAATACTTATGTATGGGCTCATAACGATAGTATAGTATGTTGGAAATGTGTGCCATGCTGTTGATGAGATTCCGGACCATGGAATGAGCAGAAAGCGGTGTAGTTTGTAGGTGCATATTGCCCATATTGGTGCAAAATGGACTAATAACTTTATGTAGCGACACATAAATGGTGATTCTCGAAATACTGGTAAAATTTACTACACTTTTAGGTGGCTTTAAAACGTATTCGATACGGTTACGAAATCAGTATTTGGTGGCATTTAATTTATGGTAAATTGGCTTAATTATGCGTTTGTGGGAGTGTTTTGGGGTTTTGCAATTTATGCGAAAACATAATGAAGTACAATCGATGCTGGTGGCTATTAGTCGATAAGTTTGGATTCCACTGAAGCCAGTGTTGCTTTCCATGCAATTTAACTGATCACTGAGGAAGGGGTCACATTAGAATAAGCTGACCAGACGTACAGCATTACGCTGTACAGTACTGCATTTTGACCAGTCGTAGAGCATTGGGAAATACATATACAGCATTCCCTATCCCGCACAATGAAATCTACTTCACTACATAATAAGCTCCTCGGCAAGGCCTGCGATCAGTCTTATCTGCTTTTAAGGTGCGTAAATTTTGACCCCTATACGATCAAAATTTAGTAAAATAATCGCATTTTTGCGTGGGTGCAACGGGAGCTTAAAACACAACCTACGTGGGCAAAAACCGAATATAGTAATATGAATGGCTTTAGACATGGGCGTAGCCAGGGGGGGGCAGGGAGGGGCATGTTTGGTGATATTTGGGGAACCCTTCTCGATCTTTCGGAAATTTGGTACATGTACTTGTAGAGCTACCTGGCGCCAGGGACGTAGCCAGGATTTGGTTTCGGGAGGGGTCCAACGCTCAATACCAGGTAAAGAAATTTTTTGAAATTAGAGTTTTGGTATTGATTCTAGAGGATATAGTATTGTCCGATCGTACATAAAAAGTCACTTCATTTATTAAGAGAAAAAAAAAAGGTTTCAAACTTTTGAGACTTCATGAAACCTTTCGCAATTTTCAAAAGAAACACGCCTCCGTTGATCATCTAGATTTCGACCTATTTTATTTGACCAATAATGTATTCACGAATTACACCGACTTAATATTTAGGCAACGTTACGCTATCAGCTCTCGATAGAAGAATTCCTTTTTTATCGACACTACCGACACTTACCTTACGATCCGCCATATAACGGGCAATAACGGAACCACCACAGTTCTTCTTATGAGACGGATAGCAGTACAAGCCATATTTAGACACCCAAATCGTTGCTTTTATAGCATTATTAATAATAATAAAATGCGCACTTTGAACCACGGTTGCCTAATACACTGCAAAAAATACGTAACGTTCATTTATTTTAAACTCTAAAAAGTACCTATAGTTCGTGACAATTTAGAGTCGCGAAAATTATGACTTTGACACGGTTATCCTGCCTATCCAGTACGGGGCAGAACAACTTCACATACAAACTCGAACATGAAGTTGGTTACGAGTTTTTCTATAAAACAAAACTGTTAAATTTGTAAGGAATTTGAGCTATTCTGTCCTGTACCCGTTAGAGAAAAAAAACGCACCTACCATAATGATCTCACGTATCACGGGAACCTTTAAACAGATTGAAAAGCGGAAGATTTGATTCAAAAATTTATAAAAATTTTAAAATTTCTTACGTGAGATGCTATTCTTTCATCAAAAAAGGCGTTTGCGGAAATAGCCTCAATTGTTTTGGCAGCTCATATCCACATGGCAACGGGTAGCTCTAGAGCGCTTTACATCGAAGAACCGGCAGTCGTGTATAGGAGCATTTTGATAAAGAAAACACAAACATCCATAGTGGCAGTGGAACTCGAACCCACGCTACGGCAATTCTTAGGAAGGGTGTCTTCTTGATCTACCCAATACCCATGTCACACTCCGTCGAATTTTTTCCCGAGGCGTTCATGGACTAGCGATTTTGTTGAAATAAACCACACACAATGAAACAACTGATGGAATCTTTCAATGAACATATCAAACGAATTAAGTGAATCATAAGTAACGGCGGTAAGTAAGTAACGGCCCGCACAAACAAACACTGAATGTGTGTCAGTTGAATATTCATCACTGTATATCAGCATCAGCGATGATGATGAGATGCTTTGAGGAAGAAAAACTCGACATTGCATTGATACAGGAACCCTGGATTACCAAGGAAAACAAAATTAGGGGTTTGTCGCAACAATCCGCCAATCTATACTATGTACAGATGGGTGGAAAGGTAAGAACTTGTATCCTGGTGCGGCATGGTGTACATGCGGTACAAATGACGCATCTAAGCTCGCCCGATCTTACAGCAGTAATGATTGGAAGTGGGGCAGGATCATTTATAATCGCGTCGGCGTACCTCCCTTACGACTCACCAGAACCACCTCCTTCAATGGAAGTAGAGAACCTGGTAAAATACTGTAAAGAAAGAGGTATAGGTCTGATATTAGGCTGTGATGCCAACGCACATAATACTGTGTGGGGCAGCACAGATGACAACATCAGAGGACAGCAGCTGCTGGAATTTGTTGAAAGATACAACTTGTTAATAGCTAATATAGGGGTGGCTCCCACCTTCGTTGATGCGCGAAGGGCTGAGGTGATAGACATTACCCTGAGCTCTGTCAATATGCTGCACAGAATTCAAAACTGGAGAGTGGTGGACAGACTAACCATGTCTGATCACAGGGCTATTCAGTTTGGAATTCTGTATGGCACGAAACCGAGTAGCGAAAACAAACGTATTAGAGTGCCAAGGAATACGGACCGTACTAAGTATGAAATGTGTTTACTGGAACAGATCGAGGAAATTTCAGGGGAAATACCTAATAACACGATTGAGATAGAGCGATCGGTGGAACAAATGAATTCTGCGATAACTCACTCTTTCAAACTGGCTTGTCCCGCTACAATCATAGATGAAAAGGATCCAACACCCTGGTGGTGCACTGAATTGGAATCTATGAAGAAAGAGACAAGGAAAGCGTTTAATAGGTACATGAGAGAGAGGACCCCTCGCTCTTGGGATCTATATAAGGATAAAAAGAGAGAGCTGAAGAAGACTCTACGTACACGTAAAAGGAATTCGTGGAGGGAATTTTGCTCGAATATGAGGAATACATCCGATGTATGCAGATTACAGAAGATGATTTCGAAAGACAGCGTTTCCAAAATGGGCCTAATCCGAAAGGCGGATGGAACTATGACGGAAACAATGGAGGAGACATTGCAGTCGCTTATGGAAGTCCATTTTCCAGGAAGCTTCAAGTCAAATAATCCGTGGACTCAAACCTGTAAATTGGTAGGGGCGACCGGACGACAAGAAGCTGAGAGGATAATAACTTCAAATGGTGTCAGGAGTGCTATAAATACTTTTGAGCCATATAAGACGGCTGGAATGGACGGAATATTTCCGGCACTGCTACAATGGGGCATAGCAGCTTTGCTGGAGAAGATCCGGAACATATTCGTTGCCTGTTTATCGACAGGATATATCCCAATGTCCCAATGTCTTGGAGAGAGACCAAAGTTGTCTTTCTACCAAAACCGGGAAAAAAGGATTATACGGAAGCGAAGTCATTCAGGCCGGTTAGCCTAACCTCTTTTCTATTGAAATGAGCGAGTATTGGTGGACCATCTAGAGAATACCTCGCTGATGTATAGACCTTTGAGTAGATGTCAACATGCTTACAGAGCAGGTAGATCTACTGAGTCCGCTCTGCATGAAGTAGTGCGGGTAGCAGAAAGAGAGATTAACAACAGCGGTATCGCTATGTCAACATTTATGGATATAGAGGGTGCTTTTGATAAGATCTCATACAGCAAACTAAGAAATGCCCTAGCTGAGCGGGAGATCGAGTCCTTGATAATAACATGGATCGATTCGATGCTTAGTGGGAGGGCAGTGAATCTCAGTAATGGATGTGCCAGAATAAGAGGAAGGGTAGTCAGGGGCTGCCCACAAGGAGGGGTACTTTCGCCTCTACTGTGGAACATCACCGTAGACTCTCTTCTCTGGAAACTGGACTCGATGGGCGTACATACAGTAGGATACGCTGATGACTTAGCAATTATGGTCAGTGGCAAATTCATGGACACATGCATGAGGCAAGCTCTCAAAGCAACTGAAGAATGGTGTAATGAACAAGAGCTAACTATAAACGCAAGCAAGTCAAGCACTATAGTCTTTACTCTGAAAAGGAAAGATGTAGAAACCACTCCCATGCTGCTTTTTGGTTCGGAGATAAAAGAGTCCAAGGAGGTGAGGTACCTAGGGGTAACCTTAGATCCCAAACTTACTTGGAACTCTCATGTTAACGAAAAGACACAAAAAGCAGCGAGGATTTTGCATCAGTGTAAGAGAGTGTGTGCACGTAGGTGGGGTATATCACCAAAAGCGGCACATTGGATCTATACAATGATGGTTAGGCCCGTTCTATCCTATGCAGCAGTGGTCTGGTGGCCCAAGGGTAGCCAGAAAACTACTAGGCAACGGCTGGATGGGATTCAACGCATAGCATGTATAAGCATATGTGGTGCAATGAGAACTACGCCAACACATGCTATGGAGGTTATACTGGGATTACCGCCACTGGATCTGTTTATAAAACAAAGTGCGGCGCTCACAGCAATAAGAATGGTAAGAGATGGCACTTGGCATCACTTTGGTAGCAACGGAGGGCATAAGAGGATCCTTGATATTGTTCGTGATAATGTCAGGGAGACTCATATGCCTTTGGATGGTATGAGAAGATGTAGGGTAGTCGAAAGACATCACATCACTATCATAGAGGATGGCAGGATACACGAGGAGTATACACGTGATGTTGCTATTTTTACTGATGGGTCTCTCATGGACGGAAGAGCGGGGGCTGGAATATACTCCGAGGAGCTAAACCTTGCATGCTCACTTCGCCTAGGAGAGTATGTATCGGTATATCAGGCGGAGATGCTTGGACTGCTGCACGCGCTGGATCATATTCTGGAAGGCGGGATACTAGGGAAGAAAATTCTGATAGCACTCGACAACCAATCGGTGATCAAGCGCATGCAGCAATCCAACATCAATTCAAAATTGGTACTGGAGTGTGTCCAGAAGCTCAATAAGTGTGCTTCAATCTACGAAGTTACGCTAATATGGGTTAAAGGACACGTAGGTACATTGGGGAATGAACTTGCCGATACCTTAGCAAAAGAGGGATCAGCAGGAAAGTTCCAAGGACCGGAACCCAAAATTGCTTTGGGAAACGGCATGATTGAAGCCAGGATACATGGCTGGATTGGTTCCATCCATCGGCAACGATGGCGAAGCCTATCCACTTGTAGACAGGCTCGTAACGCAATTACCAGTCCACTAGGGAGGAAAGCCAAACAAGTACTCAGTTACACACGGAGCAGCTTAAGTTGGATAACTGCCTTAGTAACAGGACATGGTAATTTTAAAGCTCATCTATCTAAGATGAAAATCGTGGAAGATGATGTCTGCAGACTATGTCTGGAAGAGGCTGAGACGGCAGCACACATTGTATGTGAATGCCCAGCACTAGGTAGTAGGAGGCTAAGGATACTAGGCAAATCCACAATCGGTGTGGAATCCATGAGGGAACTTAGCTTCAAAGATATGCTACTCATCACACGGGACTCAGTGATGAAGGAAGAAGTCGATAATTATCAGTCGACTTCTGGAAATCACTGAGGACTGTAAGGGGACGAAAATGGACCCAAATAGTAGTGGTCTGCTTCGGGTAATCCCCAAATCACATATATATAAGTAACGGCCATTAATTGCAAATGACATAAAATCTATGCATATGAATGTCGTAGGCCGAATACTAGTCCAAATTTTATGGAAACGGTTAAACATGAATTTAATGTTTTTTATTCGTTAGATCAAATTGCATCAAATTTACAATACCGAGCAAATCAATTTAGTCAAACGAGAGAGAAACGAAGAGAACCGACTTAGAACTAAATGCTCTTGCCACCTTGTATTTTCACTATAGCAAAGAGTAAATTATGGGAAGGAATCTCCATAGAAAAAATCCCGATGGTAACTTATTACAGTGTCCACGTTTCATGTTGTCACTGAAATTTCAAAGCCCATTCAAAACATTTCGGGAGTGGTCCGGACCCCCTGGACCCCTCCCCTGGCTACGTCCCTGCCTGGCGCTCACATTTCTTCCAAATTCCGATCCGCGTTCGGAAGTGACGGCTGCGCAAATTGCATTTCGAGTTTTCTAATTGAAAATGGTCCATCACTCGAAAGTCCAGCACCGTACTCTTCACATTTTATGAAAATTTCGAGGCTCTAACTGTCAAGGTTCAGAAGTTATAGCCGCCGAAAGATGCGATTTAAAGGTACGTTGTCCTCGACGCGGCCGCACGACAGCGACTCGCTCATTCCGAGTTTTTATATGGAATGAGCGCGTCGCTGTCGTGCAGTCGTGTCTATAGGAAAATGTACCTTAAGGTATTAAGTTTGAACAATGTAGGCCCGATATTTAGCGAGATAATAACACTTTAATCCTTAATTTTCGATTACTCGATAGCCGACCGAAATTTCTGGAATTTGTCACATTTGTACAGCTGCTCAAATCACACTTTTGTGTTTTCTAATGGAAAATTACCCATAAATTGTCCAAATTCTTGAGCGTAATTGTGAAATTTGGCAAACCTGTAGAAAATCGCACTGTCCTTGGTGAACATTTCAAGGCTCTAGCAACTAATAATCTAAAGTTACAGTCGTCGAAAAATGTGATTTTAATTTATTTTTCCTACAACAAAGCGATGGAATTTAAGACACTGTACTTCATCCTATTCCCCTATCAACCTCTATAGGAAAATGCATACCAAAGAAAAGACTCCTTACATTAGAACAACTTCAACGAGACCGAGTTCTAATCGTGCGAATAGCACGATGAGTGTATACCCTATACGCATGTACAGACCTAGAAGACGTGCAAAACCTAAAATTTTTATTTTCATGTTTTTTTGTGGGGAAGGGAGGGTATAGATGGTTCGGAACTGGCACATCTTTAACATCTTATCAAGGCATCCAACAGCTACCATTTGATAGTAATTTGAAGTTCTTCGCGACATTCTATCAAAAGATATGGCTGAATAGAACTTGGTAGGGGAGGTGGAGGTAGGAGTTGGCGGAGCTATACTCCACTTTCCATAATCTTAAAGCATATGTCCGAATTAGGTATTGATCAAAATTTGAAGTCGATAGCGACATTGCATCGAAAGTTATGGCCCAAATAAAATATCAAGGAGGGGTAATTTGTATGGGAGGTAGGGGAACCTTGGTCCGATTTGGCTTATTTTTAATCCAAGATTTTATCAAAACAAACATCTGACCAAAATTTCAAACCGCTAGCTTCATTATTTCGGGAGTTGTCGTCCGAACAGACACACGGACTGACAGACAGGCATGGCTTATTTGAATCAGGGACCGACCCTCATCATTTATATATATACTTTGCCATACCTCCGGAGGCTCCTTTGAGGTGTTACATAATATTGGGGTAACAAAAACAATATACGCTATACCAACTTATGGGTATAGGGTATAATTAACCAAAATATTAATAGGGGGAAATATTAATGCACGATTGCGATATTGTTTGTACTTATTCCCAATTAAAACTGGAAATGTGTAACAAAACACTTCTTCAAAAAACCAACGATTTTCCGTATATGTAACATCAAAACGCATACATATTGAGAATAATAAAATTATTGTGAATTATTTGGACTTCCACCTTCAACTCAATGTCAGCGTTAAACTCCTTCCTTCGTTTGTTGTTCATCATTCATCACAAAATAATGTCACTACATTTTGTGGGCGCGCAAAAGACCAAAGAAAAATAAATTATTTGAACAACATTGTGTGCTGAAACTACACTATAGATCGATCTCAAGACGAAAGGACGAATCGACGACATTTATAGACTATGTGACATCGTCAGCTCGCCTGGTGCACGGAAAGAGTGTATAACACAGGGCTCCTCCGATCACAGGATATTTGTCATCAATTTGTTTCCCATCAGCATCATCCATCCTGCCATGTAATCCACGCGATGGCACGGCTAAAAAATGAGATTGAACCGCCACGATGTTCCTTGATATATATTCCATCATTGGATAAGACTTCCGGGCTTAGAGTTTCGGTTTGCTTTAGCTGACGAGCACCCATATTGAACCCATACTGCTTCCACCTTCCTTCGATAAATATACGTATGTTTGCTGCCGATGGTATCCATAAGTAGGGAAATAAATTCCTGCAATTTCTGCCTTTTTTTTATTGCTGCAATAACATAAGACAGGCCGTCAATTGAGCAGAGGAGGTGACTCTTCTACATTCTCTTCTGAACTAGGGCAGCGAATTGACTTGCTGGAATCGACGCGTCGGAAGAGCTGTCGTGTACTATGTCACTAGCAATTCGATATTAGTCCTGAAGTTCAAAAACTGCCATTTTCTCTTGGGTGAGCTTGAGGAGCAAGTTTTTTTTTCGCACAGACATTGGGTGAGGTTATAAAACACAACGTTCGCGTAACGTTGCGCGTTTTCCGAAACGTTTCCTATTGTGTTCTGTAAACGCATAGATCCGGATCAGACTTGGTGTTCCCATCGCCATCTCTCGGAAAGTGACAAATGTGACAATTGACACATCACAGCTGATACGTTTTGCTCGAAAATTAAAATTTCCAGTTTTAAACGAGATGCAGATACATTTTATTTTGATTATAAATAGTTTAATAAATAAATGAGGGCGGAAATGCACGGTTCGACGGCAGATTGTAAATTTCTGCCAATCAATCAAGCTATGCCTCGCAAGGGGGCGCTTAGACGATCTGTTTGTAGGGAGAAGTTTCTGATCCGTAACGGCCGGTTGATTTGAAACGTTGCGCGAAACGTTGCGCAACGTTGTGTTTTATAACCTCACCCATTTTCGCGATATTTGCAATGTCACCAAGTTAATTTTTGTGTCGTCTATCGACTACTACTAAGCTTGTGATGGAATTCGATTTAGAGATGAAAAAAAGTTGCTGCTTTGGTAGAGACTAGAGAGCATGTGAAATTAATTTCAACATTCTAGTCGTCGTTGCTTGTGACATAGTGGAATAACTGAAACTTATAAAAGGATGTGCTTCTCTGATCTCAGGAATTTAGTTTCTAATTGAACTTTTTGTTGCTGCAAATAAGATGGGTAGTAGCAAACATACCTAAATGTTTTTTCTCTCTATTTTTCTAATTGTGTCCATGAGCGTAGCCAGGATTTCGGTCAGGGGAGGGCAAGGCCAAAATTTTTTCAACATCATGATTTTCTTAGGAGTTGAAATTTTCGGTCGCAGAATTATTGCTAGCAAATTTTAGAGTAGCCTGGTTTGTGGTTGGATTGGTGCACAGGGTCATGGATTCCAGACTCACCGTGAACGAATTCATTTTATGATGTTTCTCGAACTCACGACCTACGTGACGGACTTTAATGTCGCTCAGATTGTAAACAAGTATCCATTTATTGGGATAAATAACATTGCTGGGCGTGCTGTTGATCTCAACACCTCAACAAAACAGCAGTTTAGATCTTGGAAATTGGATATCACTCACACATCTGAGCCCTAGTTTACTGGTGGACTAATACGTCAAATTTTTAAAATGGAGATGAGAATGATTTTCTTCTGCATTCTGATTACATTTAACTGGCCTCCTATATCTGCCTTTTTGAGCGTAGTTTGTCTACTTTCAGTGCATTTTTTTTGTATCTCGGACTGCATATTCCACTTGCGAAATCAGTTTGTTTCGTCTGTCACTTTCATCTTAGTAAAGTAGCATCGTCAGAATATTTATAAAACCTTTATTGATTGAAATATGGTTAACGCTTTTAATAAGATTTCCTCTAAATTTGACAAATTATTTACAGTGGCTAAATTTTATTGCTGGTACGATTCATCTAGAAAATAAATATTGATTTAATAACTTGAAAGACCCGCTCTGTGCATCACTTGGTTGAGTCGCACTTTACGATGTCACTAATCTAGAGGTCCGGAGATCGAATCTCGGCGTGGTCCAAAATTTCCGTACATGTGAATGGAAATATATAGTGCTTGCAACATTATATAAACTCCGAAATGATATGCAATGTAACGTTGACTCGGTTAGTACTGAGAGAGATGGGTCGTTTCTTCGATATTACGCTATGCTGGATACCGGGTCATAGTGGCTTCGAAGGGAATAGACGCGCAGACTACTTGGCGCGACTAGCGTCAGCTAGTGCCGCTGAAGGCGATCGTTACAACATAAAAACGCCATCTGCTGCTTGTGCAATGGTAATAAAAACCGCTGTTGAACGCGGGTCCAATGCAAGATGGACCTATGGTTGTGCTTGCAATACGACAACGTTGATATGGCCAAAGCTAGATTTTGTTCGATCAACCATATTACTGTCTTTGGGCAGAAAGCATATTCGGAATGTAGTGGGGGTTATAACGGGGCATTGTCCTATTGGAAATCTTGCTAGAAGGCTCCGATTTCCCCACAATGACTTCTGTAGAAGCTGTGATGACGAGGAGGAGAAAGAGAGCGTACATCACTTACTCTGTCAATGTCCTGCTTTGGCCGAGAAACGAAACCGTTATCTTGGTTCCAGGTATTTTTATGATACGGACGATCTTCGTGATGTGAGCCCAATACTGCTCAACACATTCATTTTTAGCACGGGGTGGTTCTCAGCTTAATAGGTTATTAGATTCGAATTCTACAGAGGTATCACAACGGACCAAGTCTGGTCTATGTGCGCTGGGGATAAACTCAGCAGCCCCTTTACCTAACCTAACCTCTCGAAATTGCCTATAAACGGCTGAGTTAACGAAGTTAAGAAGAACTTGAAAGACACTGAAATATGAGACCCGTTCTTTACAAGCAATAAAGCAAAGCTGTATACCATTTGTCACCCTTTCAGATGAAAATAAATTGAATTCCACTAACTTCCTGAAGGTACCTAACGGTTGAAATTGTGTACTCCAGCTCAGAAGCCATGAAATGAAACAGCAAATATGGGATCCACGCAGCCACAGTAGCACACTCACAAGTGAAATGTGTGTGCTGGTATACGCAGCCTGCGTCAGTTACGAGGGGCCACTCACTGTCATCTATTTGTATGCGCCTCCTGACTGCAAACTGTCCCGATCATGGCTTCTCCGGCAGCACTCGGAGTGGTAGAAAAGGCAAAATTTTTGAAAATGTTGTATAGTGTAGCGATTTTGTTACTACATTGATAAGGATTTTTTACCATCTTCATCGACCAGGGGGGGAGTGAGGGGCAGTCGCTCCCCCCCCCCCTGGCTACGGCAATGATTGTGTCCCGTTAAAATTGGTAATTACGCACATGTTAGTTTGAGCATATAGCTAATAAATAAGTTTTATTAAGGATAGCGTCAGAAAGAAACATATTCCCTATTTATTATATTAGGCATTGCGCCTTGCTTTCTTACTCGCACAAGTTTAGGAAAAGAAAATGTACCTACTTAACTGTAGTCAATACTCGTACTATTCAGACAAAATACACCTGCATACATGACAATAAGTGTCCTGATTTTATTATTAGGTATATGCGAAAGCACCATAATCTATATGTACCTCTACGTGCATCCGTATATCTATACAATACGCTTATTTCAGTCTAGCGTAGAGGACGGTAGAACAAGACAAAGTTATCCCGGGTCCCGGGCGAAGTGGTCTATTGTATGCGCGGTGAATACGTTCAGGATATTGACTCATATAATGCTGTTCACATCATAGAACCCGTCAATATAATACCGACCAGACTAAAGAAAAACGAGGGCGCTCTACTTATGAATTCAACACTCCTACGAATGTTCATTCATTCCTCTCGGCCTCAATTCCAGCCAGGATATCCGGAATAAAATTAATAATAACAACGATCGCATGCATGGGATGATGAATAAAATAATTAATCCATCCACATATCCATGGACCTATATATGTACAAAAGGATATAGCTGTGTTCGTTTGGGGCGGATGAAATTTAGCAATCTTGATAATACTTGAACGAAAGGGTGTGTATTGAAATTCACGACTCATTTCGATAGAACACGGTACGTTTCATCAGGATGTTTTCGTGAGCCGGTATGGGCGAAGAAAGTTAAGTGAATCGATAAAATATTGCGAAAAACCCAATGTGGCGTTAAGTAATTAAAGTGTTCCAATGTTTTCCTTACCAGGATAAAAATTAATAAATGAGGTTTGTGGTGTGGCCTCAGAAAATGTGGTAGTGTGCAGAGTATTTGGACGTGAGATATTCTTAGTGAGTTGACTTTTGACACGCGATTTAGAAATACGAGTGTATATCGATTATCGCTTATAATTTGGCCAAAGAAATTACACGGGTTTTGAGTTTAATGCAACGTCTAAACAAATATGCATGCACACAGTAAGAAAACTCCACCAACTCAGGTGAAATGAGGTATTTTTTTTTCACATGGATACATTCATACTTTAGAAAGAGTAGCAACTGCCTGTTGCGGCATTAACATTTTTTGTGGGAGTTTCTTATTTTTTTTTTTTTTTGAGTCACATAAATTATTTTATTACCGTTTTTATGATGATCATTCTCACAATGATTTCCAATATTATAATAAATAGTATATTATATACACTGTAAAAACAAGGTTGAATTTTACATCGAAAACTCGTTGAATTTTACATCTTTTTTCTCGCAAAATTACAGTAAACGTTTATTTTTCAACAAAATTTCTAGTATACCCACAAAATAGTGTAATATTACACAGATTTTTCAATATTACTCTATCTCAGTGTAATTTTACACCACATTTGGTGTGAAGATGTGTCATTATTACTTTATTCTGGTGTAACTTCACATTTTCAGTGTATATGTACCAATTTTGGTGTAAAAAATACACCTACATTTGTGTAAAACTAACTTTTGTGCATTATTGCATTTTCCTGTATCTCACAAGTGACTTGTTCTGTGTGCAGTTAGTCTGTTCCGTCCGAAGTGCATTCGTGTGAGCATCATATTATTGTTGTGTTGTAGCACTTTTTTGCTCTTGAACCGAAGGGGGTGTGGCAGCTCTTGGCCGATGCAATAACGGGTAGCTCCAGGACGATTTACACCGAAGAACGGCCTGCCGTAAATATTATTATAAACTCGGATGTAAATTTACATATTTGCCGGTGTAAATTTACATTTTTTTCGTGCAAAAGTCTAAGAGTAAGTTTACTTATTTATGTGTGCAAATTTACACCAATTTTGCAGTAAATATTTACACCGTAAAGCGTAAAATTACTCTCGTTCATATAGTGGTGTAAATTTACTACTATAATAGAAGGAAAAAAAGTTTCCTCCTATTATTGGAGTAAATTTTTTTAGAGTGTAGTATATTGGTATATACACAGCAAAAAAATCGGAGTGATTTTCACTCCGAATCGGTGTCGAATAGTGTCCATCCGAATCGGATAATATTGGCATAAAACTCGAAGCAAGGTATTGCTAAAGACTCCGAACGAATGTAATGATTTTATCCTTTTGGTGTAATAATTTGAACTCAAAAGAATACTTTTATTAACACCAAAAGGAGTGATTCTCGATATTTTTGGAATACAAAAAAAACTATTTTCACAGGGAAGGAACATGTAACTCATAAATGAGATTTGTACAACCCCTTTATAGGTAATCATTTACCTCCTTACGCTCTAAAATGCATATAAATTTACCTAGCTACAGTGAGATTCGATCCCGGGACCTTATGATTTGTAGACGAACGCTCTACCTACTAAGCCAACCAGACTAACTGATGGAGTTTGTAATTTATACAACATGTGGCTTCGCTCTACCACCAAACGTTTATCATAGCAAACACGCAAAATTTTTCGCTAATATTAAATTTCTAATTTTTTTATCAAATTCATAAGATTTAATATTAAATTCATAATTTTATGATTAATTTGCTCGTTCACTTCATCTCTAAAAGTGGTTTCGCGGATTGGTGTAGTGATAAATCATAAATTTGTTCGAAAAGTGTTTAGTGGTTTGCATTTTTTACCTGCCGCTCGGACGGTCTTTGTTCTTTGTTTTCATTTGGTCCAGTAGTCATTTCAACTCGGCTTAACTGAGTTATCTGGGCATACATTTTCGTACTAGCATACAGCGCAGTGGTAGCGTGTACGACTCACGCCCGTGAGGTCCTGTGTTCGAATCCCACTTTTTGCAAATTTTTTTTTCTTTTTGCTTTTTTTCTCTTTTTATTAATTTATTAGTTTAGTTCTTGTATTAAAATGAATTGTGTTTGCGAGCAATTTTACAAAGTCCAAATTGACGGTCTATCTCAGCTCGTTTCGTCGTTGCAGAGCCAACTTAGCAAGCTGAGATCCCTTATGAAATCTGTAAATTGTTGTGAAAACAATTCCGAAGCATTGCGAGATAAAAATGTAAATTTAAAAAATAAGAAGAGTAATATAGGGAAAGACACTAAGAAAAAAACTAAAAATATTATTTCAATATCTTCTGAGCAATCTTTCGTTAGCCATGAAGCGGGGACTTCCACTGTTATTTCAGATTCATCTTCTACAATTCCTTCCAACGTTGACAAAAATCAATCTCCGATTGATAAATTTGTCACAGTTCGTAAGAAAGGGAAACATATTAAAAAACCTTCTCCTGTTGGTGATGTTATTCCCAAAAAGAGTGATAATAATAATAGGCGACACAAAAGAATCTTCGGTATCGATCAAGCTAATGATTCTCTTCGAAGTGTCCCCAGTTTCAAGGTATTCCATGTTTCTAAGCTGCATGCTTCGGTAAAAGCAGACGATTTAAAGGAATATGTAATGAAAAAGCTTAATTTAACAGATGACAGCTTTCTTTCGGTTTATCCTCTGATAAAAAAAGATTGTGATATTTCCAAATTAGTTTCAATCAGTTTTGGTTTGAAACTTCCTCATGAATATTCTAAGCAAGTGTTTTGTGCCAACTTCTGGCCCAAGGGCGTCAACATATCACCCTTCAAATTTTCAAAAAACGACAAACGCCAAAACAGTGTCCAGCAGAACACATAATTTCCAATTCATTTTTCTCGGTCTATTATCAAAATGTTGGCGGTCTTCGTTCAAGAACAAATGACTTTTACCTTGCAGCTTCACAAGAAGATTATGCTGCCATTTGCTTAACCGAGACTTGGCTTCACACAGACATTACAAATGAAGAACTTTTCATAAGAGACTATGATGTCTATCGTCGCGACCGTTATGAGGCTTCGACTAAGAGAGGAGGTGGTGTTTTGGTAGCTATCAAAACAACATTCCCATCTCATGAAGTTGAGCTTTTTCATAAGGACGTGGAACAGATATGTGTTTCTATCAATGTTTCTCGCAGCGAAAAAGTATATATTTTTAATAGCTATTTACCACCTTTGAGTTCAGTTGATGTTTATAACAAACATGTAGATAATATCTCCAAGCTATTTGCATCTTTTGAGGAAAAAGACAAATTGATTGTTGTTGGGGATTTCAATCTTGGTAATATAAGTTGGTACTGGAACGACGACGAGAAAAAAAATCTGCCGCGTGATTTACATCTTGAGTGTGAATCTGTTCTAACAGATTGTTTGTTTGCAATGGATTTGATGCAAATGAATCTTGTTAAAAATTCGATTGGTAGAATTTTAGATCTAATATTTGTTAGTACTTGCTTGAATGCTTCTGTAATTAAAGTAGATAAACCAATTTTGCCCAATTCAATCCATCACAGTGCTCTTCTTCTTGAGTTTGTTTTTTATGATTACATTGAAGAAGAGCCCGAAGTTATTCCTACTAGAAATTTTCAAAAAGCCCAATTTGAAAAACTAAATTCAACATTTTTTAATATGGATTGGGCTCCAGTTATATCGAATAGTAATCTTATTGAAAGTTATACAATTTTTAATTCAATTTTAAATAAATCTATTCGCAAGTACGTTCCTTTAAAAAAGAACAAAATAAAATCAAAAAATCCTTGGGCTACCAAAGAATTGTTCAAACTTAAGAGAGCAAAAAATAAGGCCCATAAATTATACAAGAAGTCATCCTCTCTTGCCAATAAAGAAAATTTCTTTAGATTGAGAAGAGAGTATGAATTAATGAATAAAAATCTTTACAAACAGTATATTGCGAGAGCAGAAAATAATATAAAGAATGACAGTAAGACATTTTGGAATTTTATAAACAGCAAGCGTAAGAATACGGGAATCCCAAAAAATTTAGAATTCAATGGCAATTTTTACAAAGATGTTCAATCGGTTTGTGACGGATTTGCTAGATTTTTCAGTTCAGTTTACAAAGTGCCAGACTCCGTTTCATCAGAAATGAATGCTAACATCAATGGAAGTCAGAGTGCATTGGTCCCTCGGATAGCTCAGGAGGACCTTACGAGTGCTCTTGAGATTTCTGAGGATGACCTATTGAATGCTATGCGTGATCTTGATGTTAGTATTCAGGCCGGACCTGATGGCATTCCTAATATATTTTTGAAGAATTGCATGCAATCGTTATGTCGTCCTTTAGCCTTTATTTTTAATTTGTCCTTGACTTCAGGTGTTTTTCTTGATGAATGGAAAGTTTCATACATAACGCCTGTTCACAAAAAGGGTCCGAAGCATCTTATTGATAACTATAGACCCATAGCTAAAATATCTGCAATACCGAAGTTGTTTGAAATGCTTATTAAAAATAAAATAGATGTTTTAATTAGCCGTTTGATATCGCCATGTCAGCATGGATTCCTGAAAGGAAAATCAACTTCAACAAATTTGGTATCATTTACTAAATTTGTTGCTGATGGTATTGAGCAGGGAATGCAGGTTGATGTGGTATATACCGATTTTTCGAAGGCTTTTGATAGAGTAGATCATAATATTTTACTTAAAAAACTAGAACATTTAGGAATACAGTCAATTTTTCTAAGCTGGGTGAGATCCTATTTAACGGATAGGACTCAGTTGGTGAAGTTAAATGGCTGTACATCTCGCTCTGTTATAAAGTGTTCATCAGGGGTTCCGCAAGGAAGCCATTTAGGACCACTTTTCTTTTTAGTTTTCATAAACGATATCATCCAAAATTTTAAATTCGTGCGTGTATGGCAGTATGCCGATGATATGAAAATCGCTATGAAAATACGCAACATTGATGATTGCCTTAAGTTGCAATCCGATTTAGAAAAGCTGCAATTTTGGTGCCGCGATAATAATTTAAATTTAAATGTTAGTAAATGTAAAGTACTTAGCATATATAAATTGAAAACTCCGGTCTTCTTTGAGTACTCCTTAACAGGTAGTGTTCTTGAAAGGGTTGCCGAAATATCAGATCTTGGTGTAATTTTCGACCATGAGCTTTCATTTCGACAACACATTGATTACATTATTTCAAAAGCGAATAGTATGTTAGGATTTGTTAAACGTAATGCGCGCGAATTTAATGATGCTTTTACTTTAAAAATATTGTATGCAGCTTTCGTTCGTTCGCACCTGGAGTATTGTTCTATTGTGTGGAATCCGTTCTATAAGGTGCATATCGAGCGTATAGAAAGAATTCAACACAATTTTACACGGTTTGCCATTTACCAAATTGGCTGGCGTTTCAAGCCAGATTATAAAACTCGCTGTTCCTTATTGGGTTTACAAGCCTTAGATTATAGAAGAACATTTTTAAACGCTATGTTTATAAGAGACCTGTTTTGCTCTCATATTGTTTGTGAAGATATATTAAATAACTTTCAAGTCAGAAATATTCCTCACAATTTGCGGCGGAACAACCTTCTTGTTCAGCCTTATCATAGAGTAAACTATGGGCTTAATGAACCAATTACAAGGTCAATTATTCTTTATAATAGTTTGAAGGACTTAGTTAATTTTAATTGTACTAATAAACTAATGTTTAAAAGAAGTTATTTTGATAAATTTCCTTATTAATATATTTTGTTTTCAGTTTTTTTTTTTTACGATCTGCTAGAGTTTACACTCGATTGATTGATTAGTCACTTACGTACGGATAGTAAGTAAAGTGATGCCGAGAAGCCTAGTCCCGGGACAAAAGTTTCTGTGACGCAAAAAAAAAAAAAAAAAAAAAAATTCACTCCGATCGGTGGATACCCAAAATACCAAAATTGGATGAAATTAGCCCCAGCACAATAACTTGATTGAACATGTTA
Source organism: Microchrysa polita (assembly GCA_949715475.1). Classification (NCBI taxonomy): domain Eukaryota; kingdom Metazoa; phylum Arthropoda; class Insecta; order Diptera; family Stratiomyidae; genus Microchrysa; species Microchrysa polita. Next base: position 67,110,400 of record OX454418.1, on the reverse strand, counting down.
CGGAATTGATCCGATAGGTGTAATATTCAATACCAAATGGGATATTCTTTGCAATGTGTCCGAAAAAGGTTTTAATTTAGGAGTTTCGCCCGTTTTGGATTCTTTTCTAATAAAACCCCTGATGGCGGTGTAATTTTGAGCATGTTTACTCCGAAATAATTTTTCTTTTTTATCCTATCGGATTTTCTTGCTCGAACTCGAATACCCGGCATTTTTTTGCTGTGTAGCTTAAACCCCAAACATAAAAAAAAAGAAATTTTTGATGCCAAATATTCAGCAATTTGCACATTTGCACACTGCCCAATATACGTAAAAAGTTACACTAATTTTCGTCATGGGTAATGGTCGTATCCGTCCTGCTTTTGACAGGACAGGACTGCTTTTTCGACCTTATCCTGCCGTCCTGTCAACATGCCTAATGTCCTGTTGTTGTCCTTCTTTGTCCTGTTTCGGGAATTCAAGTTTAAATTTCAGAAAATGAGCAAATTGTGAAAACCACACCAACAAAAGAACCAAGTGACTCCACTCGTTCGCGTTTATTTTATTGCCAAAATTTTCGTTAGACGATCAGAAAAACGAGACCGAGGCTAATTTCGGGCGCGCCGAAATTTGGATACCCTTCGCTCTCTTCGGGCTAAATGTTTTTTTCGGGCGTAACTACGACTTGTATTTAATTCCCCCACCCCCCATTCTTTTCCTTCCGTCTTCACAAAAGTTCCCTTGCATCGACAAAACATTATTTGTGCGGGGTTTGGTTGGGATAAGTGGTCAAATAAAAATATTTACTCGGTAAATTTTATTGGGGGATGCGGGAGCATGGCCCCATAGTACGATTCCATTTGTTTTGACCTTTTTTGCTGCTTTGATAAAGACACATTAATTGAAGGTTTTGTGAAATTGGTGTAAAAAATGTTTCTTAGAAGAATTAAAATGGGGAGTTGGGTTTGTATGGCAGCCCCATTACCCCATGATCCAATTTGATCCATACTTACATATCTTTGGTGTCGTCAAGAGAAACACATTTATGTGAAATTTAGTTGAAATTGGTGCACAAATAAAAAAGTTTTTCTTAGAAGGACCTAATTTAGGGAGTTGGGTTTGTATGGCAGCCCCATGACCTCATTGTCCGATTTGACCGATTCAAACATGCAAACTGCCTGCAGCAAAAAGAGGCATTTGTACAAATTTTCAGCTTCATAGCTTTTATATTGGCCGAGTAAAACGCGTCGCAACAGACAGACAGACGGACAGACGGACATCGTCCAATCGACTCCCCAAGTCATGCTGTATATGTATACTTTTTATATGGTCGGAGATGCGTCCTTCAAAGCGTTACAAACTTCATGACAAAGTTAATATACCCTTTCACTCTATGAGCGAAGGGTATAATAAAGTGCCTAAATGTCGCCTATTGCTTAACAAAGTGGTACTTAGGCTAAGAACAAAAGAGCTGTGCTTTAACACTAGATGGCCCTGGTGAGAAGAACGTCATCTAGAAACATTGATACGAAAGGACGAGCTGGGAGTTTCGTAGTAGCGATTTCGAAAAGAGCGACCTAGAATAGTTATTGCAAGTGATTGTCAAATATGTGATATCATTTTAGTCAGATAAGAGATAAACACTCTAGGTAATACAGGATGGCACACGGGAACCTGATGATTTTTAACACGTCGCAAAAAATTCAGGACAGCTGTGGAATTATGCATTACAACCTTTTGAAAAATTTGATGCCGAGGAATGGTGCTCATTTTCATCATTAAACTTTAGAAGTGGTGTTTGGAAATTGCCCTAAAGTTTTCCCGGAAAATCCATCTCAATTTCCATTTAGCATCACCACACATTAAATTTCTTGGTTCAATAAGAGTTTTAACTTGTAAGATAGACCAGTGGACGATGGAACACCTTGCTTATGCATAATGATGATGATTAATAATAAACTTAAATGGAGAGTTTCACCGTTCCTTCAATATTCATCGGAATGCGTATGTCCCTTTGCATAAAGTCTTATTCCATTGACTGAACAAAAACTTCGAACAAAGTTGTTTTCGAAAAAGTAGACCACAGTACAGAATACGATAGCTTTAACAGACGTCCTCTGCAAATTCCTTCTTATCTAGAAGGTCATATCATAAATTTTCGACCTCCCAATCGCCGCTCGACCTAAACAGGCCTGACTTTATTTTCTTTGGGTTCCTGAAGTTATGCATTTTGGAAAATAAACAACGCATGCGTTGAAACAACTGAGTCCACCCTCGGAGAGATGGGGCAAATTTAAGTTAATCCGCTGCGGAAAGTGAAAGAAAATTACCGAAAACAACTCTAAAGTATAGTGATGAAAACGAACACCATTTTGTTGAATGTTTTTTTTTTGAAAGGGTGAGATTTAATTTCCGCAACTATCTCGAGTGTTTTAGTGACAGAAAAAATTGTAGCATTAATTTTCGATTTCTTACGACCTTTTTAAAATCTTCAGGTTCCCATGTGCCACCCTGTACAATTGAAAATTCTAAAGATACAGCGTTTTTGTCTTTCTGGTTGTCCTTCTTTTCATCCTGATTTTTCAGTAGACTTGTCCTGCCAAACACCGATTTTTAGAGCATTTGTCCTGCTTTTTCATAAAATAATTATACGAGCATTAGTCATGGGAAGGGAGGAAGGGGTGGCAAAGGGGTGAAAATTCATTTTTTCGCAAATATCTGGAAAACTATGAGCCTGACCGCAAAATTTCCTGAGGACACTACACAAAATTACCCTTGTAATGATATAGAACACTTTAGACCTTTTTTTAAGAAAATTATACCCTAGACTCAAAAGTATTGTAGTGAATTTTTACATGTTTTTAGTTTTACATTTCGCACTCTAACTATTGATAGAATAGACCTAGGGTCATAAGATCTTGTCCATATATTGCTAATATTTTGTTATTTATTTGTACGAAAAAATTCAAGTGCTCCGACAATGACGCCCCCTGACTTCTCCTAAAGGCCTGAATAGACCTCGGGCGGAATGAAAATTAAATTTTTGTCCGCTGCGATTTTCTCAATGAAAATGCATGCTTGCTGTCGTGGAACATGTCGGTAATGATGGGGAATTCCATAAGCTACAATCCGAATATGGTTCCAACATTTTTCTCGGCCATTTTATGAATTTTTTTTCGATTCCCCCGTCGTTAGATATTTTCTACGGTGAAATAACCGGGGAATCGAAAAATAATACATAAAATGGCCGAGAAAAATTTTGGAACCATATTCGGATTGTAGCTTATGGAAATCCCCACCATTTCCGACATGTTCCACGACAGTAAGCATGCATTTTCATTGAAAAAATCGCAGCGGACAAAAATTTCATTTTCATTCCGCCCGAGGTCTATACTGCGCTTAAGATGTTTCAAAAAGGCATGTCTGTAGCTTCTTTTAAAATTGAGCCAGGTATATCAAATTTGGTGGGGTACCTACTCTAAGTCCCTTTATGTTCCCCACCAAAAATTGTGGGGAACATAATGGGACGTTCGTAGTTCGTATCTCAAAAATTCCTACAGTATATATCCATGTCACACAGAGGATTCTAAGTAGTTGGGCACAGCTTTTTGGTGGGTTGCGACACTACTACCCGAGCAGCGCATGGAGGCCCCTTGTATGGTTGATACGCCCCGGCGTGGATCTGTACAAAGACCATTCGGGCGATGACATTCCCGTGCTCCCGAGTCATGTTGGGTGCCTACGCCCCTATATCTATCTAGTTCGTGGATTGATAACCACACAGACGGAGTCAAATGGCTGCCTAATAAGCGGAAGGCGACATCCAGGAGTGAAAGGTAGCGCACAGGCTGGCGAGCAGAATTCGTTAGGTCTAACCGAAAGGGGACCGAAGGATTATCACGCCTGCTATTGAGAAATTTTTAATTAAAATTATCATTTCAGTATAGCATTTTTTTTACGGCATTGGCATATTTAAGAGCGAAACCTTTCTGACTGCCCCCGTATTTTAATTTAATAGGAATGAGGGAAATCGAGATTATGAAACCGAAATGGAATAATTGTGTTCCTGGTCATAATCCGCCTTGGATCAGCACCTACTAATTTTTCGGAGAAACTAAAGTTTATGTGGAGTCATTCTACTTGGTTTAGACTAGCATTTTTCAATAAGTAGTACAACTATTATTATTATTGTTGGTAGGATGTAGGCTGCCGTATGTTTTAAAATGTCAGCACACAACTGAAATACAACAAAGAAGATTCGGAAGCAAAAAATACCCTCTCTGCAAAATTATTCGTTAATTTCAGGATATAAATTTTAACGGATTTTTCTAGATATTCTTATTCAAACTGCGCCTCTATACTTAGTTCTTACTGTTATTTAAGAAACTAATCTGTTTGAAAAACATATACTTACCTAAAAACCTCAAACGAGTTTGAAAAATGCTTTTAACCATTGTTTTAGGATATCATGGATTATAAAGTCACTATCGTTTCATATTGTATACTTTCTTCTTCTTCCTTGCCTCGTTCTTTATACCGCTCCATGGTTCCGCGTTGCTCGACCTGCGGTGTAGGCACATCGCCCGTTTTGGCGATAATTTCTCAGCATATTTCTACAGGCAGCTCTATCTTGGATCGTGTCGCCGTATTGTATACTTTATACACCAAAATATTAATGCCAAAGGTTGGGGTAGACCAATTTATTTGTCGATGGATAGATTTACTGGGATTTTATTTTAATAAACTGAAAAGAGCTAATTTATGGCATGCCACTTGTCTATTGTGCCGAAAGAATTTAAACTAGCACATCTGCTACGAAAGGAATACTTTTATTGTTTAAGATTTGATTAAGGATGAGAAAACTCAGCCGCAATTTAATTGGAACACAATATCATAGGGCTGTCATTAAAATTATTTTAAATGCTTTTAAGTCCCTACATTGTCGAACCACCACCCTACCGCTGCCGAGTGAGACGCGTGGTCTAGGTGGTAATGGCAACCCTACAAATTTATTGATGCAATAAATTATAACAAGCCTGTCCTTTTGTATTGTTCATAAACACTTTCACAAGTCGGCTCTGACACCACCGTATTTAGATCACCACCTATACACTATCCCTACATCAAACATCATTATTCCAGGAGAAGGCTCTGCTTGGATATGATTCTTTTATCTGCTGTCGTAAAAGCTCTTCAATTATTTCAAAATGTTTTCATATGCATGTTATGTGCGACTTTTTTCGCGTACTGTAGGAATCTGAATGATCCTTGTAAAATAATTTATGTACATCGTTTGTAAAGTAGCCCCGAAAAAGTAGTGAACTGTTACGGATACTACTTTAGACTTATTATATTTCTACAAACACCTTCCTACATGTAAGGTTAAGCCGATTTGTGTTTAGGTTTCGCGAGTACCCTTCGAAACGTGAGTTTTGCTGCCTAGTGCAATTCACTTTTTAACATAATATAATAAGTTATATGGCATATGGCAGTCGTTTCCTAAAAATACATGACGTTATGGGATATGTACAACACGCTCCATAAAATGCAACTATATTCTTATACTCTTACTATTATAGGTAAGTTCTTATATCCACACTCCCAAAGTATAAACCTTAACGAGAAGAAATTTTTAAGAGATGCTACGTAGCACTTCGACTCTACGACAACAATGTCAGGAAAGTTGAAAAAAGAAAAATTCTTTTCAAACTTTCCCCGAGTTTAGTGTAGCACTAAGTGCATCAAGTGGGCCAAAATAAGAATTTTTCAGAGAAAAGGGAAACCAAAAATGGTAGGTATGTAGGTAGTTTGATGGTATACCTATACCTGTGCGAGTATATTTGCAAGTTCATGTATGAATGTCTGTTTCACAATTCATATCACAAAGCAAACATTCTGAGTATAAATTCTAGTTTTGTAAGACTTGGGTTCTAAAAAATGCAAGCGTTACATTTTTTTTGCTTTACGGAAGAATTCTTTATCATGCCAATTTGAGAAAAGAGGAAAAGATGAAAACAAAAACTCAATCTTAACTTTCAAATAAACACAGAAAAAAGGGAAAATTTCGAAGGACATGTGAAGTGCGCGAGCATGTCGAAAAAAAGACAGGAGGATCTCACAAAAAGTACGTAAATTTCAAACTTTTCAGCTTACATGCAAAAACACATTGAATACTCTAAAAGGATACACGTAGCGTTAGCGTGTAGTTCTTCGGTTGTTTTTTCTTTCTACTCCAAATATTCAACGAGGTTAAATCAAACTTTGCCCATTTTAATACAAAGTTTTCGTTCACTTTCCTTTCACAAGTTACTTTCAAGACATTGCACGTTTTGGTTTCCTTCGTTATTTATTCCCTTTCTTATGCCGCGCCGTCGTATCTCTTTGAGCGGACCAAATACTACGAGAATTCTTGTCGGAAGTAGCAGACAAAGGTGAAGTACGTTTAGTACGAGTGTGTTTTGTACTCACAAGGATAGTCGACTATAGCCATTCTAACATTTGAGGAATTGAAGATGTACCTATGTAGTTTCCTGAAGAATTGAAGGAAATCGCGTGCAGAAAATTATTCTTTCCTGAAAAATAGGTTCATTTCTGATTTTATCTTGAAGTCTATTAAGAAGAAGGTTCTTCTAAGATATAGTCCCGTCCATCACTGACTTGAATTAATTTGCATACATTTGCTCCAGAAAATGTATTTAGTTTAGGTCTTTCCTGTACTACACTATACTGCACGATATTGAAGAAACATACACACGAGGAAAATTTATAATCAAGCGATATTACAATTCTTGACTCCGTAGTATATCTTTTGAAATGAAATCACTATGATTTTTCATGAACATCAACATAAAACGAATTTATGTTCGCGGAAGAAAAATTAACCAGTCAACTGAAATGAAAGCATTATTTTTTTTTTGTAATTCACCTGACTTATTAAAATTCTTTCTTTCATCAGTCAGAATGCATTAATTCCACGCTGTATTGTAAAGTTAAATTGGAGTTATGTCTTTGAGTTCTTCACTTGTTGCATTGGTTTGCAACATTGCAGAACATTAACCCTCATCCAGCGGGATAGGTACAGGTGTACCTTTTTCGTTTTTAAAACACCGTAACTTTTTTGCTATGAGTCCGATCGGTCTGAAATTTTCTGACATCTCTACGATTTTAGTTTAAAATATGTATTCCAAATTTCAGAAATGTGTGACCACCCATCCCCAAGTTAGGGAGCAAAATTAATCTTACACTCTTTAACGGCGGCAAAGGTACATTTGTACCTACATATATTTTGTATGAAAGAAAATTTACAAAAGACGAAAATAAAATATTTTTGGTGAATGCTCATGCTTAGAGAGACTTATTATAGCATCAATAAGTTGAGAATCGAGTGATGTACAGAAGTATTTGATTTACGATTTTTATTTGTAATGATCAAGGTCCTTGGAGATATCGATCTATAAGGACTAGGCTAACTCATACAGCGGTTTTTGGTTATTTAACATCAATCTGAAGACTTTCACTGGCATACCAAACTTTTTGAAGTATGTAATGGCTTGGGGCAACCAATACAATGTATTACGCCTTCTTCCCCCCCCCCCCCCCGTAACATCTAGTAAAAATTAGGTTTGTAACAAATGCTAAAATTTTGGATGCCAAAATTTTGGATTTTAGCGGTTGATTTTCTATACCACAAATTCCCATAATTTGTATTCCATCACCTAATATTTATGATTTGTGTAATTCGGGACGTCCACCCGAGTTCCTTTTGAAGTTTCAGCTGAAAGCCAGCAGAAGCCTCCAACCAAATTTCTAAATGGATGTTTGGGTGGTACATAAACTTGGTTGAATTGTACGTCGTATTGATACCGATAACTGCTATAGAATATGACACATGTCTTCGGTTTCTTGTTTTAATTTTTCAATCGATCCTTGGATTTAATTACATATACGAGAAAATATATTACAATTAACCAACAACAATCACAATTAAAATTTTAGATATTTTTCTACTACAGGAATTGGCCTGAGTTTAGATATACAAAGATTAGAGACAGAAAATTATACTAGCCTATTCTACTTGCTTGTTGCTTGACAGGACCTTTCTTTCGTATAATAACACATTTACTCATTTCTCCAATATATTTATTGCTTCAAATATTGTTGTTTTATGGAAAATAACGAGAATGTGATAATTATTGAGGTTTTTTTCGTTAGCGATAACGGATTCTAGTAACAGAATAATATATTGGGGGCGGGGGTAAATTTTAGCCAAAGACTCCACAATTCGCAAATCAAACATACCAAATTCTTCTAAAATCATTAATGACTTAATTTGAACCGTTTTCTACTTTTCATTTGTAAATCAATTTTAGATTTCGTCAAATTAAAATTCCATGCAACCCATTTTTTCAATTTTCTTTTTAAAATTTTGCATATTTTCTAAATTTACTCACTCCAAAAATTAAATCCACATAAACCCAACTTCTTAAAACATTCACTTCGGCAAAAACAATTACTAAGTTGTGACTAGTCAACATAATATAACGGTTTTACGGTCAAAATTCATACAAATAGTGAAGATTTTCATACAAAATGTACTAAGGTACAGGTGTACCTTTGCCGCCGGCAAGCGTTGTAAAAATCTGCCGCTGGATGAGGGTTAAATATGCAGTTGTTAATTTGCAAAACTAATTTAAGTTTATTTTTTTCCTTCGTTACTAATGTTTCAAAATGTTTTCTTTTTTCTGTTTTACAGGAGTCCATCGACATTTACGTCAAGTCAATGAATAATGAGTAAGACAAAAAGTAAGTATACTTTAAACTTCGTATGCTTTGAGTCTTCTAAAAAACACAGTACCCTTTTTTGAGAGTAGTAGAAAGTATCAGTTATATGTATAATCGAGTCAAATTGTATTATCTAGTATTATCTCTTTCAGATGGAATGAAGTTAAATTCCACTACCTTTCCGGAGAGACCTTCATGTGACGGTTAAAATTGTGTTCTGCAGCTCAGAAGCCATGAAATGAAACGCATGACAATATGGGATTCTCGCAAAAGAAAAAAGAGTACCGTTATGACCCCAAAGACCGCACACCGTACCTTTAATAACGACCAATGCAGATCGAACTCAGGGCTTATCTCTGCGGAAACTACGCAACGAGCCTTTGATTGAAGTTAATGTGCGCAGCATATCACATGATTCAACTCATCAAGGTTATGTTACGGGAAATGCTCTTTATTTCTCTACTGGCTAAAAGTTAGCCCAACCAATTAAATTACAGTATTTTTATTGAGGCAACCTTTACCGAAAAATGTAACTAGCTGCTTATTTTTATACCCTATACCCATAAGATGGTATAAAGTATATTGTTTTTGTTACGCCAATATTATGTAACACCTCAAAGGAGCCTCCGGAGGTATGACAAAGTATATAATATAAATTATCAGGGTCGGTCCCTGAATCGAATAAGCCATGTATGTCTGTCTGTCTGTCTGTTAGCACGATAACTCCCGAAATAATGAACCTAGCGGTTTGGAATTTTAGCCAGATGTTTGTTTTGATAAAATCTTGGACGGTATTGAAAATGGGTCAAATCGGATCAAGGGTTCCCCTACCTCCCATACCAAATTATCCGAGTCTCATATTTCCGTGTCTTTCAAATTATTTTATCATGATTCATTTTGTAGCTGAATTATACCAGCAATCAAATTTAGCCACTGTTAATATTTTGTTAAATTTGGCGGAAATCTTCTCAAAATCGTAAACCGTATTTCTATAAAATGAAAATATAAATTTTCTGATGATGCTACTTTGCTAAGAACAAAACCAGGCAGACGACATAAACTGATCTCTATGCAGTCTGAGAGACAAAAATAGCACTGAATATAGGCGAGCTACGGTATAAAAAGCTTAAATGGGAGGCCAGTTGAATGTAATCAGAATCACCAGTAAAAGTCTAAACACGTGCAGCGGCCATTTTTCGTTAAGTGGTGTAGAAAATCTTTACTTTCCTTTCGAACATTTGGCGCTTCGATTTGCCTAACAATATTTTCGCGACCGACGATTTCAACTCCAAAGAAAATCATGATGTTGAAAGTATTTTTTTTATGCGGAATTCATTTCCCACTCCAACAATTTATAGCTAATAAACATTTTAAAATTAAATGTTATCACCTAATCGAAGGCTCCATAAAATCGCACAGCCCCTCAAGCCGTTCCTATTACGTAATATCTAACTAATATCAATTACTGGCTTATAGAATAGGCACCGATAACCAAAGGCGGAAGAGACAATGGTTAGCTCACAGACTTCGAAAAGAGCCGAAAAACATTGCAAACCAGAGTCTCGATTGGAGTCCCCAGAGACCCAAGCTGCGTGTGGGATCACCCAGAAATATAGTGGTTGGCGTATATGTATATGTGTGCAAAACATTTTTAAAAGTCTCCGTGCTAATTACGATTGAATGGAGCGAGTAACAGTACATATAATCAACGGGAAATAAAGCAGATATCAACAGTAACTGATACCTAATATTATATTCGTTTTATGTTTTAAAATTTTCTAAATTGATGTGATACTGTTTGTAGTCGGAAATTTGTTTCACCAGCGGATTCCTAATCCTTTACAGTGGCGTTCCTCTTCACTTTCTGTCGAGGCTCGATTTAAACTGCCAATTTCCATTTTTGCTCATGTTTCGAACCACTGTCAACAATCTATCCTTAAGATTTAAAACAATCTGCTTACCAAATGTTAAGAAGAAGTTTTCTGCACCAGTGCTTGCTAGAAAGCGTGCAAATGTTAAGAAGAAGTTTTCTGCACCAGTGCTTGCTACAAAGCGTGCAGGAATTCTAAAGAAAATTCTTATATCAAAACAAACTTGGCCTCCGAGTCGTTCTGCAGCTCACAACTGTCGCACGGATAGCATTTCAGATGAGGAGGGGATCTGTGATTCGGATTTTTTCAGCCTTTTTTCATTCCTATTTCAGTAGAATAGTAAATTTGCAAACGTCGAGATATAGTTCGAATAACAACGAGATCGAGGCTAATTTCGGGCGCGGCCGAAATTTGGATACCCTTCGCTCCCCTCGGGCTAAAAGTTTTTTCGGGCGTACCTATGACTTGTGTTCAGTCCTCCCCGCTTCCATGCTTTTCCTTGAATTTTGACATAAATGCCGGGGCGACGATTTATTGGGGGAAGCGGGGGACGTGGGTTTCTTAGATTAACCAAAGGGGGGGGGGTGTACGGCAACCCAATGAACGCATGGCCTTTGCATCAATTTTTACGTATGTTTGAGGCATTAATTATAAGATTTGGTTGAAATTGGTGGACAAATAAAAAAGTTTTTCTTCGAAGAACCTAATTTGGGGGTTGGGTTTATATGCCAGCCCCATGACCCCATGGTCCGATTTAATTCATTTTTGCATTGTTTTGTAACATCAATAAAAATGCATTTCCATGAGGTTTGATTGAAATTGGTGTGCAAATAAAAATGTTTTTTCTTAGAAAAAATTGATTTGGGGAGCTAGGTTTGTATGGTGGCCCCATGACCACATGGTCCGACTCCATCTAATCATACATATGTTTTGTGTCATGAATAGTCATGAATAGAAACAGATTTGTGTGAAGTTTGGTTGAAATTAGGGTATAAATAACAAAAATCTTAGAAGAACTTATAATTTGGGGAGCTAGGTTTGTATGACAGCCCCATGACCCCATGGTCCGATTTGGTCCATTTTTACATATCTTTTTTGATATCACTAGAAACACATTTGTGCAAAACTTGATTGAAATAGATGAGAAAATAAAAAAGTTTTTCTTAGAAGAACCTAATTCGGGGGACTAAGTTTGTATGGCAGCCCCACGACCCCATTGTTCGATTTGATCGATTTTTACATATGTTATGTGTCAGCAATGAAAACACATTTTTGCGAAATTTTATTGAAATTGGTGCATAAATAAACAAGTTTTTCTAAGAAGAACCTAATTTTGGGGGGTAGGTTTGTATGGCAGCCCCACGACCCCCTTGTCGGATTTTAGCGATTCAAACATACAAACTGCCTGCAACAAAAAGAAGCATGTGTACAAAATTTCAGCTCCATAGCTTTTAAATTGGCCGAGTAAAACGCGTAACAACAGACGGACAGACGGACAGACAGACAGACGGACATCGCCCAATCGACTCCCCATGTTATGCTGATCATATATGTATACTTATTATATGGTCGGAGATGCCTCCTTCAATGCGTTACAAACTTCATGACAAAGTTAATATACCCTTTTCGCTTAATAAGCGAAGGGTATAAAAAACTTCGTATAAATACGAGTATTTTGATATTTGGATTTTATTCGGAAAAACCAGACAGAGTTAAACTTGCAGTCAAAACCATCTTGTCTTTTTGTTTTCCCGCCGAATGAAAAAAATCCTTTAGTTGATTGAGGTCTGCCGACAAAATAGCCTAGATTTTTCATAATCCTCGCCTTTATGTTCAACAGCCTAATTAAATTTCAGGGGGAAAACAGATCTTAATAAGAGCTGAGAACTTCCTAGAATCGTCTAAAGGCTGATAATTAAAAATATAAGTCACTTTCTCTGCGAATGCACAGGTTTCGCCAGATCCCGCTACCACACGTTGGGATGTCCATTTTTTGGCAGCGTAGGCAGCCGGAGGTGAAAATAGGGAAGCTTGGCCTGTCTCGCTTTAGAGCCACCACTTTTACCAACAGACAACAAGACAAAAACTAAGCTTAGGGCTTAAAAAATCCCCAATAGGCTCTTCACACCAAATAGTAAAAAGTTGTGCTTTTGTAAGAGCAATATTATGGCCCATTCTCTCGTAGATCTTATAGAATGATTAGTCTTATCGCATAGAGAAGACAATTTTCAGAAAGCTTTTCCATATTTTTTTATTCTTAGAAAAACAAGCAGTCTGAGCACTTATAGTGATGATTTTAAGTGACCGCAGATCCTTAGGCATTTACTTGTAAAGATTGCTGTAATTTGAAGTTTATTTAAGTAAGATTTCCAGATCTTTCGCATCTGATTGACTATGTTTCAATTTCAACTTTATTTCAAATGTTATGTGCCGGGGTAAGATCCGCTAATTATGTATTATTTTTATTTCCACTATTCTTAAGGATAATTTCTGTACTTCAAATCTGAAACCGTATGTTTCTCTCAACAAATTGCATGCTTTTCATGTTAATATGAGAGAAAATAAATACACGCAAAGGGACGAATAATTGAGAAATAATAGGGGAGAAGAAGGAATTAGAGCCTAGTAAGGAAAATAGCCAATAAAACCAATTCAAGACAATATTTCTTAGACGAAATCAGTTCTAAATGGCAGTTCATTTATACTTCAGGCGATCCGTCGTGAAATCGGGCTTCAGAGCGCATGCCAGGCACTGTCTGAGATTATTTTAGAATTAGTCAGAAAGCTTAAATTTAAGTTTGCACCACTTGAAAAATGTTCTGACGGTACTTATGAAGGTTTTTGTCTTGTTTGGGTTTCCTGCGTATATCTCCACTGCTAATGGTAGCATTTCCAAAAGAATGCCACCGAATTGTTTGGTACAAAAGTTCCTTCATCTTTGGCATAGCGAGTGTTATAGTGAACAGCAGTAGGTAAAATGTTACAGCTTGTCAAAGTTGAAAAAACAGTTTTACAAATCAGTTATTTGCAAATAAGTCGATAACAGTAAATTTTCGCGCAAAAATTAATAAGAATGGACTTGTACTTTATTGGATTCCCTGCAATCCAGAAAAAAAATTAAGTCGATGCGATCAGCCGCAGCCGAGATATACCCGAAAGAAGGTGAGCATTCCGAAGTAATTATGAGTTATACTTACTTTTAGGTATAATTTGTTGCAGATGCAGTAAGGATGGTGAGCTGCGCTCTTTATTTGAGCTACACCTGTAGGCTTCGAAATTGGTATCTATTTGTATTTGTAATACAGTAGCGGAGATTGAATTGAATTGAATTGAATTTGAAGTTTCCCGAAAATCTGGCAGTTCACCAATGGGATAAAGTAATTTAGTTTCTTTTTATGTTGGATGGCTCATTTAGTGATGAGGGTACGTTCTTATTATCTTCTTCAGTAGAATATACTTGGTTGTGGAAGGGGGACCAAAGTTGGAAGATGATAAATGTCATCATAGCAATCTTCATCATTTATGTCTTCGGTTATGACTGCGACATTTGAGCATATTTTCCCACAACAATTTTCACAGATATTGGTACATGCGAGCCCTGCCTTCCTACAACCACATGCTGCCCCACAGTTTTTATTACAAGAGCAAGAAATAATATTTAAGAAGTATGAAGGGATGATTTCTCCCGAAATCATCACAGTCTCCAATCCCACCTGGGTTCGCTTCCAGCGCAAGTTTTCTGGTTTTAAAACGTTGCCGAGCCATTTGGTATTTGGTGGTACGTTCGTAAGGAATGATGATCAGTGGCTGATTAGGTGGGAAGCAAAGCAGCAAGATCCGCTTTAATTTTTGTTCCTGCGCGAGCAAAAAGTTTGAAGCGGAAATCGCTTAGTGATGTGTCGTTACGTGTACCTCCGTACAAGGCCATCAAAACATTCTTTCCGATAGTGCATATAGTGTTTGCATCTGAGCACTCTGCTTTAAAAGCCTGGAGCGATTGTAAAACGCGAGTATGTTCCTTCTTCTTTAAAAAGGAGAGAAGCCCAGTTTTCCCATATCTAAAAACGGCCGAAGTCGTGAAGGCGTGAAGAAAAAGTATAAGCTCTGAAAAAGTTTGGTGTTTGAAACCTGTTAACCCTTCTGTCGGCACCTACAACAATATGCATATTCTATACCCAATAGGTCTGGCTGGACCTACTGAGAAAAAAATTTTATTTTTTAGAGAAGGTGAAATTTTTATCGGTAGAATCATTCGATCAATTCTTTACTGCCATTTTTAAACAATAAAAGTATTAAAATCATTTTTGTAGATACACTAGTAACGTTTTTAAGTGGACATATTTTGAGGCTGTATTATTATAAACATGTGTTTCCCTTATTTTCATCTCTTTTTGCTTCTCTATTTTGATGGCGTATATCTAGTAGAAAGTTTGTTTGCATTTTTCAATACCAATATCTTTGGGCAAATATTTGGCGCTTTGTTAGTAGATTTTACCTCGATATTAGCCTTCAGATTTAGAGAAGCAGGTGCAAAGAAATAGGGAATTTTCAAGCCCGAAAATCATTTCATTCTAAATTTTTCGTAAATTTCTTGATCAAATCTATTTAGAAAGACGTTCGTGAGTCTCTCATACTTAGACCTAACTATTACAAAGGAAATAAAACTGGTTTGAATTTCCTTGAATCAAATCTCAGTTGATTAGGTGATGTTATAAAACGTGATGAAATTAGGCATACTTATTTCCCGAACTTCACGGCTTTTCAAAGAAAAATCTGAGAAATTTTTATCATTTATAGTACAAATTGAATTTTAATGACATTGTTACATTATAAATAGGAGAATTTTAACAGCATTTCATATTTGCACTTGTTACCTCAAAAGAAGAATGGGGGGAAAAACTATAGGTCTGGCCAGACCTATTAGGTATCAAAAAGCACTATAAATTGAAAATCACCAAAAACATACTCAAAACTTCAACCGATTTTTTCAAATTTTTGCAAAATGCTTCTAAACATATTATTCTAGGATATCATATGAAGTCGCTGTGATTTCAGCTTCTATACTTTTATGACCAAAATATAGTGCCAAAGGTCTGGCCAGACCTTTGTGCCGACAGAAGGGTTAATGAATACAAAATTGTATTTTCGTATCCTCGCTCCATTTTTTAAAATAGACGTTCTAGACGTTCATGATATCCAATACCTGACAATATAACCAGCAGATCAACGTCTCTCAACAAATCGTTTCTTTTTTCTTTAATTGGCTAACAATGCCTCCTGCTTTATACCTCCGAAGATTGTGGTCTGGTCAAAAATAAATTCAGCTGACTGTTGAGTTATTGAATTTTCCGACATGATTGATTCATTAGAACACTATTCACATCTCAAAATTCCTTGACCACGTTCAATGCATCTCTCAATCAATGTACGGATACCTCGTTTTTTCACTTCAACAAAATCACCTTCGTTTAAGGATTTTGCACAAACGAAACAAAAACTCATGGCAAAACTAAACAAACAAACAAAACTATTTCGAAAAAAAAAACCGAAGTTTGTAAACTTGACTTCCATTTACTAAAAGTACCGCTAATGGAGTCATTGTTCGCAAGCGTTTCGCGTAATGAACATATCATCTATCTGCAGCGAAAGACAACTGGCCGCCAAGTAAAACCCAACTGAATGTTGGTATACAGGGTGTCCCGCATTGGGTGGTTAATACTGTAAGGGTTAATAGCGCAACTTGTTTAAGCAAGAAAATTACCAATACAGTCGGAATTTTTTTTACCGTTACCTTGTTATCGCTCTTTTTGTGAAAGTCATCGAAAATCGTGACTTGTCATGCAAAGTCATAATTTGCAGCCCCCCTGATAACTTAATCCAAGATTTGATTTCAGTTTCAGAAACTACATAAAATTTCACAAAAACTGAAGTTTTTCCAGTTGCCAACATTATCGCCACTTTCAAAATACAGTTACTCAAACTTAACAGAAATTTTAAAATAGATTTTTCATCGAAAATTCAAACAGTAATTTCATAACGGTGCTTTATACGTACAACTCTGCAAAGTTGACAAAAGTTGTTTCAACATGTTGGCTTTCCAACGGTATATCACTTTTCATATTTAAAATAAATAACAGGCGCGACAATCCAGCATTGGACTAAGGCCGCAGGATGTGTTAGTGACATCCTATTTCCAAGATCTTATCTGCTTTTTGTTGAGGTAATGAGATCAGCATCACGCTCAGCAGTGTTATTTATCCCCATAAATGGGTACTCGTTTAACATCTGAGTGAGATCATAGTCCGTCACAAGCTCGTGAGTTCGAAAAACACCATGGAACACGGTGAGATTCGAACTCATGAGCCTGTGCATCGAAGGTGCGCGCACTAACCGCTAGACCAGCCAGACTTTTCATATTTAAATTGCAGAATTTCAGAGAAACACGCATTGAATGGTAAAAATCAAGGTAATTATTTTCTTATCGGATTATTCAAACTGAAATTTTATTCATTTATTTTTTATATTTTAGTATCGCAATTTTGAAAATTTGTTAAATAAAAATGGAAATAAAGTTTTAAAAACGAGAAAGAACCAATAAACTAAAAATATTAACTAATGATTAAATGGGTCTGTTTGATGAATTGGAATAATGCTGCTGGAATTCGGCTCCTTCATTTTGTATGCAGACTCGACACCTTCGGCTCATGGAAGAAACGGTCCGAAGGATTTCAGGAGAGTTTTCCTTTATGTTGTCACATGCATCGTTAATTCGCTGCAGCAAGTGTTCCCGAGAGGGAATCGGCTTGGAATAGACAATGTTTTTTAAGTTACCCCATAAATAAAAATCTAGTGGAGTATGGTCGGGGCTTCTCGCAGGCCACGCAACTGCCCCAAATCTGCCAATCCACTTTCCGGGAAATTCGTTTTCTAAACATTCTTCGATAGGTCTCGCATTTTGAGCGGGGCACCCGTCCATCTGCCACCAGATTTCATCACGCTGAGGCATCTGATTGATTATGGGCAATATTTCGTTTTGTAACAATTCGAGAAAGCTTCTGGAATTTAGTCGAGGGCGAAGGATCAAAGGGCCAATAAGTTTATCACCCACAAGACCTACCCAAACATTGACACGAAACTCATATTGAAATCGAGATTGCCGAGTTTCACGGGGATTGCTTTGAGCCCAGATGTGATTATTCCGGGTGTTGAAAACGCCACTACGTGTAAACGTGGCTTCATCCGTCCACACTATTTCTGTTTGAAAATCACGGTCTTCCCGGATTTTTTGAAGAAACCAATTGCAAAATGTTATCCTCCTCTGACAGTCGCTCGGTAGTAATTCCTGAACTTGCGTAAGGTTGTACGGATACCGGTTGTCCGACTGAAGAGTCCTTTGGATCGTCATCCGATGAATATCTAGCTGAAGTCCTGCTCTACTCGTTGCATTTGCCAAACAATGTACAATTTTCAAATATCTTACAGTTCTGGTCAAAATAATGCAGCGAGATTCTATCCCGAATTATAATAGCCTTTGTTTGTCTTTTTTCGAGTAAAGGGAAAATTTTTAGCGATTCCACTGAAGCCTTCATTTTTACCATTAAATGCGTGTTTCTCTAAAATTCTGCAATGTAAATATGAAAAGTGATATACCGTTGGAAAGCCAACATGTTCAAGCAACTTTTATCAACTTTGCAGAGTTGTATGTATAAAGCACCGTTATGAAATTACTGTTTGAATTTTCGATGAAAAATCTATTTTAAAATTTCTATTAAGTTTGAGTAACTGTATCTTGAAAGTGGCGGTAATGTTGGCAACAGGAAAAACTTCAGTTTTTGTAAAATTTTATGTAGTTTCTGAAACTGGAATGAAATCTTGGATTAAGCCATCAGGAGGGCTGCAAATCATGATTTTGTATGACAAGTCACGATTTTCGATGACTTTCACAAAAAGAGCGATAACAAGGTAACGGTAAAAAAAATTCCGATTGCATTGGTAATTTTCTTGCTGAAACAAGTTGCGCTATTAACCCTTACAGTATTGACCACCCAATGCGGGACACCCTGTATACCCGTAGAATGTATTGCTATCTCAGATCGTCGACTTTGTCTTGGGCATATCTCGGTTGTGGATAATCGTTTCGATTTGATTTTTTTTTCTGGATTGTAGGGAATACAAGTCAACTATGAACAATTATTGCGTGAAAATTCATGGTTATCGACTTATTTGCAAAAAAACTGATTAACAAAACGGGCTTTTTTCATTTTGACACGCTGTAGCATTTTATCTACTGCTTTGAGAAGAACAGTCAGTACACAAAAGATGAAGGCAATTTTGTACCGAAGAATTTAGTGTCTTTCTTTTGAAAGTCCAACCATCAGGAGCGGAGATATACACAAAAAACCCAAACAAGACAAAAATCCTGATGAGTACCGTTAGAAAGTTTTCCAAGTGGTGCAAACTTAAATTTAAGCTTTAAGACTAAGAACCGATTTCTAAATAATCGCAGACAGTGCCTGGCATGCACTATGATTTTACCAAACGCCTGGAGTATTATCTAGCTTCATTTTCCTATTATTAATAATAATGTGATAATTTCATGTGATAATAAATAGATGATATTCGTGTTTTAGAAAAACGTAGAAATCTCATTTTTTTTGTCATCATTTATATTGATGCACACATTTTTCTTTGTATCAATATACTTGGAGGTAATGGGAGCTTCCGGTTCTAACTACCCCATTGCAAACTTTGGGGAATTATTAAAAAAAAACTTAACAAAACATTCTGCGTTTAACGATTTCAACCTATAGATTACTAGATTCACTGGTATTATGATTGAAACCAAACAACCAAGGGTTGAATACAACAAAATCCCGTGAGACCTATTTTATGACGTCACGGATGTCCTGCAAAGAAAGTGAACCGGGATACATGTACATAGTATACTTGCAGTGAGGGTGTGATGTTTGAGGGTCCGTTTGTCCGTGCTTCGACCACGGCAAATTGGGTGCATAGGATATAATCTCTAATTACTCAATGGCTCTATTTACCCTCCGTTCTCCTATACATTGCAACACAATATTCTTGTAATTGTAATTTCTAAATCATCAAGTCTCCTCTTTCTCTAGTGGTTGTTTCGTTTGAAAATTATTATAATGAGAACGAAATTTGTATCAAGCATAATACCTGAAATTGCAATTCAAACTTAATCTTCGTACATATAAGTACGTTAAAATAGAACACACTCTCGTACATACTTTCTCATTTGTTGCGAGCATCAATTTCCTGGATTTACCGGTTGCATCAGCTTGCATTTCAATTTTGTTGGAAGTATTTTCAATGTACACGTATACCAATGAATAAGAAGAAGAAAAGGAAGACGCATAACTGAAAATTTTGGTAACCATTTGTTCAATATTATCTCACCTACCACTACTATCGTAATCTACCAGTGGCGTGACACATATTTTTTCAGTGTGGTCAAAAAAAATTGGTGCAGTGTATGCGATAACGTGACAAGTAAAATGTCTCATGGCTGTACTCATTATATCATATCGGGAGCAAAGTACGTATTGGTGTTTAAAACGGAAAAATGTGAAACATCCAAATAGGGCAAACTATGAAAAATCAGCGAATAATTTTATTATATGTCCAAAAAATCACAAAAAGAAGCCTTAATCATAAATCTACCCCCTCCTCCTTTCTCAACCGGGCTTGGGACCGGCTTTGGCGTAGTTACGGTAGTAGTCAGCATTTTTTTCAGCAATGCATTGTGCGTGACATTTTGCCCTGCTATTATCAGAGACAAACTTTTTTTTATAGAATTTTTATTTTATTCGCCCAACGTTTCGCCTATGCAGCATCTTCACGGTGATTGTCTTTTTTTAATAATTTATCCATTTTTACTGTAACGTAAAGCGTACCTTATTTTTTTGTAAGCAACATATACTTGAAACAGAAAAAAACCCTGAAGATGCCACATAGATGAAACGTTGAGCGAAACAAATAAAAACACAAAAAACCAATTATTACAATAAAATTTTAACTAGTTTTTCAAAATAAACAACAATAACATTGCACATAAAACTATGAAACACAAAAATACACGAACAGAATGCACTAATTTCAAATGTTTATCCCTGTATTTAATGTTTAGTGATACGCCACTGGCCGATGGGTAAAATGTCAAGTGAGCATATGCTTTCGTTCAAGGTCAGCACGAATTAATACAATGGCGATGAACACAACAAACTAAATCACTAAAATTTCACTTTCCGATATACGCTCTGTTAAAATCTCTCACGTATACTCAAAAACGGTTATTAATGGCCATGATACATATGGTTATCTATAAAAAGATATTCCTTTACGCCCGGAAATCTTCCTGTTCTTACAACATTGCATCGCAGACTCCATTTCTGTAAAAATCACGCACAAAACGTACTTATTTGATAATTTTTTCTACGCGAGGTAGTAAACACTAATATACACGAGTAAAATCAGCTATTTGTTTACAATTACCGATTATTTAACGCAAAATTTCCACAAAATTACAGTCCGACACTAATTGGTTTACACACACAACGCGGCGACGACAACTAGAACTGTCATTGAGGTAGAAACAGCTGATTTTTTGTAAAAAAGAAAAGAAAAAAAAATCGGTTACCTACACGTACAGTCACATACACGATTATGTTCTATCCTTTTCTATTTTCTTTATCATTGACGTATACATAGCTGGAACATCACCACAGAGATATAAGCCTGCAGAGAACGTACTGACTGGAGTAGTATACTCCAAAAATACAACTGCACATCATAACAAATACAGACAAGCTCATTGCAGAAACAGGAGCGCAGTCTAAATAAGATATAGTTTAGACAATGCTGCATGCATAGCATGTCCTTAGAATGTAGCAAAACGACCAGCTTTATACACAAACTATTGTCGATAAGACACGAGTCCTTTTTAGATTCGTATAGTCACTCACTCACATCGTTTGTTCCGGGAGACTCGGATAAATATGTTGTACATGTGCTCGTGTTTGTACTTCAATTAGAAAACTGATTGAATACTATCTGCATTCCAAAAGCTCTTGTTTGACATAATGTTGACAAATAACAACAGCAAAATCCTTTTTCATTGATAGGTATATGTAGTGAGTGACTCTGTTGCAGGAAGTTGATGTTTTCTGTCTTTTTTTTTTTGGTTTTGTTAATTTAGGGAAATTAATTCTGATTATGAACTTTGCATTTCATATAATGAGTACAAATTAGGGATGTCAAAAACCGGACGGTTAGTCCGAAAACCGGTACTTTCAAAACGGTTAACCGGTTTTTTTTTTGTTTTTTTCCTCCTCCCGGGTTTAACCCGGACGGTTGTTGGTCCATCCGGTTAAAACCGGAAAAACAATCTTTCAAAATTCATAAAATTTTTTACGTTTTCTTGATTTTTCAGTCTGCAATTCTATTACTTATCCCCTATGAAAAATTTCCTTTTCATATTTCAGCCCTTTAATGATTGTCGAACACTCTTCTTTTTGTTATTACTCGTAGAACAATAGCTTCGTAAAATAACCTCTGCTTGTATCTTATCTCTTCCAAGGCAGATATGTTTATGCTATAAAAGATTTCGTATTCCGCAAGAGAAATTAGAATGGCCCCAGTTGTTAATGTTTGTAATTTTTTTTTAAAATCTAATAAAATAATTAAATCACATCTGACCATTTTATTTGATTGTCTTTTTTGTTCAACATGTTTTTCTTTTAAATTATCTGTCTTACTACATCATGAACGTGCATTTTAAGTTGATTTTGCATACGATACGAACACCAGCAATACGAGTGTGTAAACATTTTTTTTACTAAAATTCTAGGCAAATCAATGAAAAGACCGGTTAACCGGAAAACCGGTACTTGGAGCACGGTTAAAACCGGACGGTCTAACCGGCTCTGCAAAAAAACCGACAACCGGGTTATGGGCCGGTTTTTGACATCCCTAGTACAAATAATAAATTATATTTTAAGAGTACCCATTAGGTATTTCACTGTGGGCGCCGGCATTATGGCAAATTAAATTTTCCGAAATATTGAAAATTTATCGATACATATAATTGAAAATAAATGCTACATAAACTTTATTATTCCCCAGTTACTAATTGAGTTGGTATTTCAATATTTATTGTAATTTTTTGCGGTCTACCGCATATTTAATCTAAATCAAACAGTTTCAATTAGCAAATAGCTTTTTAATACCCTTTAGTATACTGCGTGTACGTGGATAATCTCAAATTCTATTTGCTGCCTCTATGTACATACGATATGTGTGTACATTAAATCTATCCATAATTTAAAAAAAAAATATCGTACCTACATTTAAAATTCATAATACTACGACTGAATCTGAGTGGAAATAGAAAGTCATCCGCATATCAGTGATGGGGAAGGCCCTTTGTCTGTCAGCTTATAGATGCTGTATTTGCCAATCGGTTCAAATTCACAATACTACATAAATCCCCACCAACACAGACGTTAAGTCGCCATTTATCTTGTGCAATATATTATACACTAAAGCAAATGTAGTGCCTTTTTATTGTGGAGGAAATTCAGAACATAAGGAGCATGCATGCATAGATGAAACAATAGAATTTAAGAAAGAAAAAAATGTAATGGAAAAACTTCTTTATCGAAATTAAAATTCAACTAACAGGTCTATGTACAAATAATAATAATATTAGTGATAAAACTATAAAACCTTAAAAGCTTAAAAAAGTGATGCTTTGATGCCAAATTAATTGCTACACTTACCACTATACGCAGTAAAACTTAAACCTAATTTGCGCGTAAGATTCAGATATATTTTCGAAACTTTTCGCCATTGAAAAAACCAAAGCATTTCCAAACAACAGATTAATATTTTTATAGACCCAAGGATCTTAGTAGAAGGACTACCAATTCAGTTGGCTGCTTTCAGCAAATCCTTGCATTTTAATATCCACATTGTCGATGGATCTATTTCCTTCTGAAGAGGGAAACATCAAGAGACGCGAGAGCGTCTCGCCCGCCAAAGGAAAAAGAAAAACGAAAGCGAACAAGTCTATGATTACCGGAGACAACTTGCTTTTTTGTTTGACCAGGCTACAGCCTTCCAGGCAACAGCCCCCAAAAAATTTTTTTTACAAAAATATTCCACATATCCTGTCCTAGTGCCTTTCCAAATAAAATCTTCGATCGGCACAATAACGGGTAAGATATATGCAATAAACGGTGAAATTTTCACCCTCACAGACTTAAGCGAGTAACCCAATTTCAGAATGAAGTCTACAGTTGCAGAAAGACTTGCTTCTACTGTCTCTCTTCTTGGTGGAATTTTTATGAAATTTGGAACGAATGATCCTCTGGTGGTCCTTCTAAAGAATCAATGTCTTCCATTTAGATAAGTGGATGGAATAACGGTAAATTAATAGGTAAAGTTAACAAAAGATTTCCAACAATTGCGTCTATCGGCTCATCGCATTGACCATTTTTTTAAACACACTGCGGCATTGGGACATTTGGATATTGGGACACCGGGAGACTGGGAGACTAGGATCTTGGGGTAGTGGGATATTAGGAAATTGGGACATTAGGGTCTTGGGACATTAGGACATTGGGGCATTAGGCACAATGGGGAAACAGGGACGTGGGGACATCGGCATATTGGGGCATTGGGACATCGGGATATTGGGGCATTGGGACATCAGGATATTGGGACAATGGGACATTGGGATATTGGGACATTAGGACACTGGGAGACTGGGACATTAGGACACTGGGATATTAGGACATTGGGACATTATGACCTTGGGACAATCGGACATTGGGACACTGGTACATAGGGACTATGGACCACTGAGACATCGGAATGTTGTGACATTGGGACATCGGGATATTCGCACATAGAGGCACTGGGATATAAGAACATGTGAACATTAGGGTCTTGGGTCATTAGGACATTGGGATATTAGGACATCAACACATTAGGACATTGGGACATTAGGTACACTGGGGAAACTGGGACGTGGGAACATTGGGGCACTGGGACATCGGGATATTAGAACATTGGGACATTGTAACATTGGGATATTGGCACATTGTGATATTGGAACATTGGGATACTGGGACATTAGTGCACTGAGATACAGGGACATTGGGGCACTGGGATATTAGGACATTAGGCTATTGGGACCTTGGGACACTTGGTATACTGCGACATTGGGACACTGACCACTGGTACATTAGGACATTGGGCCATTGGGATATTATCACATTAGGATACTGGGACATTGTGGTACTGGGATATTAGGAAATTGGGGCATTAGGACCTTGGGACATTAGGACAGTTAGACATTGGGATATTAGGACATTAGGTGGGAGACTAGGACATTGGGATATTCCGATACTGGGACATTGGGACACTAGGGTAGTGGGACATTCGGACATTAAACCATTGGGGCACTGTGATATTTGCACATTGGGACAATAGGACCTAAATTGGGACACTGGGACATCAGGATATTGGATCATTGGCACATTAGGATATTAGGACATTGGGACACTGGGATATTAGAACATTGGGACATGAGGACACTGTGACAATGGACCTTAGGGCATTAGGGCATTAGGACATTGGAACATTGGGACACTGTGACATTGGGACAATGTGATATTGGGACACTGGGTCAGGGGGGCATTAAGACAGATCAGTAACAGAACGTTAACAAAGCGTTGGTAAGGCAACAACAGAGCGTTAGCAGATCGTTAACAGAGTGTTAACAGAAAATTAACAGAGCCTTAACAGAACGTAAATCGAGTAATAAAAGAAAGGTAACAGACCGTTTACAGAGCGTTAGCCGAATGATTAAAGAGAATTAAGAGAACATTAACAGAACGTTAACAGAGCATTAACGAAAAGATAATAGAGTGTTAAGAGAACGTTAATAGAGCATTAACAGAGTTAACAAAAAATTAACAGATTACTAACAGAATGTTAGCAGAGCCATAACACAAAGATAACACAAATCTATTTTGCACAAAATACATATTAATAAACTGTACCCATTTCATCCCAAAATTATTTTTAAAAAAGCTCAGCAACAGCCATTTGTGGCGTATTTGCAATTGCGTTTGCAGTATCTATTTATTTTAAAGAAGACCCTGTGAATATAACTTATGATATTAAATTTATGGAATATGCTGAACAAAAACCTATTGAAACTTTTCCCAAAACAAAAATATTAGTTGGCTATTTAAGTATGCAAAAATATATGATATCTGACCAAAAACAGCAAAGTTGTAAAAGTTACAAGTTACAGTTAAATGTACAGGACTACTTCTTAAAGTAGTTTGGAGGGAGCCGTCAAAGTGGCACTGAATAAAATGTTAAAGCTCCCACCAAATTACTTTAAGAAGTAGTCCTGTACATTTAAACTTCTCCAGCATTTACACCTAAAACAAAAGTACATCCAGCAAACAAAATTAGATATGAGCAGCGGATTGGAGTGATATGTATTCTTTTTGCGGCAGATGAATTTTTCTTTGGCGGGGTAACTTTTACAACTTTGTTGTTTTTGGTCAGATTTAAAAATACAAACTTTCATTGGAATTGTGTGTGGAACGCAGAAAATCCAGTAATTATACCCGTCACTATGTGAAAGGCTATATGTATTAACTTTGTCATGAAGTTTGCAACGCACAGAAGGAAGCACCTCCGACTATATAAAGTAGGTACATATATTATTGATCAGTGTGACGAAAGAAATCGACGGGTATTCAAATTTCGGCCGCGTCCAAAATTAGCCTCGGTCTTGTTTTATATATCCATAGTGCCTACTTGTATACCATTCAGGACAAGATGGAAATTGATTACATGCATTCTGGTAAACATTTTTATGCGAACGAAACAGCCTTGCTCTGTTTCCTTTATATCAACGATTCTTAACCAGTGGTTCGCGGACCCATGGTTATTAAACAACCTTAGATGGGATAAAAAAATAAAATTAACCTGACGAATTTTTCTCAGTGAAAGCAGTCCTTCTAATATTGAAATTTGCACTGAAACACAAAGCTCCTCATATGTCAAATATGGCTGTGAGATTTGGGTTTAAACCCAACCTATGATTTTAAATTGTAGGTGGTAATCGAGATTTATGACGGACCCAGTAAAGCATGGGCTGTAAGAATTACACATATGAGGAGCTATCGAAGGAGGCATGGACTCTTATTGTAGTACTTACAAAAACATACAAAACACTGAAGCATGACTGGCGAACCCGCGGCCCGCGGGCTGCATGCGGCAAAATTTTCGTTACATTGGAACAAACGACAATTTAGAACCATAATCATATAGCAATAGACAATCAATTTTAATAATCCTGAAGAAGACATGTCCCAAAATATATTTGATCCTTAAAACAAGATTGACTGTGAATCGCATTTTGGTATCTCTCCGATGTCCGAGGGCTTCTCAGTGTATTTATAAATTCATAAAGAGATCGAAAATGTCGATTAAAATAAATAATGCCTTTGCCAATCTGGTTCAAAATAGAAAAAAAAGACACGTACGAGTTTATAAAATTATACATTTTTTTTTTTCAAAATGCGTGAGGTTTTGCTCTCAAATGTTCCGAGGGCATTTTTCCCATTTGTAAATATGGGCCCATTTTCCGATTGATTTAACAGTCGTTCCGTTTTACCTTAATGCTTCTCTCGCTTTTTGTTCGAAGAATAAAATGGGAGCCCTTGCCTGACAGCTCCTACCCGGTTATTAAAATGACACTTTTTTTTTAATAATATCCCAGTACGAGGAATAACCCTGAAAAACATTGCGTTGTCAACGAATGATACCTCAGTGGCGTGCACTCCATAGGGGCATAAAAGCACTGATGCCTGTCCTGGGGGAAATGTAAAAAATAAACATATAAATTCACTTTTCAATTACACTTCAAGCGCTGCTTTAATTTTTACGTTCACTGTCACTATTTTTTGCACGGCGAATCATTGTGCCACAAAATCGCCGGAATAGGCACAACGACTTTGTGGCTTCAGTTTATGCACACAGTCATAGGAAAAGGTGTATACGCGTATACGAATCTTTTTGGTGTAGAGAGCAATCGACTGTTGCGCGTCTTCTTCTTCATTACCGTAACTCCTAGTGGAGCATGGTGCGTTGATGACTACCGTGTGTAGTCATCAACGTTACAAAGACAACTGAATTCGGAGTGTGATACGGTTGTCAGCCATACCACTTCCTAGTCGCATTGTTAGTTTATTATTCTACGATAAGAATTATTCTTATCATCTTCTCCTGAATAATAAACTTGCGACGAGTCGTGCCGAGTTTGGAAACTCGTTTCTCTATGAGTGTCTATTTCACAGAGTGGCGACCGAACGATCACGGCCACAGAGCACGGAAAAGGATATTTTGAGATAAACAACTCTCGAAAAGGCTGTCCCTATTCAAGTGACTGGGAGTGTATGTGCATTAGACGCTGGTAAAAAGTTTTGTCCAATTCTAATTTCTAAGCGTTTTTAAATAAAGGCGAAGAAAGTGTTCCGTGAGTTTATGGTAAAAATATATCGCCTTAATTTCTTAGACACATTTTTCTTCATTTTCGTGATAGAGGAATCAGAGCGAGTGCTGACAAACTTCTCTAAGCTGGATCGCAATACCGGTTGAGAAACGAAAACCTGTGAAAATTTGAATTTTAGAATTATTTCCCAAAGTGACGCGGTCTGGTAGCAAACTTTCGACAACATTATTTATTTTATGTAAATTGTAACCGAATTAACTGTGTTGTTGAAAAAAAAAATGAATAAAACATACGAATTGTGTAATAAAACATTTTACGCTTGAAAATTAGAACAGTTTATTCTAATTTTAGAGCAGTCAGTGCTCAGTGCACCTAATTTGCTTTTCTAATTTCCAAGCTGCTCTAATTTCCGCATGTTATAATTTCAGAGTGGATACTGTATAATGATAAGACATACAGTAGAGGATACAAATAAAAAACTCGTCGTTTTCAATATTTTCTGTTATAAAAACAGACCTTTTGAATTCACTTCAACGCTTTTTTGAGTAGTTACATATTTTTATGTAAATTACGTTAATTATAAATAATAGTATAAATTTGTAAAAAGAGTAAGTTTTAGAGCGCAAGGTTGGACTGAACTGCTCAAATTTTATAGTTAGTAATGAAGAAAATCAGCTGCTCGTTTTATTAAATAGGTATTGAATGAATGAATGAAATATGGGTCGGACTAAGTACCCGGAAGGCGTGGGCACTGCGACCAATAGTGGTCTATTGTGCCATAGTCCTTTTAATCTAAAAGACCTCGACTAGCCTTATAAAGGCCAGTAGATCTTCCAGAGGAATGTTCCTAATCTCAGCAGAGCTTATACTGGTGCTCCCAATAAGAGAGTACCGAGAGCGAGCAACCGCTGGACAGTTGCAAAGAAGATGCATAGTGGACTCAATGTCCTCCAAACACAGGCGGCAGTCTGTCTCAGCTGACCTACCTATTTTATTCAGGTGATACCTTATCCAGTGATGACCCGAGAGATAACCTACAAGCAGCCTTAAATTTGCTCTGCTAAGGTGCATTACATTGTTGCCGCTGGTGGGGTTAATTAACGCTTTGGATTGGCGCAGTCCTGGAAGGCAATTCCAACGCTGCAGCTTTTTGGCGTTGATCCAATCCATTATAACGGCTTTAGCCGATGACCAGCCAAGACGGCAAAAGGGTTCCGGTCCATAGAACGATGAAGGGGAGCCTTGCCTAGCCAGCTCATCCGCTACTTCATTTCCGTGGACACCTTGGTGGCCGGGTACCCAGTAGAGAGTAACTTTGTTGCCAGTGGCAAGGTGCTGTGGCGTGTCATAGCATTCTTTGACCAACTTCGATGAAATGCTGTAGGAGGAAAGTTCCTTGATGGCGGCTTGACTATCCGTACAGATTGCGATGTGGGCGCCTCTTAATTTTTTCAGTAAAATTCTTCCAGCGCAGGCATCAATGGCGTGGATCTCGGCTTGGAAGACGCTGGGCCACGAACCCATGGCGATTGAGATCCAGGTGTTTGGTCCCAAGACCCCAGCACCCGTCCCTTGCTCCGTTTTGGAACCGTCGGTGTACCACGTTAAGCTTCCAGGTTCCAAACAAAGGCTGCCATTTACCCATTCCGTACGGTCAGGGATGAGGACCGAAAACTTTCTGCTGAAGCAAAGTACCGTTGTCATGTAATTTGAACTACTGCAGAACGGCGTGCTAGGTACTTGCAACAGAATTTTCATATGACCAAATTCGCGAACGCGCCCCTCAGATGATAGGATGAGTCTGAGGGCCTGAACAGCCGCACACTCCTGAATGTGTAGGTGGAGCGGGGTTAAGCCTATGATAGCTTCGATTGCAGCTGTGGGGCAAGTGTGCATTGAACCAGTAATGCCCATGCAGGCCAGGCGTTGTAATTTGTTCAGCTTCTTTACAGTGGATATCTGTGTGGTTTTGGGCCACCATACGAGTGCAGCGTAAGATATGATCGGACGTACCAGCTGGCGATAGAGCCAGTCCGTAATTTTAGGGGAGAGTCCCCAGGTTTTACCAAGTAGATTTCTACAGGCCCATAAAATACGAGTCCCTTTTGTTGTCACATTTTCTATGTGGGTGTTCCAATTTAGTTTTTTATCTAGCATTACACCTAGGTATTTAACCTCTTCAGAGTAATTGATCAGCGTACCGGCTAGGGTGATTGGCCCCAAGTCCGGATTGTGTCTTCTAGTGAATGGTACTAGTATAGTTTTCTGAGGATTGACACTCAAACCAACTTCCGCACACCAAAGCTGAACCAGGTTTAGAGCTGAGCCCATTACCTCACTAACTGTGCAGTCAAATTTGCCTTTGACTATGATAGTGATGTCGTCTGCATAACCAATGGCCTCGAAACCGTTTTCGCAGAGTCTAAGGAGGAGTTCATCAACGACAAGACACCACAGAAGCGGAGAGAGGACACAGGAAATAGGTATTTAAGGGTTTCGAAATTTTCTCGCGGCAAATATATCAAATATGACGTACAACTATTGTATGTAGTTGTTATAGGAAATAGATGCACTGTTAGTTTACGTGATTTCGGTTCTTCGAGATATGTAGTTAGACTGCCTACCCTAAATGAAAAGGCTGTGCACGCCACTGTGATATCAACGCCGAATGCAATTATATAACATTCAAACAGCTTATCAATTCGTTCCAGGGCAAATTTTCTGCGTTGCGATTGCGGTCATCCGAAATAATGTTGAATACTCCCATAAAAGGAAAAAGAAGCATTATGCACCGATATTTTTAGGGATATTCCTATCGTAACCAAATACCATGTTATGACCACTTGCCAAATCATTAATTCACCAATTTGTTTGGCCAATGAGTCAGTCGGGAGTTGAGGAAAAAAGAAACATTTAGAACCGGAAAAAGTCGAGAAAAAGATTGAAGCGACGTGCGTCTACCAATTTTTTTTATATAGATGAAATCGCCAAAGTAGAGTTGTGCACCGCAGATTCTTCTACTTCGAACCTATTACCGAGAATTAAATTTGTCTATCCAAAATATTGTCTTCGATATAATTCCGCGGATTGATCTAAATTTTGGATTTTCCAATATCCGACAGTTTGCAAAAAAAGTATAAAATGGTCGTTATTTTTTATTGCTAATGAAATGCACACAGTCGAATAATGTCGTTTGACAACCATTGGTCACACAAAAAATTGGTAATTTTTGGATGACCGAATGTCCAAAAACTGCAAAATAAATTTGACCGCAGATGTGTTGTTCTTACACTAAGATCATTATGTTTGACCAAAAAAGAATGACCACGATAGTCATTCAAGGTCTTTAAGTTGAAGTATGCACTTTTTTTTACCGTTGGTATTAAGACAATCTTTACTTTTGTTCATTTGTAAATATATTTTAAGTTGGACTGAAAACAGTCCAACTTAAAATGGATTTACAAATGTTTGGTTCAACCAGGATTCTTCCTACGTAGTATAGTACGATATAACAAAAGCATTATTGCAGAGAAATCACAAACACACTCTACAAATGATTCAAATTTGGAAAATAATTACACGTCCATAAAATGGAAAATACAATCAGATCCAGCTTCTGTTTCCTGCAAATGGATAGGGTTGGCATGAGATGCTGCCATCAACGATTAGAGTGCTGCAGCAGATAGAAATGAGGCACACACAACAATAGCATACCAGAGATCATGATACGTACATACTCCAAGAGTTGAATGAATGCTGAATGCTGCACAGCAATGATTTTTCGCCCCCTTGTATTCTGATTGCAATTTTAATATTGCACCATGGATGCCATTTGCACCCTACTTGGTCCACTACTACTATACGACGACTGACGCTGATGCTGGTAGTAGGATTTGCAAAAGTGCGACTGGAACTGTATAGAATAGAAAAATATAAAACAACGCTAGCTATTCTAATGGACTGACTAGGTATGGGTGCATCCAATGCCTCGTTCCAGTTCACTCGACGACGACGCTCAGATGTCCTAGTTCTGATTCTGACGCAGACATTTGGCGAACACAAATTCCGTTTCCGCTTCCGCCGTGCCACCACCATCTAAATTAGAAGCAATTATAAAGCATTTTGCTTAATGCATTTTTGAAATGCAAAACTTCCGAATTGATTGAAGTTGAATAATTTTTGTGCAATTTTAATTTAATCGAAATTTTAGTATTGGAACCATAATAGCTGCACTAAATGTTGTAAGTGTTAATTTCATTTCTAAAACAACGCTGTTATAACTGCAAAAAAATATTTCGAATACGAAATAAACTACATACAATTTTTATAGACCGGTTTCTTTAAGATTTTTATCCACAAGGCAAAACATAATCAATTCCGACAAAAATTAAGGATAACGAAAAATTGTCATACCGTTAAGGAATTTATAACAAAATGCTCAAACCTTTCCATGACAGTTACAAAAAAGGTCAGAATTCTCTCAAAACCAAAACAGTTACTCTTCGCGTTAAGCTGCGATTTACTAAGCATTTCGTAGCCGTTAACCCTTAAATGCATGGGGTCTGAACCCACTATCGTAACTGACCTCCCTTTATATAAAATCAGTCACTGAACACGGAATCAGCCTTTATTCTCCCAGGAAATAGCCCGTTTTCCCAGAAAAGCGAAAATAGTAGAATTTGAATTGTGTACCAAATATGGTACGCCATGCATTCAGGCATTAATGTGTAAATGAAAGACTTTTTTTTAAATTTTATTTAATCTGCCTCTTAAATTAATAGGAACAGTGCAAAACAGATAGGATAATGATTATTGAGAGTTTCGATCGAAATTATAGTAGAAACTCGATATAATTAACTCCTCTTCATTAAAGGAAAGGTTGTAATTTCTATAGAAAATCGAATATTGAGTTTTTTAAAAGGTAGCTCGGGTTGGCGCGTGATTAGTTCCCTATTGAAATTTGTATCGTGCCTATTTGTGACATATCCTGGAAGTTGATGGACAGTGGAGTAGGTCTTACTACTCCTACGTCCCCTATAAACCTAAATTTAGCCATATCTTTGAATAGAATGTCGCGAAAAATTCAAATGTGTGTCAAGTGGTAGCTGTCAGATGTCCTTATAAAATATTAAAAGCGCGCCAGATCCGACTCATCTGCCCCTTCCTCCACTACAAAAAAAAAGAAGGAATTGATCATTTTGAACTTTGCGTGCCGTCTAGCTCTGAACATGGGCAAATGTTATGTAATCATCATGCTATTAGCGCGATTAGATTTCGTTATAAAATAAATCTTCTATATAAAAGTTCCTTATAAACATGTTCCACTGTTAAACGTATATATCGAGACTTTTGACTTATCATAGCTCATGGGATTCCTAATCCCTTTCTTGAAAAGTATATGGATTGGATTAGCTTTGCTAGGAATGAATATGGAAGTGACCTGCTGCCTGCTTTATAACCCAAATTTGTGCAGGTTCCAGTACATGTCCACAAGAATTACATCCATGTAATTTTTTGTTTATCGAGTGTGGTACTCCACCATAGTCTTCCATATGAAATAGTTGATCCTAGAAGCACATTTTCTGAGGATCCTTACCGTGGACTAACAAGACAATACTTGTCATAATCAAATGGTTTAAGAAATTGGATATCAAGGCGCAGCTGCTTGAGTCCTGGTGAAAGTCCAAGTATCTTACTAAGGCCGTGTTTTTTTTACATCGGGGGCAGGTTTGCTAACCCAGACGCGCAAAAAAAACTATCGAGGGTAGCATCCAGGTTAAATTTCAAATTGTCACGTAGGCATTGCCATTAAAATCAAAACATTGCTCAAAAATATTAAAGCCCCGTTTTCACTTTACAAATGCAAAAGTTAACATGTAATTTTTTTTTAATGAAAACATATTTTTATGTAGGAATCATAATTTTGTTGGAATAAGAATTCGACGAACAACATTTTTAACATGAATTTACAAACAGAAACTATATTTTTTGCACACGCTTGTGTATTGCATGTAAACTATACCTTAGAGCTTTTCATTTCAAAATTTAATTTTTGCTAGTCATTGGAAAACGTACTAGAAAATAATTGGGATTACATACATTTAGGCGAGTTTTGGAAAGCTCATTAAATCTGGATAGCAATATAATTTCTAACCTGAATAAAGTCACATGTTAGCGTTTGTATGAACACTACCCCGGATAGTGTAGGTTAGCTAATTAAAAAACACGGCCAAAGATGTCAAGTACGGAAGTTCGGTTTTTTTAGTGACGTGTCCTAAGGACAAAATAAAAGATATGACCAATTTTTTCTGTATTCTTGCCAGCTAAAAAGACTGGGATTATAAGAAGCAGCTACAGAAACGCTAAGCCCTGACCGGTGTACTCTAGAAAACAAAATGACAAAAGCGATCCTTCTAAATCTACTATGACAGCTCCATTTCCTTGGATCCTGAACAGGACTGATTAACCTAGCTTTCATAAAAATGGCAGTAAATGTCCTGGAAAAATGGATTGGTGACATAATTTGTATGTTTTATGGACCTGTTCTGGGCCCAATAAAACGCACCATAATGTCGAAAGAGCTAATAATTAAAATTGTTTGAACATATCCTACGCTATCCAAGACTAAAGGAGAATAATTTCATCAGCTAAGAACGATCGTAATGTATGTATTAGATATTTCTGAATATGCCCCAATGCATGGTGTACCATATATGGTACGTTGCAAAATCGGTGCAAACAATAGCTTTAGTGACTTTTTTTTGGCCACCAGTATTTTGGCTTTTCCAAATAACGGTATACTTCGCTCTTTTTTTTTAGCTCTAAAGAATAGCTTTTAAAATTCCACAAAAAATAACGTTCGTCCACTTTGACGACGCACAGACAATTCAAGGAAAACTTCGGGAAGCTAAAATTGAATTTATGTGAAAACTCGTGTTGTCTATACTTTGCGAAAAAGTAAAAAAAAATCAAAAAATTAATAATCGCTAGACTTTTACACGAATCTAGCTATGTACCATATATGGTACGCTATGCACTTAAGGGTTAAAATGCAGAAAATTATAAATAAGAAAAATTTGAGAAATATTAAGATTTGCAGTTACATGGGCGTAACCAAATGAAGCATAGACTAGCATCTGATAATTCAACACGTCATAGCACTTTTGTCACTTTGACAGTTCAAAGTACCGTTATGACGCATGGAGCGGTATAGTGGAGGAAAAACTAGAAAATATAATAAATTCATTTTAAATTTCTCTCCGAATTAAATGGATTAGGACTCCCCAACCCTTTACAACTTATGATGCCCCTTTGCTATGTCTAGCACGAACCTGGAAAATTCGTATAGTTTTTTTTTTCGACTAAAAACTTAGTATCACTTGATTGGTTTAAATTTCTTTATATTTTGTTAGGAATTTTTCGAAACTAGGAAACGATGAGTAGGTCGAAGATTGCTATATTGGAAGCGTTGTAACATCCGCAGGGATCTCATGGATATTTAAATTTAGGGTATCCTTTTTGCTAAAACAACGTCTCTAGAAAAAAACGCACTTAGCATTTTAAAAATATATGTGAGATCTATTTATTTCAAGTGAAAAGTAAAGACTGATATAACTACCAAATTTTTAAAATGTCGTCAATCAATTTCTACGACACATTCTGACAGAAAATGCCAAAGTATTGGTTTTGTAGGCGATTTCAGCGGCGGCAATGTGCATTACAGTCGCTTAAAAATCACGTTTTTTTTTGTCATGGAAAAGTTCCTCATCGCAAGCAATGTACAAGCAGGTTCCCATTTAAATACTTAGATAATTTTATCTTGCTATGATAAGCTGTTCGCCTCTTATCGCATCGCATCGCTTCCAGTTTAAACGGGCACTTAACATCAATTGTCACATATTTGTCATCATTATGGTTTATACACAAATGCCATTCCAGATTCTCAGTTAAATTTGTATGAAAAATCCCAGCTGCTACTGAAATGTATGGAATCACACTAAAAACACCAGAGAACATATTTTGGTTAATTGCGGATGAAATAGCACTGTAACCAAAAAAATAAGTTATAAAAATCACTACAACTCTATTTAAAAAAAAAAAGAAAATCAAAAAGGTACATAAATCTTAAATACATATATCTGGTCGTTCAAATATAGCAAAGGATCCGTAAAAAAAAGAAAAACCTTCCACTTATCTTTCGAAACATGACGGCAAGTCTCATCATCTGTTTTGAACTTTGACTACAACTTTTCGCTATGAAAACTGAGTAACTGCAAAACACATTCATAGTTGGTACACACATCCTTGCAGCGTATAACTTAGCAGCCCATTTACCAACTTTTCCTCCTTATTTTTCTGTTCCTCTTGTGTCTTCGATATCAGGAAAAAAATCGAATAAAACCTAAACTAAAAATTTGTGGACTCACATCGTTTGGACATGTGTACGTACGTACATAGGATACACCCATATTCTCCTGCAGGCATCGAAAGTTTCGCTTAGTGAAATGAAAATGGGTATACGAAAGTTTCTCACACACAAAAAAAAGTTAGACGTTTGCCTTTATCCTGTTTGTCGATTCACCAGGCGTCTGTCGTCGTTGTCGTCCTTATATGGAGACATACATATATTTGTGTGTGCAAAAAACAAGCAGAGTAGCCGCTGGTTGTGTTGTAGTTTAGTGACTGAAAAACAACGTTTCAACTCATAATAAATAGAAATTGTTTCAAAAGTTATTTGTCAGGAAGTAACCGAGACATGTAGCCAAAAGTGGAAAGAAACAAACTGACAAAGATTGCAAGAAATATTGCTACAAGTTGCTGAGTGCAATCTTGGCCCCAATTCACGTTGGCCCAAGGAAGCAGATTCCAAACTGAAAGTTAGTGCAATCTTTTCGTAGATGTTTAGGGTTGAAAACAGGAAGATGCTATTTTAAAGTTTCGCCGTGGGAGTAACTGTCGTTGCATATACGCAATTTATAGATTGTGCATACAACATATGAAGGCAAACCAATTTATGCACGACATAAAGTAAACATCAACAAACAAAAAGTTTTTGGTCTTCAATGATGCGTCTGACAAAACTGAAAACAAGAAAAAAACTTAACACCGAGACAAAACAACACCAACCGAAGAAAACTATCTTTTTCTTTTCAGTACCGTGTAGCCCCATGTGGGGCCATGGTGCGTTAACTCAGCCGTTTATTGGCAATTTCGAGTCAACGTTACATTGCATATCGTTTCGGAGTGTATATAATGTCGCAAGCACTATATATTTCCTATCCACACATGTACGCAAATTTTGCACCACGCCGAGATTCGATCCCCGGACCTCTAGATTACTAGCATCGTAGAGTGCGACTCAACGAAGACAGCCACAGAGCGTGAAGAAAAGTATCGATTCCCGAAAAACAACAAAGTTAGTTCATTCTTCTTTACCAATAACAAACGTAAGCTATTATTCTGAGAAGGTACCAACATTAACCCTTCTGTCGGCACCTACTACAATATGCATATTCTATACCCAATAGGTCTGGCTGGACCTACTGAGAAAATTTTTTTTATTTTTTAGAAAAAGTAAAATTTTTATCGTTAAAATCATTCTATCCATTCTTTACTGCAATTTTTCAACAATAAAATCATCTAAATAATTTTTGTAGATATACTGGAAACGTTTTTAAGTAGATATATTTTGAGGTGGTATTAGTACAAACGTGTTTCTCCCTTATTTTCTTCTTTTTTTGCTTCGCCATTTGCATTGTGTTTATCTAGTAGATATTTCGATCGAATTTTCTAATTCCAATATCTTTGGGGAAATATTAAGCACTTTGTTGGCAGATTTTACCTCGATATTAGTCTGCAGATTTAGGGAAATAAGTGGGAAGAAATAGGGAATTTTCAAGGCAAAAACCATTTAATTCTAAATTTTTCGTAAATTTTTTGATCAAATCTATTTAGAAAGACGTTTGCAAGTCACTCATACTTAGTCCTTACTATTACAAAGGAAAAAAAACTGGGCTGAATTTCCTAGGATCAAATCTCAGTTGATTAGGTGGTGTTATAAAATGTGACGAAATTAGGCATACCCATTTTCGGAACTTCGCGGCTTTTTATAGAAAAATCTCAGAAATTTTTATCGTTTATAGTTCAAATTGAGTTTAAATGACATTATTACGTCATAAATAACAGAATTTAATATTTGCACTTCTTACTTCAAGAGAAAAATGGGGGGAATAACTATAGGTCTGGCCAGACCTATTGGGTATCAAAAAGCATTATAAATTGAAAATCATCAAAAACATACTCAAAACTTCAACCGATTTTTTCAAATTTTTGCAAAATGCTTCCAAACATATTATTCTAGGATATCATGAAATATGAAGTCGCTGCGATTTCATCTTCTATGGTTGTTACACCAAAATATAGTGCCAAAGGTCTGGCCAGACCTTCGTGCCGACAGAAGGGTTAAGCTTCATGAGCAACTAGGCTCTAGCTAAGCTGCGCCCAGCTAACCAGATGAACCTCGAAACACGCTCTTTAATCAAAGACTAGATTTCACAACTGGACTCCAGTTCTATCTGTCAGTTTCTAAAGTGTAACGAAAGTATTTCCATCGCGACCGTTGGCCCATGTTACTTAAATCTTTTGGAGAATTATGCGGTCCTTTGTGACTTACACCCCAGGGCCCTGGTGGCAGTGGCTCCTGTCCATCTTCACCCACGTATTTAAAGACCCCACCAAGGCAGTACATATAAATAAGTTAAGGTTTGGGCATGTGTTGGGCACATGTTGAATATAGTCTTACTGTCTTGTGAGTATGTACTGCGACCTACGAGTGAACTAATCTTTTGCCCAAAATAACATGGACGAATGAACTTGCAACAACCTTTAATAGGAATGTGAGCCAAAAGCTAACGGAAAACGGCTTTTTAAATGTCAGGCAATTAGATCAAATGATTATATTGATAGCGCACCTCAAGCAAATTGTCAAAAGAAATATTGGTATGAATGCGAGAGATGCAGGTTACGCTCATTTGCTTGGCTAAAGTTGTTTAGAAGAAACACGAATGAAACCACAAAAAAACGCATATTTGCTAGCAAACCGGAAATTAAAATCTTTATGTAAGTAAAAGAAGCGAATTTTTTATTAGCTTTAAGCAGAAAATCTCAGTAATTGTAATAATTCCAAAGACTTCTGGCGTATAGCGAATATCATAAATAATGGTAACCCTTATAAAATGGGTAATAGGATAACTGCGAGCCAGCTGCGAACATACTTTTCACAAATCCTGCAAAGCGTGGGACTAAATTGGAGCGTTCCTGCACTGGATGAGATCATTTGCCCGTGCCCGTCGAATTTTTTGATTACGTAGATCATAACATAATAATTATCCTATGCAGGGCCGGCCTTAGCACTCTGGTGGCCCTGGGCCAAAAGGATGATGGTGGCCGCCACTCCCTTACTAATACACAAACAAAACGCATCTTATCTTGATTGGCTGAATGTTTTCCCCATACGTTAGATCAGTATTTTCTGCGACTGACGAGTGCTTAATAAAAACTCTTTAGGCTTTACGCAAATAATTGTTATATGCTGTCACTGGCATTTAGCTGTTTTTAATCACCTCAGAGCCTGCGGAATTTTAATCTTCTCTCATGATCATATTTCTAGCATTCAGTCATCGCAGGCAAATTTGTTATTAAATGGAAATGTTCCAACATTTTCTTTTAATTGAAAACAAAACTGACATTTTGCAAATTTTTGTCAGCTGTGTTACGGGTTTTCATTTGCCAAACATTCAAAATATCATCCATTTGGTTTTTATGAGTTGCATAACTGTTCGTAATTATTGTTAATTATTGGCATTCACCGGAGTGCTTAGTTGGCAGCCTAAACCTTAGAATTTTAATACAATAACATTTTGTGGAATTTTTCTATTTATTCCTTTAATTTTTCAATCAAAAGTAATTTCTACATTACTCATTTCCTATATTTGAGATGTTGTAGCTGAACTGTTCTACGAAACCCTGTTTGGGAAGCACTGCGTTAGACCATAATTTTATACACGCGGTGCATCGTGTTTCTATAAATAATACTTCCGCCGGTTTTCTGCGCAGAAAACTCCAATCCTCATTATGTTATGCATGATAAACAAGAATTCAAACTTCTTTTAATCTGAAGGTGCCACGTCTTATAAAGAAAAAGTATGAGATTTCCTGTCACTAATCACGATTTTAAGATTTTTGTATGGCAGCAATGCTCAGCTTTCGACATGGTCTGCTAAGAGAGCAAAAATTCAAGGATCCGAATACCGCAATTCGAAAATTTTGATCTAGGTTTATTTTCCGTCTTTCTTCCATTATTATACCGATCCGTGAAGTAGTGGCCTCTTGTGTCATCACTACCGGCTTTTCATGGTATAATATCAGGCTTAGCCTGTACCTTAACGAGCTAGGATATTGGTAAATTTTTTCGATAAGTTCTAAAAATCAAACTTCTTTCATACCATGCTACTGGTCACTGGTATTTTTAACAAGCGGTGACGTTGGAGAGCAGATATTGCAATTTGTTTAAAAAAAAGAGAGAGTTGTTTGGCAACCTGCTTAATAATTTTGTTGGCAATGCTGTGCAAAAAGTTAATCTTGAAAGTCGAACGGTATTTTATGACAGTTTGTCGTTTTAGTGAGTGAAGTGCATCATGAATCAACGTAAGGAACTTTTAATATTTATTCTGTGGCCAGTACCATTGAGGGGCATTTCAATGTGATACGTATAGGACACTGGTTCTCAATGCAGTTCCCGGTATCATATTATATGTCTTATAGGTAGTACATAGATTAATAAATACAGTGTACATATTGATAAATGTAAACATGTTCTAAGAAAATATATTTAATTTTTAGGTCTTCTGTCAGACGACATTCTGGATATGCGGAATGCGTCTGATATTGACTTGTCTGAAGATGAGGGGGATCCATCATTTACTGTTTTTCCCAAAGAAGAGAGTAGTTCCAGCTTTTCGAGTGCTTCAGACGATGATAGCGACAAAGATGAAGTGTCGTTATCATCATCAATTTTATCACTAGGCGGAAGCGCAAGGGGTGCTTCTTGTAGCCGTAGATCTCGTTCCAGATCAAGATCTCAGCCGGTTGCACGAACGAACACTGCAACAGACAAAGAAACCCTCTTGGCTACGTATAAAGCGATTGGTCGCCCCCTGGTCAATTACGCAGCACCAACGTGGACAAATAATGGTCTCTGCAACACAAACTGGAGCCACATTCAAACCTGCCAAAACACAGCACTACGCACCATCACCGGCTGTGTTATGATGTCTTCACAAGATCATCTACACCAGGAAACAAAATTAATGACTTTAAAGAGCCATAATGAACTTCTCACTAAGCAATATTTAGTCGGATGTTATCGAACAAACCACCCGAACAACCCACTCATGGACAAAACACCACCGCCACGTCGTATCAGACGTTCAATCAGGGACAAAGAGCGTGAAGTCCAGCGATACAAAAAAGTTCCTTTCGATGACTCCGACTACAAGGCGGCCATTGCAGACTTACACACATCCGAAGTTCATAAAGCTACTCAAAGTCTCACGAAAAACCGTGTACTTGGCATCAAACCTCCTGCCATATCTCCAGACGAAGAATCACAACCAAGAGCAACTCGTACCACCCTAGCTCAACTTCGATCCGGCTGGTGCCCGCGACTAAACTCCTATTTGTCACGAATAAACAATGAAGTCGCCAACACCTGCCCAGCCTGCGGAACCAGTCCACATGACGTGGACCATATTTTCGATTGTTCAGCTGCTCCCACGCACCTCACACCACTTGCGTTATGAACACAACCCATCGAAGCAGCTTTTTTCCTAAATCTTGACCTCGAGGATGGAATGCCCACCATCTTCGAATGACAATGTGCAACTTTACTGAATGTTTCCCCATTTGTGCCGCTACTACAACAACAACAACACGGCAATTAGAGGGTGTAATGGACAATTTGATCCAAGTGACATGCCATTCGCGCCAACTTATCAAATAACTGATTGCAATAGCTGGACTGGACTGAAGATTTTTTTCGACAATATTTACCTGACAAACTACTGGATCAAATCGTTAAAGAAACCAGCAGAACGTATGTCGAGAAAAAGGGTAGAGGCTTCAACCTTTCACGCAAAGAGTTGAATACTTTTATTGGAGTTCTTATGGTGATGAGCTGCATTGAACTACCGAAAATCCAAATGTTTTGGTCAAACAAATGAGATGGGATTGTAATGGACATGGTTGTGTATCAAGGACGAACAACAGCTGTTAGTTCCGTTGATGAATTTTGTTATATAATATTAAAAACTTCAAAATAAACATTATTTTCTAAGTTTCTTGTCTAATTTCAATAGATTTCTGTTGTCCATTCCTCTAGCTCAACTAATATAAATGTATAGAGATGTACCTTCACTGAGAACCAGTGTCCTATATATAGAACATAAACAAAACTCACATTTCAAACAAAAGATTTCTTTTTACTTTTCCAAGCCCTTTTAGTCTTTCCAGTTTCGATAGAAAAATTGTTCTGGATCTCAGGAGGATATATTAACTTTAGAACTAATTTCATAACTAATTTAGTTCGAGCACATATCTTTCGCATGGAGGCCCCTATTGAGTGATCCACTTTCAGAGTGGTGGCCCCTTGAAAGTAAAGGTTCCGTGAGATTGGTGACCCCCTGAATGTGGTGGCCCTGGGCGACCGCCCAGTTCGCCCACCCCTAGGGCCGGCCCTGATCCTATGCCAGGAATTCAATAGAATCTTTGACACGGCATATGTACCAGATGAGTTTCGCGATGCAGTAATATTCCCGAAATTTAAGAAAGGTATTATTAACGACTCATCATGCTATCGTGGTATCTCTTCCCTGAATTTAACGGGAAAAATCTTCACGACGATCCTGCAGGCGAGATTTTAAAAGTGGCTAAACTCTGAAAATAAAATTTCAGAAAATCAGGATATTCCACAAGCGATCACATTTTTGTACTGCAAAGCTGGGCAAGATTTTACTTGGATGAAGATCCAAGTATGCGTGTTGTATTGGTTTTAAGGCCGCTTTTGATACCTACCATTGATCGCAACAGTCTTTTCTATAAATTATATAATGGCGGAATGTCATGGAAATTTGGAAACGTGCTGGAAAAATTATACGAAAACACAATGGCTATGGTGTGGAACGGAAATCGATTGTCATCACCGTTTAAGACGAATGTTGGTGTGCGTCAAGGATGCAAATTGAGCGCGGACATTTTTGCAGTCTATATTAACGACATTTTGGATAAATGCCCTGGTGGAGCCAACGTATTTAGAGTGTCCCTAGAAGGACGATGTAGTGCTGCTGGCGGTGTCACCGGCGGATTTACAAAAAATGATCGATCATTTGTCATCGTACTGTGAGAACTGAAAACTCGTCGTAAATCTTGAGAAGTCCAAAGTCATGGTTTTTAAGAGGCGATTCCGTTTAGCCCAAGACGAAAAGTGGACGTTCAGAGGAAGCGAAATACAGGTTGTTAAGCAATATAAGTATCTATAGGAGTTCTGATCTCGTATAATTTAAGCATGAATCCGCATCATGAAGAAAAATTGAAAACAGCGAAGTGGGCCATCAACTCTATCTGGAAGAAATGTTTTAATAACAGAAGCATTTCGCACACCGCTAAATATAATATCTACCAGGCGGTGTCAAAGTCTATAATGTTGTATGGTGCCCAGGTGTGGGGCGAAAAAAGGTTTGACTCGGTGGAGCAGCTCCAAAGAAGCGAGGGAATCACAGCATCGCCAGATTTATGCGGGCCTAAATCACGATCTGAATTCCAATACGTATTTTCTAAACAGCTTTAATGCCACCAAAATATTCTTATTATTTGAAGCCAGAGGCGAGCTGCTACCACTTAACTATATACCTCATCGGGTAGACCTACGATATGTGCATCTGTATAATATGAGAGCGCGAGAAGACACTCGGCATTTTGTAGGTGTTTGCCCATACTAGTCGATAGTTTATTGGAAAAGATTATCTTAACGAACAGGAAGTGGACGAACTGCTGAATGGTGAAAACTGGGAAGCGCTCTACGAATATTGCAACTTCGCTTTGAAGTACCGTAAACTAATTATGACTGGTGATATCCAATAAAAACATCTTAACGCAGCACGGACCAGGGAGTTCCAACCAACTCACCTGCGTCACGTGATAATACTGGAATGCTAACAACAAAACTCGAACCGCGGTAATTGATATATCTACCTATCAATCATTTGGGCCCGTATTTA
Organism: Microchrysa polita; assembly: GCA_949715475.1. Taxonomy (NCBI): domain Eukaryota; kingdom Metazoa; phylum Arthropoda; class Insecta; order Diptera; family Stratiomyidae; genus Microchrysa; species Microchrysa polita. The sequence goes on along the minus strand of OX454418.1, from coordinate 67,065,869 downwards.
TGAACATTCCTTAACTCAAGGAGACCTTGAGTCAAGGATGCCGAAGTTCAATAAATTAAATGTCATTTTCCATACTTTTTCATAGAAATCAGTTATATTCACGAGGCAATGCATCCTTGATTTAAGGAGAAACTCAAGGAGACCTTGAAATTTTCTATAGTCAACCTCACTTGAAGTCACCCCCACCTTCCTTGAAATATAATATTTCAAGTCTATTGAAAACTTAAGGTCTCCTTGAGTTTCGCCTTAAATCAAGGATGCATTGACTCCTAAATATAAGTGATTTATATGAAAAAGTATGGGAAATTACATTTATTTTATTGAATTTCGGCATCCTTGACTTAAGGTCTCCTTGAGTTAAGGAATGTACAACAATTGAATTATGAAATAAACCACTACCACTAATCTCTCTCTCTCTCTCTCTCTCTCTTGTGGGTATCTGGGCATCGAAGGCAACGAACAAACAGACGAGCTAAGGAGAAGAGCGTATGTCAGCCCCTTCTTCGGCCCAAAACCCTACTGTGGGATTTCACTTCTGCACATCCAGAAATAAGATAAGTGAATTTAGAAGAGGCAAAGCGATATTACACTGGGAAGCTCTTCCAGGGACTCGGCTGGCCAAACTCTTTGTTGACTATACTATTCACCCAAACGTACTCCAATGAGGCTCACCAGGAACAGGGTCAGGCCAATTTGCAGGCTCCCCACGGGGCACTGCCGGCTAAATGGAAATTTGAGAACCACGCGCATTGTCACCGACGCGAGCTGTCATTGACGCTTCTTTGAGGCATTGCGTTCCCTTTAGATAAGAGAATATTGTATCCCTTAGCAAATGCCAGCTTAATTGATTTATCGAAAGAAGTGGGTTAGATGGGTTCATGTAACCATTAGTCAAGTCAGGGCAATGACACAATAGACCACCGCCGCCGGTCGCACTGCCTATGGCATCCACTAGTCTAAGTGCTTCTCTAATTTAATGGGGAAGGAAGTACGCATCATACGGTAACTGAACAGGATGGAGAAGGAGATGCAACAAATTGTGTAGCGTCCAACAGGTGGATGTCTCCGCGAATTTGGAAGCACTTTTCACCACTGCAAGAGACGTCACCTTTTTTCGGACAATGGCTATACTAAAGACCGGAAGATGATGGAGAGATTATACTGAACCGGAATCAGTTGTTGTTGTAATTAGTTGGGCATTTCTTCTTGCTTTGCGGAGTGTGATACGGTTGTTACCCATACCACTTCCTAGACGCATTTTTTGCTTATTATTCTATGACAAGAAAATTTGTTATCTTCTTCTGGACAATTAATGTGCGACGGACCATGCCAAGTATCGAAACTCGCTATGTTAGTTGGGCATGGTGGTCATCAAATACTCCTGCATAAAAACATATATTTAGGATCTGCTTTAAAATGAATACACCGATACATATTAACTGAAAAATGGTGTGATATTCTAGAGGAGCATGGACTGTGAGGGTAAGTATAACAAACACTGAGTATATGTTGCCCATTCTCAGACCCAGATGCACCGATACCAGAAACCAAGTTCAAGTACCTTGGCTGGATGGTGAACAACTGAGCTGCATGCGATGATGACATCAAACATCGCACAAAGGTTGGGTGGATGACGTGGCGAGAAAACTCTGGAGTTTTCTGCGATAAGAAAATGCCACTGAAGCTTAAGGGCAAGTTGTACAAAACGGTTGTACGTCCCGCACTCATGTATGGATCAGAATGCTGGACCATGTATATGAAGGTTACGCGAAAGAAATGACAGCGACTGAAATAAAATTGTTACGCATGTCAGTTGGTGTAACGAAAAGGGACCACATCAAGAGTAGCTACATCCGAGGCAGCTTGTCCATAGACCAACCAATCACCGAAAAGCTCGGAGACCGACGAATGGATTGGTATTGCCATGTTCAAAGGCGTCCGCCTGAGAACCCCGCAAAGAGAGCGATATCAATGGAAGTTTCACTTGATGGACCCAAGGCCAGAGGCAGACCGATGAACACCTGGATTTGTCAAATGAAAAAGCAACAACAACGCATTGGTCTCGGCGATGACACGATCCAAGATAGAGCTGCCTGTAGAAATATGCTGAGATATTACCGCCAAAACGGGCGATGTGCCTACACCGCAGGTCGAGCAACGCGAAACCATATAAAGAACGAGGCAAAGAAGAAGAAGAATACATACTAACTGAAGGTTGCATTCTAATGAAATTTTTTACCATCACTGAACCAAATCGCCTGCTAAAGTAAAGAAAATACGGCTCAAATAAAGAAAAAAAGACAACAAAAAACAGCCAAGAAATATTTCTCTTCATTTGCGAATTAGTCATCATCATGATCCAAGTGAAATGCCAATAGCAGCGCTTTAAGGAAAATTAGCCTTGAATCAAGCAAACTTTTCTTATGAAAAAGAGACTGGGAAGAGAATCTGAACAAAATAAAAAAAAACTTGCATCCAACCAACATCGAACCCATAACCCAGTGGCGTGGCGTCTTTGGAAGCAAGGGAAGCATTGCTTCCCTTCTTCTTTCAAAATAAAAACGTTTAGAAGCATAACGGATTATAAACATTGTTTATACTTTTTTCTTGTACACTATACACGATTTTTTATGTATATTACATAAAATCATACGCAACCCTGTCGCAACGTATAAAATTACTTTAGCATGCGCACTCTCCAACCAATACACCAACCCACCTGTCTCACAAAAAACAAATCCACAGCGAGAGAGTTTACAGTCGCCAGTCACGGCGAGACAGAAGCAGAGCGAAATAATGCTTGTATGAAAGATAAAAGCTTGTAGAGCAGATTTACTGGGGGATTGCGCGGCGGAGTAGAGTTAGTACGAGAATGAATTCGCCGTTAGAGGTGGATTTCTAATGGCTGAATTCAAATTGTAAGACGAAACCGGACGGGTAAACTTGCAAGACAAGAACCATCGTTCTTACAATCTGAAATGCATAATGCTTGTCTGCTGGCCACTACAAAAGCTCTCGCCGTCCGTTTGTTTGTGCTAATAAACGGACGGCGAGAGCTTTTGTAGTGGCCAGCAGACAAGCATTATGCATTTCAGATTGTAAGAACGATGGTTCTTGTCTTGCAAGTTTACCCGTCCGGTTTCGTCTTACAATTTGAATTCAGCCAATGTCTGATTTCAGACTATAAGACGAAACCGGACGGGTAAACTTGCAAGACAAGAGAGCTTTTGTAGTGGCCAGCAGACAAGCATTGTGCATTTCAAATTGTAAGAACGAGTCTTACGAAAGAAAAAAATCGTGACACGATTGTTTTTCTTTCGTAAGAATCGTACGATCGATAAGACGATTGCATCTACCGATAGTTCAGGCGTTCTGCGACGACAATTAGCGCGTGTTTTACTTGCATTTTAATCTTGTCGACTCGTCACTTCATTGTACACTAACTTTGGAGTGTGCATGGCAACATTTATACATACTCGCTGTGTGATTATTGTTCGCCGGTCCGTGTTTTGATCGGATAGTGTGAAATGATCATACGATGGTTCTTGTCTTACAAGTTTACCCGTCCGGTCGTTTTCTTACAATTTGAATTCACCCAATTGCTTCTTGTAAAATTTACCAACCGATGTGTACAGTTCGTACCAAAAGTTTGTTCATTCTGATTGAAATTGGATTCTGATTGGAATTAGAATTGGCATAGCACAGCAATGCTTTTAATTTTGGCGGTATGTGTGTTCGTAATTTCTTGTACGTGCAAAGTTATTAGAGAGTTTTAACATGTCGGTGCAAGTATAACGACATAGTTCTAGATTTCAATAGAAAAATTCGCTGCCAACAATATGCAAGATAGTATACCACAATTGTGCATGTCCCAAGTAGAGACATAGAGAGTTCATAGTATGTATATATGTATATTCGTATGCATGTTGATATTTGAATAATACAAAGCATACTGCACAAATGCTTACATGCATCTTCTTAAGTCTAGAGGTTATATTTTTTTAGTTTTCACTTATCTTTATTTTATAAGGATTTCATTCTCATTTCTAGACAGGTGTACGCTTAGAGAAAGCATAGCAACCCATGCCATGCGTTAGTCCAGAGTATTTGACTCCAAATTTATTACACTATACTCCACGAAATAATTCAAACGTCAAAGTATTGTCGATGCAATTATTAACCCTTCTGTCGCCCCCTACGAGCTATTATGCCTTAGGTGTAGCTGAATCTTCATCAATCAATCAATTTTATCTTTTGAGGAGGTCTAATTTTGGTTCTAGAAACAGTTTACATACTATGTTGTACGATGATACGCCGTTTTTTCGTTTCTTTAGACATAGTTTATATTTCGCCGAACGTTTGATCGCATTTGTGGCCGTCAGTTCCATTGAAATATATATGGTAAGGACTGGAAAATATTGTTGAACGATATTTTTCATCAAGATATAGAACCAATGGTCTGTCTAGGTCTATGTGCCAACCGAAGGGTTAATTATCACGTTGGCATTTTGAGAGAGTAATAAATATTACGCGGATTTTATATTCTCAATTGTAAACAAAAAATTGACATTTGAATAAAATTTTCACACATACCTACTATGAGCTGCAATAGTGTGAAAACGGTGCCATTTTTATTTTCTGGACTAACCCATGCTTTCTCTAAGGGTGTACGCAGGATCCCAATTTCATTTACATGAATGTAGAATTATACGTAACTGCTTCCCTTTACTTCAAACTCACGCCACGCCACTGCCATAACCCCATTCTTCCCAGTCAAACGCGCTACCCACTGAACCAGAGACACTTCTAAATAATCTACTACAACGGTCCAATATAAGCTAAAGCTTTACATGGAAAATGTAAAAAAAAAATCTATTATCAAACATTTGTTTGCTTGAATTGAAAATAATGGCTTAGGCTTGAATCCTTCCTATTTCTAAAAAAAAGGTCTCGAAAATAGGATCGATTCAAGAAGAAATTTTCACATTTGGAGAAATTTTGTCTAAATTCGGGAATTTTGCAAATGAGAAAAGAGTTGCTTAATTTTAGATAGCCCAATTTTTTCAGTGATTCCTTGAAGTAAAAGATAGCATTTTATCAGTTTACATAAATTGATTTTTACGTTCCAAAATATACCTTTTTTTAGTTGAAGGGAAGAGCTATGTACGGTTGTAACGTATCAAAATGACTTCTCTTTTATAGAGTTAATTTAACCTACTGCTATTAGTCGCTCCTTTGCGTCTTTTACTCCCGTCAGCAATTTATCTTTTAATATAGCTCCGGTCTTCTTTGAGATAAATTGGTTTAATTAGACTAAAATATTCGATCAAATAGTATTCGCTCTAAAAGCATAATATTCAAGGATTCGTTTACTCGCTACTTTCATCACTGTCGTAAAGAATCTGCCAGTACGAACGATACTCCCTTCTTCTATCCATTAAGTTTGAGAGATGCCTGAACGTCTAGTCGACGTTTTAACTTAAATTCTTGCTGCTTCCGCATCAGGCAACAGACTGAGTAGTTTTTTTTTTATTTTCTTTCGCCCAGTTATTTCACATCCTTTGTGCCAATGCACTTTTAATCAGGTGAGATGTATAATTTATGGCTGAATAATCTGATGCAAAGATGATGATGACGACGACGCGACGCGATGAACGTGGAGCTACGACACGGTGCATTTGTGTGGAATGGAATTCTACAACCGACAAAATCTCTCTTTCTTGTTAATATTCGAGGAAGATTAGTTGCGGATAGATTATCTGCATTATTTAAATAAGAGATGAGATACGAGTATACGGAAAGGATATCCTGTGGAAAGAAATAATTTGCCAGTTTCATGTTTGACCAATGATAGTGGTGGGTAAAAATGTTAATTGAGTTGACACTAAAATAATTTTTGTGTTTTGAAATTTTTTATTAATAAAAACTAAATTATTAAATTTTTATTTATTAAATTTTTAGTTTAAAGTAATAAGTCAAACAAAAATATTCATTCAGACAATAACCAAAATATCTTTGAAACTGATCAAAAGCTGAGCTTTTCTAAAAATACAAAACACACAGTTTTTTTCTTTTGTATTTTCCCCTAAATCCGCTGAATGCCTTTTTCATTTTTTATTGACACTATATTTATGTAGGTACTCTATTTTAACAAAATCAAGTCATTTGTAGGTTTTTGCACTACAGAAAATTTTATTCAAAAAGTTGCGGAGCAAATCGAGATTTTTCAAGAGACTGATTTAATTGAATTTTCCAAATACAAATCATGACAATAGTGTACCGAACTCATACAATATATACATATCCTATCAGTCTGCACAAGTACGCTCTCATTCACAAACACACTTATTTAAATTTTCATGAATTTCAGTATACTACACTTTAGCGAAAATTTTAGTAAAAACACTCTAAATAATGAAAAGAATACAACAGCACGTTCATCCTAGAAATGAAAAAAATATGGATACGTTCCGTACATATGTTTCAGAAGGGACGAAAAGTCAAAATCAGCAAAATGGAACGTTCACTTTCTTCCCCCTAAAGTCCAGCCTGATTTTTTGTCAACATTCCTGTCGCAATTAAATTGAAAAAAAAAACCCTAAAAAAAGATTCATTTGTAGCATGTACATAAGTACGAATATGCTTGTGTATCCATATATAAAAATGTTGATTTTTTACAGTTTCCGAGTTTGCCACATGTGGAATGATTCTATTAGCAAGCAATATGAATAAGGATTGAAAACGACCAACAAAAATCGCAACGTAATATGGAAAAGCTATTAAACAATTCGTCGTAAATGGAGTCATTAAGCTTGTAAAATATACAACGCTGTATGTAGCTGGTTGACTTCGGGTCAAATGTGTTTTATGAAAAATTTGGTCCCCTTCAACCAGCTGTAGCAGTGATTGAAAACATCAGGAATGATTAATAAAGGAGAGCGACTTCAACTTATGCAATATTAAATATGTATATTTGTTACACATCCTTTTTTATTCGAACATTTTAATTTTTGGATTACCACAGTTGAAAATGAGCGTATTTAATCAATTTGGAACGATAGTACACCACATCCAACGAGATTAGTATTTGGTAAGTAAACTTTTAATCAATTTTATTATAGCACCAACATAAAAGTGTAAGTATATACTACTAACAACAAAATAAGGAAGACGTAACCTAACCAGGACCACACTTCCAAGTCACTGCCATAACATAACTTAACACTAGAAGGGTCAGAGCCGTCAATTTGACGGTTTTGTGATTTAAACCATCTATATCTTCTAAACTACGATGTTTTCAGCTTTCATATTTATTGACTTTTCCTAAAATATGTATTTTATCTTTATTTTATCGGTCTTAGTAATTTTGACGGTCCTTGGCGTGCTTGTTTGCCCAGTTATGATCTGTTGAAATGCAATAAAGAGTACTACTGATACATTTCCCAAAATTAATGCACGCCAGGGATAAAGAGTAATGTTGAGATAGAACGGGATTTCTTGAAGCGTTGAAGACAGCGATCTAACGGGCACCAGAAAAATTGATGGCACTTATGTTGAAATAACTGGTGTTAGTAGCCAGTGAGTAACTAAAGTAAAGTAAAATACTAAGATACTCTAAAATGCATTGAGAACTCCATGTCCAGAAATCCACTGCAAAGAAATGAGACTACCTCATATGAAAGTAGCGCCACGATTAGCCCTGCTATATGTATAATCCACTTAGTTCTGAATTTTTGCTGGGCATCGTAGTCGCTTTTGGAAAGTATGAACCACATCTTTCTGTGGCATGTGTAGAGTTTCAATACCAAATCCATGACGCTTGCAATCTCTTTTTGGTGATGAGACAGCTATATGACCATTGACCACAAATTGAACCTTTGTGCATGACTCATGAGTCCTACCGAACGAGTGGAGTTCATATATTTAGTTGACATCCTTCCGAGCAACCCATGCGAGGTTTGCGAACCGATCCTAATTTAGCTGTCCGAAGTTGCCTCCCTCTTCATGATCGAATCACAGTTCCGTACAATAAAAACGGTTCGTACTTGAGTTTTTGACTGCGATTACTTTACAAACATCGGGTATCGGATACAGTTAAAATTTACTACTGCCTCTAATCACCAAATGTATTGTTTTTGGCACGCTTAACGTTTGAGGTCGGGTTATTTGTCCCATGGAAGCGGTTGAGTTTGACACACTGGCTTTGGGTGTTTATAAATTTAAACGGTCCATTTCTGTCAAGGGATTGATTACTTGTGAAATATAGGAGAGTCTTAGATCGTTATGATATGGAACACCGACGAACTATGAATTTGAATCGACTTCTATTTTAAACGTCGATACAGCGGGTGGAGTTGATGAACTTTACAACATTAATTTAGAAGAGAATTGGTGCGCTCAATTTAAGATTTTAGAATGTAACAAAACTTTGAAATTCAAACTTGATAGTGGAGCTCACGTGAATGTAATTCCCGAATACATATTGAAAAACTCCGAGAAGTTTTCCCTTAGGAAAAATCTGAGATCATGTATATGTATATGTCTACGTTATTGCTTACAAAATAATCCACATTGCATCAGCCGTTATCTTGTCACTCCAGAAGCTCAAAAATCCTTTCAAACCGATTACATACAGTACCTACCCCAAATGTCGACTTTCGAACGACAACCATAATGCTCATTCTCAGTTGCGGGAATAGCGAATTTACCGCTATTCCCGCAACTCGTCAGTAATTGTTGATTCTTTGTAAGGGCGATCAAAGGAAAATGTATACCAAATTTAGCAATGATCAAACCACTGAAAGGCTGACTTAAAGCTTCGTTAGGTTTTCGCTATGTTTTACAATGTCACGTCTTGTCACGGAACAACCCAACGTACACATACTAATTTCCTTAAAATATTCACACGTGTTTTACTATCTTCCAAATAATTTATCACTAAGCTAAAAAAAAATGTTTTCAACACTAATAAGACAAAAATATATCTTTTGCTGTGGGGACTCGAACGCATTGCTCTACGTACCAAACCTGGCGGATACCCAACCATAGGCTACATCGACTACAGATTGGCCCGATAAATATAGCAATCATCACAATGATCTTGTTCGAACATTGTGCAGATCGTTTACATATTGCTGAATGGAGAGAAAGAAATGTCCAACGAATCAATGCTTTGCGGTGCGGTGCTGATGCGGTGTGAGGACTATAGACCAGATGATGATGATCACTAAAGTTATTCGTACTGATAAGGCGCAATGTGGTCAAGGCGGTTTGGTGGTCGTTGTTGACTTTTTGGAAGGTATTGACAACGGTTTGGACCATGGTTTGAACCCCCTGGGACATCAGATTTTTTCTTTCTTAAAAAAAAATAATATATTTTCAAACCGATCACATACAGTGCCTCAAATATCACCTTTCGAACGACACCCATAATGCCCATACTCTGTTTCCTATGCTAGAAAAATGTCCATTTTGGTGGTAATATCCTTTATCATCATCATCAATGTGGCACGATAGCCCGACGTCGGGCCTTGGCCGCCTGAATCGTTGACCTCCAATTGTCGCGGTTACGTGACTTTGTCCTCCAGTTTCGGAAGCCCAGCAGCTGGTGGGCGTCTCCACCTACGGAGTTCTCCCAGCGAGCTCTCGGTCGTCCACGCAACCTCGCTCCATCAATTCGTTGTGCGTTCATAACTTTCTATGGCATGCGATTGTCGTCCATCCTTTGTACATGCCCCGCCCATTGCAGACGTTGAAGCTTCACGATTTTCGATACTTCCAGCTCATCGTACAATTGATACAACTCATGGTTGTGTCGGATACGCCATTGGTCTCGCTCGCGAACGGCCCCGAAAATTCGCCGAAGGACCTTTCGTTCTAATCGGTCTACCAAAATTTCGGAGGCTTGGGTAAGGGTCCATGTTTCGCAGCCATAACATAGCACGGGTCGGATGATCGTTTTGTACAATATCCTTTAACAAAACTCAAAATCAACTTGTCGTGATTTTACAAGACTCGTCGCAACGGATTCTGTATTTTGATATCCATATCCTTACACATAGCGTCTATAATGCATTGCCACAGAAAAAAGGACATTTTGTGTCCAAGGACATCTTCCTCATAAGAAGTGATGGCACCATAATATTAAGGATCGCACCACTTAACTTCCATACGAGTTTCGTCGACATCGGTTCACGGGGAGAGCCAGGAGAACCAATTGAAGGATGAATTTTCGTTCGCTTCAATGGCGAATTTACCGCTATTTCCGCAACTTATCGAAATCGCGATTGTCGATTCTGAGTCAGAGCGATCAAAGGATAATGTATACCAAATTAGGTGAAGATCGAACTACGGGAAGGTCGATTTTAAGCGTTAAACGTTTTCGTTACAGTTCGTGACGCTTTTTCACGGAACGACACCCAGTATTTCTCAGGTAGCCTCCGCAAAGACATATACATGTCAAAAACTTAATTTATATAACTTACTAAGTCTAAGTAACATTAGCATTTCGTGTTATGGAGGTCAGAAGTTGAAGTTGCAGGTTAAATGTATGCACTAAATCAAAACCATCAGTTGGAATTTGTTGTTGTTCAAGACAAATCAGCGCCAATTTTAGGGATTAAAGGCCTACAATTACTAAATTTCGTGAAACAAAATACATAAGTACAAATAATTAAAGAAAGTTCGGAAATTATTCAAAAATATCGCGATTTATTTAGAGGAATTGGAAAAATCAATGCAAAACCCATGAACTTAAACTTTGTAAAGGGTATCGGGCTGTGGCAGTTCCGTGCCGTAGAGTCCCATTTCAAATGGATAAGTTGAAATTGGAGTTGGGCAGAATGGTAAATGACGGCATTATTTCAACAATGACTGAGCCATCAAAATTCGTAAATCCTATTTTCATAGTCCACCAACCGGACAAGAGCTTCAGAGTCTGTCTAGATCCCTTCCATTTAAATCAAGCTCTTGTAAGAGAAAGGTATGAAATGCCTACATTTGAAAAGTTAACTCAAAATATGAAAGGCTGTAAATATTTCACTGTTCTTGATGCTCACAAAGGATTTTGGCAAATTGAATTGTTAGAAGCAGCTTAAAGCTAACAACATTTGCGTCACCTTTTGGGCGATATCGTTTTCTGAGGCTTCCTTTTGGCTTATCCACAGCTCTAGAAATTTTACATCGCACTTTCACTGAAATTTTCGATAATATTCCAAATGTTAAGGTTTACATACACTGTGAAAACAAGGTTGAATTTTACATCGAAAAATCGTTGAATTTTACACCTTTTTTCTCGCAAAATTACAGTAAATGTTTATTTTTCAACAAAATTTCTAGTAAACCCACAAAATAGTGTAATATTAAACAGATTTTTTAATATTTCTCTATTTTCGTGTAATTTTACACCACATTTGGTGTGAAGATGTGCCATTACTTTATTTTTGTGTAATTTTCATGTAATATTGCGATTTTGGTGTGAAAATTACACCTACATTTGTGTAAAACTGAGTATGCTACAATACTTTTGTGAATTATTGCATTTTCCTGTATCTGTCAAGTGGCTTGTTCTGTGTGCAGTTAGTTTGTTCCGTCCGAAGTGCGTTCGTGTGAGCATCATATTATTGTTGTTGTTATAGCGTTTTTTGATGTTGAACCGAAGGGGGTATGCCAGCTCTTGGTCGTTGGAATAACGACTAGCTCCAGGACGATTAAAATCGAAGAACCGGCTGCCGTAAATATTATTAATTAATTACATAAACCCAGATGTAAATTTACATTTTCGCCGGTGTAAATTTACATTTGTTCCGGTGCAAATTTGCTTATTTCTGATTTAAATTTACATAATTCTAAGAGTAAGTTTACTTATTTATGTAAGTAATTTTGTAGTAAATATTTACACCGTAAAGTGTAAAATTACTCTCGCTCATATCATGGTGTAAATTTACTACTATAATAGAAGGAAAAAAAGTTTCCTCCTATTATTGGAGTAATTTTTTTTTGAGTGTAGATGATATTATTATCTATGCAAAACACAATTAGAAAGAAACGAAGTTAGATATATGGGCAAAGCCACCTTCACTAGAAGCCGGGAAGCAGCAATACATGCACACAAAACGAGCCTATGAACATGTCGTATATACGTTGCACGATGCACTAACACAAGCACAGCGCATGTAAAAAAACCGTGTCTGCTCTGATAAAAATCGCGAAAACACGTGGAAAATTCAATTTTTGTCGGGATTTTGTTCTTTCACTGCATTCTAGACACTTTAATTCACCACACATTGCACTTTTCGCGATGAAAATCGACCGGGAACCAATACTTTTCGTGTAAAGTTTGCCGCGACCCACCCCGATTTGCCTTTACCGCAATGTAAATTTTCGATCTGAACAGGCCTATGAATTGTCGATTCAGTATATGAGCGTGCTATGCTTCCGGGCTTGTATAAAGATGGCTTTGTATATGGGTCACGTCATTTCAGAAGAGGGCATAAAAGCGGACCCTGATCAGGTTGAGACCATAAAGCAGATTCCAAAACCAACAAATTTTGCAGAATTAGCTCGATTTTTAGGGATGGTAACATATTTGGCTAAATATGTGCCGAATTTATCGAATATGAATTTTAATTTGGGAAATCTTAAAAAATTTAGTTATTGGATGTGAACAGATAAATATGAAGAAGAATTCAATCAGTTAAAGTTAGCATTGTCAAATAGTCCAGTTCTTCAATTCTATGATGTAAACAAACCAATTACGTTGTCAGTCGATAGTTCCAAGGACGGGATGGGGGCGGCAATCTTACAAGATTTTAAATCAGTAGCCTATGCATCCAAGTCATTAAACTAAACTCAACAACGCTATGCTCAGATTGAAAAAGAGATGCTAGCAATTGTATTTGGCTGCCGGAGATTTCACCAATATCTATACGGGAAAGAATTTCAAGTAGAAACTGATCATAGACCATTAGAGTCGATTTTTAAAAAGGAACTTATTAAATGTCCGATGCGTTTTCAACGCTTGCGTATAAGTTTACAGCCGTAACAATTTACAGTGAAATATAAGCCTGGTTCACAAATGCATATAGCCGATGCATTATCAAGGTCGAGTTATGATGACCAAAATTTCAATGTAAATGAGAATGATTTGGACGCTCAAGTCCACATGATTCATTATCACCATATTTCACCATAAAAGTACACGCAAATTGCAGAAGAAACTTCTAACGATCGTGAATTGCAAATATGTTGATGTAACTCAATTAATTAAAATTGGGTTATTTTTGTGTTGCCGGGACCAATTAGTTAATTAGACAGGTTTGTATTGCGTCTAGGACCTAGGAGGCAATACACACCTGTCTAATTAAGTGAATTGCAAACAATTAACTCACTTTATATTAAATGGGTGGCCTAATTCGAAAAAGGATGTGAGTGATCTTGTAAAGCCGTACTGGTTTTGCAGAGACGAGCTAGTTCTCGTTGATAATGCAGTTTATAAGGGAAAAATGTTTAGTAGTTCCAAAAGTTTTGAGACGAGATGTTCTAGAAAAACTTCATTATAACCATATGGGCATTGAAAAGACAATTCTTAGAGCAAATGAAACCGTTTATTGGCCTAACATAGATAAGGAAATTAAAGATAGTTCGAAACTGCCCAGCTTGCTTAACTTTTCAGAAGAGTAACCAAAATGAAACAATGATAAATAGCGAACTTACTTCTAAAACGACCATGGCACAAAGTGGCGGCTGATTTGTTTGAATTTAATAAAAAACACTACCTATTAGTTGTTGATGCTAATTCCAGATTCCCAGAAGTTTGCGGTTAAAATAACAACACCAATTTTGACAATATGATACACCATGTGAAATCCATATTTGCCAGGCATGGTAAACCAGTAATTTTATATTCAGGTAACGATGTACAGTTCATAAATTCTAAATTTCAACAGTTTTTAGATGAATGGGAAATAGTGCATAAAACTAGCACCCCTCATTATCCTCAGTCAAATGGTCTTATTGAAAGACATGTACAGACAATAAAATCATTACTAAAAACAGCGCTTTTTTATGATAGAAATATATATTTAACGTTGCTAGAATAGAGAAAAAGACCTGCCAGAGCTCAGTATTAATGGTGAAGTTATGGTTCAGTTAATAAATAAAGGTATCTGGGAACCTGGAATTGTACTTGACATTGACAAAAGCAGACCAAGACCGTACAAAGTAAAAATGTTGAAAAACGGCCAGATATATATACGTACGTAGTCGCAGATTTTTAAAGAAATGTAATACGAATAACTTTCAAACTAATGATCGCGAGAATTATGATGAATTTATTAATAAATATTTGCCTAATGTCAATACTAATGTTAGTTGTGAGGCTGATAATGATTCGAGTAGTATTAAAAATAATGGAGAAATGAATTGTACACGTAATAATAAACATACTCCTGTATTATTGCAAAATAATGTAAATTTATCCTCAAGTCAATCTAATGAAATTCCCTATACTACAAGATCAGGTCGAATAATTAAAAAATACCGGCGTACAGAGGGCTGCGCCCGCAATACGAGGGTTTTTAAGAATTTTGATGCATAGTGAATATTTTTTGTACATATATTTTGCAAGCAATAGATAAGAATTGTGCACAGCATTAATGGAATGCTTCCTGTAAATCTATTTTTGGATTGATCTAAATAATCTATGAGTCGTGAACAAGTATACTTTTGCAGCTATTCAGGGACACCCTGTCGGTCCTCCAAACTTTAAAAATATTTGTGGCAAACACTATTACCATTCTATGCATTTGCATTAAATTTCATGTTCATTTTCTCATCAAGTTAAAAGATATGCATTGAAGAAATGCTTAAGAGGCTTCCCTTGCATTGTGAAAGGCCCTTAATAAATACTTACTTGGCTATATTTCCGGTTTCGATACAGTTATTCGAAGGAAAATTCGTAGACATATTCCCTATGTAATTCTCTAAAAATCCCTAGCAGAATTTTCATATTTGGAAACCTAAGAGGGGCAACAAACGAACAAATTGAATTTTACAAATTTACTTTTATTTACTTTTCCTTAGCAAAAGTCAACAGTTTTAATATTTAACGTATATAAGACCATACTGGTCAATCTTTGTGCAAAGTTTCATATCGATCCCTATAACGGTTTAGAAAAACGGAGGTCGAAAAGGAAGTTCAACTTTAAACGCCAATAACTTTTTTGCCGTTACTCGAAACTGGAAAATTTTAACTGATATGAGATGTATTCGTTTAGATCTTTGATTTAAATAGCCGTACGTCAGTTTCTGATAAAAACTCAAAAAATCTACTTTTTTCAAACGTTCGGGACACTCTGTTATCTTCTTCCTACCAACTTCTAAGGTATTTGTGCCAAAGACCGTAACGATTCTACACATACCTACCAAATTTCATGACAATCGGTTGAGCCGTTCGTGAGTTATTTAGTGCACAGACGGACGGACAGACGGACAGACGCACAAAATTGATTTCATAACCTGACTAGTATAATGCTTCGTAAATGAAATGAAAATACTTAACCAAAATATAAAACTGAATCTTGAAATCTCATTGTTTATTGATATAACTTTTGTGAATTAATTTATGAATTAGCCAAAATATAAATAGAAATACATTAGAATTTAAAGTCTTCTTTTTTTATAATCATAAAAAGAGAGATGTTATATGTATAACTATTTTATAACAATTGAATTGTAGTTTGTAGCCAACTTTACACTTAAGCACAACCTGTTAAATAGTATACGTATGGTTAACGCACATCGTGCTCTTAAATAAAATGTATTTACTTTAATATAAATACTGTTTTATACTCAAAGCAATACCCACATACACTCGAAAAAATTTTACTCCAATAATAGGAGGAAACTTTTTTTCCTTCTATTATAGTAGTAAATTTACACCACTATATGAACGAGAGTAATTTTACGCTTTACGGTGTAAATATTTACTACAAAATTGGTGTAAATTTGCACACATAAATAAGTAAACTTACTCTTAGACTTAATAAAATTTAAATCAGAAATAAGCAAATTTGCACGAAAAAAATGTAAATTTACACCGGCAAATTTGTAAATTTACATCCGGGTTTACAATAATATTTACGGCAGCCCGTTCTTCGGTGTAAATCGTCCTGGAGCTACCCGTTATTGCAAGGGCCAAGAGCTGCCAAACCCCCTTCGGTTCAAGAGCAAAAAAACGCTACAACACAACAATAATATGATGCTCACACGAACGCACTTCGGACGAAACAGACTAACTGCACACAGAACAAGTCACTTGTGAGATACAGGAAAATGCAATAATGCACAAAAGTCAGTTTTACACAAATGTAGGTGTATTTTTTACACCAAAATTGGTAAATATACACTGAAAATGTGAAGTTACACAAGAATAAAGTAATGACACATCTTCACACCAAATGTGGTGTAAAATTACACTGAGATAGAGTAATATTGCAAAATCTGTGTAATATTACACTATTTTGTGGGTATACTAGAAATTTTGTTGAAAAATAAACGTTTACTGTAATTTTGCGAGAAAAAAGGTGTAAAATTCAACGAGTTTTCGATTTAAAATTAAACCTTGTTTTTACAGTGTACCTCTCTCCGATGAATAATAAAAAATTAGATTTTGGATTTATTCCGGGACTTATGTTGACTTGGCCCTAAAAGCTTTAAAACTATTCGTAACAATTAGCATTTCTATTATATTCATTTCTACCAAATTTCATTTAGGTCAGTTGAGCAAATAACGAGATATTTAATAAACAGGTGGAAAGACGATAGCCTGGCAATGTAATATTATGTTCAGAGTGAAAATCGTGAAGCTTCAACGTTTGCAATGGGCGGGGCATGTACAACGGATGGACGATAATCGCATGCCAAAGAAAGTTATGAACGCACAATGTATTGACGGAGCGAAGTTGCGTGGAAGACCGAGAGCGCGCTGGGAGAACTCCGTAGGTGAAGACGCCCACCAGCAACTGGGCTTCCGAAACTGGAGGACAAGGTCACGTAACCACGACAGTTGGAGGTCAACGATGCAGGCGGCCAAGGCCCGACGTCGGGCTATCGTGCCACATTGATGATGATGATGAACTCCGATACCGTCACTCGAAACTAGAAAAACGAACTGATATCAAATGTACTCGTCGAGCCCTTTGTTTTGAGTACCCATACGCCCATTTCCGATAAAAATAAAAGTCTTTTCACCTCTCGGGGACACCCTGTTGTTGTTGTATTTTTGCTTCTTTTATCAACCAATAATGAATACGACACCGAAGAAAGCAGCTCAAGTTGTAGCACTATTTCAAGCAGGGTTTTCACAACGTGAGGTCGCTCAGAGACTTCGAATTAGCAGATCATTGGTGCAAAGACTTTACAGACGATACTAAGAGACTGGGGAACCCGATCGGCGTCCAGTTACGGGTAGACCTAGGGCTACATCAGCAGCAGGTGATCGTTATATCCAACTCAATGTTCTGCGAAATCGCCGCTTCAACGCAGTTCAAGTCAAGCTGCGTGACGAACCCCAAGTGGTTATAAGTTCTTCTACCGTTAGAAGGAGACTTGGTGAGCGGAACCTGACTCCCAAGAGAGCTGCAGCAGGTTCAAAATTAACGGCAGCCCACCGTCGAGCACGACTTGAATTCGCTCGAGAGCATAGGGATTGGACTTTAGAAGAGTGGGGTAATGTACTCATCACTGATGAGACCAGGGAGAGTCTATGTATATGAAAGTTGTCGACGTCAAAGAGTACATATATCGTCGCCCTGGAGAAGGTTATTCTCAGTTTGGCATCGCGGAATCTGTTTGGAGGTGGATTTGTAATGGTCTGGGTGGCATCTCGTTAACCGAGGACGTGTCGTACACGTGGATTGACTTCACATCGCTACATCGCAGATTATATCGGGCATAATATCCAGTTGATGCAGGATAATGCACCGCCTCATGTTGCTCATGTGGTGACCCAGTATCTACAGGACGTCGGCATTCGTCCGAGGGACTGGCCAGCTCAAAGGTCGGGCTCGAATAGAAAACTTATGGGATAAGCTGAAAAGACGGATTCGAGCCCGTGTTCCTGCTCCTACAAAGCTTCCAGAGCTGCGAATTGAATTGAATTGAAGAATAGTGGAATGCAGTTTCCCAAGGCTTCATCATCAGCCTCGTGAATACAAGGATGCTAGCAGTTATTCTAGCAAGGAGAGGGAACACTGAATACTGACCAAACACTTTATTTTAAATTTTTTCTTTGTTTTCAGCTTCAATTTGAGCTTTTCACTCGGTGATTACAAGACTGGAAACGACTCTTATTTGTAAAATCTTTAATAAATGCTTAATAAATTAATAAATCTCAAGCAAGCTGAACAATGCCCAAAATGTCGTCATTATTCTGACTGTTCTTCAACTAATATTGCCGCCGATTTCCTCCTTCTTAGAAGAGGTTCGACAAGTGTATAGCCAAGTTTGTTGAGGAAGCTTTATGTATCATGTAAAATACCCACCTAATTCTTACACTCAAAAGAGCCATTAATTTATGACTTGACTTAAAAATCATATATCATAGTCAGAGATGCTTAAAAATGAAAAATTGGTAAAAACGGCATAATTTTGAATGAATTAAGTAAACAATTAAAAAAAAAAACCCGAAATTCAAAACACCCATTTCTTTCAAAAATAACATATCTAATTTCACAAATCTACTCTAATTAGAAAGTTTCAACATTTCCCGACCATTATTATTACATTTTATCGTTTTCCAAATAAAATACTTTGAAATTTTCCCATGAAACGAAAAATGTACTTTTGTAAAAAGACATACCTACTTACGTATGGTTCGTGGGGTCTGACAACCGTAGACCACTTACAAACTGCTATAACTAATTAACAAAACCACAAATTCAAAAAAATGCATGCTTAAGTAAACGTATGTGACACATACCTACTTAAATTACATATGCATAAAAATACCCATTCAGTTAGTTTTTCTATGAAAATTTTAAGATTTAAATTTCTCTGGGGTCTGGGGTCTGTCAGACTGTCAGGGTCGGAACCATCCGAGGGATATAAATACTTTTTATAGTCGAAGGTGCTTACTTCTGTGCGTTGCAAACTTCATGACAAAAGGCGTGTTTTTAGTACTCCGGTGTAGGTTAGTTTAGTGTAACTACATGGGGTTACAATAACAACCTGACCCATACAAGTTATGTTGTTATTGTAACCCCTTGTAGTTACACTAAACTAACCTACACCGGAGTGCAGAAAAAAAACACGCCTAAAGTTAATATACTCTTTCCATACTGACGGGTATAAAGCGTTGGGCATGTTTGTTAGGACCATGGGATTTTTTAACCAAAAATCCCAACACTCAAAATATCACAAGACCTCTGGAGGCCTGTATTTTTAAATTTTGAATGGGAATGGACGGTGTTTGACTCTTTTTGAACTTTACAGGCATCTAGAGGTCTTGTAAAATATTGAGTGTAGCGATTTTTGGGTAAAAATACGGTATGAAAATTAGGGACTATGCCCCGACTTTTAAAATTAGGTACTTGCCGGAAGGTCCCGGTGCAATTTTTTTAAAGTACAGTTATTTGAACTTAGACGATACAATGAATTTGATCTCTCGGTTCCACAAAGAAGGACCCATTTCTCTCAAAACAAAACAGTTTTTTTTTCGGGTTGGGGTGTAGGCTTGCATTTTGTTGCTGTTGCAATGCCAAATGAAAATTTAAAAAAAAATATAGAGTTGCAGCTACAGTGGATGCAAAATGGCAGCAAGGTCTGCGTTTCTTCGATTTTTATAACTGTAAGATAAAAACGCGACAGATTTTTTGTTTACTACTTTTTCCGTAACGGACACTAACTAAATACACTATCACCGGTTATCGGGTTATCGTTGGGGTTTGCGACACCCTGTATGTGCTACTTGGGGAACAATCAGCAAGTGGTGGACATCCACAAGATGCTCCAAACTGGAGCGTAGTCGCGTGATTGCTGCATTCTATTGATCCATTTACATAAAAACCGCGGTTCAACATTAATTGCAAGGATAAACATTCAATGAATCTACTTACCTTACCATTTGTTACGGCTTCCGCTTTTGATTGGTTTCGTTTGAAATTACTTGCAAAGTTGTCCGCATTTCTTAATCCATTTGTACTTTTAGAAAACACAGAAAAATATCACAAAAACGACACTTCACTACCGTCTCAACTTTCTGTTCTCAAATTATCGAAATGGGTGATGTTACGATACAAAAACAAACAACAAAAACAAAACATTTGAGTATGTTCCGTAAACAAGTTTGCCGTTCTGATCTCCTAACTGCCATTTTGCGGATCAGAAATAATCCTTCGTTTCATTTCGTTAGTCTGTCTTTGTGGAACTTGTAAACGAAAAGAACCCGGAGATTATTTCTGATTCGCAAATTGGCAGTTAGGGAATCAGAACCGCAAACATGCTTGCGGAACAAACGCAACTGATTTGTTTCGTAGCCTCATCCCAAGTAAAATACGACACTTTTCAACTTCCGATTCCGATCCTCAGCGTCACTCCACTACTTCGCGTAAAATACAAAAGCTTTCAGATTAGATTTACCACTTTTTACTTCCGCGCGACCAACCACGAAAGACTTGATTTTTTAATCTCGATCTCGACTCATGCGATCCAAAGCTTTTCTAGTTGATGTACCAGTCCCGGTGGGGAATCGATCAGGATTTTAAAATATTTAATTATCGGAAAAATCAAAATGTCATACAAATGAAATTTGTAAAGGGCTTTGGAATATTTGTCATGAGAAAAGTAAGTTTTCGTGCGATCCAATTAAATCCGTTGAAACCGTTTTGAATGATATCGTGCAATTCATTAAATTTGTTTTTCCAAATGAATCAGGTTAAGGAACGATGACTTGGAAAACGTCATGGCGAAAGTAGTGCACGTGGCAGCTCACTGGGTGATTTTTTCTTGTTTCTTCTAATTCGGGAAAAGTGTGGTATATTGTAGTAAAGTGGCGAAGTGCCAAATTAGTTATGTATTGTACTCGTATGTACTTGTATGCTTGGATTTGGAAATTAGTTTTTGCGGTGTCATAGTCTTGTACAGATGTTTATTGTTTGGCTTTAATTACATTTGAAAGGTAAGTCAATCGCAAATTATCAAAGTTGAATTCATTCCATTTATTTGTCCAGATAGGGTAACCTTACCCCCTTCTTCAGCACTTAGCTTTTGTGCTGAAGAAGGGGGTAAGTTGCCCCAAAATATATACACATTAAAATTTAATTTTTGTAGTTTACTGGGCAAGCTTCTTGAACAACATTAGTGTTGAACACTACAAAGTTCCAGCGATATTATCAATACCTATGAATTGTGCTAAAATCTTAATCTGGCATGAACGTAATCATCAGTGGTAAAGAATTGACACTTTGAAAAATGGAAAAATGTTCGCGTACCCCCATGCTCCAAGACTTGCTCAGCAAAGAAGTTTATTTAAGAAACTGTCTTCCCTTTTTCATTATTCAGCATATTGGTGGTTAGTAAATTACATGCTTAGACTAGGCACTAACATCGTCAGTTTACCCTAAATTTATTGAAAAAAGGCAAGTCTCCGCGGCAAATTTTTCCCAGGAGATCCAAGTTCTCCTCTCGGTGGACATAGTAGGTACTTACCCTAATACACGACAAGAAGTGTATGTAGAAATAATTTCACGGCGATTAATTATTTTGGTTGTGAATATTGAAAAATTGATTCTAGGTTCAAGGTTAAAAAAAAATTCATTTAATAATTTTAGCCGGAAAAACCGCCGAAGAAAATCAATTCCGGCTAAAAATCCGGCCGGCCGGAATTAGGAATTTCTTCCGGCTAAACAGCACGGTTTTCGGCCAAATTTGACCGGAAAACGGCTAAATTGGCAACACTGCTACTGATAATCATTGATCAAAGCGGCGGGCGAGCTTCCTTTTTACGAAGGTCAGGCAGATTTTTGAAGAGTGCACAAATCGCTCTGCTCGTTGCCTATCGATTCTCGTCAGAGTGCAGCATAAAAATTAATAAGCTTTCTAGACTTATGATATTCCCCCATATCCTACTCTAGTTTCCTCTGGGTCTGGGTACCTTAAAATTGTGGACAATTGAAAAGGGGTGTTCTTCGCCTCCTCCACCATCCAGGAATATGCGTCGATCCATTGGTAAATGATGTCCACGTAAGCAGCTTCATACGATATATGAGTCACATGTGCACATAGCGTTCTTCTCCATAATCACGTGTATGAGTCACATGTCACAGATGGGCAGAGTGGGTTTTGAGAGACGATGTAGAGCGAATCTTGGCACACACAAATCTGCAAAGCTGAGAATCCTAGCTATCACTATTTCGAAATTATACTCGTCAAAAAGCGTGCACTTTGACTCCCTTAGCTACTATAGTATAGTAAAATTAGCTAAAAACGAGACCGAAGCTAATTTCGGCGCGGGAGAAATTTGAATACACGTCACACTTGAATGAAACTTAAGATTCTTTTGTGTTATTAATTTCTACCACAGCCCTATGACGTGTTCCGATTCCATCTGTTCCTAAATATATTTTGAGGCTTTATTAGAAACACATGTGGATGAAGTTTGGTTAAAAAAGAAGTTTAGAAGAACCCAATTTTCAGGTGTTTGTTTGTATAACCATTGAAAAATAACTAATAGAACTCTCACTCCATATAAAAAAGTCCCCATCCAGAAAGTACCTATGTGTGAAATTTGTTCACACGTATACTATAGCGTGCACGAAATTATCAGATTTGTTCTCAAATTTCATTCATCTTAGTCCAGTCAAAATATGTATCCCAATTCCGGTATCCAAATAGAAAAAATAGATAAAACAAATTTTTGTTGTTTTTGATTCAGTGGGCTGCCAGGAGTCTAAAACACATTTGTTAAAAACAAATTTGGACGGAGTCGTCCCAAAAAGGACGAAAAAGGATACTCCTTAATCCTTGACCGGAGGTCAGCATGCGGGGTATCATATCAAAGGGGACGTCGAGTACATTACATATCTGGTGTCCGTTTCCTGTTTCAAGGACCCTTAACGGAGTAAAACGAGCTAAAATGGAAAATAATTGAATTATCGTGTTTCCCGTATATCTTTCCAAAGCCACAACCACGAGAATAGTTCAAGTTGTCACTACTTTTCTGACTTTTCAGAATCTTAAGATTCTACCATTAAATTTGCTAAGAAAACAATTTATCGGAAAGTTCTAAAACAGGACTTAAAAGGACACTAATTACACACCTTGATCGAACTTGGGAATGCGGGGTGTCATATCAAAGAGGACGTCGAGCACATTCCATATCCGGCGTTTGCTACTTATTTCAGAGACTCCCAAAGGCGAAATTTGGGTTCAAATGAAAAATTTTCGAGTTTCCCGTATCTGTTTCTTTCCAAAGCCGCAATTTTCTATTTAAGCCTGAATTATTCCATTTAGTATCCTTGAAACAGGAAACAAACACTGGATATGGCATGTACTCGACGTTTTCTTTGATATGACACCCCGCATGCCCATGTTGGTCAAGGTGTATAATTAGTGTCCTTTTATGTCCTTTTTCAAAGCTTTACGATAAATTTTTTCTTAGAATTGATTGGTACAATCTTACGGTATTATCGATTTTGAAAAGTGAGAAAAGTAGTGAAAACTTGAATTATTCTCCTATAGTTATGGCCTTGGAAAGATACACGGGAAACACGATAATTCGCTGATTTCCCATTTGAGCTCGATTTATTCCATTAAAAAGTCATTAAAACAGAAAACAGACACCTGATATGTAATGTACTCGACGTCCCCTTTGATTTGATACCCTGCATGCTGACCTCCGGTCAAGGATTAGGGAGTATCCTTTTTTGTCCTTTTTGGAACCTTTTCGATACATTTTTTTTAGCAATATGCGTTTAAGCTTCCTGGGAGGCCGCTGATTCAAAAATAACAAAAATCAGCTTTACTCTATATTTTCTATTTGGATGCCTGAATTGGGATACATATGTTGACTGGACTAAGCTGAATGAAATCTGAGAACGTGTTTTTCTCTTTAGAATGTTGATTACACGATGATAGCCGAATCATTTCTTGTCAAATTTTTCAAGTAAAAACTACTGGATGTAAAGTGGTAAATACTATTTACTTCGAATCTATTTTTCTCAAAAATGCATTTGAATTGGTGTGCAAGTGCGTTTTTTGTCATTTTATGTCATAAAGTGCATGTTTTAGTTTAGAGTACACGTCGTGAACGGTCTGTAATTTTTGCTCAATTTTCATTCACCCGACACGAGCGGAGCCGACAAATTGTTTACAAATTTCGCGAATGTGAATTGAACAAAATTTAGTGAAACGCGCAGTTTTTTTTACAGTTGTTTATTCGCCAGTGTCACGCAGTGTATTTGTAAGGTCCGGCAAGTGTATATTTATACATTTTATGTTATAAATTAGTATGTGAAATCCAGTGTCCACTTCGTGACCAGTCGGCTGTCATTCAAAACACATTGGGTTTGTCTAAACGTGGAATAAAAACAAAAAACCGGTTTTTATAGCTTGCTCCTCGCGAATCTCTTCTTGTTGTTCTTGTTCGCGTGTAGACAGGCCCTTTGCTTTGCAATGCTCTCAACCTGCAACGAGAGAATAAAATTCTCGCACACATATTCAACGGAGAGATAATATCTATACTCATACAAAAATTTTTTTCGGAAAGAGGTACAAATACAAACACATTCTTTGGAAATCAGAGATTTTCTTTTGCACTTTTCTATACGCGATTGCCTACTTGTAATATTGTCGTCACGCTCTTGCAATTTTTTTGTTAGAAAAATAGCTAGTATGGAGTGAGCCCTCTATGTATTTATCCTCATTGGTATAACCAACCCAACCCAATCACGTCGTATTCCGATTCCATCCGTTCGTGGATACGTTTTGAGGATTTACTAGGAACACACTTGGCTTAAGTTTGGTTTATTTTATGACAGCCCCATGATGCCATGGTCCGGTTCCATTCGTTCCGACATAAATATACAGCGTACACTAAAAAGAAACTTGTAAACAAAATTTCAGCTCGATACCTTCCTTCAAAGCTATCCCCCAGCTGTTCTAGCTGGTTGTCGAGATATTAAGTTCTAAGTCGTGTGAGAAAATGAGTTTTATAACAGAACTTGGTTAAGAATTCGAAGTATGTTTCATACACCTTTTGCTAGAAATCACACCAGGAAACACTTTCCACCACGTTTTTGCGGTTGTTTCTGGACACCCTGTATATTTTTTGTCATAATTAGTAACACCCTTTCATTTGCCCGTATAAAGTGAAGGATATAAAAGCTTGTTGAATTGCAACAATGACAAAGACAATAAATAGCATCATTCCATGCACTTGGCTTGGATTAAATCTGAATTGTAATTCCTAGACGCTCCGCAACAAAACATTTTTTATGAACATTTCATGTAAAATTCCTTTTTATGGGATTACCTCAGAATGCACCATAAAACACGTCATTTGCTGACAGTCATCCAGAATAAATATGCATTTGGGTTCAGTGTGTCTTGAACCCCCATCGTTTTGTTGGTGTCGTACGAGAGGCAAGTACGGTAACGACCTAACGACTGCTGAAGTTTATTTCGGTATTGTGTGCAGAACAGAAGAGCACTATGATGGTTTTCAGAATATTTTGAACAAAAGTTGAACACGTTACAGAATCGTAAAGTGTTGTGAATGGTATTCCGATTGAATCTGTAAAATTCTTTAGCAGTTTTCGGCATCCATGGGACTGAATATAATATTTGTATGTATTTAAAGCATGTACTTCGGTATAGTATGCATACTAAGTTGCTTTTCAAACACAAATGGTATAAATGAGAACTTATTTTAAAATATATCCAATGTCAAGGATTCAATAAAATATGTAGTCCTTTATTAAATAGAGAAAACTCACAATTTTGATGTCAGTCACATTAATTAATGTTCTCTTGAGTCAATAGTTTCTATGACAGTCCTATATGACCCCGTGTTCCGCATTTCTAGTATCGTATCTGCAGCACCAGCACAATAATCGATGGAATAGTGGAATAGGGTAAAGTTGCAATGGCATTTTATTTTAATTTAGTTGACCTAATTTTTGGCGGATAAGATAGTAGACCTCTTCTTCGATGTGTGTCCAAAAATCATATCTATCTACCCCCCAGGGAGGACTTATGGACTATTTCTGAAACAGACAGACAGGGAAGACAGACATGTTCAAAGTGTGTGCGTTTCACCAAAAGTCAACTGCAATTTCAATATCCCAGTTGAATTTTTCCTCTAGGCGAGGATGCCATCTACAAAAAAAGCCTAGTGTATTATCTATACTATAGATAGATATAGATTATAGATTATCTATACTATAGTATAGATACTAATTACATAAAATAGCTCATGTGGAAATGTTTGTAACGGTTTGGCTCAAAAACTACTGGACCTATATTAAAAATTATTTTTTCCCAATCACTGAATCTGTGACGGAGACGAGAATGAGATACTTATTTTTTCCACTATCGATGTGGAAATACGGTAAATTCCGTTATGCTTAAAATTTTAGTTACTCGCTTAAGTCTTTTCGAATTTGGATATTGGCGCCTTTCCTGTGCTTCGATTTTAACTAAAGTGGGTGTGCAGCTTACTTGAGGCATGTGAATGTCATCCTTATACTACACTGTTATATATAGATCCTGCTGCAAGTGTGGATATGGCAAAAGGACTCTTTCAATCATAATGTGAGCGGAAGTCCAGAATTGATAGAAATAGATATATTTGGATTTATAGTGGAGATATCAACATACTGGAATAGCATTCTTTTAAAATCGCTCCTTTAGGATATAAAGGATATTTTTTTAGCAACCTGCCACCAGTGTAGGTAATGTGGGTGTCATATGACTGGGGATCCAATAGAATAAATTTACACGTAGTTCAACCCCTATACAAAAAGCTTTAATTCTTTCCAAGGGAGTTGTTAGTAAGAAAATTATATGAAGGGAATAGGTGTCATATGAGTGGAAATAGTGAGGCAGCAGATAATTTTTATTTTGTCGTGCTCTATGGCCGTGATCGTTCGGTCGCCACTCTGTGAAAGAAGCGAGTTTCCAAACTCGGCACGACTCGTCGCAAGTTTATTATTCAGTAGAAAATGATAAGAAATATTCTTATCGTAGAATAATAAACTAACAATGCGACTAGGAAGTGGTATGCCTGACAACCGTACCACACTCCGAATTCAGTTGCCTTTGTAACGTTGTTGACTACACACGGTAGTCATCAACGCACCATGCTCCACTAGGAGTTACGGTAAACAAGAGAGAGATAATTTTTAAATTAAATGGATGTCATTATAATGCATATCGAATCCTTTAATGGTGGAGCGTACATAGGGTGCCTTTTATATTTCGGGATGGGACAACTAGTGTAGCAGATCTGGGAATATTTTAAAAAACAAAGCGATTTTCGATGATTCTCTAATCCCGAAATATAGAAGGCACCCCTCGTATACGGTAAACTATTTATTAGTCCTTTGGAAACAATTCGATTCTTTTAAATTTAAAGGAAGTGGTATCCGTTTGCAAGCTCGGCAAACTGCGTTTGAGCATAATCATTCCATTCTACTTCTTAATGGCACGATAGCCCGACGCGACGTCGGGAATTGGCCGCCTGGATTGAAGACCTCCAATTGTCGCGGTTACGCGACTTTGTCCTCCAGTTCGGAAAGCCTAGCACCTGGTGGGCGACTTCACATACGTTCATTTAAGCATGAATTTGAATAAGTTATAGCGGTTTGAAAGTGCTCTGGGGTTTGTCAGACCCCAACAACTATTTACGTATGTCTTTTTACAAAAGTATACATTTTCCGTTTTGTGGGAAATTTTCAAAGTATGTTATTTGGATAACACAGCCTACATGCATATAGCCAATCTATAGATACATGTATACCAATTATGCGGTTTTTCACAATGGTTGTCTTCATTCTGATGAGTAGAGAATATTACTTCGTTGAGACTCTCTTAACTCTCCAATGATAGGAGACAAGCCTAGAAGAAGTATATCAAATTAAGGAAAATTTACCACTTACTAACTTTACCCTGCAAAAGTTTTTTGATAAACAAATCGGAGAGACAGCAGAGTCAATAGAATGCAAAAAAAAATTTTTTACATTTATTGCACAATATCGGAAGAACCGTTAGGAGTTTTGCATATGTAAGTATGGGCAAATAAATAGGATATTTAGAAAGCTTTAATGCTTACTCACAACTTTTTTCTGTCCGACTCACCGTTTTCGAGATATAGCCCAAAACACCAAAAATTGCACCTTTAACCCCCTCTCCCCGCGTTAGCGCACCCCTCAGCTCCGAGTAAAATTAGTACCTTTACCTCCTAACTACTCCTGATAAAATACCGAAGAAAAATATCGTCACCCCCTTCGATGTTCTCTACACCCCCTTTTTAGGCTTTCATTGCTTGGTCTATTTTGAATCAATTCATTCAAAATTATGCCGTTTTCATTTTTGAGGATCTCCTTTCACTATTGTGGGATTACCTTATGACTTCTAAGTCAAGTCTTAAATTCAAGACTTTTCTGAGCGTAAGAATTAGTTGGGTATTTTATATGACCAAAAACAACAAAGTTGTAAAAGTTACCCCGCCAAAGAAAAATTCATCTGCCGCAAAAAGAATACAAATCACTCCAATCCGCCGCTCATAAGTAATTTTGTTTTAGGTGTAAATGCTGGATGTAATTTTGTTTTAGGTGTAAATGCTGGAGAAGTTTAAATGTACAGGACTACTTCTCAAAGTAATTTGGTGGGAGCATTAACATTTCACTCAGTGACACTTTGACGGCTCCCGCCAAATTACTTTAGGAAGTAGTCCTGTACATTTAAACTTCTCCAGCATTTACACTTAAAACAAAATTACTTATGAGCGGCGGATTGGAGTGATATGTATTCTTTTTGCGGAAGATGCATTTTTCTTTGGCGGGGTAACTTTTACAACTTTGTTGTTTTTGGTCAGAAGAAGAAGAGTGAAATGTCAAACATTGCTCTTCACCGTCCTTTAAATTTCTATTAGTAAATAACTATATTTTGCATATAAAAACTTTAATTTGAAATCTTTCGCAATTTCAACCAGTCCGCGTGATAAGCCAAATAAATTTTTTTATTGGCCTCGGTCGTGTTTGTCGATTGTGGAAAATTTAGTTCATGCCGCCACAATGTCCAGCTTGTAAGCAGTCAGTGTCAGCTGTCATAGTCCCAAATTGGAACAGTCATTGTCTTTAGTCGCCGGCGCCGTATCAAACTGAGTTATAGTAATTTTCGAATATTGGGAATATATGATGGAATTCAAACAACTAAACCAGGACAAGACAATCGAGGGGCCGCCTTCGACATCAGCAAGCAGCCCAACAAAAAGTGATTTGATGAAATTTTTAGAGTCGATGAACAACAATCTTTTGGCTAATTCTCAAGGTCTAGTAGTGCTAAAGGAGACAGTTGAGTCAAAATTTGGCATAGTTGATGAACAAATCACAGCTAATGAGATATCAGTTGCTGCTTTAGATAGTCGCATTAGCCGCATTGAGCAAAATTATGGTAAAATACAATATAACATCGAATTGTCAAATCAACGATTGCTCAGAAACAATGTTAGCATCATAGGCTTACCGCAAACTCCTGATGAAGACACTAGTGACTTGGCCATTCGAGTCTTTGCAGCACTTGGTTCCAAAATTATATCTAATCAAATCACATCGGTTTACCGAACCAGTTCAAAAAGCGATAAACAAGGAATTTTGATCGTGAAGCTTGTCGATTATAACCTCAAAATGACCATACTCACTGCGAAAGCGAAAAAATCAATAAAGGTGAAAGATGTGTTGAAGGTAAAAGGAGCCGCTGGCAACCAAAGAATTTTTATTAACAGTCAGATCACACCTTTTTTTGGTAAACTTTTGTTCGATGGCCGTCAAGCCGTTAAAAACGGAGATGCGTTTTCATGTTGGCTGACTTCAGCTGGGTGCAACATTAAATTTCTTGAGAATGGTAAATCGTACATTTACCGTGACTTGACTGAACTTTCATCAATTATTCAGAGAATAAATATAATGTCATGCCTGCACCACCAAACGAGGATATATCAACGTCAAAACGGCTAGCTGATGATGATATCGAATTGACTGCGCCTATCAGTAAGAGGAAAATCACCAAGTCCGGCAAATAGCATGAACGAGTAATTAAATTTAGCATTCAACGATCTTATTTTTTTTATACTATATTAACTTTAATTCACCCACAAATTATATTGCTTAGATATCGTATTGAAAATTCGCTCTAATATACATTATTTTTTTTTTTTAATTTTTTTTTTGTTATATAATTTTTCTTTTTTTTTTTTTTTATTATTTTCTACATCTGTTCTTTACAGTGACCAACATAACTTTAAATGGATTCATTACTAATCAAATATCAGAATCTCAGAGGTATTAGAACTAAAATCGATAACTTTGCACATAATTTGGCTAACGATTCAGCTTTCGTGTACTGTTTAACTGAAACTTGGTTAAGTGAGGCTTTCTTTAGCGAGGAGTTTCTTTTTGAACCCTTAGTTTCATACCGCAGAGATCGATCGTATGGCATTACCGGTACTACCAGGGGCGGTGGCTGTTGGATTCTGCACAGACAGGGACTGATATCATCGAGATTATCCCATTTCGAATCAAATATCCCCTTTGTAGAGGACATTTGGCTGAAATTTACCTTTTCAAACACACCAATCTATCTGTGTACTGTTTACATTACTTCAAAAAGCAATAATGCTTCCCTCTATGACCAATTCTTTAACAAACTCAAATCAAATTTAGCTTCTCTTGGGACCGAAGATAGGGTTTTGATTATTGGAGACTTTAATTTAGCAGAAATTAACTGGGCTTCGGTTAGAAACGATGATCTCGAACAAAATGCAACTTATAGCTTCGAGGCTGGGGAACTACTTAATCTTCTCAGCTTTGGAAACCTCAATCAATACAATAAAGTCAGCAACTATCGTAATGAGATTCTTGATTTAGTGCTCTTCAATGATAATTCCTTACAGGTGTCACGATCAACATCACCATTAGTTCCAGAGGACAGTTATCACCCCGCTATTGATATTATTTTGTCTGCCAAGCCTCGTTTGATGGAAGCCAATGGGAGAATTCACATTGTAAGACAAAACCGGACGGGTAAACTTGCAAGACAAGAACCATCGTTCTTACAATCTGAATTGCACAATGCTTGTCTGCTGGCCACTACAAAAGCTCTCGCCGGGTGTTTGTTTGTGCTAATAAACGGACGGCGAGAGCTTTTGTAGTGGCCAGCAGACAAGCATTGTGCAATTCAGATTGTAAGAACGATGGTTCTTGTCTTGCAAGTTTACCCGTCCGGTTTTGTCTTACAATGTGAATTCTCCCAATGAGTCCCAGAAAAAGCTTAATTTTCGTAAAGCAAATTATGATTTAATTAATAGGGATTTAACGTGTTTCAATTGGAATTTTCTAAATGATATAAGTGTAGAACACGGATTTAACAGTTTCTACGACATAGTTAACTCTGTTATCAAAAAGCACAACCCATTATACAAACGGCGTGGAAGATTTCCGGTTTGGTACTCCCCTCAGCTAAAAATATTAATATCGAGAAAAGAAAAAGCGCATAGAAGGTGGATAAAAACGCATTTTGCATCGGACTATTTAACATTCTCTTCACTCCGTTCTGAATGCAAAAAACTCATTAAACATTGTCGGGAACAATACATTTCTAATGTTCAGATTAATATTAAAAATAATATTCGAGTGTTCTGGAAATATACCAAAGACCGTAGACAATCGAATTGCTATCCGCAGGAGCTTCATTTCAACGACTATAAGAGCCAAGATCCTCAATGTATTTGTCAGATGTTTGCCACTTATTTCCAGTCGACGTTCAATGCTCACTCTCCAAATCCCACAATCGGCATAGTGCAAGACGTAACTCCAACCCAAAATATCAACACTTTTTTCTCAGTGCACAATGTCATAAAAATTTTAAATGAACTCGATGGTAATAAAAACGGTGGTCCTGATGGAATACCAAACATATTTTGGAAAAATACCTGTGATGCTATTGCAATTCCTCTAACGATACTCTTCAACAAATCTCTTGTCATGGGAACTTTTCCGAATACGCTCAAGGAGTCCTTCGTGATGCCAATTTTCAAAAAAGGGGACAAAAGTATGGTTACGAATTATAGGCCGGTATGTATGCTAAATACGCTGGCACTTGTTTTCGAAAAACTCGTTTTAGGTTTACTTGACCCCTTTTTCCGGGAAAATATAATTAATCAACAGCATGGTTTCACCAGAAATAAATCGACTTGTACGAATTTGCTGCATTACACCAATTATCTGAGTAATGTCTTGGACGAGGGAGGTGAGGTACATGCTATATATACCGACTTCGCGAAAGCTTTTGATAGAGTTGACCACCTAAAGCTTCTATCGAAACTACGTACCATGAATCTATCACCTGCACTTCTGAAATGGTTTTATTCTTACCTCACCAATAGACCACTACGCGTTGTATTTAATGGTAACAACTCACATCAATATATTCAAAAATCGGGCGTACCCCAAGGTTCTGTTCTTGGACCCTTTCTTTTTAATATTTTCATTAATGATATAGGAGCAGCTCTGAATTGTCGTTACCTACTCTTTGCCGATGATACCAAACTTTTTATTAGAATAAATAGTCGAGATGATTGTTTAGCACTTCAAAATTCCTTAAACGCCGTATCAATTTGGTGCTCCGAAAATAGTCTCGAACTTAACGTTGAAAAGTGCAAATATATTAGATTCTCCAATCGTAATTTCCAGACGCAATTCGAATATCATCTGAATGGAACACCACTACAAGAAGTATATTCCATAAGTGATCTTGGTGTGATTTTCGACTCGAAGCTGAAGTTCCACGTCCATGTCGATACCATTGTTAGAAAAGCTTATAAGATGTTAGGTTTCGTGCTAAGAGCGTCCTCTGAATTCAATCAAATTCAGCCAATCAAACTCCTTTATAACACTTTGGTCAGAACGCATCTGGAGTACAACACTGCGATTTGGTTTCCATACTTGCGAAACCAAATTCACAAAATTGAACGGGTTCAGAGGTGCTTCACAAGATATTTAGCATATAAATTCAATTTCAACTACAACTCGTATGAAGACCGCCTCACCAAAACCAATCTTCTCTCACTTGAATCAAGAAGACTTGTTACGGACATGTGATGGCTTCACAAAGTTATACATGCCCAAGACATTCAGCTCAACAGTTTCCTAACAATCAGACACTTTCCGTATAATAATCGCCGTATTGCTCCCTTTATGTTTCCGAAAACAAGAACTGACTTTGGATATCACAGAAATCCACTAAATCGTTTCCAAATCTGCCACCTAAAGTTATTTGTAAATGTTAATGTATTCCGTGTGACTTTGTCTCAGCTCAAAACAAATATTTTAAAAATTTTGACTAGTAATTCTGACGTTAATTTTATGCTGAATGAATTCATTTATGTTAGAGGCCAATGATAATAATAGTAAGGTTGATACATAACGTAATAGCTGACTTTTCTAATTACTAGAGTTATTAACTTAAATTGAATGGATATTTTTTTTTCTTTTTAAATTATAATTTATACCATATATGTTAAAAAAATGTTATTTACAGTAATTTTTATTTACTTTGTACCATCTGGTGAGAAATGTAATTGGGGTAACCTGTTTTTCTTCACCATTAAATTTGTAATAAAATAAAAAAAAAATAAAATAAAATAAAATATCATATATTTTTGCATAATTAAATAGCCACCTAAGTCGAAGTAAAGCTCTAGGGAAATATCAGAATCCTCAATGGTTGTAGAGAATTCCGATATTGTGGGGTAGGATGAGTAAATGAGTTTAATTAGACAGTTGTCTGTTTAGGTTTTCAATGCTTTCATTTTATGGTATACTCAAGTACTACAGTCAAACTTATTCTACTACAATATTTATACAC
This sequence comes from Microchrysa polita, assembly GCA_949715475.1. NCBI lineage: Eukaryota > Metazoa > Arthropoda > Insecta > Diptera > Stratiomyidae > Microchrysa > Microchrysa polita. The sequence goes on along the minus strand of OX454418.1, from coordinate 67,031,729 downwards.
AATAAATGCTTACTCGCTAATGTTGATTATGTTAAAATACAAATTTAATTTTAGGTCGCATTATATCGATTTCCAATGTTTATGAATAATGTTGATTGTATCTATGTCAATGATGATTAATATAAAAGAACAATGTATAAATATGAAATATAAAATACATATAATGTGTTAAATTGTTTAACAGTCCTTATGTCCCAATGTCCGAATGTGCAAATATCACAGTGTGGCCTAATGTCCGAATTTCCCACTACCCTAGTGTCCCAATGTCCCAGTATCGCAATATCCCAATGTCCCAGTCTCCCACCCAATGTCCTAATATAACAATGTCCAATTGTCCTACTGTCCCAATGTCCTAATGTCCCAATTTCCTAATATCCCAGTTCCCAATGTCCCAAATGTCCCAGTATCCTAATGCGATAATACCCCAATGGCCCAATGTCCTAATGTACCAGTGTCCCAATGTAGAAATGTCCCAATATCCCGATGTCGCAGTATACCAAGTGTCCCAAGGTCCCAATAGCCAAATATCCGAATGTACCACTGTCGCAATGTCCCCATGTCCCAATTTTCCCAGTGTACCTAATGTCCCAGCGTCACATTGTCCTAATGTTCCAGTGTCTCAATATCCTAATGTCCCTATGTCCCAATATTCCAATATCCCAATATTCCAATGTTCCAATGTCCTAATATCGCAGTGCCCCAATCTTCGAATGACCCAATATCCCGATGTTCCAATGTCCCAATAGCCCGATATCTCAGTGTCCCAATGTCCCTATGTACTAGTGTCCCAATGTCCGATTGTCCTCTTGTCCCAATGTCCTAGTATCCCAATGCCCCAACGTCCCAATATGCAAATGTTCCCATGTCCCAATATCCCAATGTTCCAATGTCCTAATATCCTCATATCCCAATGTCCCAATATCCCGATGTCCCCAAGTCCCAGTTTCCTCAGTGTGCCTAATATCCTAATGCAAGAATGTCTCATTGTCCGAATTTCTCAATATTCCAATGTTCTAATGTCCCAATATCCCAATGTTCCAATGTCCTAATATCGCAGTGCCCCAATGTTTCAATATCCCGTTGTCCCAATATCCCGATGTCTCTGTAGCCCAATGTCCCTATGTGCCTGTGTCCCAATGTCCGATTGTCCTATTGTCCCAAAGTCATAATGTCCCAATGTCCTAATATCCCAGTGCCCCCATGTCCCAGTCTCTCAGTGTCATAATGTCCCAATATCCCAATGTTCCAATGTCTAAATGTTCCAATATCCCAATGTTCCAATTTCCCAATGTCCTTATATCCCGATGTCCCACTATCGCGATGTTCCAGTGGCCCAATGTCCCCACGTCACAGTTTCCCCAGCGTTCCTAATGTCCCAATATCCGAAAGTCCTAATCTACTAATGTGCTAATGTCCCAATGTCCTAATGACCCTAATGTCCCAGTTTCCCCAGTGTGCCTAATGCCCAATGTCTTAATGTCCTTATGTCCCAAGACCCTAATGCCCCAATTTCCTAATATTTCACTGCCCCAGGATCCTAGTCTCCCAGCGTCCCAATATTCTAGTGTCCCAATGTCCCCGTGTCCCAATGTCGCAGTGTGTTTTAAAAAATTGTCAATGCGATGAGCCGAAAGACGCAATTGTTGGAAATCTTTTGTTAACTTTACCTACTATTTTACCGTTATTAAATCCACTTATCTAAATGGAAGACATTGAATCTTTAGAAGGACCACTAGAGGATCATTCATTCCAAATTTCATAAAAATCCTATCACGGGGAGAGACAGTAAAAGCAAGTCTTTCTGCAACTGTAAACTCCAGTCTGAAATTGGGTTTCTCGCTTATGTCTGTGAGGGTGAAAAATTCACCGTTTATTGCATATGATCGAAGATTTTTTTTGGAAAGGCACTAGAACAGGATATGTGGAATATTTTGGTAAAAATTTTTTTTTGGGGGATGTTGCCTGGAAGGCTGTAGCCCTGTCAAACCAAAAAGCAAGTTGTCTCCGGTAATCATAGACTTGTTCGCTTTCGTTTTTTTTTCCTTTGGCGGGCGATACGCTCGCGCGTCTCTTAATCGAACCTCTTCTAAGAAGGAGGAAATCAACGGGCAATATTCGTCGAATCCAGTGGCGGCTCGTGACCCCTAAATTGGGGGTTCACAACTGAAACAAACTAGAGGGCCTAATTTTTCAAAATTATGTGAATACCTAACTTCAGTAAACCTTGTACTTTGCACCATTTTGTACCTCTTTTTTAATTGAAGAATTTTCTTTTCGGCTTCATTAGCTTTTAATTTAGTTTAATTTTAATTTTAATTTTTAATTTCTGCTAATATAGTTACAGATAGAAACGGTTTTCTTTCACTATGCATGTTAATTCAATAAATTAAAAATAAATTTTTTTTCAATTATTTCTCGAATAATAGATACACAAAAGTAAATGTCAGAGTTCTAGTTCCAAACATTCATTTTTGAACCACTCATATCATTGTATCAAATTATGCATCAGATTTTTTTTAACGGATTTTAATCAGAGCACATACATAATCAGCACCACATACTAAGAATATAGCTCTAAAATTGTGTACAAAAATTGTACAACATGGGTTAAACAAATTTTAATTACAAAATACTACTTAATCACGATTATTTTGTTGGTAACACTACATCATCCATACATGTTTCCAAATTAGAAATATAAATTTGTAAATATTGTTTACTACATAGCCATACTTAATACGAGTACATTCGTCATTACTTTTGCCTTATTTAAATTTATGTGCCCATACCTTTCCACATAAAGAAGAAAAAACTGAGCAATTAATATGATGTAATCATAAATATTCATACAAACAATGCAAAATGCATCAATTCACAACAAATCAACCGAAAAAACATCACAGATTCTGAAGCTCGCACGCAATTCTTCCACTGTTCGCACATATTTCGTGTGCTCCTATGCCAGCGAGTCTGCGTCGATTGATACTATGGGACATCGCATAGGATCGTATGGAAACGGATGATGGGTACAAGCAACTCTAACCGCTCGTGCGATTAGAGAATAGGTCTTGTTCTTTGACTTGTGTATGTGTTATCAATATTTCGGTTACTCTTCGCGGGTTTAAGATACATGACATCGATTTTTAAATAAATTTGAAGTTTTGCTTTAAATTCTATGATATAAAATTTTAGGTAGGAAAGCAATTTTACGATGTGATGGTTATGATGAGCGTAGGGGGTTCACGTGCTCATGTGCTCCTAAGGAGTAACCGCCACTGGTCGAATCACAGTGAAAAATATTCACGCCACTTTGAGCATTGTTCGCCCCCCCCCCCCGTTTAGATCCCCATCCCCCATTGGGGGACAGATGCCCGCATTGGGGTCAGATGGTCCCCTAAAGAGGCGAAGATGTGTTCTATGCCCGCGAACAACGGATCGGAAGACGAAAAACAATTTGAAACGAGTGCAAAAAGCCAATCTGCAAGGACCATCGAGGGAAAAAGCTGTGAATTGTTATGAGTTCTTCACGAAGCTGACAACAAGAGCGTAGCGAGCTCTATATAAGTATGTATTTTTATGTAGGTTAATTTAAAAAAAAAGAATAACAAGCGCGACAGTCCAACATTGGACTAAGGCCGCAGATGTATTAGTGACGTCCAGTTTCCAAGATCGTAAGTGCTTTTTTGCTTAGGTTTTGAGATCAATAGCACGCTCTGCATCGTTATTTATCGTCATAAATTGGCACTCGTAACATCTGAGTGAGATCATAGTCCGTCACATGAACTGAATTCGTTCACATTGTGCTTCGAACCCAGGACCCTATGCACCGAATGTGTGCGATTTTCAAAATATGTAATCAAGAAAATCTGAAAGTGACCCTTTACTCATTAGGGGGTGAATCCGTAAGATGGATCCTTGACATTATGTAACAAACTATGTATACTTTTCAATCATCTATCTCGTTAATTATTAGATTAGAAGTGTAAGTGTATACATTTTTCTATGAATTTTAATTAAAAAAGAGCCAAGCCTTCACTTAGTAAATGAGGTATTATTGAAGTATGTACAAGAAAATAAATAAGAAACAAAGTACATATCTATCAACAGAAATATCTCCTTGTGATTTCATATTCATAACAATAACAATATGGTATCTACGAAAGCCGAGTAATTCTACAGAATTTCAGTGTCCTAGAGAATATTTATAACAATTCCATGTAAACTCAAATTTATTCACGCACGTGTGATTATTCCCAGCAGACGAGGCAGAGAAGTCTATTTATTTTCATAATTCATAAAGAAAAAAAAGCTTAAAACGGTATGAATCTCCACGCTGTTTTTACTTCTGGTGAACGACCAACGAAATGTACTCTGGCAAAAGTTATTCAACGATACATGATACAGCAGTAACTCTTCTGTCCGTTTTACATGCAGCCGAACAAATATCACCAACACAGAGTAAATAAAAATACCAAACCAAACCAGGTTGACAATTTATCTTTATTAAACAAAGATTTATTGAGCATAAGGATAATCTTGAAAATGATTTAAATTTTTAAGCAGATTATGTATTTAACGATGGTTATTTTTTCCATTTAGCATAACAGCACTAACTTGGTTTCCGTGTCCTGTTTTGGATGTTCTTGTCGGCGTCCACCATAGGAAATTTTGTCTATGCACAGTCATATTTTCATCCGTTCCAAATTTTCATCGCCTCATGCTTGTCCCTTTCAGAATACGAGCGAGTCAGATTGAGATGTTTATAAATTTTGACCCTTTTCGACAAAATTCCATGCCTTGGCTGCCGGCATCATGGTCAGTTTGTGGCAATTTAAAATAGAGGAGATTTAATGAGAATGGTTTCGTCGTTTAGGGATTGGAGTGTCTTGTTTTTGATTGTTGTCGAGCTGAAAAGATAAATGGGTTTCATGTAAGATTTGGACTTTAACATTATAGAGTCAATTTTTTTTAATTGTCCTTTTAGGATAATGAAAAAAATCTAGCTAGTGTCATTTTTGATATCGCCGTTTTTTCATCTTTTTTCCAACAGGAACCAATTATTTTGCGCTGATTGCTCAACATTGATCCGTTTCAACAGTTCACGTTTCTTGCCTTTGACGCTCTGTTATGTGGCGTCCAGACGATCCAACTTGTCTTGCAGCTTGTTTGATCAAACTTTTCCCTCCAACTTGTCGCAAGTTGGAAGCCTGTTCAGACGATACGATATTCTCTTCAACTCAGACAAGTCGTTCAACTTGTCTGCCGTGTAAACAGAAGCTTATCAGCTTTTGCAATACGTGTTAGTTAGTTTTCGTTTCGTTCATTTCTCTTGAATTTGTAAACCATTGAAGGTAATATCTCCGACTAAGTATACAGTGTGGTCGGAAACTACCGCATAAACACACCGGATTGTGATTCCTCCAGTGATTTCCACTAAAAAAAAATAATACGGAACATACCATCAATTCTTAAACCTTAAACTGCCACAGGCATTTAAAGATTTTTGAAAAAATCATTTTCTTGTACGACTTAAACTAACCTCACTAAAATTGGATAAGAGTTATATTTTTTACAGACCTTCAAAGTAAAATTTTCGTGATTTGACCCAAATACAAATAATTATAACCGTCACTATGTGGAAGGGTATCTTAATTGTCATTAGGTTTGCAACGCACAAAAGGAAGCACCTCCGATCCGACTATATAAAATATATATATTATTGATCAGCGTGACAAGAGAAATCGATTGAGCGATGTCCACCTGTCTGTCTGTCCTTCTGTTGCAATGCAAACTAGTCCCTCAGTTTTCAAGCTATCAGACTGAAATTTTGTATACAAGTTTCTTTTTAGTGTATGCTGACATCATGGGGCTGCCATAGAAACCAAACACTCAAAAATTAGGTTATTCTGTACCAATATTAACTAAACTTCACCCAAGTATGTTCCTGGAAATGCCCCAAAACATATCTAGGAACGGATGAAATCAGACCTTTACGTCATCCCAAGTAGCACAAACGAGTTGGAAAACGGTTATATAACCGAAATACAACCATGGTTATATGACAATATTGTTAGGAAAATGGTTGTAAAAACGTTTTAAAAACGTTTGCCAAACCGTAAAAAAGAGGTTTTTGCCTGGCTCTAAACGTAACATTATTGTTGTAATATCGTTGTCTTTCAGACATTATTGTTGTAAAATCGTTGTGAATAAAACCACAATTTCGTATGCTAAAAAATTGAAAATTTTACATTTTTTCTTTTTCAGAATTGACAAGTTTATTTTTATCTTAGACACTTTTTGTCTCAGACATATTTACATTTTTTTTTTTACTTTTTATCCAAGACAATTAATTACCTTTTTATCTATTTTTGCTTACAACTGGATTCGAACCTGGTCCTCTTGCGTGCTAGTCTCTCACCATTGCCATTGCGCCAGAAGGGAAATACTTTTCATGTTCACTAAATCTGAAGTACTTGACGCGCCATACATGGCGGTCGCAAGATTGATTCTCAGTCATGTCATATTTTGTTTCTCTTTTTTTCTTATGTCAAAAATTCTCTTAACATAATCCCTTTTATGATATTTGTTTCAGTTAGCGCTGGGAAGGGATTCTCAGTCATGTCATATTTTGTTTCTCTTTTTTTCTTATGTCAAAAATTCTCTTAACATAATCCCTTTTATGATATTTGTTTCAGTTAGCGCTGGGAAGCTTTGTATCCAATATATTTGCAAATATAAAAAAGATACTTTCGGTTCAAATTCTAACAATTGTGTTATACTTTAAACCATGTTGTATTTGTGACAATTATGTTCTTTTATGACAAAATTGTTCAAAGAGTAACAATTGAGTCAAATTATAAACAATAATGTTGCAAAGAAAACATTAAGGTTTTCGGGAAAAAAAATGTCTCAAATGAAACCATCTAGTTAATTTTGAAGGAAATACTTAAGTTTAGACTCCAACAAAATGTTCACTTCAGTAACAATAACCCATATCGTTGATTATTCAACTAAAATATAACCAAAAATCGGGTTGTATATCCAACCAAGGTTATTTTGTGCTGCTTGGGATAGGGCTGTCATACAATCCAACTACTGAAAATTAAGTTTTAAGTTTTTCTTTATGAACCATTCTTAACCAGACTTCATCCAAATGTGTTCCCAGTAAAGCCTCAAAATATATCCGTGAACAGATGGAATCGGAATATTACTTCATAGGGCTGTCATACAAACCACCTCCCAAATATTAGGTACTTGTAAGAAACACTTTTTCCTTTTCGAAAATTAACCAAAATTCATCCAAATGTGTTCCTAGCTTAGGGCGCTATTACACAGTCATATATTGGTAATATATATTATAATAGCTATTATCATATCCTTATGCCTACTCGATTTCGTTTAGTGCACGTCTAAAAATGTATACTGGATGAATCGAGTAGGCTTAGGCATATGACATACATATTATAATATAAATATGACTATGTAATGGAGGCCTTAGCCTCAACGCATCCAGGAACAGATGGAATCGGAACACGTCATAGGGCTGCTATAGAAATTATTAACACGAAAGAAGCTTAGGTTTCATTCAAATGTGACGCGTATTCAAATTTTGGCCGCGCCCGAAATTAGCCTCGGTCTCGTTTTCAATCTGAATTTTCTCCAACTTCTGCCAGGGTGAGGTGCTTGTACGATTATTTCGAAAATTGGCGCATACGATCATATCTTTCTTACATAATTTTATTCTAGCTCCATTATTTCTAACAGTTTTATTGCCTTAAGTGCAGAAAACTAGGCAATGTTGGCTCGATTTTGACATAATTTTATGAAATTTTACCACATTGCAGAACTTTAGGGGCAGATTGAATTGGAACAGTAAGTGATTTTTCAAAGAAGGCCGGTTGTTAATGTAGTTACCAAGGTCGTCCCACAAGGCGGCTTGCATCGGTTACCTGTGATTTTCAATCAAGAGCCTGACTTGTAATGTTTTTCGGTTCTTTTTGAAGTGTCTGACATATCTATTGTCTTTTCCTATCTCATTTTGGCCAGTAATTTCGAGGAGGTCGTCGTTAAATATTACCTTAGGCCAACGAATTCGTAGAATTCGCCGTAGACACTGAGGCCCTTATTTACCTATATAAACATACCTTAACTCAAGGAGACCTTTAGTCAAGGATGTTGAAATTCAAAAAATTAAATGTCATTTCCAGTAGTTTTCCATTAAAATAATTTATATCTACGAGTCGATGCATCCTTAATTTAAGGCGAAACTCAAGGAGACCTTAATATTGAAATATAATAACTCAAAGTAGATAAGTAGCTACCTTGACTTCAAGTGAGATTGACTATAGAAAATTTCAAGGCTTCTTTAAAATCGCCTTAAATAGAGGAAGCATTGACTCGTAAATATAAATGATTTCAATGAAAAACTACTGGAAATGACATTTAATTTTTTGAATTTCAGCATCCTTGACTAGAGGTGTCCTTGAATTAAGGTACACTCTATTAAATTTTTACTCTTATAATAGAAGGAAACTTTGTTTCCTTCTATTATAATAGTGAAATTACTCTGCAATCTAAATTTGCAAATCAAGTGTAATTTTACATAAAAAATGTGTAAAAAAGTACTCTAATATATTAGCAAATTTACACCGTGCTATGTGTAAAAACACTCCGTAATAATAGGAATATAATGCGGTTTCACTCTTTTTTCGTTGTAAAGATTTAAGTGGCGAACCTTTACAAATAATATAGTTATCAATAAAACTATTTAAGGATATATAAAATATAAACAAGTATCGGTCGAGTTTTGCTGATCAATTTTTCGTATACATGGGAGGTTGCAAATTGTTCTTTTTTTTGCGATCTGTACACTTGTTCTTCTTCTCAGTACCTTAACTCAGCCGTTTATAGGCAATTTCGAGTCAACGTTACATTGCATATCATTTCGGAGCGCAATGTTGCAAGCACTAAATATTTCCTATCCGCACATGTACGGAAATTTTGGACCACGCCGAGATTCGATCTCGGGACCTCTAGATTACTAGCATCGTAGAGCGCGACTCAAGCAAGTGAGCCACAGAGCGTGTACACATGAGTTCTAAATGCAGAGAATTTTTGGAAAAATGTGGTACACTGTGCTAAGTCCAGCCGATTGAAGTATGACAACTGGAGAGCACGCTACAAAAAATGAGTAAAACTTCAACTGCACGTTGTAAAAATACACCACAAATCCGAATTATACACATAAACGTTGTAAAAATGCACCAGAAAATCTGAATTATACAGAAGTGTGGCGTAAAAATACATTTCACACCGATTTTGGTGTAATTTTTTTATTTTACACAGAAATTGTTGAAAAATGCACTCTGTATGTGATTATAAGCGGGAAAAAGTGTAAAATTACCGCATTTTCAGCGGAAATTTAAATTCACTTTTTAGAGTGTATGTTTATAAATACGGCCTCATTCACAAAAGCTTGCAATTTGGTTGTTATGTTACTGGTCACCTTCCAGGTGGAACACCTATATTTAAAATCGCATATTTCACATTGGTTTCGAAGATCCTGATGTTTGTTGTTTCTGGATATGTTTTGGTTTTGCCAAAGATGAGTCAGACTCAAAAAGACTCCGCGAGTATTATTATATTACATCGGCATCAGTCCCACCATCTGCTGTTACTACGCTTCGCAGGTACATAGAATTTTCTATCGGTTGTCCAGAGATAGACATTGTGCTTTGCTCTCCTGGAGTCACGCCCAGGTATAAGATGTATCGCTGGTCTCCACTCAGTGGATTGTTCAATTATGATTCGGAGGGTGTAGAATGTAATTGCCTCATGAGAATCCTTCCCGAAATCTAGTTATGCTTTGTTCAGGTTGCGGTCAACAATTTTCTTGATCCGATCCAAGATTATTTTGGCCACCAATTTGGAGACACGCTAATTATTTTACATTCCGTGAGATTTCCTTTCCTTAGGGATTTGAATGACCCTTCTTCCATCCTTGAGGAAGAATCTGGGTTGCATTACACTCTTGGATCAGGAGCACGAGAATATCTGCTATAGCGTTTATAAACGCTTTCAAAACTTCCATCTGCACCGAGTCCCAGAGCTTTACCAGCTGCCAATGATTTAAGGGTTTTGGCTATATCCAGCTTTCATCGCACTCCGCTATTAACTCTGGCCATTTACAAAAGTTGGATGGGAGAGGTATGTATTCTTAAGTCATACAGTTATATATATGATACTATAAAATGTTGCGTAAATGTCAGCTTCCATCCCTTCCTAGCGGTCATCAAACGTTCGACGGTAAATTTTGGTAGATAGTTGTGTCCAAAGTGTGTGTGCTCTGTGTAATATCACTGCTAGATTTCGCAGTGTGATGACCCTAACACGGTCATCGCTTCCTCTTTTAATAATAAGTCTTATTTTTACACATTTGTGTCAACGAAGCAATTAAATCGGATGCGCGTGTAATGTCTTAATGTCTTTGAACCGAATATTGCTTCGTTGACACAAATCGCAGTAGGCAATAAGAAAATGGGAAATTGTTAGATTTAAGGTATATTGATTCAATAAAGAAAAGTTGATCGGACTAGACGTGTTTTTTGTTACCTTTTAAAAGATATTACATTTTGGCGCAGCCGGTATATAATGCTATAAATGACTTATGCGCACGCTACAATGATATTTTTCATCTAAAGGAGGATCAGTTAAATCATACATCAATATTAAAACACAAAATCAACACAAAGGGCGATCAGCCACCCGTTTGTCGAAAACAACACCGTCTCCCACAGGCACACAAGGAGGAAATCAACAAGCAGATAGACGATATGCTTCAAAAGGGAATAGTAACACATAGTAAATCCCCGTGGAATTCTCCTCTTCTCCTAGTACCTAAAAAATCTGAACTAGGTGAGCCGAAGAAATGGAGAGTAGTTGTGGATTTCCGCAAATTAAATGCAGTGACGGTGAAAGACGCGTTTCCACTCCCAAAGATAGAAGATATATTTGATCAATTGGGAAACAGTCGCTACTTTACCAAACTGGATTTAATTAGTGGTTACCATCAAGTTGAAATCGAAGAGAGCAGCCGTGAGAAAACTGCTTTCAGTAACAATTATGGTCACTATAAATTCGTTCGCATGCCCTCCGGGCTTTAGCTAGCCAAGGTAAGAAACGTGCCGCCAACAAATCCACCACCTGAAAGTACTAACGACACTTCACGACGAACAGAACAGAACAGGTTCTCCAAATGCGGAACACCAGCATGAGCCTGAATACCCACCCGAACAATTGGAAGCTGTTAAGAAAGTCAAAAAATGCAAAGACTACTTCGAAGTTTTGGGCGAGACCAAGAAAGCAACCGATTCAAAAAAAAACCAACAAAAAGTTGGCATTGCAATTACATCCCGATGAAAACAAGGCTCCCGGATCGGTTGAAGCATTTAACGCCGTAAGTAATGCTGTGGCAATTCTAACGGATGCAAGGAAGTGTAAATCTTATGATTTGCGCGGAAGTGATGAATTCCTGCATCAAGAAAGTCGATAACATTACAGCGAGTTTACGTACACACAAGGAATTGAATAAGACGTTACGGCCAAGGTGTTGTTCGATATGTTCTTTGGTGGCGGTTTTCCACAATAGAACGTGTATATGCGACAGAGACGGTTTCATCGTGCCGAACATCAACAGTAAAGAAAGCAATCCGGATATGCCGCCTTATTGGATCTATTGCCAATTTTGCTTCTAACCGGTCTATCATCATTTTTCATATATATCATCATTTTTCACTTCATATTCGATCTCATTTATAGTCTTACACCAACCAGCAACTATGCGGTGCAACGACATACGAATAATTTGCGCATACCATACTATGCAAAAGACAATTTCCATGCGCCTGGAAGCGTCGGTCGAGGAAGATTTCGTAAATCATTTAACCTTCCGGCGGGCGCAATACTAATCCTAACACGATCGGGCGCAATGCATCTGACAGATTAAGTGCAGAAAAAGGGTTGGAACTAAGTTTCTGTATATTTTAGACTCTTATTTATTGTTGCATTGTCTTTTTGAAACAGTTCTACGTAATTTCAGAAACAAAAACTGGCTCACAAAGTTTGATACCCTTCACATTTTAAATTTTCTAAGAATATTTCCCTTTCAATAGCTTCAATATTTAAAACACCTCCAACAACTCGACCGCTTAAAAAATGTGAGCTTATTTTACTAAAATCACACTATTTAACGATTTGGTAAGCCTAAAAGTCAACTAAACGTTATTACGCAATGTGAAAAGTATAACATGTGGAAATTATCATAGAAAATGAGAAAATAACACAATCGGGCGCAATACATCTGACAGATTATTTCATCCCCTCCCGCCCCTCAGACATATGGTAGATAGAAACTGAAAACTGCTTTGGGTAGTCGATCGATAATGATTAAGCTATTGTGAGTTTCAGATCTCTCCCTTTTCATATCGCTGATTGGCGCAACAAAAACTGGTCTCTTAATCTGTCAGATGCATTGCGTCCGCCCGAAGGTTAAAGCATGCAGGCTGCGGAGAGAGGAATTATCGAGACTCAATGATGGCAAAAGCACGCAATTTCGGCTATCGTGAACTCTTCAAAAGGGCTCAACACATAAACACACCATCGTGCGACTCTCTAAAGCAGTATCGGTCGTAGCCATATTAATTATGCTCTAACAACGTGACAATATCGAACTGCTAATCTAGTCAGTAGTCAGATATTCGCGCTTCGTACATATTTTCAAATTGGCTGAAGCAACTACGTGTTACCCGAAAAGAATCCAGCATGACCTTCAGACGAATGAATTTAATTATATTATATACCAGTAAATATATGTATAAAAAAAAATATATATATATTGTAGGATGCTTGGTGTTTTTGAAGGATTGTATTTTCATAGTAGGCCATGAAATTAAATGACAATTGAAAAATAAAATAAAATCGGTCGTTTTTCCTAGTGGTACGTCAAGCGCTTTTATGTTCCTGGTTTGGTTTTGTTATATTCCCGTGGTCAAATTACGCGACTAATCATCGACATTTAGAATTAGGTTTATTCCACACGAGCGTGGTTCGCGTCAAGTGTTTTTCCGGGGTGTTTGTGAGGTGTGACGCGAGAAAATCCATTTCAAGATATCACGACACATTCGATGGTTGTTGGCTGTTGCTAAGGTGTCGGTAGGAAAAGACGTTGTGCGTAGGTTACTCACCTACGCACAACGTCTTTTCCTGAGCTTGTAGTTGCTTGTATTGTGGTTATACTTATTGTGTGAGATCTGATTGATGGCGGACTAGGTTTTGCTGTGTGTACAGCACCGAAAATTACCTACAAGTATTCTAAGATTCAGTATTGAGTGAGTGTTGTATGGAAAGGTTGTGGTTTCCCCCTTTCCGGAAAGATATGATAGTTTGAGAGGTTGTGGTGTCTCCCCTCTCAGTGAGATGTTTAGAGCCGTGTGGGCTTCACCTCGGAGTTGGTCCCCTCCGATTGAGTCGTTGAGAGGTTGTGGTCGTCCCGCTCTCAGCGTTGTGTTTGTAGAAAGGTTGTGGTGTCTCCCCTTTCTACTTGTGATAAACTCGAGAGGGTGTGGTGTTCCCACTCTTTGCACAGAGTTTACGTTTTGGAGAGGATGTGGTGTTTCCCCTCTCCATGTTGAGTTGACGTTCGTAGAAAGGTTGTGGTGTCTCCCCTTTCTATTTGTGATAAACTCGAGAGGGTGTGGTGTTCCCCCTCTTTGCACAGAGTTTACGTGTTAGAGAGGTTGTGGTGTCTCCCCTCTCCATGTTGAGTTAAAGTTTGAAGAGGTTGTGGTGTCTCCCCTCTTCGTGTTGTGTGTTTGAGAGGTTGTGGTGTTCCCCTCTCTGAAATGTGAGTAGAGGCGCGGTGCTCCGCTCCGGAGTTGATCCCCCTCTGTATTAGCTAGGAGGTTGTGGTTTCCCCCTCCGCATTCTTCCATAGAATACCTAATGATAATGTTTTCGCCAGAAGTTGTGTGCCTTAGGTAGAAAGGTTTTACTTCTGGATATAGAAGAATGAGGATGGTAGTGAAGTGGGATTGAACCAAGGAGAAGCAGCCGAACCAACCGATACATCCATCCTGCGTCTACCTCGCATTGCCGTTTGAGTACCTGAGCCAGAATCAACCGATATAACGAGAAGCCGATGACCGATGCTGAGACGACGACGCCGACAAGTGGTTCTCCTTCGCTCTCCTCTTCTTCCTGTTTGTTGGCCGGGCCAACATAGATATTTGAATTATATTTCGTTTACGTTTCAAATAACTTGGTATCTTCAGTGCATGTAACTGCAGGCTCATTGGTTGTCTTTTTCTCATTACAGATGGTATCAGGCGGTATAGATCAGGTGAGTATCGTATTTTATGCATACAAATGTCCAGTACGCCATGTTCATTAAAAAAAATTTAATAATTATATATATCAAAGTAAAGTCTTAGTGTCTTACAATATGTAGTACATATTAGATGTACAATTTAGTACTAAACTTAAAGCCCGGAGGGATGTGATGACCCTAACACGGTCATCGCTTCCTCTTTTAATAATAAGTCTTATTTTTACACATTTGTGTCAACGAAGCAATTAAATCGGATGCGCGTGTAATGTCTTAATGTCTTTGAACCGAATATTGCTTCGTTGACACAAATCGCAGTAGGCAATAAGAAAATGGGAAATTGTTAGATTTAAGGTATATTGATTCAATAAAGAAAAGTTGATCGGACTAGACGTGTTTTTTGTTACCGTTTAAAAGATATTACAGCAGCAGGTCATAACTTGGATTGGCCAAACGATCGACTGGGAACCGTTTGCCCGCTGCGAAGAACTAGCTTGCCCAGAATACTTTAGAGGTGTATAACACATACGTAACACCATATCCATCCAGCAGGACATTGAAGATACGAGACTTGGACTGCGCACTATTATTAGTCCAGTCATATTCAATATATATATTCAGTCATTTCAAATAGAAAAAAAATAGATTAAGGCTAATTTTTGTTGCTTTTGAATCAGTGGGGTCCCAAGAGTCTAAAACTCATTTTACTACAAACAAATTTGATCGGGAAGGTCCCGTAAAAGGACAAAAATGACAGTATTTAATCCTTGACCGGAAAGTCGGCATGCGGGGTATTATATCAAAGGGGAAGTCCAGTGTATTAGATATCCGGTGTTTGTTTCCTGTTTCAAGCAGCCTCAACGGAATAAATAGCGTTTGAATGGAATCTATACCTAATAGCTGAAAGTTCTAACATTAAATTTGCTAAGAAAAAAATGTTTGGAAAGCTCTGAAAAAGGACATACAAGGTCACTAATTTATCCTTGACCGAACGTGGGCATGCGGGGTGTAATATCAAAGGGGACGACGAGTACATTTCATATCCGACGTTTGTTACCTGTTTCAAGGACCCTCAAAGGAGAAAATCGCGCTCAAATGAAAATTTTTCGAGTTTCCCGTAATTAATCATCCGAATTTTTCCAAAGCCATAACTACGCGAATAATTCAAGTTTCCAACCAATTTTGAATATATAAAAACTGAAGATTCTACCGTTAATTTTGATAAGGAAATATTTGATCGCGAAGCTCTGAAAAAGGAGATAGAATGACACTAATTAATCCATGAACGAACGTGGACATGCGGGGTGTTAGATCAAAGAGGACGTCGAGTACATTTCGATATTTTCTTTCAGTTTCAAGGACCTTCAACAGAGTTAATTGCATTTCAATACATCTGTAATTTATCATCTGAATCATTCAAAGCCATAACTATGCAAATATTTGAAGTTGCCACTACTTCCTTAACTTGTTAGATTCTATAATAATGATTCATCTTGCTAAAGAAAATTTTGATCTGGAAGGTCGCGAAAAGGACATGAATTAATCCCTGATCGGACGTGGGTTTGGACAAATTTAGATGATAAGTCACGAGAAACACGAACATTTTTCATTTAAGCCCAAACTATTCCGTTTAGGGGTCCTTGAAACAGGAAATAAACACAGGATATGCAATACACTCGACTTCCCCTTTGATATGACACTCCGCATGCCCAAGTTCAATTAAGGATTAATCAGTGTCCTTTTATGTCCTTTTTCAGAGCTTTATTCTAAACAATATTTTTTTAGCTAATTTAATGGTAGAATCTTCCGCTATTATAGATTCTAAAAAATGGAAAAGGTTGTGACAACTTGAATTATTCGCGTAGTTATGGCTTTGGAAAGATAAAGATGATAAGTTACGGGACACACGGAAATTTTCCAATCAAACGCAATATATTCCGTTGAGGGTCCTTGAAACAGGAAGCAAACATCGGATATGTAATATACTCGGCGTCCAATTTTGATATGACACCCCGCATGCCCACTTCTGATCAATTATTATTAATTAGTGTCCTTTCTGTCCTTTCCTTTCTGGGACCTTTTCGACCAACATTTTTCTCACCATACTCAATGGAAAACAACCAAAACCAACCAAAATTAGCATTATATTCCTCACCATGTCTGTTTTTCTCAAAGCATCTAAGATTTATTTTTGTATTGGAAGCAAATATACAACTTCTTCCGTCCCAGTGCATCGCCTGGCAGTGAATACTGTAGAACTGCAAGATTGGTTGATTTTTTAGCAACTCTCTTTCTTAAAGCACAGGTTCCTTCGATCTTGCGCCCAGTACTTTGTGAGAGGAATTCTGTGGCCGTTGACCGTTCATGTATCTTTAAGTTTTTTATACCCTTCGCTCATAGAGTGAAAGGGTATATTAACTTTGTCATGAAGTTTGTAACGCATTGCAGGAAGCATCTCCGACCATATAAAAAGTATACATATATGATCAGCATGACTTGGGGAGTCGATTGGGCGATGTCCGTCTGTCTGTCTGTCTGTCTGTTGCGACGCGTTTTACTCGGCGAGTATTGAAGCTAGCAAGCTGACATTTTGCACACGTGCTTATTATTGTTGCAGGCTGTTTGTATGTTTGAATCGCCGAAATTGAATCACTGCGTCATGAGGCTGCCATACAAATATATCCCCCAATTTAAGTTCTTCAAAGAAAAACTTTAGTATATGTGTACCAATTTCAACCAAATTTCACACAAATGTGTTTATATTGATGACACAAAACATATGTAAGAATGGATCAAATCGGAAAATGGGGTCATGGGGCTGCCATACAAACCCAACTCCCCAAATTAGGTTCTTCTAAGAGAAACTTTTTTATTTGTGTACCAATTTTAACGAAATTTCACATAAATATATCTATATTGATAACACAAAACATACGTAAGAATGAATCAAATCGGAACATGGGGTCATGGGGCTGCCATACAAACCCAACTCCCAAAATTAGGTTCTTCTAAGAAAAACTTTTTTATTTGTGCACCAATTTCAACGAAATTTCACACAAATGTATTTCTATTGATGACACAAAACATATGTAAAAATGGATCAAATCGAACCATAGGGTCATGGGGCGGCTGCCATACAAAACGAACCCCACGTTTTGGTTTTTCTATGAAACATTTTTTACACAAATTTCACAATTACAAATTAATGTGTCTTTATCAAAAGCAACGAATTCCATGAAGTACAAATTGTACTACTATGGAATTACAAACCAAAGAAACGGAGTTGGCATTATTCTGACGTCGTCTTTACTTGGCAGTATAATAAGTGTCGCGAAGAGAAGTGACCGCTTGATCAGCATCAAATTGGTTATCTGCGGAAGGGTGTGGAACGTAATAAGTGCCTACGCTCCCCAAGTGGGACTGCCACCAGAAGAAAAAGAGGCATTTTGGAACGACGTTGACACCCTAATTCAGACCATTCCAGATACCGAATTGGTGTTCTTGGGAGGAGATTTAAATGGCCAAGTGGGTGAATCCAATTATGATTACGAGGATTGCCATGGTGGAAAGGGTAGCCCTTCAACGGTCAGAAATGACGAAGGTGAAGCTATTCTGACCATGTGCAGATCGCATGGTTTGGTCATCCTAAATACATGGTTTGTGAAAAACGAGAGACACCTAATCACCTACAGTAGTGGACACGGAGATAGGAAACACGAAACGCAGATTACCACCTCTGTTTCGATTTTATGAGAAGGTGGGTAAGAGACTGCAAGGTGATCTTGGGTGAATCTGTCGTCAGCCAACATCGTTTGCTCCTGTCAGAATTTATTTTGAAAGCAGGAGGAGCAAGAAATAGGAGAACTCCCAAGCCTGTCGAAAAAATCAAGTGGCACAATCTCACAAACGACAACTTTGAACCTGTAGTAACTCCATTCATTGATAAAATGACGGAGTGGTTTCAAAACAACATAAACTGCACCGAGCACAGTCCAACACAAATGTGGAATAGTTTCGCTGAAATGTCAGTAGGTGAGGCGGAAAAGGCACTTGGAGTTTCGAAAGGTCCACTCCACACGAAGAAAGAAACATGGTGGTGGAACACCGAAACTAAGGAAGCAGTGCAAGCCAAATCGAACGCATTTAAGGCATGGACGAAATGTGAGTCAAGCAGTGAAGCCGAACGGGTTCAACTTCGCGAAAATTATATGCAATGCCGGAAGAACGTAAAGCGCTTGGTAGCTCAAGCAAAGGCGAAGGCAGCTGAGAAATTCTACCAAGAATTAGAAACTCAGACTGCGACCGAAGGACCGTCTTTGCGCGAGAGACCTAAGCACGACGCCAGGATATTTAGGGTCGCAGCCCAAAGGAGAAGGAACGCTCGGGAAATACAGGCGCCAAAGTAGGTGGAGGACTCGCAAGGAATGTTGCTGATTGACGATACGGCAATTTGTAGCAGGATGCGAGAGTATTTTGACGAACTTCTAAATGAAGAATTTCCTCGAGCAGCTTTTCAAGATGTTGAGCCGAATACCACAAATATTGAAGATATCTCAGAGGAAGAGGTGATGGAGGCAATGCATCAGATGAAACGCGGAAAGGCAGTCGGCCCGGACAAAATCCCCGCGGAATTTTGGTTGAAAATGGAAAATGTCGGGCTTAGTTGGCTTACAGTTCTCTTCAACAAAATCAAAGGTGGGCAACCGATGCCTGATGCTTTCAGGGAAAGTTTTCTTCTTCCTTTCTATAAGAACAAGGGAGACTCACGCAAACTCAACAACTATAGGGCTATAAAGTTAACACCTCATACACTAAAGATCTACGAGCGAGTTGTCTGCAACCGATTGAGAAAGATTGTGCGGTTGAATGACAATCAATGCGGCTTTGTTGAAGGTCGATCTACAGTCGATGCGATTCAGTGCATTCGTGTTGCGATGGAAAAGTATAGAGCAGCACGAAAGGACTTGTACTTTGTGTTCATCGATCTGGAGAAGGCATTCGATAGAGTACCTCGTGATCTGATATGGTTGGCCTTGAGAGCACTTAATGTCCCCGAGGCATACGTCAGGATGATACGAGACATGTATGATGGAGCTACGACTAAGGTTAGATGCACAGCCGGTGAATCAGAAGAATTTCCGGTGAATGTCGGAGTACACCAGGGCAGTGTATTGAGTCCGTTGCTCTTCAACATCATCATGTGCTACTTATTAACACGTGTCTCCGACGGCCTAGAAATATCTCTTCTTTTTGCTGATGATATAGTCCTCAGTAGCCCAAACATCGTTGCCTTGCAAGCTGCGCTTACAAAATGGTGTGACATTCTGGAGGAGCATGGACTGAGGGTAAGTATAACAAAGACTGAGTTCTTATGCTGCCAATTCTCAGACCCAAATGCACCGATACCAGAAATGTACGTCAAAGGAGAGCAGCTTAAGTCTTGTACCAAGTTCAAGTACCTTGGCTCGATGGTGACAAGCGGAGCTACATGCGATGATGATATCAAACATCGCACAAAGGTTGGGTGGATGAGGTGGCGAGAAAACTCTGGAGTTTTCTGCGATAAGAAAATGCCACTGAAGCTAAAGGGCAAGTTGTACAAAACGGTTGTACGTCCCGCACTCATGTATGGATCAGAATGCTGGACCATGTATGAAGGTTACGCGAAAGAAATGACAGCGACTGAAATGAAAATGTTACGCATGTCAGTTCGTGTAACCAAGAGGGACCACATCAAGAGTAGCTACATCCGAGGCAGCTTGTCCATAGACCAAAAAATCACCAAAAAGCTCGAAGACCGACGAATGGATTGGTATTGCCATGCTCAAAAGCGTCCGCCTGAGAACCCCGCAAAGAGAGCGATATCAATGGAAGTTCCACTTGATGGACCAAAGGCCAGAGGCAGACCGAAGAACACCTGGATGTGTCAAATGAAAAAGCAACAACAACGCATTGGTCTCGGCGATGACACGATCCAAGATAGAGCTGCCTGTAGAAATATGCTGAGAAATTATCGCCAAAACGGGCGATGTGCCTACACCGCAGGTCGAGCAACGCGGAACCATGGAGCGGTATAAAGAACGAGGCAAGGAAGAAGAAGATCAAAGCAACAAAAAAGGTCAAAACAAATGGAATCATACTATGGGGCCATGTTCCCTCATCCCCCAATAACATTTTCCAAGTAAATATTTTTCTTTGCCCACTTTAGGGTTACCACCTCGACCACGACCATCGCCCGGCACCTGCAAAAGGGAGGGGACCCCCTCCCCTCCCTGTGTTCAAAAAATTCTTTGCGAGTATGTATTGAATTTTTGAGGCGCAGTTGCCAAGAAGCTAAGACAGCCCTATGCAATAAAAGCTTAATTGATCAGATCAGCCTTTTCGATTGATAAATTAATAAATCCTTTGAAGGATTTTTCTATAATGGCAGAGGAAAGTTTGGTAGGACACGTACACACTATCGATTCAAAAATGAGTCTACTATTCCGGCTCTATAGAGTGATTATTAGCAGTGCTAATTGTCATGCGAAGGAAGGGTGAGGGCAATCGACAACTCCTTTGAATGAGTGAGAGTTGGAATATTACCGAAATAGCGCATCCGCATTATTTTGGACCGATTTGTAATAACAGAAGAGACCCAATCCATAATACGATCAAATAGAAATCGGTGGAGTCTTGCCTACTCATTCCATTCGCTGCACCACTTCCCTCGATTACTTTGTATCCCGGCTGTCAATAAGTATCCATTGCAATTGATATCCTGGAATGAACCCAATACATTCAGCAAAAACTTACCAGATTATAAACATTATTTGGTTGAAAGAGACAGCCTATTTTTCATTCTGAGCTGGTAGGAATTTATTGCCTAAATATAACTCCACGGTCATCTGATCTTAAGCCGGCCCACACGGATCGGGGTTCGCCGAACCGCGCGGTGTAAAAGATCAAAGTTGTGTACAACACTCGCATGGAAGGAACAGAGGGGAGTCAACGAAAAGGTAACGTCCGTTGAATTACCCTATTGCCTCTATCCCTCCCAGTCGTGTGTTGTTCACAATTTTGATCTTTTTTACAGGACGGTTTGGCGAACCTTGATAAGTGTGGGACGACATTCGTCTACGAAGATAAATTAGAGCAGCAGTGTTTTCGATAAAGATTCGATCCGGTCAAAAGCAGGAGTCGTGCAATCTTGTGAGGCACAGCCATTCCAAGGCAATGAAGCTCTAATTTCAAATTTAAATATTTTTTTGCTTATACGCCAATATTACGTGCATATCAATTTCAGTGACCTTTGATAACTTAAGTTTGCAGCGATGCAGAGTAACACGAGACGTTTGACGAGATTTTTAGTTTCCACTGCATATGGTAAGACCACCATACCTAGGGAGGGACATACATCCACAGAAGTAATGTTTTTTTTTTAATTGCGAGTAAACATTTAAGCCGCCACCTATCGCAGAATAGACTATAGGAACTCTTGAAAAGCAGACATTGGAAAACTAAATCAAACTCACGCTCGTCATAAGGGTGAATATTTTAAGGAAAAGCTTGGCTACAGCTACAGTTGCAGCCAAGCTTACACCATGAAAAAAAATGTAGAAAAACTAAACTGTCAATTAAATTTTAATTTATAGTAGGTACTGACTTTTCAAGAGGACTACATTTTTCTACACCAAAGAGCGCGTCCCGGCAAAATTTTCCTGAGCCCGGCGTCCCGGCCGCACCTTCTAGGCCCATCACTGCCGAGCGAGGCCCGAGCAGGTGGCAACCCTAGCCCACTTATTCCAACCAAACCCCACAGAAATATTTTTTTGTCGACGAAACGGAACTTTTGTGAAGACGGAAGGAAAATAATGTGGGGGGGGGTTAAATACAAGTCCTAGGTACGCCCGAAAAAAACTTTTAAGCCAAGAAGAGCGAAGGGTATCCAAATTTCGGCCGCGCCCGAAATTAGCCTCGGTCTCGTTCTGATTTATGGTTCTTTTTCGTCAATCCACAAGCAGGAAATGTTTTCAATTTCGTTGCAATTTATTATACTTCGTCAGGGACCATGTAGTGACGGGTTGTATGTGGACTCCAATCATTCCAAGAATTATATCTCATTTCCGTGAGTCATAATGAAAATTCAACCAGAATTTCGGACAACTTCCCGGACTTGTTCATCACCTACACGAGCTGAGTATTGTGCGATCCAAAAACAGCCGTTTTCCCTTAATACTCCTGGCTTGGAATTGCTACTGCCTAGTTCTTATGGGGTTTGGCTGTCCGTATAGCTTCCGGTATCTTTTTAAGGACTATAGATTCTGATGTCCATTATTGTGATGCGCACTTTTTTCGGCTAGACATTAAAACAAACAGAGTTTTCATATAAAGCCAGCCTCTCTAGTCTACACTCGAGATAATCTCGACTACATTTCAATAAAGCTCGGCAAATAAATTATTTGACTTTAATCAGATTTCAGTTTATGTGCACTTCATTATGATTCTGAAGTTGCTTTCAAAGAATCAGGATTCTGAACTAAGAAACGGAGTCGACAAATGATTTAAGGCGAACGACACAACTCTGTTCTGTATAGTGTGCTTGCAGATTGGTAATACAAACACAGAGCTTCCACTTCACCACTCCAACTATACTACGAAACGCTTCTGTTGAAGTTCGTCTTATATATAATTGTGCTATACGTATTTGTCTTTAGTCTAATTCTTCCTTTTCATCTATCTAAAAAGGAAATGAAAGAAAAAAAGAAAAACATTTTCTCTTGCATGCATGTACCTAACTATCAAATGTCTGTCTATGTGCATCCTGTTCTGCGCTTCGACACACAACCACTGAATGAAAAGAAGAGAGAACACAGAACAGTTCTAATGTAGGCAAATTAATTTGATCCTTTCCCATATATACTGGTACATACGAACGGTTAAGTATACAAAGGAGAAAATGCCCGTCGACATCACTTTCCTCTTTCATCATGGGAAAACTGCCTGCTCCTTGGTAGCAAGAGCAAGAAGGATTTGCATTCAGAATGAATGTTATTTTCTTTATCTCGTCAGAGTTAAAATGGTGTAGCCCGGGAAGAGCACGAACAAAAGGTACTTCATAGCTCTTATCCTTCCGCTCTTTTCTTGCCATTTGAGGCTGAGTGCCATGCAGCCACTTTTTCATCAACGTCGACACACCCCCATACATACATACATGGATAGACAAAAAGGTTTGCATGTTGAATTTATTGGATGAGCTCCACTTTTCCGAACAGTGTAAAAACCTTGAAATTTAATTACTGTACTGAGTTAGTTTCGAAAGTTGAAAACTATGGAGAGTTAAGACCAACGACATGCTCTTTATTCTACCAACTATATGGATGGAGCCGAAGCCGACCTTTAAAGCAGTCATCACATTCGGATTCAAAATTCGCTCGTACGGCACAGTTAAACCCAAAAAGTGAAAACGCCTTTTCTGAAAAATCCTTTCCTTCGGCGATTTAACTCGACTTTTTAATGACCCGACAGTCAGCTTCTTTTTTTTATCGCACCCAAGTAATGTTCGAAACGATACCCCAATGACACAGAGGAAAAGATCCCGCAGATTACGGCGCACACGGGTCTTCTGAAAGACGTGATTCGGAATTCGCTTGACTCTTAAATCACCGTGAATATCCTTCCTGCCTACAGGATCCTTCGGGCTATAATTTATATTCTTCAGATTTTCCTTTATTTATTTTTTCGCCATATTTTCTTCAAAGAGGCTTTCGTTTCTTTCACGTCGCCATATAAAGCAATCTTTAAAATGGCACTGCACCCCATCATCATCTGCTGTTGAGATAAATGTAAAGGACTTTTGTTTATCATACTTATGCCATTCTGACGATGATTGATATTCGACCTTATGGTTGAATTTGACAAAGACGCATTTCATATAGGTGGAGTGCGAGGGCGATGAACGCCAGATTGCCTTTAGCCGTTCCTGCACGTCGACATAGGGAATGCCTCTGAGCTCTCTTCTCTGTGGTGCACCATATCGGATGGATGTAATTTTTTCCATCTTTTACGACCTGATTTATGGTCCGTTTATTAATGTAATAATTTTATTATATTTGCGAATGTAGCGACAGTTGAGGGGATGTATTGACTTATATGGTTATTTTCTTTACTTTTTGGAAAGACAGCATATAAGCACAGTAATATGTATGTATGATTTTTATATCTGGTTAACATAGATTTACTATTTTTACTACTGCTGGTCACCACTCAGTCGATTTACACCATATATGTAAGACGCAGGATGTCTAGCTACAGTATGTAGTGGAGCTCGTGGGTGTGGCAGAATAAAGAAGTGAACATTCGAGTTCAAAAAGCGTCTTCATCGAATTAAGCGGATAGAGTCGAAGAATCTAACACTGCGGCTGTTCCTGCTGTGGAGTGTAATACTGAGCACAACTTGCAAGTCGAGTGTTATGCAAAAGGACAGCAAAGGTTGCTCGGGATTGTGGCGAAAGAAGACATTCCCGTGCATCCGAGGGCATTCGGATTTGCAATTCAAGTATTCCAACTGACGATTTTCGAATCGAAAATTTTGAAGACTGCATCAACAATTCCGCAGGTTTGCGATTTTACTGATCAATAACTAAGTCCACTCCTTGATTCAGGTGGGGAGAGAAGAGGTTTTGGATGACGATAACATTTTTCCTCTACTCAGACGTAGCGTCTTCAATAATCGATTCTTTCGAATTCGATACGGATGGGGAAGAAACCGTTATGATGGTTCAGAAGGCATAATTAACCTTAGCCATGCAAAGCAATCGTCGGCTGCTATTATAGCTGTCGCCTTTTACAGGGTGTGGATGATTGTGTTATATCCAGGAACCTTGGGTAAAGTGTTCTTTGCTACTTTATACTTTATAGAACATGGTATAGGTACTGCGATTTTGTACTCTTGTATGGGAAACTATCAAGGCGTTACTTCCTCTATTTGTAGATATGTTTTTATGGGTTAAATTGTGTTTAAAATGGTAATAATTGGATGCAAAGTCGCTGCTTATCCTGATAATGTTGCTATCGCTGTTAGAGGCAACTGGAGAAAGCCTTGACGATTCTAATCGAGTGGGCAAATCTGAGTGGAGTCAAAATTACTCCAGTCAAAATGGAGCTAGTCCTTTTTACACGAAGGCGAACAATTCCTATTATTATTAACCTCCCTGGACTATGGCTAAATTTCTTAGTCTTATCGTAGCCAAAGAACTAATGGAAGGTCAACATCGAAAAAAGGGTGAAAAAGGCTTCTGTGGCACTGTACTCAACTAGGAAAACGAAAATGTGAGGTTTGGAGCCAAAAATTGTATATTGGATATAGGTATACAATTTTAATTGGGCACCCTATTTTACTGTTTGAAGTTAGCATCTGCTTATAATTTACTCGTAAATTTTCAAAGGTTGGCGTTTTGTCTAATAAAGGTATTTTTCCGAACCACACCTTCTTATACATTAGATATGGCAATGGTGTTGGAACTGCTCCAACTGAACGTTTTCAGCCAACGGATGCCTGCATACAAGGTCTTACGCGTAGCAGAAAATGGCCTGTGGCGAGCGTTGGACTATGGGTGTACTTCGATACTTCGTATGTTCAACCTTCCCGCGAGACTGACTAAACTGTTCCCAAATAGTTTTATGGTAGGAACCATTGTAGCTTGAATTCGAAGCCCCCCCCGGTCAACGGATCCATTTCAGTTTATACTGATGATTCCAAGTCGGACGCAGGAGTGGGTATTGGATTCAACTCTGAGAAATTTAACATAAATTTGTCAGTCCGCCTTCTTAATTTATAATAGTATTCTCCAAGCATAGGTCTAAATGATTAACAGCCCGTTCACATTGCGGGCGATGCGATGAAAATTTTTGACGAAATAATACTTTTAAATGATGCAAGAGAAGAGGGTAGAGGTCCAATTTCCATAGAATCATATCGATACCTTAAAGCACAATAGTGCTAAGTCCATTTTTCAACATTTGGAGAAAACGCGAAAATAACATTTCAAACAATAAGATACAATTTTGTATTTCCTCCATGGGCGATTCACGATGGGTTTGAAATAAAAGCTGTATTTGTTGGCTTTAAAACCAATATATTTCGGTCAATTGACCATCTTCAGGGTTTTCTATATATAAACAATAAATACATGACTTTAATATATAATAATTAAATGAATAAAAGGATGATTTTACCTTTTTTCGTTTTTGAAAAAAACTAAATAGAACAATGACACATTGAAGACAAAGACTGACAATGTATGTTAGTAGTAGATGTATGTCAAACAGACAAGTTAAATTATGGACGTTATGACATATTATTCATATAGAAAATGGATGTATGTATGTACTAGTTTATTACAATGTAAAATCATTATTTAATCCAAATTTTATTAAATTGTAGTACGTGTTCGAATAGTCTTTTTTATCACTTTTTTCGTTACAAGAAGTATCCTCATATTTAATAATTTGGTTTACTTCTTTTATTTGCAATTTGGTTTTATTGCGCTCATTAGCCAGAATTTTTGCTTCCTTAAAATTAAATTCGTGGTTTTCTTTAATCGCGTGTTTTGCTAAGGCCGATAAGTTGTTAGTAAGCGCCTTTTTGGTGTCGTTTTGATGTTGGCTCACGCGACTGCCTAGCTTTTGAATCGTTTCTCCTATATATGTTGCGTCGCAGTTGGAGCAGTCTATTTTATAAACTACTCCTGATTTTTCCTCAGTAGGGATTTTCGACTTTAAGGGTGTATACAAAGTCGCGTTTTTTGCATGCGGATGCATGGCTATATTAAGCTGCGGTACAAAATATTTACAGGACCGTGCAATCGATTCACTTAGCTTTGGTATGTAAACCATTGAAGAAAACGTTTTTTCGGCATTTGCTGGTAGTGACGTAGAGCTTTTTTCGGTGGATAGGAAAGCATAACTATTCAAGTTAACATTTCGGTTTTGTCGTACTTCGCCAATTTGTCAAATCACTAGTGCAGCGGAGAACGAAGCCCGCTAGCCTCGAGCCTTTTAACTATACTTTTATAGTGATCAGTAAATCGGATTTTTGAATCAAAGATAATTCCCAGGTCTGTGACTGTGTCCACATGTTCTAAAGGAAGCATTCTGACGGAATACGAGAAGAATGAAGGGAAACGCTTCAGTGAGTAGATCATTACCGAACACTTCGATACGTTAAGAAGTAGATCATTGGTGAGGCACCAGGACGACAATAAGTCCAGATCAGCTTGCAAAGAAAGACAATCTTCTAGGCATGAAACAGACACAGAGGTAAACATCTTGTAATCATCAGCGTACAAAAGACATCGGTTGCTTAGAATAGAAGGAAGGTC
This sequence comes from Microchrysa polita, assembly GCA_949715475.1. Classification (NCBI taxonomy): domain Eukaryota; kingdom Metazoa; phylum Arthropoda; class Insecta; order Diptera; family Stratiomyidae; genus Microchrysa; species Microchrysa polita. The sequence goes on along the minus strand of OX454418.1, from coordinate 67,003,988 downwards.
ATTCACAAAGAATGAAAAAGGAAGAGGCCCTAAAATAGATCCTTGTGGTACCCCTGATGTTGGTGTAAATTCCGATGAAATGCTGTTATTAAAAATTACTTTGAAAGATCTGTTAAGTAGGTAAGATGACATCCATGAAAGTAGCCAAGGGGGGAAACTTAACTCATGAAGTTTATTTAGTAGCACAACATGGTTGACCGTATCAAAGGCTTTGGAAAAATCGGTATAAATTGCGTGGAAATCCAGGCGCTTGTGAAACGAGTTCGCCACAAAATCGACAAATTCAGCCAAATTTGTGGTAGTGGATTTTTTTTTACGGAAACCATGCTGACCAGAACCAATTAAATGACCAAAATGTTCATCAATATAATTGTATACAATACGTTCCAGCAGTTTTGAACAAGGTAATAATAAAGCTATTGGCCGGTAGTTTGACGCAATATTTTGGTCCCCTGATTTAGGAATTGCAACTATATATGAACACTTCCATTGATCCGGGAAGATACACTCACGAATACTCTCATTAAAAATTATTGAGAGTGGTATTGAAATCGTGTTACTAACTTTCTTTAAAAAGGTGTTTGAAAGTCCATCAGGTCCACAGGACGATTTATTACCTAGAGAATTTATTAAAATACATACTAACCAAATTTGGCGTAATTTGAGGTAAGACTGGAAATGCTTAGAGTTGGATTACAGGATTGGAAAAGTTCCTTAATCCAGGAGTTGCAGAGGACTGTCGGAAAGTACTAGCAAAGTATGATGCAAATAACTCGTAAATATCCTCGGGAGTGTTGGCAGAACGATTATCCAGAGATATAGTGGAGGGAATGGATGATGATGACCGCATGTTCTTAACATACGACCAGAAAAGTGTGCAGTCATTGTTCCCGATGCTGTTTTCAATGCTGTCAATGTACGCATTTGTGGAAGCTCTAATCGACCTTTTTGCAGAGTATCGCCATCACTTTTCCATTGAATAATTAATTTGGACCTTTAGAATTTTTTTTCGGTAAGCAGAAATTGTGATGTCCATCAAAATTTACAGATTATAATTATAACTTTTTGCATTCCTGTGGAATATTCTCCTTAAGGTCTGCGGTCTCCTTAAGGCCTGCGACTGCAAGGAGGGGTGGTTATTTCGGACGATATTGCCGGCTTAGCCAAATTGCCAAAACGGGAGATTACCACCGACCGAATTTTGGTAAGAGAAAAATCGACATAATTACTCCACGCTCTCGAGGAGTAGGTATATCACTTCGTTGCTTGGCTGTTTGTATTCTGCAGCTGTCTACTAAACAAATATCAAATATCATTCATGTCGCAATTTGCAAAACTTATATTATCATTTTCCGATAGGTTGATTAAACATTGTGCGCCATCTTGTATATCCAAAGAAGCTATGCGTAAATTGACGGAGAATATTCCCTAAAACCATAAACCTCAAACTTCTGATTTAGCTTATCCATCACTGCTTTTTTATTTGTATAATCTATAAAATACAAAATAAATCATTCAGGAGAATAATGATTACCACCAGAACCATAGAACTCATTTCCATTAGAGATTCTTAAGATTAGGGGTAGGCTGACAGCTCGGCGTAAGAAAACATAAGGTCGTGTGAATATACAATGATTTGCTTGCTTGGCTAAACTGGTTTATTTAAATGTAAATTGTGGTTGTTTGTGCTTGTTTAGGCAAGAATTTAGCAAAGTATATTTTTATTCATGCGATCTATGAAATAACCCGCAAATGTTCAGAAAGATTGTTCTTTTCTCGTTTAACAATTGGTTCATGCCATTTTGCATAATCTCTGTAGCCCCTAAAAAATTGCTCCTCCTCATACTATCCATTAAGCTTTTTATTTCGGCTACATAATTGTCAACGACCGTTTTACCTTATAGTATGGCTATCCCATAGCATCAGGATGAGCATTAAAATAATATTAACGACCATAATTTTTTATACGTGTTGCACACACAATAAACACAACGGCAAAAATGAAGGTGGAAATCATCAACACAAGAAAATTTTTAATGACTCGACGGAGGATCATGAAGACGTTCTCGTCGCGATGAAGATTAAATGCGGTAGTCGAGCAAAAACGTCAGGATAAATGGCAGCATGCTGCAATTGCATATTCACAGCGCAGTACTTTAGTTGGAGCTGTTCTGCTGCTGTGCGGATATGAGTATATAAGAGCATAATAGAAAGATTTGCCATGGACAATTTTCCGTGAAGTCAGCCGATACCTGTACTTCAGCAACACAGCTCCAATATCCTTGCGCTCATACTATGTATGTATGTATTATACTTCTTGTTGGGACAATTTTGCTGAAAACAATAATTAGAGGTGGCAGCGACAGAGCCAAGGAAGGCGTCGTCGACGACGTCGTCGTTCAGTTTTCTTACCGCATAAGACGTTGCAATGTGTGAAGTTTGATGTTATAGTTGGCGAGTATAGTGTTTAATAAATAAATAATAAATAATAATAATAATAATAACTAGAAGGAAAAACAGGTACCTAATTCTAAGTGGAGAGAATATCCTATAAAAACTACGAAAAACTACAGCACACGTTGGGACGATATTACTAAAGAAATAAAAAGAAAACTTTGAGGATAATGGTTTGAATTCAAAGTTTTTCTCTCGATCTCTTCTAGTTTGCTTAGAGACTATGAATGACATTGGATGCAGGTTGACTGTAGATGGAGTTTGAAAAGTTTTTATGAAAAAAAAATATGAATACAGAAACGGAACAAGGAATATAATAAAAAAAGAGTTGCAAGCTGTCTTAAAAAATATATATTTGGGCGTAGCTTACCGTGTGAAAGAAACATGACGATGATGTGAAAGGCACCCTATCTTATTAAGGACCTCTTTCATCACGGCCTCTTATGCACCTTCATACTGCTCGAATACTACAAAATAGTCCATATTTAGGCCCATTGCAATGTGAAAAAATGTGCCAAAAAGTGTCAAAAACCGACAGCACGAAGACATTATTGGATTATTGTATGTATAAAGTCAAATGTTATCATCTGAGGGGCAAATTGACAAAGCATTTTTCAATTTTACGGCTCTAACCGAAAGAAGAAATTCCTTTCATATTTACAAAAACAAATTCGAATTTTACTTTCGGCTCCTAGAAAAAAAACCAATCGTGATGGGTCCTGAAGTCGACCACGATCCCTAGAATCTATTTCTTGCATTCCTTCTAGTACGTCAAGAGACAATGGTTGCTTCCGACAAGGCTTTCCACTCAAGTGTACACTGTTAACAATCATGAAGGAGTCTCACCTAATGACCCCAAGGTACCGAACAGGAATCGTGAGCTGTTAATGGACTATTGACTGACCCAACTAAAGTCGTAATGTCATTCAGTAACGAAGAAACTAGGAACGCTCAGCTATCTCACGACGTACAATTTCTGACTAACAATGAATGGCTGCATCTATGTGTTACTGGGTGAGAAATAGCAACTATGGAAGGAGCACCGCAATGTGGCCTCAGAGACAGCCTTTAAAATCTCATGAAAATATGTATGCCAGAAAAATGGTAAGACAAAGTACAGTGAATTCTAGGCGCAATACTTACCTATCACAAATTTACTTGAATGGTAGAAAACTCCTTGACCGTCTTTTGGGGTTGACAAGAGAGCCTATGAAAAAATCCAACTTTCCGCCAATTCCCAAATTTAGAAATATATATTTAGCCATCGACTTCAGGTCTGACCATCTCTTGTTTATTGAAGCAGCCTCGCTAACAACCGATATTGTCAAACGTGGTTCTTTTTCGTCCAACACGGCGGCTTGCATTGGCTCCTTGTGGGTTCCAATCTAGGGCCTGCTTAGCAATATTTTTTGGCCCTCTTCAGAGGGTATGACCTATCCATTGCCACTATCGTCTTTTGGTAGAAGTGCCACGCCTGTGACATTAAATAATCTCCGGCCAGCGGATTTGTAGGATGCGCCGTAGACGCTGGTTTATAAAAGTTTCCAACTTGGTTGTTATCTCTTTGGTCAGGAGTCAAAGTGAAGAAGGCTACCCTAGCCTTATTGATACGAGATTGCACATCATTGAGCGCACCGCCATCTGCTGTGACTCTGCTTCGGAGGTAGCAGAATTCGTCAACTATTTCCTGCCTGGCCCGAAACACAAATTCCGCCTTGTGCCCCTGAATCAAAGCACAAGTACTTGGTCTTGGCAGCGTTTATCTTGAGCCCAGCATTATGACTTTGGCAATGACACTATACCATTGCTTACTGCGGGCTAGGCTAAAAAAGTCATTGAGAATTGTAAAAACTCCATGGCCCTCGGACCTGATGACATTTTAATGGCCATGTTGAAACATCTCGACCTTCCATCCATTTAGTATCTCACGCAGGCGCGCACAGAGGATTTACGGGGCCCGGGGCATATAAATAAAAGTGGCCCCTTTGAGAAAAAGAACATTTGTGCTTGGAAACTCTATAAATGTTGTTCCTACTACAGGATGCCAGGATGGTGGTACCTGAGAGAGCGGCATTAGGGTAGATAGATAGGGCGCACGTCTTCGAATCATAGGTTCGCGGGATCTTAAACATCACTAACACCTATAGAGGTCAATGCTGCGCTGCGTAAGCATTTTTTTATAAAAAAAAAAAAAAAATTATGAAATCAATAATTTAATAAACGTTACAACAAGAACGCTATTTTCAATGTAAGAATGCAAAGAGTCAAAGCAAAGTAAAGTTATTTTAAGTACGATGTTCTTAATTTTAATAGAAAAACTGTAAGGTCAAAATCATGTTTCAAAATACTTGGTTTAAGATCGATCCACATTTTTTAGTCATCAGTCGCATTCACAGTAATTTCTCATACAAATTGACAGATTGTCAGTCAATCAATTAACTTGTATGGAAAGTCATAGTGACTGATGACTGAAAATTGTGGATCGACCTTCAAGAGTGTTTTCGATTGATTTCACTCTACTTTTTTTCTCAGTGTAGGGGGGCCCACTCAAGAAGTTGGCGGGAGGGCCCAGAGTGAAGTTGTTCCGTCACTGCTGATGGCATTGCAAAAATCGAAATTCTTGTCTCTTCATAAACGTTACTGTGTGCACTGATCCATAGGAGAACAAAAGTCTAAAACCAAACCAGTAGAAAACGTTGAGAAATTTTGCTAGTTCGCGAGCATAGTTACAGATAAGACTACAATGAGTTAACAACAATCAGAGAGAGACTTGAATAAATATAAGTTTATGGAAACTAAATAAGAAATATTCATTTAAAGGGGATCCATCGTTTTCAGTTTCTTGGTCAACACTTTCTCTAGAAAACACACATAGTTCGAGGACACTCAGATTTTAAGAGAATACCGATTAATTAGATAAATTTCGACAGAGTGTGCTGTTGATCTCAACACCTAAAATATATCAAGATCAGTGCCAATTTTAGATCTAGCAATTTTAATTGAAAAAAGTAGGTGAAGGGAAATCGTATAAGGTCCTAGAAATGCTTTGAATAACGCAAAACAACGCAGACGTACGCGCACTACGAGACCACTGTCCCTGCGGGGCCCTCTCCAACGCGGGGCCCGGGGCAAATTGCCCCTTTTGCCCCACCCTCTGTGCGCGCCTGATCTCACGGCTGCCTTTAACTTGCCTTGTCACGCTATGTGGATCACAATCTAGAGGTCCGGAGATCGAATCTCGGCGTGATCCAGGAAATATATAGTCCTTGCAACAATACATACACTCCGAAACTATATCCAATGTAACGTTGCCTCGAAGTAGCCTATAAATGGCTGAGTGAACGCACCATGCCCCGCAAGGGGAGGGGGGAGGCGAAACCTGTAACTTGTCGATCTCCACGCTTGCCATCCCTGAAATCTGCAAAACAGGTAGGATTGTCCCCTGTCTCAAGCCAGGGAAGAGCGCCAGTCTCGGTGAATCCTACCACCCCATAACGATACCGTCTCCTGTCGCAAAGACGCTGGACGCCTTATTCACCCCACTCACAAGGATGGCTTCAGGAATGCATAGTACCATCACTGCCTTCGATGCGATAACTACACGTATCCGTGACGGTCTAAATCAACGTCGTCCTTGCCACATAACTATTTTTGCGGCAATTGACCTATCAAATGCGTTTGGTAAGGTCAATCACTCAATGCTTCTCGCTAACTTGTTGAATATGCATATTCCTGCACAAGAGATTCGTTGGATTGCCAACTATCTAGCTGGTCGGCATTCCTTCACTGAATTTCGTGGCAAACGTGCTAAGCTGAGGAAAATCAAATTTGGTGTTCCACATGGACGGGTACTCTCCTCCACTCTGTTTAACATCTACATGTCCGGCCTTCCCGCACTATCGAAAGGAATCGAGGTGATTTCTTACGCTGACGATTGCACCGTGCTTGCCACTGGGAGATATAAGAATGAAATGTGCCTCCAAATTAATCGCTATCTAGGACGATTACAGGCATTTTTCCAAAGCCGAAACCTCACTATAGCTGCGTTCACCTATCAAATGCGTTTGGTAAGGTCAATCACTCAATGCTTCTCGCTAACTTGTTGAATATGCATATTCCTGCACAAGAGATTCGTTGGATTGCCAACTATCTAGCTGGTCGGCATTCCTTCACTGAATTTCGTGGCAAACGTGCTAAGCTGAGGAAAATCAAATTTGGTGTTCCACATGGACGGGTACTCTCCTCCACTCTGTTTAACATCTACATGTCCGGCCTTCCCGCACTATCGAAAGGAATCGAGGTGATTTCTTACGCTGACGATTGCACCGTGCTTGCCACTGGGAGATATAAGAATGAAATGTGCCTCCAAATTAATCGCTATCTAGGACGATTACAGGCATTTTTCCAAAGCCGAAACCTCACTATAGCTGCGTTCAAATCTTCTTGCGACTTTTTTTTACCACTTGGTGGGAGGTTGATGTACGTATTGGCAACAATTCGGTTCCTCCTGTAGCAAATCCTAAAATTCTCGGGCTTCACCTAGAGAATAACGACGTCTGCGAATCACGCGCAGCATTTGTCTGTGAAAAAATGCGTAGTAGGAACTGGGGCAAAGATAAAGAAACCATGCTAGCTACTACGAAAGCGGTGAGTGGAGCAGCCGATGATTATGCAGCCCCAGTTTGGACAACTATGTGTCACAAAAAAAAATAACAGGCGCGACAATCCAACATTGGACTAAGGCCGCAGGATGTGTTGGTGACATCCTATTTCCAAGATCTTATCTGCTTTTTGTTGAGGTAATTAGATCAGTATCACGCTCAGCAGTGTTATTTATCCCCATAAATGAGTTCGAAAAACACCATGGCTCACGGTGAGATTCGAACTCATGACCCTGTGCACCGAAGGTGCGCTCACCAACCGCTAGACCAGCCAGACTACGTGACACAAACTGGTCCAAAATTCAGGTCTGCCAAAATGCTGCTCTACGCACAGCCACAGGTTGTTTTCTGATGTCTACACAGGATCAATTAGATCAGGAGACAAAATCGATGCCAATACGTGACCACAATCTCCTACTCTCAAAGGATCCTGTTCATTGCTACAGAGAGGATCATCCCAACCATAATCTCATGGCTCGAATTCCTCCACCACGAGACTTGACAGAGAAGGTCCAGGGAGACAAGCGAATCTGTCAGACTCTTACGATGAAGATGCATACCGTGCTGCCATCGCTGCGATTCACACTGAAGAAGTGAATAGAGTCCTCCCAGAGCGTCATAAAAATACGGTATCCTCGCAAAAGAAAAAAGAGTCTCCATAAAGGCAATTATTTCTGATCTACTTATGTTATCGATGCGTGATACTCACACGTAGGTATCCCTGTTCTGTATATCAAGGGCCTGAAAACTACAAATATTTTAGTTTTCCACGAGTGAAACGTATGTACAGTGCGTACTCGATAATCCGGACTATTGAAAACTAGGGTCGATCCGGACTACAGAGGAATTCGAACTAGTGGAAGCCTTTAATTTGCTCTAAATTTCGAGGAAATGGACGAATTTAATCAAATTGTTCGAAGAATCTGTTTTCTATTTTCGAAGAATTTCACTCTGTTATTCTAGATTTTGTTTTTCCAAGAACAAAGAAAACTGCTGTTTTTATTTCGGACAATAATATCACTGTTATTATGAGAAAAAAGTCAGACTCGGATTAGAGAAGCTCTTGAAATTCGGACTACAGAGTGTACAATGTAATCTTTGAGGTGATCCGGATTACTGGAAATTCGAGGTTTCGAGGCTTCGAGGCTTCGGATTATCGAGTACGCACTGTATTGGGATGCAGCTTACACACGCCAGTTACGAGTGACCACTTGCTGCTGTCCATTTGTCCGTGCCACCTGGCTGGAAACTATCACGGTCATGCATTCCGCTCCGCGGCAGTATATGGAGCGACAAACAAGGCATCTAGTTAGTTTTCCAGACTACAGTCTCAGTAGTAGAACATTTTACGTAGTGCCTGGAATCAAACTTACATTTTTACGCCTTCAAGTCTATAGTGCAGTGATTTTTTTACTACATTGGTAAGGATTTTTTTGCCATAAGCATCATCCCTGCCCCCCTCCTGGCTACGCCAATGAACGAATGGGTGACAAAATGCAGCCTTGTCTCATTCCGCTGTGCACCTCAAAAGGATCTGAAAGAAAGCTTACCCCTGTTTAAAACGTGACATTGGGCTCCCCAGTGTAAACAGGTTAACCCGGTCGATTGTTCTATTTTTCGGTTTTAACCCATTTCTTCCCAAGGATAGAAATATGCTAAAACTACAAAGTTTTTTGGTAAATTCCAATCAATTACAATACAATTAAGAAAAAAAAAAAAAATTTCAGTAAGTGTTACCAGTGGCTCCCAACGTGATGTTGCGTTGACGCAACGTTGGGAGTTTTTGGGTAAAAAAAATTTAAACCAAAATTTAAATTTTAAGCTTCTGTGTTGCACAAAATTGTTGATTTATATGGCGAATAATAAATTTAGTGATAAAATCCTGAAACACTCACTACAGCGATATAGATGGCATTTATTTGCAACATTTTGGGCGGGTTTTTCGGTTTTTTTTTTTTTTTTGTGGTTGGTCATATCGTATAGATAAGAGGCACACTATTTTCTGAAAGCCTTACATTATATTGAATTGAAGATAGTATGCCATATTTTGCTTGGTTACATCTGAAATTTAACTGGCCATTTGTAATATAATGGGGGTCGGCCGTACTTTGCCGTTAGCGTCAGGTGGCAATTCATAGTAACTTTGTCCTGGATTTCCCTTGTTTTGTTATTTTCTATTTCAGATTTGAACAGGCATAATACAATTTAGGTTTTTAAGTCTACAGCCAAAATACATAGAGGAGAACTGCTCAACATGTAGACTGCTAGCCACAATTATCGCTGGGAAGTTTGTCTTACAGGAAATAATAACTTGGCTAGAAATAAATATGTTGTTGCGTCTAGAGCAAAAGAAAAATTTACTACAGAAAAGTTTATCACCCAGAGAAAAACATCCCATAACCTGTTAATGGGACTCCTATTAACTTTTCGCCTCGGCTATTTTAAACAAGTTAATAGTTTTATCCTACTAGTTTAATGAGATTATAAACCATTGAATTACTAATAGGACGTACATTTTAGACTAATGGGATTATCTAATAAGATTGATTCAGATTTACATTGTTGGTTGCCAATATTTTAAAACGTATGCTTATGCATTATGATTAGAGGTACGGATAATTCGCAAAAAAATTAAATTTCTCATAAAAATTTTCTGAATATTGGAAATTTGGCGAAAATTGAATTCAAATGCAAAAATCAATCTGAGATGGAATTTATTTTCTCTTATCAGTTTTAACTGATTTTTTGAAAGAAAATTAACTTTTTCGTGGAAAAAATACAAATGGGTGGATTTCGCATTTATTTTTTAAAACAGCAATTTTCGCTGAAATTCGCAACTATTTCGTAAATTTGAAATACGAATTCGAGACTTAATTATGATTTTCATATTCATACTCCCGTGTATTTATATACAATTTTATATGTACAGTGACGGAAAAAAATATGTCCTGTTATTGAGGAACCGGTATTTTCAAAGGAACATCCTATAAAATTTATGGGAAATGACTATTGTCCCAATAAGAAAAAATTATTATTGCATTAATAGGATATCGTATAACATTAATAATATAATATCACATTGATTTAATAGTTCGATCTAATTATTTTAATGATGTTCCATCCCATTGAATTAATGGTATCCTATTAACCCAATAATGGGATTTTCCCATTGACTAAATCTAATGGGATAAAATGGCCAATTCCTACTGGTTTAATGGGATTTTTTTCTCAGTGTGACACATTTACTTAGTAGCTCTATTCTAACAAAACTGTCCTTAAATGGAAAATGTTTCTGATCCCATAACCCATACTTGTTGACTTCAGACCGTACCGTGGAGCGAAAACTGTATCAATAATTTCATAGACTTTTCAGGGTACATATACATTCACTACAAAGGCTCCCTTTACCCACTGTAGAAATCCTTGTAACATATTTGGATATCTCGACACCATCATGAAATATGTACATATTTGGAAAATTACTTTAGACCAACTGACAAGTATCTAGCTGTCATTGTCCCGCAACTTCTTTTATCGTTTTCCTTTCTTCAATGAGACACATGTGACTCATAAAAGAGTACTGGATATGAATACCATGAGTCACATGTGTCTCGTAAAAAGTGAGGTATTTAGGACTCATTTTAAGATATTGCTGATGCGAAACCTGCGTTACATAGCAAGAAAATGCTTTGCTCCTTAGGCGTTTGCCCCAGAGTTACTGTACCGGGAAACTCCCAACGTTGCGTGAACGCATCAACTATGTTTAGCACATGCTCCTGCAGCAAGGACCAACCTTTTTCCAAAACCAAGTTAAATTAATTAATTAGCAATTGTTTTTCGTCTAGAAAGTGTGTTTGGATATTGATTTTAAGATATTTTAATATTTTTAAAATTATGATAAAAAATGTCCTGAAAAACATGGTATTACTTTCTCTTATATCCTTAAGGACCCAATGGCTGATTTGCTATAACAAATATGCAGAAATAGAGCCAAGAAATGTCCATTAAAAATTACATGATTTCTTTTCCATTTCAATTTAAATTTGGTGGTTTTCACAGAGGCCAAACTTCGTGTTGCGTGTACGCAACGCTGGGAAGAAATGGGTTAACTGGCATTTCAAAACAAATTTCAAATTTATAAACTAAAAAAAATCATGTGTGTGACAGATATTTGTGTTTATGTTTTCTGTTTAACAAACAAAGCTGTAATCCAGTCTGTTCGTTGTCGATGTTATGGGATGGGTGCATAACATGCCTTACATTATTTTCGCTGCTGAAATTGCTGGTCACTATAAAACTTTCACTTTCAACTCCTTACCGCAATTTTGTCATCGGCGAACATCCACAAACAATTCCTCTCAGACTAGGTGTAACCGATCACCGAAATGACAGATTTTAAAAATCTACCCTCTTTCGAGTCCACTTGAACCACGTTGAGAACAAAGGAGTCATTTGGTCAGGGTCGAATCGAGACCCTTCACATAAGGGTACCTACACAGCTACACCGAACCGAGTGCTAGACTAAATTGCATTTTTTGCTCTTCGGAAAACAAATATTCAAAATTTTTTCCTAATATCCTTAGAGGATATTTTAATTTTAGGCATAGTGTGGCTCATTTGGGAAAAATTAATTTACAACCGGACCCCCCTCTTTTGAAATTGAATTGTAAATTGTGTCGAAACTCCCGACTTGCCAAACTATATCAAAATTTGCCACGCCACCAAACATTTCATCCGAAATATGACTTCACTTTCTGAAATTATATAACATTTCCAATAAAACGACAACTCGCCTGTTACGAAGTTCCTCGTATATTCCGAGATGCACCCGTCCAAACTTTAAAGAAATTTTAAAATCGGTTATCAATAAATTTTAATCATTTGAATTCTAAACGGTTTTAACCGGACGCTCTAACCGCTTTTAAAAATAACCTGTATTTAAATATGTATAATTGAAAAAATAAATTCAATTTGGTGTTTATTGAAAATTCAATATAAATTTAAACATGAATAGATTTTATTTACAATTTAAAATACAATATTCATGTAAAACTTGCAGAAAAATATGAAACCATGCACGAACATTCTTTCGAGTCGATAACAATTCAATTTTCCTGGCACAATAGAAACCACAATCTCTCAGCAGATTAAAAACCAAGCTGCGAGAATTCCCTTCTCCTTCAAATAAATGTCAGAAGAAAATGCGATTGCAGCGTTACTCTTTACCTTAAGTTCCCTCGTCGTGTACAGCGGTCACGAGAAAACATTTCTATAAAATCATAACGTTTTCAAGGATTAGGATCAACTATTACATCATCCAGAACATCCGCTATTCGCTACTCTCCTAGCAGCATAACACAAACAGCACAATTGCAATCCGCAGCTTTAAACGACGAAGATAAAATGTGCTGATTTCACTGCGTATTTAGCAGTTTTCAACTTGCCAAACAAATAAATATCCCGGGAATGGCAAGTCCAGCCGGTGAATGCTGACAGTGGCATAACAGCATAATTATCTGTCATAAGAAAGAACCTGAAGTATCATTGAAACGCTTTAGCAAGGGGGAAAAGGCTCACGATTTCAATTTTGTTGCTAGCAAATTTGTTTTGGGATTGTAACGGATTTACAGAATTATTGCGGTTTTGTAACCGCACACGGAAAAGTATAGTTCATTCAGTGGAATAAGTTTCATTTACTGAAGACTGTAGAGGACCCTGTAGAAGCAGTGTTTTGCTTGTCAAGGATGAAAGCGCATACATTGCATTACATTGGAAATGAAAATCGGTGAGTGCTGTTTTAGTTCAAGGAACTTCACTCAAATTTATCAGTTCATGTTCCAATCCAACTAGATGCAAAAATTGGATCAGGTATATGCCAAAATTACTAAAAAAAGTATAAACAGTTAAAAGTTAATTCTTTTACTAAAACTACAAATTTTTTGCCTTGTGTTTACGATTTGTACATATCTGTATGTAATGTCGGGTTAAGTTTATCTGACCAAAAAAGTTACCCCGCCAAAGAAAAATTAATATGGCGCAAAAGGAATACATATCACTCCAATCCGCCGCTCATATGTAATTTTGTTTTAGGTGTAAATGCTGGAGAAGTTTGAATGTACAGGACTACTTCTTAAAGCAATTTGGTGGGAGCCGTCAGTGGCACTGAATAAATTGTTAAAGCTCCCACCAAATTATTTTAAGAAGTAGTCCTGTACATTTAAACTTCTCCAGCATTTACACCTAAAACAAAATTACATGCAAACGTTCTGTTAATGCTTTGCTAAAATTCTGCTTACGCTCTTCGTTAATTCTGTTAGTGTCCTCTTTCCTACTAGCGATCTTATGTGCCAAGTCCGAATATACTGATGTCCCAGTGTCCCAATTTCCTAATGTCCTTATGTCCTAATGTCCGAATATCCCAATGTGCAAATATCAGTGTCCCAATGGCCTAATGTCCGAATGTCCCAGTGGTCAGTGTCCCAATTTCCCAATATACGAAGTGTACCAAGGTCCCAATAGCCCAATATCCGAATGTCCCACTGTCCCCGTGTCCCAATTTCCCCGGTGTATATAATGTCCCAGTATCCAAATGTCCCAGCGTCACAATGTCCTCATGTCCCAATTTCCCAGTGTCCCTATGTTCCAATATCCCAATGTTCCAATGTCCTAATATCGCAGTGCCCCAATGTCCAAATGACCCAATATCCCGATGTCCCAATATCCCTATGTTCCAATGTTATAGTATCCCGATGTCCCAATGTTCCAATGTCCGAATATCTCAATATCCCGATGTTCCAATGCCCCAATATCCCGATGTTCCCACGTCCCAGTTTCCCCAGTGTGCCTAATGCCCCAATGTCTTAATGTCCCAAGACCCTAATGTCCCAATTTCCTAATATCCCACTGCCCCAAGATCCTAGTCTCCCAGTGTCCCAATATCCTAGTAACCCAATGTTGCAGTGTGTTTTAAAAAATTGTCAATGCGATTAGCCGAAAGACGCAATTGTTGGAAATATTTTGTTAACTTTACCTATTAATTTACCGTTTTTCCATCCACTTATCTAAATGGAAGACATTGATTCTTTAGAAGGACCACCAGAGGATCATTCATCCCAAATTTTATAAAAATCCCATCACGGAGAGACAGTAGAAGCAAGTCTTTCTGCAACTGTAGACTCCAGTCTGAAATTGGGTTACTCGCTTAACCCTTCTGTCGGCATCTACTTCAATATGCATATTCTATACCCAATAGGTCTGGCTGGACCTACTGAGAAAAAAAAAATGTATTTTTTAGAAAAAGTGAAATTTTTATCGGTATAATCATTCTACCCATTCTAAACCATTTTTTTCAGTGCATTCCCCATTCTTTACAGCCATTTATAAACAATAAAAACATTAAAATCGTTTTTGTTGATATACTAGAATCGTTTTTAAGACGACATATTTTGAAGTGCTATTAGTACAAACATGTTTCTCCCTTTTTTTCTTCTATATTTGCTTCACTTTTTTCATTGTTTGATAAAATTTACCAATTCCAATATCTTTGGGGAAATATTTGGCACTTTGCTGGTAGATTTTACCGCGATATTAGTCTGCAGATTTAGGAAAATAGATAGAAGGAAATAGGGAATTTTCAACATAAAAAATCATTTTATCTAAATTTTCCGTAAATTTCTCAATAAAATCTATTATTAACACCATCGTAAGTTAATAATACTTAGTTCATACTATTACAAAGGAAATAAAACTCTTTTGATTTTCCTAGAATAAAATTTCAATTGATTAGGTGATGTTATAAGACGGGATAAAATTAGGCGTACCCATTTTGCGAACTTCACGGCTTTTTAAAGCAAAATCTTATCGTTTATCGTATAAATTGAATTTTAATGACATTATTACATTATAAATAGGAGATTTTTAAGAGAATTTAATATTTTCACTTTTTACCTCAAGATGAAAATGGGGAGAAAAACTATAGGTCTGACCAGACCTAGTGCACTCAGAGAAACAACTTGGTAAAAACAACCAATTTTCCCCTATGAAAATGAGCCTATCAAGGAAATTTGTAAAATTAAATGATGAAGAATAGTTGATTTCTTGCTAACCAGTTTTTATGTAGAATTAAACAATGTCATAGTAACTTCAATAGAATTAGCATTAAATCAACAACTCTAATTGTTAGCTTACGAACGGAAATGTCAAGTGACCAGTTTTTAGTTACTTAATAATTTCAACAGTTGATTTGACAATCATCTGGGTGACGCTACTTTTTATTTGAACTTTTTTTTTGTACCTAAAAATATTGTAGAATTGTAAATGGTAATCCTTGAAATATTCGATTACTTTCTTCTGTCGATTACCTGAAAATAATTTCACTGTCGCATTAAAAAGTCCACAAATATTTAGAAGGTTTGTTTTTATTCACTCTTCTCTTGAATATTTTAAGCTTTATTAGTATCTAGACGGCTTTGGTATCTAGCGGGGGCAATTAAGGCTTGAAATACAAATACAGCACCCAACAGCAAGCACTTTAGAGCACACACTTAACCTTAATGGACAGCGACAACAGCAAAACTGACTTCACTCATCTAAAATGTATATAGTATTCATCGATAAGTAACTCACGTTTCCAGCAGCTTCATTTTAAAATGACCAATTGGTAAGATTAAGTTCTAGAAATAATAGAAATAAAACCACTAAGTTAATTCACATCTCGGAAATGACGTGATTTTTTAATTACACGTTAAGGGAATTCTATTATAAGAAATAAAATACATAACTTTGTCACTGTTAAATTTTTTTCGGATGTGTATTATATGTATACTTATACATTCGAAATTGGGCGACACATATTTGCAAATTCAGTTTTCTAATAGATAACACAAAAAAATCCGCATAACTTTCTGGTACAATTAAAACTTCGGAAGTTCCTGTACTCACACCGGCATTGATCTACGAATTGTAATTTTACTCCCGGCAATTATCGTTTTTCACGCACTACACACACGACGGACGATAACAAATGAATGCCATTTTTCCCAGACAAAGGAACAATCTAATGAAAGCCTTAACCAAATTTTTGGTTAGATGATAATTATTACAGTAGCTTTCAAACAATTTCATGTTTGAAATAACCTGTTGGATTGTCAGTTTAAATTTCCAGATGAAATTTAATAATTTCGATTGATAAAAATAAACAATTAAAATAGTTTTCCTAAAAATGTCTATTAACAATTTTTCATAGTTCAAATCAACAATTTGGCTCTCATCAATTCATCAAATGAATCTTTGGTAAAATATACCAAAATCAAAGGTGACTATTTATTTTATTTAGTTTGACCAATCTTTTTTCTCTGAGTGTGGGTATCAAAGAGCACTGTAAATTGAAAATCATCAAAAACATGCTCAAAACTTCAACCGATTTTTTTTTTAATT
The DNA here is from genome assembly GCA_949715475.1 of Microchrysa polita. NCBI lineage: Eukaryota > Metazoa > Arthropoda > Insecta > Diptera > Stratiomyidae > Microchrysa > Microchrysa polita. The sequence goes on along the minus strand of OX454418.1, from coordinate 66,987,438 downwards.
TTTGGCAAAATGCTTCTAAACCAGTGGTTCCCAACCAGCAGATGCCTGCGGACCACTTAGCCTGGAAGGGAATTGCTACGGACCACCGTTCCGAGGATGGATTAAACATTTTCTAAAATTGTTTCTTACCCATTCAGTTATGGTCAGATTTTTGTTGCTATTTAGCAGCCTTTTGGGGTCGATACACTTTTCCCAGTGGTACGCTAGCTTTTTTAGCGCACCGAATTTACCCAATAACTCACTTTCGTATTGTCCGTAATCGTTCCTCCCTTTTGTGCCGTCAACAGAAAAAAGCTCAACATTAATAAGGACATCGCTCGCTGCCTCTTCTATCTCGATCACTTTTTTTAATCGTCCTTGAAGCTCACTGCGTATATCTTTTTTTTAAACTTTTCTGCTTTGGTTAAGTATTATCTCACGGCGTTACTTTAAAACACAGCTTCAGCTTAGTTAATTTCGTTATTTGTTTTCAAACTATGTATTTGGAAAATAAACCCTTTGTTCGATTCTAAAAATGCAGTTGAAAATATCAGGAGGCACCCTAAGCTCCTCGCCGAATATTAACGAAAAGCCAGGGCTTTCTATCAGCAAAACTCTCATCTGTTTCAAAGCAAAAGCTGTTGTAATTTTGATATTTTGTAATCGCAAAGATTGTCTGTCGAATGAAAAAAATTGCCTTTTAGGAAATCTAAATATCTGAGGGGCAACCAGGACGCCACTGCAAAGAAGACGAAAAAACTGCTAATTTTCGGATACGCAAATTGAAAAATACTTACAAACCGAAAAATTGCTTTTGAGGTAAAAGTAAGTGAAAATTCGTTGGTGTAGGGACCAGTCTCAGTAATTTGCTAATTTGTTTCGCCATCGATTTTTTCAACTTTGGCTATCTAGAGATCAATTAACACCAATTGCTTAATGAAAATCAAACATTTTGTTTTTACAAGTACAGTCACTAGTGTGTTCCGCGGACCACCTGTAAGGTTCTCACGGACCAGCTCCGGTCCGCAGACCACCAGTTGGGAAACAGTGTTCTAAACATATTATTCTAGGATATCATGAAATATGAAGTCGCTGCGATTTCATCTTCTATACTTTTTTGACCATAGTGCCAAAGGTCTGGCCAGACCTATGTGCCGACAGAAGGGTTAAGTCTATCAGGGTGACAATTTCACCGTTTATTGCATATATATTACCCGTTATTGTGCCGATCGAATTTTTGGAAAGGCACTAGAACAGGATATTTGTGATATTTTGGTAAAAAAAATTTGGGGGATGTTGCCTGGAAGGCTGTAGCCTTGTCAATGAAAAAAAATTTCTGTCGGGTAATCATAGACTTGTTCGCTTTCGTTTTTTATTTTCCTTTGGCGGGCGATACGCTCTCGATCTCTTGATATAAACGAAAGCATGAAATAAATCTGATTAGATTACCATCATGTATGTAGAAATAAATCCACCCTATTTGTATAGCAGAAACAGACAAAAAATCCACCACAATTGCCAGTACCTATCTGGCTCGAGGCTATTGATACCATCTGACTAGGTCGCAATTGTTCAGACCCTCAACCACGCACTGCCCATTTCAATTCATTCCCAGCTTAGGCATGAAAGTAATTAGTAGCTATTGCTTTCATTTGTTTATATCCAGATCAACCTTAAAGATCCTGTTTCCAAACGACCGTCGTCGTCCTTGTCGTCCTCCGACCGAACCGAGTGGCCTTATTGAAACGAAATGAAACTCTCATGGTCTCATGTATAGAACTCGTATATGTGGGATTTCCAACTAACCTACTTATGCAAGCTGCCAGCTCAGAGACCAGAGAAGGTTGAGAATCAACATCGTTAGGAATTATATGGCCGAACGGAAGCTCCAGCACAGACAGCAGGAGGAAGACAGAAATGAGAATTAGATTAGGAAATGGGCATCTAGTAAACTATAGACACAATCCGAAGAGCAGAAATGGCATGGAAAATTATTAGGAATGTCGGGAGCGTTGCATGGCTACGAAAAGATATGAGAGTGAGATTGTGAGGAAACGGTGTGAGACTCCAAATAGAACAATGTTATCCCCCAGACCCCAGTGATTACAACTGCTCGAGAGAAATATTTATGCATGGCGTTGAAGGAGCTATGTGACTAAGACAATGTCGACGATGATGATGACTTTTGCTCAGAACCTCTAAACATAGTGTTCCCATTCGAGAGAGCATGGCATAGTCTGATGTCTCAGAAACATGCCCATTGTATAATATGGTATAATTAATTTGATTTATTAACATAATACAAATGAATGGAGGGTAAGAGTAAATAGCGGAAATTACTTAGATAAAGTAGTGAACTCATAGAGATTGATGTGTCCTTTGTTGTCTGGAATTAATGTGCTTCGGTATTTTATAGCCCTGTCCGGACTTGAAGATACCGAAAATGTAACCAACATTCAGTTCAAATGGATTTTATTGGATTAATCCGTTATTACGAGAAACAGAGAGAATCTATAGTAGTATGTATTAGAATAAATTTGAATTATACAAAAGCTTCAAATTGGACAGATTTTTCGGCAAATTTGGTAAATTTATGGTTTGATTATATTAGGTAGATATTCAAACCAGTCAGTGGTACCGGAACGAATTTGTTATTGGGGGGCAAGATTTTATTTTATCAAATTCATATTAAATTAAGCGGACTTCTACCACTTTAACATCCTGTGAAACGATACCAAGAAGTGATAATGAAACATATATTAGAGAACAACTGCGATCAGAAACCAACTAGAATAGTTTCCAAAATGAGAATCTTCTTCTTCTTTTGTATAGTTTTACAAAATTAAAGGTCAAACGACTTTTCCAAATGTCGTTTTCCGGTTTCCCCGGGAAACGAGTTTTTTCGTGACTTTTTTTTTCAGATTTAACACCTTGGCTGCCATTGTGTCACCGGCGAGCACAAAATACTCACCACAACCACAGGCCATGTGTCACCGGTGAACACAGAGAAAGATTTCCCTCACAGGCCAATGTGTCACCGGTGACACATTTTCAGTCTTTTCTCTAATTAACATTTTACTCAAAAATAATTAAATTTTTAAGTTGTTGAATAACTGAATAATGTTTGTAACAATTTTCATACTGATAAGCCGTAAGTCTCATTCGGAAAGGGGTTTTTACCTCAGTAAATCAGGAGTAAATCTAGAAAATTAAATTTCGACGTTCGTATTTCGATTTACGCCGTAGAAGCTGGTATTTATTTCGATTATTAGTATAGCCTGTACCTGTAGCCTGTTCTCTTATGTCATTTATGATTCCTGGTTAATTGATTCAAGCCAATAATAGCTATAGAATCGATATTATAGTGAATAATTTAGTAGACACTTTATTTGTTTATTTGTAGTAATTGTCACTAATTTTAACGCCCAATTTAACTGGGAAGGCAAATCAATTCATTATGAATAATTAAAAATAGTCAAAAAAGGAAATAAACAATGCAGACTAAATTTTCCATTATATCTCGTGTGTGACGGGTGACACAAATTTTAATTGTTGTAATGCAGACAATTCCCAATGTTTCACCAGTGAACACACGTTGAATTTGAGTCAGAACTGCGTAAATGTAGGTATACACTTAACCTTCGAGCGGGCGCAATTCATCTGACAGATTAAGTGACCCGTTTTTCTTGTGCAAATAAGCGATATGAAAAGGGAGTGAACTGAAACTCACAGTAGTTTAATCTTTATGGATCAAATACCCAAAGCAGTTTTCAGTTTCTATCTACCACTTGCCTGAGGGGTGGGGCAATAATAAATAAGAGTGTGAAATGTACAGAAATTCTGTTTCATCAATTTTTCCGCAATTAATCTGTCAGATGCATATCGCCCGATCGTAGTGGGATTAGTATTGCGCCCGCCGGAAGGTTAAAAATGGGTCAGAGTTGAAAAAAAAAATGTAACCACTTCTCAGTTCTTTTAATGCAGAAGCTTATAGTGTTGAATTTTCGGCACTCATTAAAAGCAATTTCTTAAAAAATGTTCCCACGTTCACCGCCAATCAGTCTCAAGTGTCGTTTGCTTTGCTCCCCATTTGCGTCTATGAGTCACGATGTGTCTGATGAAACAAAGGAAGAACCACCCAGCCAGCAAAAACACATGTGTGACCTATCATTCTTGCACCACACGCCAGCTGAGATACCTTTGTCATTATACAGTATATAACTACGTCCCCTATACACGTCACCTATACACGATACAGGATAAAGATTACAAAATCGTTACTCATAGAGATGTATTACATCATCTGTGTAACATATATGTTTAATGCATCGCTCGTAAAAAATATTCATGACTTACGCGAAAATAATATATGATGTATTATTCGTGAGAAATGAAAAGAGCACACCGCGAAATAAATCAATATGAATCGCACGTCAAAATTTTGATTAAATTTTGTATAATAAACCAAAAAGCGGGTGAATTTCAGATTTAGCCTTTACCTATACATTTCTGCAATAAAAATTTCAAGCTACGCTTGTTATGTTATGTTTTTATTGTGTTGGCACACTGGCGCCAACAACATAAATACGTAAAGAATCAAACTTGCGTTTGTCTGATACAGTGGAACCTCCCTAAGTTGACCACTCTAGGGCGGAAAAATTTTGGTCAAGATAGAGAGGTGGTCAACTTAAGGAGTTTGTTTGGAATAGAGATTTTGGGTAAACAAAACAAAATATACTATGAAAAAGTCAAGTAACATATATATTTTCTCGTGCATAATTCCTATCAACATAAAATTACGTTCAAACAATAGATTCGATAAAAGTGGCCATCTCATAAGTATTATTAGGGAAGCCAGGAAGCACAACATCTGAGGCATCTTCGTCGTTTTCGTTTTTTGTTGTGTCTGCATCCAAAACAAATCCTGCTTTTCTGAAACATTGTTGGATCTCAGACACCTTTTTCCAAGCGGAACTGATCCATAATACAGCATCCAAAACGTTGATAGACATTTTGTTAGGAACTTGGGCTTCAACATTTTTGAATATGAATGCTTCCAATAATGTCGTGTGATAGAAGGTTTTAAACAGTTTTATCACGCCTTGGTCAATTGGTTGAAGGATAGACGTGGCATTTGGCATTTGAGAGGACTTTTACATGCGGGTGTGCCGGACAATTATCAACAAACAGTAAAACGCTTGTGTACTACAACTTAACTTTCAATATGTACTACAACTAAAATTTCGGCAATAAAAATTTATCTAGAGTTGTCAAGAATTCAAAGGCCCATAAAGTGAATGAAGCCACATTCATTTGGTTTAAAAGAATGCGTTCTATTAATGCTAGAATTTCAGGGCAGGGCAGGCAGCAGCCCTTTAATTTGCTGCGAAATAAAACGTGACAGATCGAAAGCCTCAAGTGGTTGGCTTGAAAAATCCAAAAACAGGCATGAGATATCACAAAAAGTTCTTTGTGGAGACTCGTATGAAGTTTCGCCAGAAACTGTGACTGATTTTTATGAAAATTTTAAGATCCTTGTCGAAGGATACAGTTTAAACGATGTTTTTAATGCAGACAAGTGTGGCTTTTTTTACAAAATATTACCAAATCGTACTTTAGTGGCAAAGAGCGATGTGTGTAAAAGCGGAAAACTTTCAAAAGAAAGATTTACCGTATTGCTAGCTGCTAGTGCAATTTTAAGATCCTTGTCGAAGGATACAGTTTAAACGATGTTTTTAATACAGACGAGTGTGGCTTTTTTACAGAACATTAGCAAATCGTAGTTTAGTGGCAAAGCGCGATGCGTGTAAAAGCGGAAAACTTTCAAAAGAAAGATTGATCGTATTGCTAGCTGCTAGTGCCAGCGGTGAAAAAACTGGCTCCACTGGTAATTAGAAAATCTAAATCGCCAAGAGCCTTCAAATCCACTAGCTGCTAGTGCCAGCGGTGAAATACTGGCTCCATTGGTAATAGGGTAATCTAAATCGCCAAGAGCCTTCAAATCCGTAGACGTAAAGGCATTGCAAATTCTCTTCAAATACAATAAAAAGGCCTGGATGATTGTCGAATTCGAGGAATGGCTCCATCAAGTTGAACGGATTGAAGGCTCTTGGCGATTTAGATTTTCTAATTACCAGTGGAGCCAGTTTTTCACCGCTGGAATGGGTTGACGAGCGAAGCTTCGCCCCCTAGTAACCACAAAAAAACATTCACCAAACGGCTCTTAAAAACTTACATTAGCAACATCTTGTACAAAATGCGTTTTTAAAATTTTAAACAAATTTAAATTCTTATTTTTCTTAAAAAAAAATCTGCTTCTAATTTCCGTAAAAAAAAATATACGAAGGATTGTCGCATTTTTTACGAACAAGTAGTACTCGATTACAAGGAAAATATTTTTTCCCTAACATTTAAAGATCAGAAAGCATGTTCATTAGACTCTTCCTGTATTATTAAGCTTACTCGACTGCTTACTGCTTCCATAATTTTTGCTCTCTTTTTTTATCGATTGAAACACATGAAGGAAGGATATGTAAGATGTTTCACCCGGTCTAAATAATGAGAGCGAAAGTTATAGAAGTTTCTTTTCAGAAAATCACGTAAAAATGAAAATTTTTGTACAAAATGCTGATAGAATTCAAGTATACATACCACGTAAATGTGCATTTTATCTATAAAATTGCCCAACAAAAAACATAAATTGTTATTAATTTTCCTAATCTTTCCTTCACTACTTGTTCACTGCGTCTAGACAACTTACACGACTAAACTTGCACTTATTTGCAAGGCTAGCATTCAGACTGACCTGTGTTAACATGACACGAATGGGTATATAAAAACCAACGGTTCATCAATATGTACATCTGGCGCCTGGTCAACTTAAAGAGGTTGAAAATATTCTTTAGTTTTATAAAAAGTGGTCAACTTACAGAATAAGGAGGTGGTCAATATATAGAGGTTGTAACGCCACTGGCTTCCCGGCGACCCCGAAAGTGAGCGAGATGCCCGAAGTCAGTCGAGAAGAGACCAGCGTCCGGACTGGACGCCAACGAATCTTATATCTGTTTTCCAATTCTATGATTTATCTAAATAAAACCCCGTAAAACAATAACAATTACCGTGTTTTCCATATATTTGACTTTTACAAAGTGGCGCCCAACATAAGGCCATAGAAGTGAAAACAGTGAAAATATAAAATTTCGCGAAATTTAGACAGTTTAACTTTCTGCCAATGGCGTCGTCGCGCTGTATTCGTGTTGCCGTTGTCGTCGAGCGCGCTTCGTTTGTTGCCTTCGTCGTCAAGCGCGCTTCACTCACACACCTGTTAGCATAGTGTGTGTGCCTGAAAAAACCCGGTTGCCATCGTTGTCGAGCGCGCTGTATTGTATTTGCTGCCGTCGTCATCGAGAGCGCTTCATCTTCGCGTGTGATACCCGCATAGTTGTAGTGGCCAGTGGAGTATCGAGTGCCACCTGCAAGTTAGTGAGTGACCGTCAACCAGCGCACCAGTGTATATTCACATTATCGCCTACGTCGAATGCGCTTCCGGTTCTCTAGTTGCCGTCGTCGTTACCGCGCGCTGTGCACACTCTTCTCCAAGAGTTACCATCGAGTACGTTTCACTCGCTTTTTCTGTTGCCGTTTTCGTCGAGCGCGCTTCATTTGTTGCCATCGTCGACAAGCGCGCTTCACTCACACACACATCTGCTATCATTGTGTGTGTGCCGAAGAGGTTCGGTTGCCGTTTTCTTCGAGCGCGCTTCAATAGTTGCCGTCGTCGTCAAGCGCGCTTCACTCATACACCTGTTGACATAGTGTGTGTGCCTGAGAGACCCTGTGGCCATCGTCGTCGAGCGCGCTGTACTTGCTGCCGTCGTCATCGAGAGCGCTTCATATGTGGTCATCATCGCGTGTGAAACACACATAGTTGTAGTGGCCGTCGTAGTAACGAGTGCGCTTCATACACGGATACCTTCGTGCTTTGTGCTTCATAGAGCTCGCCGTGTCATTTTACCATATTCTACGAGTTTTGTCATTTGCTTCCTGTTGCCGTTGTCGTCGAGCGCGGTTCATTCGTTGCCATCGTCGTCAAGCGCGCTTCACTCACACACACCTGATACCATTGTGTGTGTGCGGGAGAAACTCTGTTGCCATCGTCGTTGAGCGCGCTGTATTCCTGTTGCCGTCCGCGTCGAATGCCCTTCAGTCATCGTTCTCGCCGCGCTGTACTATTGTAATCGATTGCGCTACACTAGTCTGTACAACCAACGTACAATTGTCTCGTCTGTTGCCGTCGTCGCGCCTTACCGCTGTTGCTGTCCGCGTCGAGTGTGCAACACACGTTTGTAACACGTAGGATTCCCTGTGTGTATGTTGGACAAGTCGCATCTTGCACCGTGCCTGTTCATTATCGGCTTTGGGTGTTAAGCCAAAATAATCTAGTGGCCCTATCAAGCGCGCTACACATTCTTCCCCTACTCAATCGTAGAGGGTGCTATCATTGCATTGGCTGTGTTTGACAGTTTTTGATCATAATGGCTCCTAAAACTCCGAGGACCCCCGTACAAATGCAGACTAGGGCACAAGCAAGTGCGGACATGACAAATGTTCAACGAACCGTGACACTCAGTGATGAGCAGTTTCAGGCACTGCTAAACCGAGTGACACCCAGCACACCGAGAATGGAATCGTCGCCAGGCAACTTCATTAATTGCACATCAAGATTTCGAGGGGAACCAACGGAGGACGTCGACATTTTTATAGACGCTGTCACAACCTATAAGGAATGTGCTTCCGTTTCGGATGAAATCGCGTTACGTGGAGTGTCCATGCTCCTCGAGGGCAACGCGGCTGTGTGGTGGAAAGGAGTTAAATCGACCATTTCTGAATGGAACTCTGCTGTTGAGTCTTTGCGTAAGACATACTCGCGTAAACTGCCCGCTTATTTAGTGTTCCGCGGAATTTTCGATAGCCCACAAAAGGCGGAAGAGCCAACCGAACATTTTATTTGTGAGGTGCGCGCTAAATTGGCACAATTGCCATACAAAGTTCCGGAAGAAATGGAATTAGACATGTTGTTCGGGCTTTTGAAACGCAGTGTTCGGAGTCGTATCAATCGGGCGGACATTCGGTCGTTTGAGGGGTTGCTAACCCAGGCGCGTGAGATTGAAATAACTTTCCGTGAAATGAAACAAAATATCGAGAAAGAACAGAGTGATAAAAATCGTCCTACCGCAAGAGGACGTCCGAAGTGCACTTTCTGTAAAAATTTCGGTCATAGTGCGTCAGAGTGCCGTAAAGCAGCCAACGCAAAACCAGACAGTTCCACCCAGTTAAAGAATTCTCCCGCGAGTGTTTCACTTAAATGCTACGGATGTCAGACTCCGGGGTACATAAGGACCAATTGTCCTAAGTGCAACCCCAACTCCAAAACCCTCGAGTTCAGCACCGTTACAACGTGCGATGACTGCAATCTTATGCGTCCCTGCGTAAAAGTAGAAGTAGAGGGCCACTTGGGGTCTGCCTGCCTAGACACGGGCGCGAAACGAAGCCTGGCCGGTGCGCAGCTAACAAAGTTGCTGTTGGACGATGGCGTGCCGTATCAATGTGAAGACGTATATATGCGGTTCGCTGATGGAAACCAGAAGCTGGTGAGATCGTACGTCTTCCATCTCTACATTCACATCGAGGGCCGAGCCGTCCCAATTCGTCTCTTGGCAGTTCCCGAGCACGTTAACAGCAACATGCTATTAGGCATGGATTTCATCACCGCAGCCGAAATAATCATCGACGTGGCCAGCGGCTTTTGGCATTTCCGAGGTGAGGACGACAAACCTCGTGCATTCTTAGCGATGGAAACGTTCAACATGAACGCTGTGGATGTTAACGACGCTGAGTCAGTGAGTCTTCGTGAAAACGAGAGCAGCAGCCTTGTAGGCAATCAGAAGGCAGTAATTGATTCGTTGCTATGCGAGTACTCTGATCTCTTCGGTACGAGCCAAGAACCAACACCTTTTGCAGAGCACTCCATCAAATTAACAGATGACACACCAATTTCCGTAGCTCCCTACCGTTTGTCGGAGCCGAAGCGCAGATATCTCGAAGGCGAAATCGAGCAAATGTTACTCAACGATGTTATTGAAGAGTCAGACTCAGCTTATGCAGCACCGGTCGTCATGGTGCCGAAAGGTAATTCCAAAACAGACTTTCGTGTTTGTGTAGATTATCGGCAATTAAATGCGCGCACGATTCCGGATCGCTACCCCCTTCCGCGGTTGGATGATTTGCTTCATGAAGCCAAACGTACAGCTTATATGACAACCCTCGACTTGCGCTCTGGATACTGGCAGGTCGCTATCAAGCCAGAAGATCGCGATAAAACGGGATTCGTAACGCCATTCGGCAATTACCGATTCAAGCGTATGCCATTTGGGCTACGCAACGCACCTGCGACATTTCAGCGACTGGTGGATCGTATGAAAAACAAATTACAGGACGTTACGATTCTGACATACCTGGATGATATAATTATCATCTCTGAGTCATTTGAAAAGCACATGACAGACCTTAGGAGGGTCTTTGAGCGTATAAGACACTTCAAACTACGGATTAATCGCGAGAAGTGCAAATTTGTGGCCTCAGAAGTAAAATATCTTGGCCATATTATTACCACCACCGGTATAAAAACCAATCCGGAGAAGGTCGCTGCTATTCAAACGATCCCCCCACCACGAAATGTTCGAGAGCTGCTAACGTTTTTACAGACGGTTTCCTGGTTTCGTAAATTCATACCAGAGTGCGCCGCAATCATGAAGCCGTTGACTCAGCTTACAAAGAAAAACGCTGAATGGCGATGGGGCGAACAGCAAAGCGATGCTTTTGAGTCCCTCAAAAAGAAATTGACAACTGCCCCGATTCTGAAACAAGCGGATTATACGCAGCCATATCTTCTGCGCTGTGATGCTAGTGCTTATGCACTGGGGGCTGCATTACTCCAGGGGGAGCCTCCCAACGAACATCCTGTAGAGTACGCCAGTCGATTGTTGACGCCAGCCGAGCGTAATTACAGCACGACGGAACGAGAAGCCCTTGCCGTTGTGTGGGCGATCCAGAAATTCCAAGGCTACTTAGAGTCTTCACCAATTCAAATTTTGAGTGATCATCAACCGCTCCGCTGGCTAATGGCCATAAAATCTCCTAATGGACGCTTGGCCAGGTGGGCTCTTGCTCTTCAGAGCTACGATTTACAAATTGACTATGTGTCCGGAAAATCCAACGCTCTTGCCGACACATTGTCCCGTTTGCCATTTCCCCCCGAGACGGATGCGTGTCAAGTCACCGTAGTTGACATGCCAACTACGACTTACGATCAAATTCGTCAAGAACAGCTCAAAGATCCGGAGTTGTCCGAAATTATAGCAGCGATAGAGAGCCATACCGACTTGGTGGGAGCCAAACGAGCAGCTGAACGTGGCTATGTACTGGTCAATGGAGTACTATATCGATACCCACCGAACTCGGATGAGGAGGAGGCAGTCCAAGTTGTCCCCGTGAATCAAATTCCGGATATACTGTATGAGTATCATGATTCACCGTTAGCCGGACATTACGGATATGAAAAGACGTACGAGAAAATCCGCAAACGCTTTTATTGGACAGGCATGCGGAAAATGATCCAGAACCATGTTGCAACTTGCATCGAGTGTCAACGGTTCAAGCCCAGGAATACGAAATTAGCCGGTTTATTGCAAACTCCGGTGCAGAATCGACGTTTCGAAGTGCTAGCAATGGACCTTTTCGGTCCCTTACCGGAAACCCCAGCGAACGAACAATGGATTTTCGCCATTGAGGATACCACTACCAGATGGATTGAGCTCTTCGCCTTAAAGCAGGCGACAGCCGAAGCTTGCGCACGGTGCTTGATTGACGAAGTGATACTACGCTACGGTACTCCCCGTCGTATCATCAGTGACAACGGACCGCAGTTTATCGGCGAGGTCATGCAATCAGTTGCACATGCATTAGGCTTCAAACAAAGCCTCACTCCTGTTTATCAACCTGAGGCCAATCCGGTTGAGCGCAAAAATCGAGACCTCAAAACTCAGCTTGCCATCCTGACAGCTACAAAACACACCGAATGGGCTATGCATCTTCCCGGCATACGGTTTGCAATGAACACCTCCACGTCATTGTCTACAGAAGCGACACCAGCCTATTTGATGTTCGGTCGCGAGCTGCGGACCCCAGACGATGTCGAACGAGATCTTCGGGCAATCGTCCAACACGCACCATTCGTCAACGGCATCACCTCTCATTTATTGACATTAGGCGAAACGCTTGCAGAAGCGCGAGAGGTGTGCGAACGGAAGCAGGATACCGCTAAGGCAAATGCGGACGAGCGCCGGAAACCCGGCCCATCGTATAACATCGGCGATAAGGTACTCGTTGATGTGCACGCCCTGAGCAAAGGCAGTCTTGCATACACCAGTAAGTTTGCTCCTCGACGGGACGGACCATATGTCATCGTGAAGGTGGTGTCTCCAACCACCTACCAAGTAGCAGCAGCAACAAACTTGGACGTTCCACTGGGTACGTACCACACTTCGGCGTTAACGTTCTACAAGGAACCCGCAGGTATCCCGGACCCGATACCTCTACACCCTCTTCGACGTCGAGGCAGGCCTAAGAAGACAACCACACCACCTGTCTTGGACAACACGCGAGGCGCTAAGTGCCGTCCAAAGGGGGAGACTGTAACGCCACTGGCTTCCCGGCGACCCCGAAAGTGAGCGAGATGCCCGAAGTCAGTCGAGAAGAGACCAGCGTCCGGACTGGACGCCAACGAATCTTATATCTGTTTTCCAATTCTATGATTTATCTAAATAAAACCCCGTAAAACAATAACAATTACCGTGTTTTCCATATATTTGACTTTTACGTTGGGCGCCACTTTGTAAAAGTCAAATATATGGAAAACACGGTAATTGTTATTGTTTTACGGGGTTTTATTTAGATAAATCATAGAATTGGAAAACAGATATAAGATTCGTTGGCGTCCAGTCCGGACGCTGGTCTCTTCTCGACTGACTTCGGGCATCTCGCTCACTTTCGGGGTCGCCGGGAAGCCAGTGGCGTTACAAGGTTTATTTCTTTGAAAATAATGTTAAAGGTGCAAGGGCGGAAAAAAAGTGTTCACCTTAAAGAGGCGGTCATGTTAGAGAGGTGGTCAACTTGAGAGGTTTTACTGTATATAGTAAGAAGAATGCGACAAGTGCACGAATCATTTTCGAGGTGAAACGAACCCATGTATTTCCCCAATTCAAGCAATTATGTTCAATAATGAAAATAGAAAGAGACGGCTACATTGTAGTCTACTGAAATGATTAATGGCATTTCCCTCAGCTGACCATAACTGAATATTGGTATTTCCCTCAGCTGGCCATCATGTGTTTCACTTTCAAAGCTTCTTATAGATACAGCACGGTCGGCTCGTGATGCATGAAATGAAGTATATTTTTGACGACTTATGATGCCATGGCTGGCTGGGCCTGGATTTTGAAAGGGTAGTCAAAGTGGTTATATCGAAGAAAAATGTTTAGACAGTGTTAATTTTTAGAATTTTTCCATAAGCTGCACCATTACAGAAACGCTTTGACGATAATCCTTTTTCTGAGAATAGTGCATCGCCTCAATTGATTCGATGAAATTACCTTCGTGTTACTTTTTTCACGAAACGACGAATATTTCCCGAAAAATGTGATCGGGTAGCCCAACATTTTTTTCTAGTTTTTTTTTTACCTTAAATTGGGAATCGGAAACCAAAAATTCCCTTTTTCTGCAGTGCTAAATCGCATTACAAAAAAATCTGTTGCTAAAAAAAAATGAAAATACCGGAACATGTTCATCGCGATTTCTATTCAATTCAATTCGAACTGCCCCTAAAGATCTGCAATTTGGTAAAATTTATTCAAATTATATCAACATCGATCCAAAATTAACCCTTGTTTTCTGAACTTAAGGCGTTAAAACTGTTAGAAATAACGAAGCTTAAGTTAAAATGATGTAAGAAAGAAATCATCGCTTGACTATGCGCCAATTTTTAAAAGAATCGTACGAGCACCTCACCTTGGCAGGAATTTGAGAAAATTGTGATGGAAAATTACAAAATTTGACTTTGAAGCTCTGTAAAAACCAAACCTCTTATCCGATTTTGGTGCAGTTTGTTTTATTTTGTAGGTTAATTTGTTGGCTGTTATTTGCTATTCTACCTTTTGAGATATTGTTTTAGTCTTACAAGAAAATGATTTTTTCAAAAATCTTCAAATGCCTGTGGCAGCTAAAGTGTTAAGCCAAGGGGTATGTTCCGTACAAGTCTTTTGCTGAAAATCACATGAGGAATCACAATTCGGTGGGTTTATGCGGCAGTTTCCGGACACCCTGTATATGACACCACCATAAGAAAAAAAAATACGAGGTCTCAAATGCATTTATCTGATTTTAGCATTTAAAATCACCGAAAAGGAATTCGACACAACTTGTATAGCAAACTATACATACATATTGTATTATTATTTTTTGGAAATTATTGTGTACCATTTTTAGGTCAAAAACTGTCTGTTCTACATTCAAAGGTGTTCTGCATTCACCCGTGAAAGCGCACAGAGATGATACTTAACCACAATCTGCAGTATTCAATATCGTCAACCATATTGATTGATTCGAGTGCACAATCAAAAGCCTTAAGCACTGCATTGTGATTTGTCGTCGTCGTCCTTGCTTCTCTGTTCATTGCAGAGGCTCTCTGCTATTGAAAGTTTCTGCTATGATGCTACATGACACTTTACAGTTAAAAGTGATGAAATCCTTTTCGAAATTCTTGCCTCTTTACACTCTTGGAAGCACAAGGAATGATGACATTTTTTTTTGTTGGTGCTGTCTGTGTACATAGTTCAATTGTACGCTTGTAATGGCGCATAAAAGGATATTTACAATCGGCATACCTACACATCAGCCATTTAAATATAAAGGAGTAACACAAGTCTTTGTCGTCTCGTTCGCTCGGATCGACTAGATGAGAACAGAAAAAATATGTGATTTTGCAATTGAATCTGTTCTTCTGGAACCCTACTCGTACAGATCCTAGTTTTCGGGCACTTGACAAAGTGTTTTCGGGCGAAAGCAGGAGCTCAGACCCCATTTACTCTTACTCTTTTTCAAAAGCTAGGGTTGTGTAGAGAGCTGCGACAGAAAAAAATATTTGGAGTGTTCACAAGGAGCAAAGCATAAACGAGGATGAAAATGAACTAGGTGCGTTATGAGCTCACTTTTTTAGCAATCCTGGTTTTGAAAAATGAAGGTTACTAACATTGACTTGGTCATTCATTCCTCCCATGATGATATAAGTTGCAAGCTGTCGTCGAGGAGGTAACTAGACAACAGAATCTGCAGAAATAGTCACAATTACTTCAAATACGGCATACTGGAGTTTCAAAGAGTTTTCCCTTAGGAGAAAAATCTTAGATCATGGTTATGTCTACATTATCGCTCACAAGAAAGTTATCATTGCATCAAAACGTTAACACCATAAATCCAATAAATCGCAAATAATTAGCACACTATCTATGCCATGCGAAAATTCATACATGTGTGAGTCACATGTGACTCATGTGAGCGCAGAGGAACGCTACGTACATGTATGCATCCCGCTCTCATCTAAACACAATAAATTACTGTTCCATGCGATAGATCCCTCACTGCAGTATCCACAATAACAGATAGATACATCCTGAAAAGTTGCAAAACCCCATTATTAGTGTAGAGCTCCGAAAAAACAGGAATCTCGTTTCATCTACATATTTTTTCGTCGTCTCCTCTATGCTCAATTGTTAAAGCACCTTTGAGAGGCTTTTAATCGCGCATTCATTACGTCTAACAATCGCAGTGGAATTTCGTTGGCAGTGCTTCGAGTATATGTATAAAGTAGACACGAGCTTTTCCAGGATTTCAACTAAAGTGCGCTTTTGTTTTACGAAGTCGAAATGATTGAGCTCTGGTGCCAGTGTTGCCAACTCATTTATTCGATGAGTAAGTAGTTTTTTTCGGAAAAGTAAGTAGAAAGGTATAAAAGTAAGTAGATTGAAAAAAACACGTTTTAATGCAATCTACTAAAACAATTAAAAAAAGAAAACCATACTACCAAGCCCAACTAACAATTTCAACACTTTTAGACTTCATCATAGAATATTCTCCCCAATTGTAATTGGAGGACACTCCTTGCTATAAAAGCGAAATAATAATCCAATAAGGGCATTTGGCGATTTTTTTTTTTAATTTGCAAAAACATCTACATACAAAGCCATGAAGTAGAAAATCTGCATTGCCAGCGGGCCGCCAGGGGTATTGCGCTTCGTACTAGTGTAAGCTGACCAGACGTACAGCATTTTGCTGTACAGTACAGCATTTAGACCTGTCGTACAGCATATATTTCTGAAATTTGGCGCACTTAGAGCTAGCTGGCGCTCACATTTTCCCCAAATTACACGGTCCTACCTATCCTCGTTCAGAAGATACTGTTGCCCAAATAGCAATTTTGAGTTTCGTAATTGAAAATTGTCCATAACTTGGTGATTCGTATGCGGAAAACTTTAGATAACTAGTTAAATAATTTTTCTCGGCCATTTTATCTATTATTTTCGATTCCCGGTCATTTCTTCGTGGAAAATATCTAATGACCGGGGAATCGAAAAATAATACATAAAAGGGCCGAGAAAAAATTTGGAACCATTTTCGGATTGTATACCTATACCTTATGCAATTCCCCAGCATTTGCGACATATTCCACGACAGTAAGTATGCATTTTCATTGAGAAAATCGCAGCGGTCATAAATGTTACTCTCATTCCGCCTGAGGTCTACCTTTAATGTTGGTTGGAGGTTGGACTAGCGACTCCTGAATGATACGCGGGAGTTATACGCTCTGCACCTCGAACGATCGATCCTCGAAAGTTATGGAGTGAACTTAAAATTGAAGATTCCGTGCGCAAATGTTAGGAATCGTTGTGAATGGTCTGCCTGCAGCATACAATAATGTTCTGCAGAGCGAGGAAACAGAACGAATATAGGTTGAGGCCGTTTCTGTGAAGTAGGTAATACCGAAAGATGGTCCGGCGTATGAGCGAACGAGATGGTTGGGATTTTATTCGGGTAGTATGATGCAGCATTATTCAAACAAATTAGTCCTGCATGTGCCGCTCAATTAGACGCCTATTGTATCACTGGATATTCGACAATACTGATTTTCGCTAAAATGTTTTTCTTAGTAAATTCCACCTGTCCTGTAGCAGTCACACTATCTGAAAAACATTGCTTGAGAAGAGTATAGTATTAACCTTGCCGTCCCAAGGTTCATCACATATTTCCCAGAATATCGGCTAATATTCTTTCTCAGTTCTCTTCACAAAGATATCACTTATGAAAAAAAGGATCATGATGGTAGCCTCGTGAGTCGTGAGATATTATTATTTCTTGCCTGAAAACCGAATTCCGCAAATATGTACAGCATTGGGTCTTCGGAAGTCTGGTCACCTTAGTGGAAAGAGTGCCATAACTTTGCTATTTAATTCAAATCAATTAAATTCGTAATATCGCTGGCAACCGAGTAATAATTGAGATTTTCTACTTCAGGGCTTTAGATAAAGAAGGTTTTGTAATTTTGGCAATGGAATCGTATTTACATTGAAAGAATGCAATACATCATCGGTTCAGAATTTGTATCAGAAGTAAGTAGAATTGAGGGACTAGTAAGTAGGTACGTAGCAATGCGAAAAAGTAGGTAGATCTACTTACTTTTAGCTAGAGTTGGCAAGCCTGTCTGGTGCTCTCATTCTTTTCATATAAAATTGAATTGATTCAGTGTTGCTGCAAGACAATATAATCTCGGCAAAAGATGTTCCTTGAAGACGTTTTTCAAGTGTAGTGTACGACAATGCAAGGGTTTCATTGAATGAGTCATTTTAAATAAGAACTTTTACATTTAAATTTATTGGTTGTAAATAGGACAAAAAAAGTATTGCAAAATCTCACAAGTGTATTTAAAGGATAAAGTTCGAGGCATTCATTAGTGATTTCATTCATAGTACAAAAGTATTTCGGTAGTAATTGCTCGTCATATTAAATAATTTAGTATTGTCAGTCTCGTGGCTTCGCATTTTTCTTCACTCTTAAACATATCATGCAGAAGACTTGAGTCTTACAACTTTCAGTTTGGTTATCAAATGCATAGTTACGAGTACGACGGCTTTGTATGTATGCTACTCGTATAAAATAAAAACAACATTAAAATTCCCTTCCTAGCGTAACCGCTGCATAAACGCTAAACATCTCTGCAGCTTAACTCGTCCTTTCGTAAAACTAATAATATTCTTAATGAGCTCGTAAAAATGAGCATAAAACCAATCAGCAAAACAATGAATTGTGTTGCCTTAACTGCTTGCGAGAGCCCGGAATAGAACATTCCCATATAAATAGAAGCCGGTATACGTATGAGGCCATATCAAATGACCATAAAACATGAAGAAGGATGACCAATCGCGATTATCCTGATTTATAGCGACGTTTGAGGTTGTTACTGTTGTGTAAACAACAGCCTCCCTGCGTGATATTTACACAGGCTATGTAATTAGGCTACCATTTTCTGTTAATTAATTGGTTGGGATTTTATGTCGGTTTGTGATGTTACTGTCATTTATTGTTATGTTCTTTATTTGTGTCTCGCAAATTTTTCTTGAAACAAATTGAGTGAATGATTGAGATGAAAAGTGCAGCATGTGCGGTGGTGGTATTCGGAGTTAAAAGCTAAGTTAAAAAAAGAAGCTTATTTCAATAACCGTTTCTCGCTCGCCCTCAACTTTCTTCGAACATCAAATATTGTCTAAATGATTCCACTGCCTAAAAAATGCAGACCAAACCCTAACTTTGGGACTGAAGTTAAAATATCAACTATTTTAACTTCAGTCTGCATCCAAAACCATCCAAAGTAATTCCCAATTGAAAAAATCATTATCCCAAATTAAACAATCCTTTTTTCAAATGAAAAAGTCCTTATCCCAAAAGAAACGAGACTGAGTTAAATTTGGGGCGCAGCCGAAATTTGGAAACCCTTTACTCTCCTCAGACTAATAGTTTTTTTTCCGACGTACTTATGACTTGTCTTAATCCCCCCCCCATTTCCTTTCCTTCCGTTTTTATAGGTATAAGTCTCGTTGCTTCGAGAAAACATTATCGTGTGGGGTTAGGTTGAATAACTGCACGAAAACTTGTGGTGGAAGGGGAGGGGTCATGGGCCCATAGTACAAATATATTTGTTTTTTTTTTTTTTACATATTTCTTGTAGTTTCGATAAAGACACATTGATATAAGGTTTGATTGGTATTTATGCAAAAGAAACCTTAGAAGAACCTAAATAAGGTGGTTGGGTGGTTAGGGCACTATGACCATGGTACGATTCCATTCATTTTTTCAAAAATATTTTTTGCCAATAACAGAAACATATTCATATCAAATCTGATTGGATTTGGCGTACAAATAAGAAAGTTGTTCGTAAGAACCTTATTTGGGGGGTTGGGTATGTATGGCAGCCCCATAACCTCATGGTCCGATTCCATCGATTTTTACATAAGTCTTATGGAATCAATATAAATACATTTGTATGAGGCTTGGTTGAAATTGGTGTACAAATAAAAAAGTTTTTCTTATTAGAACCCAACTTGGGGGTTGGGTTTGTATGGCAGCCCCATGACTTCATGGTCCGATTTCAGCGATTCCAACATACAAACTAGCCCTGTTAATAGTAGATATTGTAATCGCTTATTTTGGATAATTGATTAATCGATTATGTTTGTTTCGATTATACGATTATTCGATTATTAAAATAATCGAAAATATGAACAGGTTGAGTCCCGGTATGGTGCTGGTAGTCTTTAACTATAGACCACGAGCATCCAATGATCGGAATGAAGTATAAATGGCATAGAAAGCTTGTATACCTTAAACTTATACTATTTTGACTTCAAGGGCTCGAAAAGGATAATGTCCAGTATACTGGACGCCGGGCTACGTTTGTCCGTGATTGTTCGTCCATTATTTTCTTTTGTTCGTCTCTACTTGCCCGTAAGGGGGAAGATAAAGGTTGAAAGGCTTCGGCTAATTCCTATATCTTCTTCAGTTGTGGCATAACTGCGGACCCTTAGCTATGCAGGAGGAGTTTCATAGGAAAAGGACTCCGGCCAATTCCTATGTCTCTCTACGGGGCGTTACTTTCCCGCATTATCCGAGTAACCGCTGCGCCTGAGTGCTGCATTAACATCTGCAGCGTCTCAGGTTACTTAACGTGATAGGTGACAGAAAACATTTAAGTCAACCACTAAAGCAGCATCTTCGAGGCATGCCCATGATGGCCTTTACTCAACGATTAAACCCTATCATGGTTTAGCGATGTGCCGACAACTCATCCTAAGAAAAACTTCAAGTCAAGAAACCTGAAACAAAAGCCTCGGATTGGACGGATACAAAACAACGACGACCCCGCAAACGAACAACTGATTACTCTTTCGGATCCTGGAATGTGCGCTCCCTGAATAGACCGGGGGCCTTAAGGGCCCTCCTGGATCAGGTAGAACAATACAAGCTGAGCATAGTTGCAATCCAGGAAACTAAATGGCTCAAAAGCGAGATTAACGACCTCAATTCGCACACTATTTTTACGAGTGGTAAAGAGGAGGGCAACAAGGAGTTTGGAGTAGCTTTCATCGTGAATAAGCAACTCAAGGACCACGTTATCGGCTTCAAACCCATCAACGAGCGGCTATGTGCGATCCGCATTAAGACCCGTTTCGCTAATCTCTGGCTCATTAATGCGCATGCCCCTACAGAAGTAAAAGAAGACGCGATTAAGGACGAGTTCTACAACGACCTAGAAACACTCTTCGACTCACTTCCATCAAACGACGTCAAGCTGCTGCTAGGAGACTTTAACGCCAAAGTCGGAAATGAAAGCTGGCATAGGGGAACTACTGGAGGTCATAGCCTCCACGACGAAAACAACAACAACGGTCAGCGACTTATCGACTTCGCGAGCGGCAGAAACCTGGTAATAAGCTCTACATGCTTCCCTCATCGACGAATCCACAAGCAGACCTGGAAGTCTCTAGATGAATACACCGTGAACCAAATCGACCACGTACTGATCAGCAAGAGATGGGCTTCTAATGTCCTAGATGTTCGATCCTATCGAGGAGCCAACTGCGACACCGATCACTATTTGGTGAAGACGACCTACAGGTGCAGAATCTCTTCGGTGCACCTAACGAGAATCAACCCTGCCAAGATCTTCGAGGTTGACAATTTGATTGATGATGCCACGGCGGCTGCGTATACAACAGCACTAGAGGAGAAACTGTCGCCCATGCTTGATGACATCAACAATTTAGGCATCCATGAGTTCTGGGAGGAGCTCAAAGACAGCATCAAGGGGGTCGCAGAAGAGGTCGTGGGCTATAAAGGCCGGCGTAGACGAGCAGACTGGTTCGACGACGAATGCAGGGCCTCGATTGAGGCGAAAAATGAAGCCTATCGCCAATACACACAACGCGCAACCCGAGCCAAGAAAGAAAGATATAACGAGCTCCGGCGAGTATCTAATAAGTTAATTAGACGTAAGAAACGCAAACATTTTGACGAGCAGTTACAGCAAATAAACCAAAGATTAGCCAGTAAGAACATTAGACAGGCGTACAAACTTATAAATAATGTTAAGAACGGATATCAACCCAGGACAAGCCTATGTAAGGACAAGGATGGTAACATCATCAGCGACATCGAAAGCGTCAACAAACGATGGGCCTCGCATTTTGAAGAGCTCCTCAATGCACCATCAACATCCCCCGCGGAGCCAGCTCTTGAGCAGTTAGCCGAACCAGGCCCTCCCGTTCTACCCCCAACAGTAGAGGAGGTGAGTCTTGCCATACAGTCGCTTCAAAATAATAAAGCGCCCGGCGCTGACGAGATCCCAGCAGAACTGCTGAAGCATGGTGGAACGTGCCTGACCAACGCTATACATGTGCTACTGCTGAAAATATGGAACGACGAGGAAATCCCCGAAGATTGGCGCAAAAGCATAATCTGCCCAATCCACAAAAAGGGTGACAAGCTGAAGTGTGAGAATTACAGGGGCATATCATTAGTTTGTACGGCCTATAAGATATTATCTAAAATTCTTGAAAAGAGAATTAATCCGTACGCAGAACGAATCATTGGCGAGTATCAAGGCGGCTTCAGACCTGGTCGCTCAACGACCGATCAGCTTTTCACAGTGAAGCTACTACTCCAAAAGTGCTGGGAATATAACATCGACGTATACCAAATCTTTGTCGACTTCAAGCAGGCATACGACAGTATCGATCGAAGTGTACTGTACAACATTATGCTGAACTTTGGTATACCGGCAAAGTTAGTGCGACTCACAAGGATGACGATGACTAATACCGTCTCGCAGGTCAGAGTGCAGAATCGACTCACTGACCTATTTGAAACTCGTACTGGACTCAAGCAGGGCGACGGGCTGGCGCCGACGCTCTTCAACCTTGCTTTGGAGTATGTAATTCGAGCCATGAATATGGACAGCAGCGGAACGCTACTCATCAAGTCGACTCAATTAGTAGCGTACGCCGACGATATCAACATCATGTCTCGAAGGTTGGGTGATGCAGAAAGCCTTCTGCATAACCTCAATAACGCCGCAAAGGAAGTTGGACTACATATCAACGAAAGCAAAACAAAGGCCATGATGCAATCGAAAACAAGGACGCCAGCAAATTCAAGCATCACAGTGGGGGACCTTAATATCGAGTATGTAGACAACTTCAACTATCTGGGTTGTAACTTATCAAAAGACGCCAACGAAACCGACGAAATTAAGCGACGGATACAACTAGCCAATAAGACATATTTCTCGGTCCTCCCTATAATTAATTCGAAACTTGCGCACAGGAACACGAAGCTCCGCGTGTACAAAACGATCATCCGACCCGTGCTATGTTATGGCTGCGAAACATGGACCCTCACCCAAGCCTCCGAAATTTTGCTAGACCGATTCGAACGAAAGGTCCTTCGGCGAATTTTCGGGGCCGTTCGCGAGCGAGACCAATGGCGTATCCGGTACAACCATGAGTTGTATCAATTGTACGATGAGCTGGAAGTATCGAAAATCGTGAAGCTTCAACGTTTGCAATGGGCGGGGCATGTACAACGGATGGACGATAATCGCATGCCAAAGAAAGTGATGAACGCACAACGAATTGACGGAGCGAGGCTGCGTGGACGACCGAGAGCTCGCTGGGAGAACTCCGTAGGTGAAGACGCCCACCAGCTGCTGGGCTTCCGAAACTGGAGGACGAGGTCACGTAACCGCGACAATTGGAGGTCAACGATTCAGGCGGCCAAGGCCCGACGTCGGGCTATCGTGCCACATTGATGATGACTTATTTAATAATAGCAATAAAATAAGGAGTGTGAACTTGGCCCGCCATCTGTAATTATGGTCGGATAGGTATAAATTAGGTATGAATCGAAAGCCAGACGTTTGTTCGTTGCTTTGTGCGTTTGTTCGTCCTGGAAACGCAAGGATTCAGGAGTAATTCAGAAAAAACCGAAACGGAAACAATATTGTGTGTTTTTAGGGTTTTTTAGAAATTTTTTTTGCAAAAAACCCTTATGAAATCGATTTTGTCCGTCCGTCCGTCCGTCTGTCCGTCTGTCCGTCTGTTCACTAAATAACTCGCGAACGGCTCAACCGATTGTCATGAAATTTGGAAGCCGAAGGTCCAAACATTTAGCGGGACCGGGAGATAAAGGCCGAAAGGCTAGGTGCTCCTCTGACGGTATACCTCGTAGATGGTTTGCTTGTACCCGGAGAATGGGGGCATCTAGGGGATAAAATGACTTCAGAATCGTTGAAAGGGAGTTGAGATCTTTCGATTGCCACCAATTTCGTTCGGCAATAAGAAAATTTTTATTTCTGTCTACCTACTTCCAGACGTCTAACGCCAAGCAGCGAAACTACCACTTTGTGGGGCTGCAGTTGGCGAACGGTAGCGAATAGGGGGAAAATGACTTCAGAATCGTTGAGAGGGAGTTGGCACCTTTCGATTGCCAATGATTTCGTTTGGCGGCACGTAAGTTTTAATTTCAGTCTGCTGCCAGCCAAGCAGCGAAAATTGTATTTTTCGATTACATTCCTATTCTTTATTCTAACAGTTAAACATTCCGTTCAGCAGAAACGTTATAAATGTTACATTTAAGCCATGAAATGACCAAACACAAAAAATATAGGATCCTCGCTGACTGAAAGCCTTGGGATCCATTATGGGAAAGATTCAAGATTTGAAAGATTAGCCAAACGAGAGATTTCAGGATCTGATTGTTATCGATCAATGGCACTCACACATGAGTTCCCAGTCGCGTACAAGGCCTGAAAATGCAGAATATTTGAGTTTTAGAGACTGCAGTCTCAGGACTAGAACTTGTTTTTTTCTAATTTCTCCTTCATTTGTTCAGTTTAATGTTTCGCCAATTGCGGCACTATTTCTTTTTCGTTGTTGACCTCCCGCCAAAACGACGTAAAGATAGAGTGGCAAGCGCACCTCCCTGAGCCCCCCCCCCCCCCCCCCCCCGTCGGCTACGTCCATCCCGCCATCTGCTGCGAGTCACAGCCTGTGACCATGTGACTATGCTTCTGAGATCGCAAATGTTGTAAACTTTTCCGACTACCAGGCCGGAAACAGAAATTCCACTTCCTAAATCGGGGACCGGGGCTAATTTTGCCTCCCCCGTCCTTCTGTGTACGCCTGTCTATAATATTTACATATATCCAATTCCATGGTATAATTTACTACATACTGTTACAATACAGCCATGAATTTTAGATGTCCTCAATTAATTCGTTCTCGTCTTTTTAAAAATAAAGCAAAACTTACTTACCATCATCATTATAGCATACGACATACATATCTATAAATATTTTTCACCTCTCAGCATAATCTCTTTCTGAAACTCACCTGAAAAAATTAGTTTGACATTATAAAATGCATACATGACGATACAATCCTTAGAAACATACATACTTGTCGTTCCCTATTGCACTGTGCACAGACAAATCAGGAATCCAGCCAAATTTCTGTCGGCATCAGAAGCATGACTTTCGTACACTTTTAAGGGAACTGGAGTATGAAACCTTGAAATTACAATAGTCCAGCCAGATCCATGTAGTTTGAACTACAACCTGAGTTCAGTGTTGTATGGTTCAGTGCATTTCCTTGCAACGTTTTTCTTACAGAAGGAGGACGGTGGCCGGGGTAAAAAATGAAAAATCTTGGCAAGGAGTATAGATGAATAGAACACGTACAATATTCACCAATGACCGAGAACCGTGGGGCATGCAATTCAAGCTGTGTCCTGAGATTAAATTTATGTAAGACTATTGGCAGCCGAAAGAAAATCTCATTTTGTCTAACTTGTCCCGAAACATGTTTCGCTTGATGGAGCCAATATTCATTTTTGAAAAAATGTTATCTACTTGTGCGAAAATATGATAATGTCATACATATATATGTATTTTACTTGAGCAACTGATATTCAGAATACAGAGTAGAATAATTCATGCAATTTAAAAAAATATGAAAACTATCAACCATTTTTGAGAGAAACTTTCTGACTTACTAACTCTATCGTTTCATTGTCTTCCGTATGCTGAAAGTCGCTACTCTATTCTACACAGAAACTGCTTAACAAAATATTATGCCATTAGTTTCTCGGCAAACACTTTATGCTTAAGTCCACACACCCAATAATGGAATACATACTTGAACAAAAAGGATATATTGATACCACACCGAGGACCTCTCTTACTTAAGAATTGAACTATGCAAATTTAAATTGAATCTCGCTCAAACCCCCTCTTAAATCACAATCCTATGGTTCCTAATACTCACAACGGCATATAGCCATTCCGCTCAAAAGTCCTTCAACATCATCGACAATTTTCCATTGAATCAAAGACATTTTGAAATCTCAATTTATTCTTCGAGTATGTACTTAAAATTCCTTAAGACGCTCTTTCAATCGGGACGAGACTTCCTTTGGATTTTCCATTTCGTTTCGGTAATCCAAATGATAGTGTCTTTGGTATTGTTTCCAAAAGAGTATTGATACTATGTATCTACCAATCTACCAAGGGATTGCTTATCGACGGAATGGAATATAGTCTCAGTATATGAGAGTAAGTTTTCTAAGCTTGTTTTCAGTGAAGTTTCGTTGACAGAATAGTATTTCGCTACAAATATATAGTGACGCATATGTTAGTGTGGAGTGGTCATTATTTTCATGTGAAACATGCGGATTGGTGGAATCCAATGAGCCTGTCCTGTGATGAAATTGCATTATACGATTTCTCAGAGCTCAAAAGCAATCAGCTACAGTCATGGTTCATTTAACCTTTTTTTGATGGTCATCTATGCTAGACTTGATCCGATTCTCTAAATGATCAGCTGTACCATAATTGAATGAATTTGAAACGAATCAATAAATAGACACTTTACCCATTGCATTTTCTTTCCCTACGGGTTCGCCCGCCGTCAGGTTCTACTCATCCGTGGTTATAATACTCTGTCGGGGTAGTAACAGAACAACAATTTCACCTAATTCCATGCGAAACAGCATAGGCCGAAGGATGCGTGGTCAAGATTACTGATCATTGTTACGCGAATCCTGTAAAGTGTAGAGTTTCAACTATAGATGTTGTTATGATTTCACGTCCAACGGCTAATTGACCTGAATATCTTCGTACAAGGAAAACTTTGACGGGTATGAGAAAAAACTTTGCTCGGGGTGGTACATATTGGATCAGTTAAAGTGAACATCACCAACGGGCCACGGACCTCGTGACCTCGAGTAAAATCTAGCCATGGTGCATCATGCGGAGCTCTGGTGTGGTGCACCTTTGCCTCCCTGCCTTTCTTATGGAAATCCAACGCGCAAAATTAACAAAACAGAAAGTCTCAGGCTGAGATATTAGGTCGACTTGTATCTACCCTCCCCCCCATTATTTTTCTTCCGTCTCCACAAAAGTTCCGTTGCCTCGACAAAACAATATTTGAGTAGGGTTTGGTTGCAGTAAGTGGGCAAATAAAAATTGTTACTCAGACATATATAGGGGGATGCGGGAGCATGGCCCCATAGTACGATCCCATTTGTTTTGACCTTTTTTGTTGCTTTAATTAGGACACATTAATTCAAGGTTTTGTGAAATTGGTGTAAAAAATGTTTCTAAGAAGAACCAAAATGGGGAGTTGGGTTTGTATGGCAGCGCCATGACCCCATGGTCCGATTTAATCCATTCTTACATGCGTTGTGTGTCATCAAAGCAAACACATTTGTGTGAATTTTTGTTGAAATTGGTGCGCAAATAGAAACATTTTTCTCAGAAGAACCTAATTTGGGGAGTGGGGTTTGTATGGCAGCCCCCTGATCCCATTGTCCGATCGTACCGATTCAAACACACAAACTGCCTGCAACAAAAAGAAGCATTTGTGCAAAATTTCAGCTTCATAACTTTTAAATTGACCGAGTAACACGCGTCGCAACAGACGACAGACAGATAGACAGACAGACGGATATCGCCCAAATCGAACTCCCCAAGTCATGCTGATCATATATGTATACTTTTTACATGGTCGGAGATGCTTCCTTCAATGCGTTACAAACTTCATGACAAAGTTAATACATCACTTCGGTACATAACTAATTATGTTAAAATCGGTTTATACCCTTTCACTCTATGAGCGAAGAGTATAAACAGATGAAATACTTGACTAAACAAGCACAAACAACAAAAATTTACAATAAAATCGACCGGTTTAACCAAGCAATAAGCAACGTATTTTTATACCCGTCACGATGTGATAGGGTATATTAACTTTGTCATGAAGTTTGCAACGCACAGAAGGAAGCATCTCCGACTACATAAAGTATGTATATATACTATTGATCAGTGTGACGAGAGAAATCGATTGAGCGATGTCCGTCTGTCTGTCTGTCTGTCTGTCCGTCTGTTGCAACGCAAACTACTCCCTCAGTTTTAAAGCTATCGGGCTCAAATTTGGTATACAAGTTTCTTTTTAGTGTACGCTGTATATATGTCGGAACGAATGGAATCGGACCATGGGGCCATGGGGTTGCCCCTGAAAATTAGGTTTTTCTAAGAAAAACTTTTTTTCTTTATGTACCAATCTTAACCAAACTTCACCCAAGTGTGTTCCTAGTAAAGCCTCAAAACATATCTAGGAACGGATGGAATTGGAGCATTACGTCATAGGGCTGCCATACAAACGAACCATTGAAAATTAAGTTCTTCTAAGAAAAACTTTTTTCTTTTTGAATCAGTCTTAACCAAACTTCACCCAAATGTGTTCCTGGTAAAGCCTCAAAACATATCTAGGAATGGATGGAATCGAAACATTACGTCATAGGACTGTCATACAAACCAACCCCAAATGTTAATTCTTGTAAGAAAAACTGTTTTTCTTTTTGAATCTTAACCAAACTACATCCAAGTGTGCTCCTGAACAGTAAAACAAAGACGGTGTAAAAATTCACCATGCTTGGATAAGTAACATTTTAACATTAGTTGGTGTTTTGTCATTGAAAAATATTATTCTCTATGTGGGGTTTAAAAAAATCACCAAGTGGTGTATTTGGAATATATAATTTCCAACTGGTGAATAATATAGAAATTCTAATTAATTTCCCAGATGAGCATTACCAAAAACACCAAAAATCCAATAGACGAACAAAAAGTTTCAATAAATTATCCCATTGGGGCTTTTAAAAACCAATTGAGAATGTTCGCATTTCCATATTGACATTTTATGATGAAATTCTATCAGATCAGTGCAATTGTTCGGCCAGGACGCTCTGTGGTTCACTTGGTTGAGTCACACTCTACGATGCTTGTACTCTAGAGCAGTGGCTCCCAAACTTTTTGAATACGCGGAACCGCGTCGAACCCCAAAAATGGGTCGTTAAGACAAGGCGAGCGTTGATAGACAAGACAAAACGTTCTTCGTACCCATACAAGGAGAAAAATGTGTTATTAGAAAAAAGTATCAATATTTAGTTGAAGTATGCTGTTATTAAAAAAAAGATCAATTTAATGAGAAACACGTGAGTGGTGATTTTTACATATTTCAGTGATATTAGGCCTAATATATGACAAAGCCATTCGTATATCCTCCTTCGTGTTCCTGAGCCTGTCACGTTTTCTTTTTATATTGAGCATATTTGAAAATCCGATTTCACATAAATATGAAGTTGAAAACAATAGCAGGATATTTAAAGCTTTTTTGTTGACAAAACAGGAAGTTTTTCCTTGACGGATATCAAAAATTCTTCAGGCGAACATTCTGCAAATTTTAATATTAGACCTCGATCAAAGGAAAGCTACGTTAATTCTTTTTCTTCCGGCAAGGTGAAATTTGAAATATTGCATGCCACAAAGAGATTTCTTATCCAATCAAACTGCTATGCGTTTAACAATAGGGGAAATATTTTTCAACCGTTTTAGGTTTCCAAATACTCGACTATTCGATTTTTGTTTTATCACTTGCGGTATTGAGAGATGGAAACATTTCCAGGTTTTCCTCTACAACATGCCTCTTCGAAAGTAATAGTTTGCCTTTCATGGCACTTATTTTAACAGTATACGTCAACATTTTTTCGTCCTTAAAGTAGGTACTAACATCGTCAGTTCACGTGAAATCCATGCAAATACTGTCAAAATTTTGATGATCGTGAAATCGAATTCGCTTGGTGGTACTCACTTCACATGAAAGTCTCCACACCGGTTTTTGACATTTCGCCAGCGAAAATAATGCAGTTGCACTTTATTTCACAATGAAAAGATGTCATCGACAAACAATCAGAACGCGAGTGAACATTTATCTTACATTTAGTGAATAAAAAGCAAGTCTCCACGGCACCGTTTTCACGGGAGACATATATGCAAGTTTTTCGCTCGGTGAACTCAGTACAGAATTGACCGACGTGGAAAAATCAAAAATGTCTGCCAAATATGCCAAAATGCAGCGCCAACTTTCGTCGTGAAGGTATGCCATGAAACTCTCTAACAGAACGAGCAAGTAAACTATGTAAAACGGGTTTTCTATAGTGTGTCGGTGTAATTTGTGTATACTAAATACATGAGAGACATATGTATTTAGTATACACAAATTCATTTAATGCCAAATACAGTTAATGCGAAAACGTATGGCAATAATTTCAGAATTTGTTTGTGTTTACAGTATTATTGCAATTTTCAGAACATCATATTTTCACAATTTTTCGCGGAACCCCTGGGCTGGTATCGCGGAGCCCCAGGGTTCCGCGGAACGCCGTTTGGGAAGCACTGCTTAGAGGTCCGGAGATCGAATCTCGTCGTGGTCCAGGAAATATATACGTAGTGCTTGCCACATTATATATACACTCTTCTATTTGCAATGTAACGTTGACTCCAAGTAGCCTATGAACGGTTGAGTGAACGCACCATTTTTTACCCCAAAAAGGAAATTTAGAAACTACCAATCACGGTTTTTGAAAAATATCAACCGGAAAACAATTAATGATTTTTTCGAATAATGAAATATTTCCCTTCTGGGGTAATAATTAAACACCGATCTTTTGAAATGAAATAAACACCAGTCGAGGGCGGACTCCATGAAACACCGGATTGGGGTTTTATGAACACCACTTTTGTTATTGTTTTAGACTAACCCCAACGCATCAAGGGACAGATGCAATCGAAACACGTCATAGGGCTGCGGTAGAAATTTTTAACACAAAAGAAACTTAAGTTTCATTCAAATGTGACGGGTATTCAATTTTCGGCCGCGCCCGAAATTAGCCTCAGTCTCGTTTCATTCAAATTATGGCAGAAGCGCAAATGACTGCCATAGCAAATATGTATGTACATACATCAACAAGTGAGTCACAGGCAAAACCAACAATTAGAGACACACTGGCTGCATTCAGCGATCGAAATTCACTGGAAAAATACTGGAAATGCTACAAGAAGTACCCGCCATCGACCTTTTTCTCCGCTGAAAAGCCGTCATGCGAAATGAGAATCTAATTGAAAGATAGCTTTCCTGCTACATTTTTCGTTCGCTGAATGCAGCCACTGTCGGGAGCAAATCCCTTCAAAAAAATGCCAAAAATCCCATAGAACGGGGGCCATAGAACTAAAAAACGGGAACAGTGCATTAGCACAATACAATGTTTTCGAAAATAGACAAAGCCCTTGCAAAAAGAAGAGAGGACGACGACGAGGAAGGAAGTTTTCGGGTTATTCCTGGAAGGATTAGAGGTTAGCCAACCCGATGCAGATAAGTCTCTAAGAAAGGCGTACCGTAGCACCCAGATTGGACACTCTGTACTCAGAGATCAATTTTCCCCTCTAAAAAAATTATTTTTATGCAAAGCGTAAAGACGTGTTCAGACTATATGGCAACGTACCAAATTTGCTGCCATATGATTGCCATACCCGTGTGAACACTCTCCATATGCTCTGCCCTACGAAAAAAAATTCGTATGGTAACTGCATACCTAATGGTCGTATCCGTCCGGTTTTTGGCAGGACAGTCCTGCTTTTCGACCATAACCTGCCGTCCTGCCAAAACCTCGAAAGTCCTGCTTTTGTTCGGCTTTGTCCTGTTTTTGACCCAGCTAGACAATTGTCTCCGATACCCAACGGAATCGATAAGTCCTCGATTATATATCGATAGCTGCCATTGCAATGTCTCCAATAACCTACTGAATCGATCCAATTTCGATTATTTACATCCAATTGTCGCCGATACACAACACAATCGAAATGTCTTCGATCCCAAATCGAAGACCTACATTCAGTTGTCTTCGATATCATTGGCATCAAAGAGTAATCCATCCGAAAACGATGACTTCATATCCATTTGTCATAGATACCATCTAATCGAAATGTCTTCGATCACATATCGATGACTTTCATCTATAAAAATGTCTCTGAATTAGATTGAAATTGTCAAAAAATAAAACGACTAACTTATTCTCGTAATTAGTAATCCTAGATAGCTTAGGTGTAGGACGTAGGACTACGAAACTACAGGTGCCCGGTTCGATTCCCAGTAGAAGCAAAATGTAAAAAGGTTAAGTTAAAATAAGGTAAAAGTATAAAATAGATAAAAAAAAGTAAAAAAAAAGGAAAAAAAAAATAAAAAACAAAGTTAATATACCCTTTACTCTACGAGTGAAGGGTATAATAATAATTTTTCACCACAGTCATTTTTTCTCCATAAATTCCTCACAGTCCGTAGTGGTCGATTCTACATCAACGACAGTCTTCGGAATAAGATCGATTCTAGTTCTCACTTCCGGTATCGAAAAAACGGCCAAGCCCATACAAATGTCTCCATAGTTTGATCGAGAAAGTCATCGATTCCTTAGTAGAAAGGCCTTATCGATGAATTGTCGATTCTGTTCTAACTGGGGAACAGCGTATTGGCATCTCACCAAAGGACGAGTCAATTTAATGAAAAGTACACTTAAATTTTATAGAAATTTGCAAATAAATGTAAATGAGCATAAATGAGCCTTCATTCCGCAAGGTGGTGGGCGACCAAGCCGGTTTTTTATATTGTCCGGCAAGAGAAAGGAATCGCAAGGAATTATTGCTCCTGACGCGTCCTAAGATATTACTGGTGCATTCCTGATAAATACAGTGGATATTGCTTATAACAACATCGGTTATAACGATGTACCGGCTAAAACGACAGAGTTCCCGGGTCTCAAGATTTATGTAGCCTCTGCAGTGTAATTTTTGATGAATAAAGCGACCATTGCTATAGCGACCGATCGGATATAACGGTGGAGTTTTTAAGGCCAAAGAGGCTGTATCTGTGTAATGATACGTTTTACGTGCAAAGATGGAGTGTAAATAGAATTAAAAATGCACAAAATCCCTCATCTGCAAAAAAGTCACAAGGATTCCTGTCGTCCCATATTGCATTCACCTTTTTTTTGGCATCCCGATTGTGCTGAAAAGCTTTGCCTATGACGAGGCTTTATACAGGGTGGCAAGCGGTAACCTAATGGCTTTTAAAACATCGTAAAATATCAAAAATGCATGCCAAAAAATTGTTTTTTCGCTAGAACACAGCATAACATTTTTGGATCTTAGACATCTTTCCCCTGTGGAAAATTTCAATTCTGTAGAAATCTAAACTCTTTGCATCAGATCAACTTCAATCGGATACCGACGGACTACCAGGTAGGATAGAGGTGAGGAGTTAGCATTTCGGTCCTTTCTTGAAAGCGTTTTAGTTGGAAGATTGAGGCCGGTCCCTTAAATATTTATCGCAATGCAATCTGCCCTTCGCACAACACACCATAGCAGTGCAAAAAAAAACTTCCAAAAGTATTTCAGCAAGATGGGATTTGTCCACGCCCCAGTCGGTCCACCAATTTAATCAGTACTGACCCTATATTGCAATCTGCCCTTACACGTTGAAACGACAACTCTTCTGTGAAGAGACCGTGCGAGTGTCTAAAATGCTCTAATTTGCTGAGTGGTTTAGTGCAAATAAAATGTTGTGGTATGGATTTAGCATTTCTTACGACGTTTTAAATTCCGATAGGTTCGCGTTTGTCACCCTGTAGAAACTTAAACAAAATACGCTGCATCGGGAGTTGGAAGAATTTTTAAAAAATACCGGCGTACAGTGGGCTGCGCCCGCAATACGAGGGTTTTTTAGATTTTGGATACACACATTGTGAATAATTTTGCACATATATTTTATAGGTAATAAATAAGCATTATGCACAATATTAATGAAATGCTTCTCGTAAATCTATTTTTGGATTGGTCTAAATAAACGCGTCCCAGAATGAAAGGCCTTAGCCTTTCATTCTGTAACACTTTTTAATTAGACCAATCCAAAAATAGATTTACTATGTATCATGGCTACACATATTAACTGGATATATTAGCTGTAACTCCGTTACCATTACTCCAAACTGGAAAAAAGCGACTGATATGAAATGTACCCATCGAGTTCTTTGATGTGAGTACCCATACGTCCATGTCCGATAAAAACTAAAAAAGTCGGATTTTTAAAATCTCCGAGACACCCTGTTAGCTTTATTCTACCAACGTCTGAGTATTTCGTGCTAAGGATTGTTATAATTCTACACATTCCTACCAAATTTCATAACGATCAGTTAGTGAACAAATCTTTAAATCTCCGGGACACCCTGTTATCTTTGCCCTACTAACTTCAAAGTATTTCGTGCCAAAAACTGTTACTATTCTACACATTCCTACTAAAATACATGACGATCGGTTAAGCCGTTCGCGAGGTATTTAGTGAACAAATTTGTAAATGTCCGGGACACCCTGTTATCTTTGCCATAGCAATTTTTAGGTATTTCATGCCAAAGACTGTTACCATTCTACACATTCCTACCAAATTTCATGATGATCCGTTAAGCCGTTCGCGAGTTATTTAGTGAACAAATTTTAAAATGTCCGGGACACCCTGTTATTTTTGTCCTACCAACTTTTAAGTATTTCGTGCCAAAGACTGGTACCTTTCTACACATTCCTACCAAATTTCATGACGATCGGTTAAGCCGTTCGCGAGTTATTTAGTGAACAGACGGACGGACAGACGGACGGACAAAATCGATTTCATAAGGGTTTTTTTTTCGAAAAATCTAAAAAACCCTAAAAATTACATGGCTGTAATTCTTGTGGACATGTTCTGGATTTTGTATAAATAAAATAATACGCTCTGCAACTGCGCTATGTTTATTTATTTCCATTGTAATCACTTAATTAAAGTTATGGGAATGATATAACAATACGATATCTGAATTTTTATTCTTTATCCAGGTTTGTCTATTTTGTAACGTCGACACGATAATTCTTCTGTTTCACTTCCTTGGCTTTCTTTACATTTTCAAACTTGGAACCATTTACCAATACTTAATATTGACACATTTTCAATTGTGGACGATAACGAACGATACCCAGGAATATACTTTTTAATATTTATATTTTAACTGTCACATATCAAAAGCTCAATGAGTTTATTCTGACATTCATAACCATCATTCGACTAGTGTGTCCTGCCTATCGAGTTTATAAAGCACAGAGCTTTTAGCGGTTTACGAAACGAGTTTATCGTCTGGTGTGTCAGGACTATAAGCCGTTCGCGAGGTATTTAGTGAACAAATTTGTAAATGTCCGGGACACCCTGTTATCTTTGCCATAGCAATTTTTAGGTATTTCATGCCAAAGACTAATACCATTCTACACATTCCTACCAAATTTCATGACGATCCGTTAAGCCGTTCGCGAGTTATTTAGGGAACAAATTTTAAAATGTCCGGAACACCCTGTTATTTTTGTCCTACCAACTTTTAAGTATTTCGTGCCAAAGACTGTTACCATTCTACACATTCCTACCCAATTTCATGACGATCGGTTAAGCCGTTCGCGAGTTATTTAGTGAACAGACGGACGGACAGACGGACAGACGGACGGACAAAATCGATTTCATAAGGGTTTTTTTGAAAAATCTAAAAAACCCTAAAAACCCGACCACGCAGCCGTTTTATCGACGTCATCCGCATACAAAGGGTCTCCAGAATTAGGTTGGTAATCCCCGGTTCTTTACTTTTACATGTTCCACAAACACACGCTAACGAAAAGAACCGAATATTATTTCTGATCCATAAAATGGCAGTTAGGGAATCAGAACATGTTTGAGAAACATACACAACTGTTTTGTTTCATAAACTCACCAACGGTAAGCAGTTCAACTTGAAGGCATGTTGAAGACCCTATTTAGACCATGCAGAGGCCTAAGGTTGATGCCCAAGTCATTCTCAAAGAAGTGAAGACATTAAATAAAACTGTGCTCTGATCAAACTACACTGAAACGAGCGTTTGAGTTCGCCGCTTATTGCTGACAAATTCGAGAGGTACGCGAATATTACAAAGGTTTTTGTGTTTCTGGTTGTCCTTCTTTGTGTCTTGCTTTTTTACTAGCATTGTCCTGTCAAACGACGATTTTTGGTGAATGTGTCCTGCTTTTTACGTTAAAAAACATACGAGCGTTATGCATACTATATCGTGCCATATAGATGTTACCGTACAGTCTGAACAATATGGATGCAGCTTGCAAAAAAGAGGATAAATTCTTTGCGAATAAGAAACAGATAAGGTGAATTGCATATGTATGTCTGTCAAGTTAGCACTACCACTTTTAAATATCGATGAACGCTATAGTGCATTAAATGTCGCAAATTTGCCGTGACTCAATGGCAAAATGAAAAAATTTGCCGCGCCCCTCCTTCCCCTTAAAACAACCCCTAACTGTTTTTCAAGCCCCATAGAGCGTAGGAAGCCTTAAAACGCAAGTTTAAGGCATCGCAATATAACAGATTGTACGCACAAGCATGCTCAAGAGCTTACTTATAATATCTGCACTCATACAAAGTTTTCCGCACCCCTCTACACCTTCAAAAACTACCCCTAAGTCCGGTTTAGCCCCATACAAAGTTTATGGCGTTAACTCAAGTTATACGTATAGTCATAAAACAAAATTTATTCAGTCAAATGCTATAGGGGTTAATGATGATATCTGCACCCTTAAAAAATTTGCCGCGCCCCTCTACACCCCTAAAAACTACCCCTAAACAGCGCCCGCTCTAGCACTTACGCCGCCCCGGGCAAGAGGACAAATTGCCGCCCCTAGGTGCTATACCATAGGCAGATTGATAGTATGTCGATTTCTTCAGTGTTGAACGTGCGTGGTTTATTTTTCTGGAGAATCATAGGCGTCGCCTAGGAGTTTGGGGGGCAGGGCAAGGATTGGCGCTTCACCCTCCCTCCCCCTGGCCGATGACCATAGACACATTTTTGTCTTACTGCTGTACTACCCCATAAAAAATGTCCGTACTACAAATCTACGTGTAGTTGGTGTTCAGTTGGCGCCAATCGCAATTTTAAGAAACATTTCAGTCTGGTGGTCTCCGTTATTCCGAGACAGGGATTCTAAAAGTTTATCATCCGCACAATTCTATTGAGATAGTTTTAGGCCTTTGATATCCGAAACTTGAACACTCACATGTAGGTGTCATAAACACCATAATATCCATATCCTATCCGCGTTCGCGTGACCTAGACTTTCGAAATTTAAATTATTCCCTGAGTGACATCCTAAGTTGTCATTGTGAGGATCCTAAACACCTATGTTTGCGATCATCTTCCCCAACCAACCTCATTTAAGAAAATATTTCGCCACCAAAAAGCCCACATTATCCGTGTTTCATCACTCCATGACTTCTGTGCTTAAATGTATACTTTATAGAGTTTTTGCTGTTCGCCATGTTTTACCGTTAGACTAAATGATAAGTCACACGAAGTTTTCTTCGGCAAGTTAATGGATTAAAAAACATTTCGTCTGAAAGGGATAAAATAAGTGACAAAGGTCATGGTGATGTATTCAGGAGTAAAACCGATGCAGACGCCAGTCGTTAAAAGGACAAAGGTAACTCTGGATTTGCCTTTCTCAAATTTTATTAGCCCTTTTTCTATAAATATTTTTTTTTTGTCATACAGTTTAATTACATATCTCCTCGTCCCGCTCAAAAAAAATACGGGCTAGAACATGATTTAAAAAAAATGTTTATGTCTTGAGGAAATCCAACCTACGCTCATGCTGAGACTTTTTATAAAGAAGAAGGTCAGAGCTAACTAAAACGGGAAAATCAAGCCAAGTCCTGATTTAGCATGTCTGAAAAAAGGGAAGTATTGCTACTGCAGCATTGGTAATGTGTACTGTGATTCCACTAATCTCCCTGAAATCCAAACAACTTGGTTAGAAATTTGTCTTTTAAATGTTATACGAATCAATTGGAACCAACTGAGGAGATCGCGCGAATTTAAGTCAAATTGCCGGCAAAGGTTTATAGATAGTTCTATAATTACATCCTCTATTTAAAAATTAGGTGGCCCTCCCCTTTGGTAAGAACAAGGGATCATGCTTACAAGGTTCAAATATAATCCTTAACCCATTAATGCCTGATGTTACATATATGTAACAGTAAGACATCCTTTGTTTCAAACGTCTGCTATAGGAATATGATATCAATTCGGCACTAAAAGGTGTTTTATCCTGTACTGGACAATATTAGCAATGCGTAGAAACTAATTTAGCTCAATTTGATTTACTATTGTGGAAGTTATAGAGGTTTCTTTCTGATGGTTTTTTCGATGTTGACGAAAATCGTCACGATGGCAAAAGTAGTAGAGGAATTTTATTTTTATATTTAATTGTATGGAAAAAATTGGGAAAAAATTAATGGTACGTTATTACATGGTCTTTTTGAAACAATACAAAAAATAAATGAAATAAATATTGTCCGTAGTTTACGTTTTATAAGTACTTTTATAACACTGTTACATATATGTAACATCCGTCCTGATATGGGGAAAATGCACTCGTCGTATACGAGGTATATGAGTATGTACTTTTTTAGTGTTGTTTTTTTATTTTATGGATTTTTTACATTCTTGACGCGATAGTCCGGATTAATTATGAACAAAAAGAAGTCCGGATTCTCAAAAAATCCGGATTAACGAAAATTCCGGATTTTGACAAGACATTTTCATCTAGGAAAATAGCATAAATAGTCTGCATTAATGTTAACATTAAAAAGAAAAAATTGCTATTATTTAGGTTTTTCCTTAAAATTCGTCATGTCACATGATTTTCTAGACCCTTGTGTCTTCTTGACTGGCAAACTGAGCGGCCATATTTGGCATAACATACCAAAAATATTGAGAATCAGAATTAGAATTGCTCTAGAAATCCGGAATATCGATACAATAGTTGTCCTATGTGGATTAAAATGATAGCCGCATTCAAGGGTATCCGGAGCAAGGAGTCAAGGCTTTATTTTCATGAGGCCAAGGATTAGTTGTTCTCTTTAATTCTGCTAATATAATATTTAAAAGGATATATTTTGAGCTACGAAAGAAGAAATGGTTTCTAATATAGACCAAATTATAGACAAGAAGGAATTATAGGCTCTATATTTTTTAGACCTTTTTAGACAAATTGGGCGGATGGACAAATTGACAAAAAAAAAATTTAAACAATAATTTTATAATTTACTGGCAAATCTTCCATAATCCTCAAAATCTGTATTGGTAACTACTGTTGTTCTATACACTTTTTTCCCAATCACAAACTGTAAAATTTATTAGTTCTGTGGGTGTCCAAGAAACTTCTCAATAAAACAATAACAACTCCACATGCAAAAACACATATATAATAAAATAAAATAATATTTTATTTGACATAATATTTTTGTAAGGCTGTTCATTTTTCGCTCACATTTCGTATTATTTCTACGTTATTGTTGCCTTATCTACATTCCAAACTTCATGTAAAATATCGGTTTTCAAAAATATTTTTCGCTTTAAAAAAAAAATTTACTAAAATGTTTTCTTTTTGAAAAAAGTCAAAAATATACGTTGAATACACTTTCCCCGTATCATGCCTGATGTTACATATATGTAACACCCTCGAGTACTTCGAGTGCCTGATGTTACATATATGTAACAGTGCCGGGAGCCTGAACCCGGGATCCGGGGAAAAAATTTTTTTCTACAAAATGTGTTTTTAGCCATTTTAAGCCGACGTGGAAAATTTCAGTTCAATCGGTAAGATTTTAGGGTCTCGTCGTTAATGAGTTAATGCTGGTCAAAAGTAGAGGTACTAAATGTTGAATTGGACATTAGCAGATGAATATCCAATTTATGTTTTAAAGTAGAACTAGAACCTCATAACTGAGCGAATTGACCCACTTCGGAAGGGTATAATAGCATCACAGACGTACAATTTACGCAACTCTTACTCAGCATTGTAGGATTCTAAATGCAGCACTTTGTATCAATTGTGGACTCTTCAAAGCCTCGCAAGGACCTTGCATCTTTAACATAACTTTAAACTTTTCATTTCATCTGTAGGTTTCCTTTCCACCAAATGGAAATTGATATTAAATTTTTCCTTCTGGCTTTTATCAACTTTTTTTTATTATAGTGCTAGCCAAAAAGCCGCCCCTAAAATTTGGCGCCCCGGGCGACCGCCCGGCTTGCCCCCCCTTAGAGCGGGCGCTGCCCCTAAATGCTTTTATAGTTATAGCGCAAAAACTCAAGTTTTAAACATCGTCATCAAACAAACTGTAATTAGTTGGATCCTTTAGGTGTAACTTAAGATATCTACCGCCTCAAACAATTTGCCGCGCCCCTCCTTCCCCTTAAAACAACCCCTGTCAAGTTAGCACTACCACCCTTGTAACGCAGAAACTATGAATTTATATAAAACCAAAAGTGTCACTGAATTTGCAGCAGGGGTCACTTATAACACCTGAACTTTAAAAAAATTTGCCGCGCCCCTCTACACCCTCAAAAACTACCCCTAAGTGCAGTTTCGGCCCCATAAAGAGTTTATGGAGTAAAAACTGAAGTTTTAAGTATCGTCATAAAACAAAATTTATTCAGTTGAATACTTCAAGGGTAACTTAAAATATGTGCACTCTCAAAAACTTTGCCGTGCCCCTTTACACCCTTAAAAATGACCCCTAAGTGTGTTTTTGTCTCCATGGAGAGTATATTGCGTAATAACTCTAGGTTTAAGAATCGTTATGAAATATGTTGTTTCTACTTGAATGCTGCAGGGTTTTAAGATATTTCCACTTTCAACAAATTTGCTGCGCCCTCCCAACCCTCAAAAACTACCCCTAAGTGGTTGACGAGCGTAGCGAGCAGGGGGCGAAGCCCCCTAGTATTACAAAATTTAGCTAATGGTGAGTTTCCTAGTCGAAATCCTCGTCAATGAGGATGTTGTCGCATCCATGGGCACGGGAACAAAACGCTTACGCTTACACGTTCTGTTTCATCATCTGGCCATCTTCGGAGGTTATAACCTATCCATTGCAACTTTTGCCTTTTTACAGAAGTGCCTATCGAATCCAGGATTATGACATTAAGGAGGTCATCATTCGAAATAATCTCCGGCCAGCGGATTTGTAGGACGCGCCGTAGACACTGGTTTACGAAAGTTTGCAGCTTAGTTGTTATCTCATTGGTCACCTTTCTAGTTGAATAGCCATAAAGAAGCGCAGATTTTATAATTGCGTCGAAGATTAATATTTTGGTGCGCCTCGAAATGTTTATATTTAGCCTCAATGGAGTCAAAGTGAAGAAGGCTGCCCTAGCCTTGTTGATATGCAACTGCACATCAACGTCCGCCGCGCCATCTGTCACAGTCGCAGCTTCCGAGGTAGCAGATTTCGTCAACTGTTTCGATTGCCTGACCCGAAACAGAAATTGATCTTTGTCCCTCTGGATCAGAGCTCAAGTATACTTGGTCTTGGCAGCGTTTATCTTGAGCCCAGCATTTCGACTTTCGCAATCAGAGCATCCTCTGTAGTTCTAATGCTTCAGAGAATATCCTGATTTTCCCCGCTTTAATTAATTCCACCGAAACTCCATCTATGGCCGGGGCCTTACTGGCGTCCATACCATAGATTCCCTGCGTCCGATAACCCGCTCCTTCTGCCGATGAAGATGCATTTGCAGGCCCAAAGCGGTTGCTTAGGACATCAAAACATCAACATCAAAAAAGTGAAGCTGCTGTTCTTCGGTAACAGCAGATATCCTTCTTTATATTCGATTTGCCAATTAGTGGCTCAATTGGCTTTAAAAAAGTATCGCTTTCCCCACGGTAAGCCGCATCATCTGCCTCCTTCGCTAAAGCGTTGATGTAAGTACGCTTGTCACTTAGGGGTTTTTAAAGGGAGGAGGGGCGCGGCTAATTTATTAAAAGCCGGTAAGCCGCATCATCTGCCTCCTTCGCTAAAGCGTTGATGTAAGTACGCTTGTCACTTAGGGGTTTTTAAGGGGAGGAGGGGCGCGGCTAATTTGTTAAAAGTGAAAATATCCTTCTAAGCCCCTGCGACAATTAATTGGATACTTTTTGTTTTAAGGAAATTCTTGAATTTGCCGCTACTGGGGTGGTAGTGCTAACTTCACAGGGGTACTTTTGAGGGATGGAGGGGTGTGGCAAATTTGTTTAATGTGCAGATATCTTAAGTTACCCCTGTAGCATATACCTGCATAAATATTGTTTCATGATGATT
This sequence comes from Microchrysa polita, assembly GCA_949715475.1. NCBI lineage: Eukaryota > Metazoa > Arthropoda > Insecta > Diptera > Stratiomyidae > Microchrysa > Microchrysa polita. The sequence goes on along the minus strand of OX454418.1, from coordinate 66,945,105 downwards.
TTTAAAACATGCGTTTTTGCACCATACACTTTGTATAGGGCCATAAACACACTTAGGGGTAGTTTTTGAGGGTATAGAAGTGCACAGCAAAAAAAAATTTGAAAGTGGAGATATCTTAAGCAAACCCTGCAGCATTCAAGAAGAAACAATATATTTCATGACGATTCTTAAACCTTGAGTTTTTGCGCTATATACTCTGCATGGAGTCAAAAACACAATTAGGGGTCATTTTTAATCGTGTAAAGAGGCACGGCAAAATTCTTGAGAGTGCACATACTTTAATTTACCGTTGAAGTATTCAACTGAATAATTTTTTTTATGACGATACTTAAGACTTCAGTTTTTACTCAATAAACTTTTTATGGGGCCAAAACTGCACTTAGGGGTAGTTTTTGAGGGTTGAGAGGGGCGCGACAAACTTTTTGAAGGGGTAGATATCTTTCGTTACCCCTAAAGCATCCGACTAAATACATTTTGTTTGACGATGATCCTAAAAACTTGAGTTCTTACGCAATAAACTCTACATGAGACCATAAACGCATTTAGGGGTATTTTGAGTAGAGGGGCGCAGCAATTTTTTTAAGTTCAGGTGTTATAAGTGACCCTTGTGGCAAATTCAGGGACACTTTTGGTTTTATGTAAATTCTTAGTTTCGGCGTTACAAGGGTGGTAGTGCTAACTTGACAGGGGTTGTTTTAAGGGGAAGGAGGGGCGCGGCAAATTTTTTTAAGGGGTAGATATCTTAAGTTACACCTAAAGGATCCAACTAATTACAGTTTGTTTGATGACGAAGTTTAAAACTTGAGTTTTTGCGCTATAACTATAAAAGCATTTAGGGGTAGTTTTTAGGGGTGTAGAGGGGCGCGGCAAATTTTTTACAGTTTCTTTGATGACGAAGTTTAAAACTTGAGTTTTTGCGCCATAACTATAAAAGCATTTAGGGGTAGTTTTTAGGGGTGTAGAGTGGCGCGGCAAATTTTTTTAAAGTTCAGGTGTAATAAGTGTCCCCTGCGGCAAATTCAGGGAAACTTTTGGTTTTATGTAAATTCTTAGTTTAGGCGTTACAAGGGTGGTAGTGCTAACTTGACAGGGGTTGTTTCAAGGGGAAGGAGGGGCGCGGCAAATTTTTGAAGGGGTAGATATCTTAAGTTACACCTAAAGGATCCAACTATTTACAGTTTGTTTGATGACGAAGTTTAAAACTTGAGTTTTTGCGCCATAACTATAAAAGCATTTAGGGGTAGTTTTTAGGGGTGTAGAGGGGCGCGGCAAATTTTTTTAAAGTTCAGGTGTTATAAGTGACCCTTGCGGAAAATTCAGGGACACTTTTGGTTTTATGTAAATTCTTAGTTTCGACGTTACAAGGGTGGTAGTGCTAACTTAACAGGGGTTGTTTTAAGGGGAAGGAGGGGCGCGGCAATTTTTTTAAGGGTGCAGTTATCATCATTGACCCCTATAGCATTTGACTGAATAAATTTTGTTTTATGACTATACGTATAACTTGAGTTTCAACGCCATAAACTTTGTATGGGGCTAAACCGGACTTAGAGGTAGTTTTTGAAGGTGTAGAGGGGTGCGGAAAACTTTGTATGAAAGCAGATATTATAAGTAATCTCTTGAGCATGCTTGTGCGTACAATCTGTTATATTGCGATGCCTTAAACTTGCGTTTTAAGGCTTCCTACGCTCTATGGGGCTTGAACAACAGTTAGGGGTTGTTTTAAGGGGAAGGAGGGGCGCGGCAAATTTTTTCATTTTGCCATTGAATCACGGCAAAATCGCGACATTTAATGCACTATAGCGTTCATCAAAATTTAAAAGTGGTAGTGCTAACTTGACAGACATGAATTGCATGCGTCCAGCGGGTAGCTTCTATTTTCAAGTTAGGTAATTGGGCGTACAACTATTTCGTTCCATCACAGTGGAACGATGCCAAATTTCAGCTTTTTTTTGTCGAATTGATATAGGAGTACACTGCAATTATTACGGATGACTCCAACACATAGGTCATCGAATGAGGTAGCCTGGAGACAAATAAGTGTGGGAGGCTTCTGCTAGAATCAATTGCACAACTAGGTGTGGTATGTATCACTGAACCAAATATTTCTTCATATGAACGAATTTTTCTTCGTAAACTTTTGAATAAAATTTTTATTTGATTTGAATAATAATTTGTTTCATTGAAAAAGTCCGGGTAGATTTTTGGAAAAAATTTGAATATTATTCAATATGAAAATTTGGTTTTTCGTTTTATCAAATTAACTAAATTTTCATCAGTATTATTACTATTCGCTTACAATTTTTAATCAATTTGAAGAAATCGCACTTTGTAAAAGTTTTTCTTCGTATAGAAGAAATTATTCAAACTGACGATTTGTTTGCGCTAAATTATTGAAAGCAATTGTAAGATTGACAAAAGTTCGTCAAAATAACAAATTCACAATTTGTCAGATTCGTCAAAAGGATAAAACTTAATCAAATGGAAGAATAGCATCATTCTTATATTTTATATATATTATATTTTATCACAGTGAATAATTTAGTCATATTGATAAAATCAATTCTTCAATTCTTCTCTTTTACGAAAATTCTTCACACTGATGAATTTATAGTAACGCATTTTCTGTTTATTTTCGATTTTCTGAGTAATTTTTGCCTTTAAATTTTAATGGAAATCTCAATTCCAAAAAGAAATTTTTTCATACAATTTGTCAGAAAGAAAAAAAATAAAAAGTGTCCTGGCCGAGTCTCAATAAGGCGTCCGCCATGCAGTGTGTATCAAGTAGTGCTTGTCTTGAGAACATTGGAAGTGTATTTCCTTTCTGGCGCAATGGCAGTGTGAGTGGACTGGCACGCAAGCGGACCGAGTTCGAATCCTGATTCTAACACAATGGGTAATATGGTTATTTGTATATAAAAAAGTGTTTAATAAATATTGTGAGAGTCTTGAAGACATATAATAATAAATGAAATTAGTTTCAATACGAATAAGACAAGACGCAATGTTAATTTTTATATTTAAAAAAAAAATGAAAATTTCTTCATATTGACAAATTATTCATCAATTTACAATAATTTCGTAATTATTCAATATGACTATGGTATTCTTCAATCCAAATAACAGCTTCATTGACCGTATTTTGATGAAATATTCTTCATATTAAATGTAAATTCGTCGAATTTACGAATTTTTTGGTTCAGTGTACTTATAAATTCGAAGAGTAATAAAATGTTTGCAAAGGAAATTGTGGGATCCATTATTAGTCCAGTAAAAATATCCCAATTCAAGTCTCCAAATAGAAAAAAATTGAGTTAGACTATTTTTTGTTGTTTTGAAATCAGTTGGCTCCCAGGAATCTAAAACTCATTTTGCTAAAAAAAATTTGATCGGAAAGGTCCCAAAAAGTACAAAAAATTATACCCTTTAATCCTTGACCGGAGGTCGGCATGCGGTGTATCATATCAAAGGGGACATCGAGCAAATTACATATCCGAAATTAGGCCAATTGCCATTGACAAAAGAAAATTCTTGAAACAACGGCCCAATAAGTAATAAGAAGCTTACTAAGAACAGAAAAGCTAATTATGTCTAAAGTTAAGAGGTGTATTTGGAAAAAAGCGAAAATTTGTGATTTGTGTGAATTCACTCACCGTACTAAAAAAGCCAAAATTATCGATGCAATATTTTCAGGACTCTGTTTTTATCGTATGGCAACATTGCTACACCAAAATTTGCTCCAAAAAATTGATTTGAAGTATAATAAATACAGATACCTATTAGAGAGTTTTAGCAAGTCGTCGAAGATAGTACGACGTATGTAGTTTGACATTCCACGTAAAAATTCGCTTGCTTACCGTATACGAAACAGTATATCATCATTTTGCATGTCCCAAGTAGGCATTGCTGTATTTCCGTATAGTTGATGTTCTGTAAACAGTCGAAATTGGCGAAATTATTTGTCGTCACATACACCCATGCCTACTTAGGACATACACAATTATGATATACTGTTTCGTATACGGTAAGGAAGCGAATTTTTACATGGAATGTCAAACTATGTCGGACTATCCTCAACGACTTGCTAAAACTCTCTATTGTTATTCTGAAATTCAATATTTGATAACCGTAAAAGTACGAGTATAAGCAATCTTGCAAAATGATCCCCCTCTCCGAAAAGCTATTTACGCCACTGCACTGTTGGATGGTCAACAAAGAGACTTCGAATGACCCTCGAAACAGATATCAACACAACTTTTAAACATTTTGACAAGAGCTTGCGACGCGCACCTCTGTTCTCTCTTTCGGAAGAAGTGCTTAAGTCAAAGACAGGGAAAGAATGGAGTAGGTGCTGCCACTTTCAGTATGTTATGTCTACGGAAGCAGGCGTTACTAGCATAGAAATTCAAAGAGTAGGTACAGCCACTTTCAGTATGTTATGTCGACTAGCGTAGAAATTCAAAGAAAGTTAACTGCAGGTTATGTGATCTCCGGCCTTAGTTCAATATGATGATTCTAGTCTTTGCCTAAAGCTCACCAACAGATAAAGATGTTAAGCTACTTGGGCCATTGCAAAAGCCTATCGATTTCGTCACTTTCCAGGAAAAGAGTTGAGCAAGGTAACTTGGGTACTAGAAAAGCTATTCGCCACTTGCTTGGGGATAAACATTGCTGAGCTGATGACGTCGAGCGCATACTACGCTCGGAATGTTTACCCACAGTGGCCGTTAATTTTAAAGGGAGAAAAGATAAGGATATTTGCCCGTAGTTCACCAAATCTTCATTTAAAAATACGACTTTAACAATTTTAAATTACAAAATAAATAAGAATTTTGCACTACCAGATGTACTTGTTAAATTTATTATAGTTGTACATTAAAATGCTTTATGGGAAAATATCCAGGAAAGTTTCTGCACATCGGTTTTATGTGTACATATATGTATGAAAAATGCTAATTCCGCGCTATGTATCGACATTTCTTCTCCATCTAGCACCTCTAATTTCCATTCAAACTTCGTGCTAGCAAAATACTTCACGTAACCAGCATAGTGTATTGGGAAACGATTATCGCCGGTAATTATCTTTTATTCACTAGCTCGAAAAGTACTGGCACTTGTTCCAGCACCAGCCACGATGCAAGTAAGTAGCAGTTGGTTGGTTGTCCTTGCCGCGCTTACATTCGGATCTATAGACTTGATAGCGAAAACCCTAGAAGTAGACGAAGAGCATAGAAATCCTTTTCAGATAGACGACGACGACGACGACGACTATGCATGGCTATCGAATAAACTCGAATTTGCATAATAGAATCGAATCACCTTTGCGGATTCCAGGTACCAGTATATGTAGTTCCTTTCAATGAGTCGCACCGTTATTATGGTGGGAATTTAAATGCCCGTTGCTCTTCCATAAAGGGCGTGTGCGAGATAAGAAATAGAAGGACGCCCGTACGAGAGAATGCATATAAGGTTAAATTCGTTTTTCACTCTAATTATCAAAGTCGGGTGCTTTCATTTTGATTTATTGACTTCGCTCTTTTTAGTGGGGAAAATTTCATGGAAATTGCAAAAATTATATATGCAGAAATTTATTTTCAGGATTGCCAGTATATCTTTAAATCAAATAATTAATATTACCGACTAAAAATCAATTTAGTTGGGTATTTCCCAAAGGAAAACTATAAGCTACCGAACCTTTTTTTTAAACCTACTGAACATCCTTGAGAGTACAAAGAGAATAGAAAAAACTGTTTTTCTCTTCGTCAATTACGGCTATTGTTGAAAAAGGTGCTAACACCACTCGGAACTATTGACACTGGAAAATTCCCTCTTTCCCGGAGCAGTATAGTCAAACGAGAACACAAAACCATACTATACAAGTACCATGCAACTTGATAGCTCTAAACATTAAATGGTACCATTTGCATTTAGTTGGGTCATGTGCATATTCGTATGTGGATAGGGTACACACACATGCACACCACAACAGGCGGGAACTTTTAATTGGATTTACCTGACTTTAAGTAGAAATTGCAGCTGGGTTTCAAAAACCGCGAACAGAATTCATATAGGAAAGTGGTGGAATACATGACTGTAATGAGACGATTTATGGATTGCTATTATACAAATACCATTCAGGGGAGGCAGGCAATGTGCAGATATACTTCCCACTTTAGCCATTGTTGTACACCCACTGCAATATGCATTCATGCCACAGAGCCAAATTATTGTGTAAAGCAATTTGGTCTAAATTCTGAAGCCAAAACGAACGAAAGATTTGAATAGCATTTTAGGAATCATGTTAAGCATAATAATGTTACGTTATTATAGGAAACGGATTGAGATTTACAAATTTAACGTGCAATTAGGTAGGTATGGTTGGAAACAAAATGTTATATGCATACCGAAACCATAGTCAATGTGTATATGTGTCGCTGCACTAATGTCGATTCGTGGGTCCAAAGAATGAATCATTTCATTGTGAAAGGTCGAACATAAATAAATATTAGTAATAAAGAAAACCAAAGACGAATTAAAAAAAATATTACTGAATTATTTATTTATTCATACATAATCCATACTCTGAACACACCTAGGGCTTTTCTACACAATTAAATAAGATTAAAGTACCTAGGCCTGTTCCAAAAAACCGGGATCCCGGTACAAAACCGGTGTTCATTTAGTACCGGTACCAATATTCTAAAGTACCGATATCCCGGTACCGACTCGTCAGTCGGTTTTAACCCTTAACTACATTCGTGGGCTAGTCTTCTACTAAAATATAAAATCATAAAAAGACCTCATGTCAATATTTTTATGTTATGTCAAATTAGAAAATTGTTTTTGTTAACTTTAATTCTAGTCTACCTTAAAATTACAACACTTGAAAAAATTCAATTTTTTTATTTTTTATTTTTTATTTAAATATAATAAAATATTATTTTTTTCTACGGAAAAATAGTGACTGGCTTGAATAAACTCCATTTGCTTTGAAATAACAATTTGTTTTGAAACAATATAAACATAATTTGAATTTAAATGAAGGACTCGTCGGTCGGTTTTTAACTCTTTACCGAGAAATCGACTTGTCGGTCGGTTTTTAAGTCTTTACCAAAAAACCGATTCATCGGTCGGTTTTTAACTCGGTACCAAAAACCGACTCGTCGGTCGGTTTTAACCCGGTACCAAAAAACCGACTTGTCGGTCGGTTTTAACTCGGTATCAAAAAACCCACTATTCAGTTGGTTTTTAACTCGGTACCAAAAACCCGATTCGACGGTCGGTTTTTACCTCGGTACAAAAACCGACTCGTCGATTGGTTTTAACCGGGTACCAAAAAAAAACGACTCGACTCGTCCGTCGGTTTTAACTCGATACCAGAAAACCGACTCGTCGATCGGTTTTTAACTCGGTACCATAAAACCGACTCGTCGGTCGGACTTAACCCTTCTGCCGGCACCTACTACAATATACATATTCTATACCCAATAGGTCTGGCTGGACCTACTGAGAAAAAATTTTTATTTTTTTGAAAAAGTGAAATTTTTATCGGTATAATCGTTCCACCCATTCTTTACAGCCATTTATAAACAGTAAAAGCATTAAAATCGTTTTTGTAGATATACTAGAAGCGTTTGTAGGAAGATGTATTTTGAGGTGGTATTAAATAGCATAAAGTAAGAAATTGGAATAGAGATGGAACTCCATATAACATTAAAACCTACTGAACAACATTTTACCTTTGAGTGTGTGCTGTATGTAACGTGTACATACAGGGAGATATCTTCCTGTATGTAGGTACACGTTACATACAGCACACACTTGACTAAGAATAAGAATCAATCAAGGGAATTCGGTGAGTAGAAATTCCTAAATTTATTGTAACTAATTTTAAAATCTACTCTAAAAACTGGAATAGGCGAATTGAAAGAAAACCCGTGTTGGAACCCCAAATTTATCGCTGTGCCTCTTGTATACAAAATGGCTTCTCATTCATTAAATCCAATTTCCAATTAAGTTTAGAATATACACTGCGCGACAAATGCTTAGGTTCATGGATATTTTCCTTTAAAATTATATAATTTCTATGTACTCTGATCGGAGATAATTTTTAAATAATGCTCTCTCAACTAACGGTTATTTTAATAAATATTACATTTCTATTAAGCAACTCGCATAGCTAACGGAATTTTATTAAATGAAAATCGCAATTTCCACTGCGACAATTGTATAGGTTCACTTACTTTAAAGAGTTATCTCGTCCTGGTGAGAAGTGTTTGTGGAAACATTTTTTTCGCGTTATACTCTGTGAGTCGTATAGTGGATAATGTCAAAAGGAAAGCAACTTTCTGCCGAGGAAAAGGCGACAATTTCCATACTAAAGCAAGGAGGATATTCAAACGGACATATGGCAATATGGATTCAGCGGAGCTCGAACGTTGCATGTAATTTTATACGAGATAGTGGAAATTATGGCCGACGATACGCAGGAGGCAAAAAAAAGCGATTTCCGGTGCATCAAGGCGAAGTCTCTTAAGAGAAGCCTCGAACTCGCCCTTTACTGCGCGTAAGCTTGGGGAGATTTTGGTGTTATCAGCAAGTGTAAGGACCATCCAACGAGTTCTTAGATCTTCATCTTGCTAAAAACGTTTACGATTAAAGAAAAAATAGCCTTAACCCCGCAACATCGCCTACAGCGCCTGAAATTCGCCTCAAGATTCATGAACTGAACATCACAATGGAGGCAGGTAATATTTACGGATGGAAAACGGCTTTGAGTGGACGGTCCAGATGGGTTCTCCTATTATCATGATTATATAGGAAGGACCCTATGTACCTGTCACGCCATCAATTCCGAATAGGTTCCGTTATTGTATGGGGAGCCATATCATATTATGGAACTATCGACTTGGTAATTCTACGAGGTTACCAAACCAGTTCATCTTATAAACAGCTCTTAGAAGAGGAAATGCCTATGATAAATGTCATGTACGGAGGCGATCCTTGGATATTGCAACATGATCTTGCCCCAATTCATACAGCGAGGGTGGTTAAATCGCTTATTGAGGAGAAAAATGTGGCTTTGTTAGACTGGGGCCCATCTCCCCTGGCATTAAACATTTGGGGGTGGCTTGTTCGGCGGGAGGTTTACAGTAGTGGTAAACAATACGACTCTAAAGAAGAGTTAATTCATGGAATTAAGACAGCTTGGTCTAAAATACCGATATCTGTGCTGCATTCTTTATACGATTACCCGCCTCGAAGGCTTTATGATATTATAAATAAAAATGGCGAAAATACACACTATTAAATTACAAAAAAATGCTCCTGTTTTTTCGTATTTATCCGCTTTCATACTTTTCTGAAATATTTTTCATCAGCGAAAACATTACGTAAAACGGTAAGATCGTCCCTGAACCTAAGCAATTGTCGCACTGGAAATTGACTCTTTGAATTAAATCAATTACTGTAATTTAAGGAAAATGTCCTGTGGGGATTCAGTCCATTCATTTTGTTTGTGATATTTAATACTTCCAAAAATAACATTTCTTGAACTGGTAAGGTTTTATTTTACCGCTTCATGGAAGGAAATATGAGTGAACCTAAGCATTTGTCGCGCAGTGTATATGTATTTTGTGATTCAAGCACATTTTTTTAATTATATCAACGTTAAGTTTTTATTTATTTAATTTTTAAATGTAATGTTTCATATTTTCGGCCAAATAACATTAAATTGAGAAAATTTGATTCGTGAATCAATTTTTTTTTTACTTACGAAATTACTCAAAATTTATGTTTTTTCATTCTAAATAAACTAAGGATTGAAAATCTGTCCAATTTTATAAATATTTTGCGAAAGGGCGATTTTTATGAGGCGTCAAAGTTGAGCGTCGTCGATTCGACGAAGCATGACCTTTCCGTACTAAAAATAAGCATGACCTTCCAGGGTTAAGAAACACTATCGTAAGTCACTACTACTTAGTTCATACTATTACAAAGGAAATTAAACTCGTTTTCCCAGAATCACATCTCAGTTGATTAGGTGATGTTTTAAGACGGGATAAAATTAGGCGTATACCCAATTTGCGAACTTCACGGCAAATCTCAGACAAATTTATCGTGTATCGTACAAATTGAATTTTAATGAATAACATCATAAATAGGAGATTTTTAAGAGAACTTAATATTTTTTACCTCAAGACGAAAATGGGGGAAAAACCATAGGTCTGGCTAGACCTATTGGGTATGAAAAAGCACTATATATTGAAAATCATAAAAAACATACTCAAAACTTCAACCGATTTTTTTTAAATTTTTGCAAAATGCTTTTAAACATATTATTCTAGGATACCATGAAATATGAAGTCGCTCCGATTTCATCTTCTATACTTTTTTGACCAAAATATAGTGCCAAAGGTCTGGCCAGACCTTATTGTGCCGACAGAAGGGTTTAACCAAAAAAAAAACGACTCGTCGATCCTTGGCCAGCTTGGCACACACCTCCCATTATTTCACGGAATTGGGTTATGCGAAAAACTTTATTGGCATATGTCAGCCCAACTCACTTATAAACGCACAAATTGTCATGTCGAAAATTATGAGCGAAAATCATAGTCATTGCTTATATGTAATAAGGAAATTGCCCCGTGGTCACTTTAATTGGATATAATTTTGGAGTACACTCTTGAACTTTTCGTACGATGCAATTCACTGAAACTGAAAATGTGCTGTGAAAAAGCTTGCCATCTCTAACATCCACTAGTCATTACTATGGGCATACAAGAAATCAGCGCCGGTAATGTAGTGATTAACAGCTGCTATTATGAAATTATGGTAGTACCGCCATATATTTTGATAGAATGTCGCAAAAAACTTCTATATCATTTTATTATAATTTAAAGATGTGCGAGCTTCGACCCATCTACCCCTTCCCCCCTTAAAAAAAGTAAAATTGAATATTTTCGGTTTTACGCGCATTCTAGGTCTGTACATCGTGCTATTCGCACGATTAAAACTCGGACTCGTTATATTATTTGAATTTCGCCCCAGTCTTGCTCGCAGCAAGTTCCTTCGAAATATCAAAAAGTATAATGTTTGACAAAAATATTACAACATAAAATTCAGTTAACTCATTTCAAACTCGGATATGAAAAGCTTAAAATTTTCCCCAAATTGGATTATTCATTTGTGCATAAATGCACATACCTACATTACAAGGCTGAAGTTTAAGCCTGATGTATGCATCAAAGCGCGCCGTACGAACGCATGGCATTATTATTATTCACATTAAAATGGATTGGAATTTATTAATTTTATTGCAAACCATGGTCATGTTACTTTCATTCGCTGAAACTATTATTACAGTAGGTATACAGTAACGTAAATCTGCATTTGTTGAAATATAGTGTAAATGGGTGGCAATTTGGTAATTACATCCACAACACAGAGGATAAAAATTAAAAATTTAATGCTGCAAATTATAATCTATGGGAGAAGTTGTATGCGTATGTATGTCTATGTATGTACATATATATTTAAATTTACGAACAGGATGTTTCACATAATGACGAACGTTTTATTTTTATGCAATTCACATTATGACGTTTATAAGCATCTCCGTACACAATATGCCAGCCTGAACCGCTACCAAAACGAAGCTACCGAATTAGCGAATTAGAGATAATTTTTTTAAAGATTCCATAAACAATTCAAACGAACCGAGACGTCAGAACCGCGAAAGTCAATACTCCATGCATTTAATGCGTTGTGACTTAGTTGTAACTATTGTTTTGGGTGCAGCGGCCGTGTCTTGAGAAGTGTGCCTCTGATGTGAGCGTCCAGTATCTTTTCCATAGCTTTCATCAGAAAGGATGTAAGGCTGATAGGGCGGTACGACTTAGGGTCGTCCGCCGGTCTTTTACCCACTTTGGGGATGAAGACTACCCTAACTGATCTCCAGGCTGTCGGAATATATCCCAAAGCATAGCTACTTCTATAGATGCTAACCATGAATGGTATCAGTTCGCTTTGGCCTCTTTGAAGGAGCGCCGGAAAGATTCCATCCATGCTGGGCGACTTGAAGGGATCGAACGTCCCAATTGCCCACCTAATCCTGCCATACGTGAATATATCTTTTGCTGCTGCCCAGGCAGATCTGCTTGCTCTGTTGGACGGATTCATGCAACTGTAACCATCATTCACGTTATAGTCTAGTCTGCAGCTGGGGAAATGGGTTGCTAAAAGCAGCATGCCTGTGCTTTTGGCATCCCTCGTTATGTCCCCATTCGCATCCTTCAGAGTGTTGATAGTGCTGCAACCAAACCAAAATTTGGTGCAGTCTAGCTGCTTTGGTGGTGTTGTTGACGCTGTCGCAAAAGTTAGCCCAACTTCGTCTTTTAGCGTCCCTAATCTTTTTGTTGTACTCCGTGAGGGTGGATCTATACAAAGCCCAGTCCCCGTTGCGCTTGGCCTTGTTGAACAGCTTCCTCACTTTTTTTCCTGAGGCTAGCTATCTCCTGATTCCACCACGGAACACACTTAATTTCTTTGAAGGCCCACAAGGGGCAGTTTTCTTCATAGGAGGACAGAATCGCCCTGGTGGTTTCGTCCACGAGTCTTTCTAGACCCAACCACCCTGTGACTCTTTTGTCGATTTGCTGCAGATGCTCCCCCAACGACTCGGTATATCCCGGCTAGTTAGTGTTTTGAGGAACTCTTCGCTCGATTCCTGCAGCAACCGTAAAGCTTATGTCAAAGCGTATGTGCATGTGATCAGATAAGGAGGGCTCATCCGACACATGCCAGGTACGAATACGTTCTGCTATTGAGTTGCTACACAGAGTAAGATCAAGTACTTCTTGCCTTACCCTGGTTACAAATGTAGGCTGACATCCTCGGTTGAGAATGCATAGGTCAAGTGAAGTAATTAGTTCAAGTAGGTACTCACCTCTTCTGTTTGTGTCCGTGCTACCCCAGAGTGTGTGGTTGGCGTTGGCGTCACAGCCTAGCAACAAGCCTTTACCGTTGGTCCTGCAGTGGAAGGCCAATTTCTGGATTTCCCCCGGTGGAATGTTCGTGTCGCCAGGTAGGTAGGCGGACGCCACGACCAGGTTGTGGTTGCCCTCGCTGGTGGTGCTGATTTCTATGACCACTAGGTCACTGTTGGTAAATTCTGAAAGACAGAGGTAATTAATACGTTTGCTAACTACAACACAGGCTCTGGGGCGACTAGAGCCCCTGTCATATACCAGATTCGTTTTACTTACGCTCAGTTCCTTGACGTTCCCATCATGCTGCCACGGTTCCTGTATGAGAGCGATGTCAAGGCTCTCCCTTATAAACCGCGCTGAAACTATATCCGAGACTCTTTTGGCGTGGTGCAGATTGCACTGCAACACGCCAATGCTCGGATTAGTTGTCCGCATCGTGGCTGTCATTCCTCGTCTCACTCCTATGATTAGGAATGACGGTGACGTACGTCTCCTCCGTAGATTCAGGCGAGTCGAGGTTGTCGAGATGCAGTGGCACCAGCTCCATCGGCTCCGGTGAGGGAGAGAGGTCTGGACAATGTTGAGCCTCCTCCATAGGTCTTGTTGGCTCAGCTGTTTTGCTGGCCGGGACGTTGACGGTGGTGGTAGCCTACCAACCGGGTAAATCCACGGAATCGGCACTACAGAGCTTGGTAGAAGAGATCGAGGTGGCCATGTCCAATAAGGAAACAATACTATGTGCATTCTTTGGCATAGAAGGCAAGGCGCCTTCGATAACACCTCCTTCAAATCCATAGAAACGGCACTACGAGCCAAAGGAGCCGACAACACGATCATTACCTGGGTGCAGCGTATGCTCTCGTCAAGAATAATCTTTACCAGTATAGGCAATACTACCCTTTCTGCTTCAGCCACTCGTAGCTGCCCTCAAGGAGGGGTACTATCCCCCCTCCTGTGGTGTCAGATAGTTGATGGATTGTTGTGGAGACTTAGCTCAGCTAGGTTCTCTACACAGGGGTATGCGGATGACCTGGTAATCACGGTTAAAGGCAAATTCGAGGAGGTCCTACCGGATGTCCTGCAGAGTGCTCTGCACATAGTCCAGGATTGGTGTACAGCAAACGGGCTGCGCGTCAATCCAAAAAAGGCCGCCGTGATACCATTCAGTAATGTCCCTCCATGTATAATGCAAGGCTAACAATGCCAGAAACTGTCAAGTATTTGGGGTCACACTTGACAAGAAACTGCTATGGAAAAAGCATCTCAGTTTGGTAACAGAAAAAGCAGTTAAGGGCTTGTGGATCAGCAGAAGCTATGCGGGGAAGGCATGGGGTATCAAGCCGTACATAGTTCTGTGGATCTACAAGACAATTGTTAGACCTATTGTGGAGTACGGGGCGGTCGTGTGGTGGAGAAGAGCAACCACCATAGACGGGAGACGGTGTCTCGAAAAAAATCAGAGGCTGGCCTGTCTGGCTGTTCTTGGAGCCTTCTTTTCTAGCCCCACTGCCGCCCTGGAGGTTCTGCTAAACTTGCCACCTCTCCACATACACATAAAGGCAGTGGCAAGGCTAGCCGTCACTAGGATCAAAGTTTGTGATGCGGCGTCCCCATTGAACTCAGTTCAACAAGGATGGTTAAATAACAGTAGGTTATTGGATATGCCATCAGACCATCTGCGTTTTGAGCCTTCTTATAGTGCAGCTATATGGGAAAGGGCGGACTGGACTGACAGATTCAGATCACTCCACCCTAGTACCATCAAATTCTACACGGACGGCTCAAAGACCGATACAGGATCTGGCGCTGGAATTACTGGCCCGAATACCAATATCTTTATTCCCATGGGAATCCGACCGTGTTTCAGGCGGAGGTGCACGCAATTGAGGTGTGTGCAAGACTATGCCTTGACAAAGGCTACACCAACAAGAAAATAGCAATTTTCACTGACAGCCAAGCAGCAATTAAAGCGCTGTCGGGCTTCACTGTCACATCTAAGCTCGTATGGGTTTGCCAGGAAATTCTCCAACAGGTGGGAAATCTCAACAGTCTCACCCTCTTTTTTTGGTACCTGGGCACTCGGGGTTTTACGGCAACGAGCAGGCCGACGAGCTCGCAAGAAGAGCATCCACTACTCCCTTTTATGGTCCAGAACCTTATGTGGACTACCACTCTGTATATGCAGAAACGTAATTAGTGAGTGGGAAAAAGCCAAGGCCACCTCACACTGGGAATCTCTTCCAGGGCTTAGGTAGTCAAAACTTTTTGTTGCTTGCTACTCACCCAATCGTACCGTTGGTCTGATGAAACTGAGCAGAAATAGGGTTAGGATTATTTGCGGGCTCCTCACGGGGCACTGCCGTTTAAACGGTTATTTAAAGCGCTTGCGCATTGTTACCGACGCCAGTTGTCGCTTTTGTGAAGCTGATGACGAAACTGCCTCTCACATCCAGTGTGAGTGTGAAAGGCTAGCAAGGCGCCGTTTGGAATGCTTCGGTATCGCTTTTCCCTTGGAAGAGGATATCGCCACTATAAATATGGCCCAGCTGAATCGATTTATCGAAGTCAGTCGGTTGGATGAGTTCATCTAACTCATAGTAGGGGCAATGGCACAATAGATCACCGGTCGAAGTGCCTCGGGCAACCCTGTTGCCTGTGCCCTCCCTAAATCTAATCTAATCTCTAATCTAGTTGTAACTACCAAAAATTGTGAAGTTTATTTATAAATTAATCATACAAATACAGAGTGGCCGACGTTACTATTCACGAGTTGAATGTATAACTTTTTAAACTTAATAACTAAAACAAAATCCTAATAAATAAATAAATTAAACTAGACAGTTTCGGGAGACTAGTTTACATAAAGCATACACAAGGTTCGTAGTTTCTCGGATAATGCTGATGTGAAACTTGAAAAAAGACTCACAAATTCCCGATCAATTAAACCAAATATCATTATAGCTTTTTTGATTCTCTATACTATTTTTATTGCCACAAATAATCGAAACTTTTAAAACTCCTATAACGGGTATGTCACGTATACCTTTTTTTGTTGGAAATTATGTGAGGATAATTTTCTGGTGCGTTTATGATGTAGTTTTAAAGAACCTGTAAACATGCAACCTTCAAGGAAAAAAGCGCACACTAATGCAAATGTGTGCAATGTGCCAATATCTTCATCAATATCCATAATTTCTATATAACGAAACAGTTACCAGAAACAGTTACCAATAGCCATATAATATATGCCAGAACCACGAAAATCCACTGTAGCCTTTGTTTTCAGTCGGATACCTACATAATCCTATAAAACAAAATCTCGCCAGTTCATAATCCCGCTTTAAATTATCCCGAAATTACTAAATCCTGTCATGGTGAAATCCCGCCCACTAAAACCCAGGTATTTTAAAATACCGAAATGAAATAATCCCGTTAAAACACCGCCAAAAATTATTTTCATTGTTAAGTAAAACATCAATAGTTATTTTACGTGATTCCCAACAGTTAATGCGATACTTTCGGTTTGGATACGATATCCCCCCATTATCTTCCCGTTTTTTCAAAATACTGATGTTGATAATCCCGCCATTTTAATATCACGCCAGTTAAAAATCCCGCACAATTGAAATTCCGCCAACTTAATATCCCGCCATTTCAATAACTCTCAAGTTCAAAATACCGCTTTTTAATATCGTGCTCGCGATTTTTGAAAGTATACTTACCTTCTATGGCGGGATATTAAAAATCGCCACCGCATTTACCGTTAAAATAATGGATCTCCTCGCATAGGGATACTTAAATCTCGGAAAACCACGAGCCATGTAACTTAATTTGAAAAATAGGTGGCCTGTATGACAGTCTTGTTCAGTACGTGCTCAATGATCATCTTGATCGAAGAAATAATCGCATTCACAGCTGGGAATGACATAACATACCCAATCAACAATTCGTTTGCTTTAAAGAAGCACTTCACACTGTAGCAATCATATAGTACCACGAAATTCATTTATCGTGTGACATCGCTTAAAGTAATATTTTAATCCGATAAAACATCCTTAAAGTATTTTCCGGAAAGCTTCTATCATCATTATGGAATAAATTTAAAGATGGTTGTATAAAACTTCGATAAAACTGTCTTTAAACGTTAACCTAAAAAAGACACTCCTTTAAATACTCCACTCTTGTGTTTATTGGATTATATAGCACACACATGCAATAGTCTCTCTAAGTTAACTCACACACATGCATATATTCTTCTATAGCACAGTCTGTGTCATTTTTATAATGTGACATTCGTATGGTCATCCAATAAATTGTTCACCGTAGTTTTATAGAAGGATGGACTTTGTGATTTAATGAATTGACACTTATGAAGTGCTCTGGAATACCACGTTTCTTGAATTGAATTCATTGAAATATTGCTTGAAACCAACATTTCCTCACTCCTTGTTAGCTTATGAATCAATTAAGATAATCTCAGCGCAGAAAATGTCTGTATTTTATTGAAGAATGTGTGAATTTAATTAGCTTCAACTGATTGACATATAAAGAAGAAGGTGCATAGGAGAAGGGTCGATAAAGAAGTGTCGAGCACTTGTAGTGTTTACGAGCAATGTTATCTATATGTGAGGTTGGCCGAGTGGTTAGGGCGTCGGACTGGCGTACGACAGTCGCTGGTTCGACGCTGGCTGCGGGAATTATTTTTTTTTCTCTTTTTTTTGCAATCGCGAGAAAATGACAGAAAATGATGACATAACACATGATGTATGTCTTTCTCGAAGCGTAATTCAGTGCTACAATGAGGTTCTATTGGATGAAAAAACGGCGCCAGATGCCATTATTGGACAATTATACAGGGTTTATACCCTGTAAAGTGCCCCTATTGTCGTTAAAAGAGAATATTTTACTAAGTATTATAGGGATGAAATTGTAACTTGGGATAATATTATTGATTTTTTGTTAACATTGAAAATAATTTTGGCGGTATTTTGACGGGATTATTTCACAACCCATTAGCGGGATTTCAAAACAACGGTGTTTTTAGAGGGCGGAGTTTTCAGGTGGCGGGATTTTGTAATTTTATAATGGCGGTATTTTTAAGTGGCGGGACTTAGCAATGTCGGGATAATGTAAAGCGGATTTTTTTGTAAAAAGCGGGATTATGAACGGGCG
The DNA here is from genome assembly GCA_949715475.1 of Microchrysa polita. Classification (NCBI taxonomy): domain Eukaryota; kingdom Metazoa; phylum Arthropoda; class Insecta; order Diptera; family Stratiomyidae; genus Microchrysa; species Microchrysa polita. Next base: position 66,926,947 of record OX454418.1, on the reverse strand, counting down.
GGATTTAGTTTTTCGGTATTATATAGGTATCCCGATACTTTCACGTAGCAAAAATCTGTCGGAATATTTACCCTGATGGGATATTAAAAAGCGGTATTTTGAATTAGCGGGTCATTGAAATGGCGAGATATTAAGTTTTCGGGGTTTCGTTCCTATGCAGAGCTTTTTTTCTTTATGAACCTTAATCAAAGTTTGTTTCTAAGATAAAGCCCCCTAAAACTTATCTAGGAACGGATGGAATAAAATAACTACGTCATAGTGCCTTCATTACAGCTCCAAAATTAAGCTCTTCAAAGAAAAAATTGTTCCTTAATGTGCCGGTCGGTTAAGTCAACACAACTCTACTACTTTTCTTCATTTGGGAATTTCAAGGAATTCATTATGAAATCCTACTGCGATTTATACGGAATTTGATCATCTACTGCATTATTGCATTTGTGTTTGAATCTGTTGCGATTTGGCAAGACCAAAAAAGGATATTTGTTAAGCCTTTTGGTGAAATAACAAAGTTAAAAATCCATCTAATCGAGACACATTGAAGAAGTCTCCGCTGGTTAAAGGTATTACGGAATCGATGAAGAGTGTCTGTCAACTGGATGTTTTTTTTATATAAAAACAAAAAAGGAAATTATAAGTGAAACCATAATTTCAATATTTTTGAAACAAAATACTTAATTACGAAGAGCAAGCAAACACTGCTTTTCCTTCAACCTACTTCGGTCTTATTTTTTGAAGTGAGGACCCTCAAAATTTTATAAAGTTTCGGTATATTTCTCTCCTTGGGAGGCGAAGGGTTAATATCCAATCGAATCCTTTAAACACGTTCACTGCCGATCAAGTCACATGTGTACACTGCGTTACTCCCCGTTCACGTCTATGAGCCACATGTGACTCATAAATGTATGGATAATCGGATACCGGCGAAAACTGTTCATACAGTGAACGTGTGAACCCTGCAATCTATTTATTATTTACATTAAAACTTATCATGTAACATTCGACAATTTATTGCCTTTACTCTACTATAGGTTTATACAGGGTGTCCGGAAACTGCCGCATAAATGCACCGGATTGTGATTTCTCATGTGATTTCCAGCAAAAAAGTTGTACGAACCCCCTTAGCTTAACCCTTTAGCTGCCACAGGCATTTGAAGGTTTTTGAAAAAATCATTTTCTTGTACGACTAAAACTTCAATATCTCAAAAGCTAGACTAGCTAAAATAGCAAAATAAGATGATTATTACAGCCAACAAATATACCTAAAAAACAAAGAGGATTGGTTTTTATAGAACTTCAAAGTAAAATTTTTGTGATTTGACCCAAAAACAATATGTTTTTCCATCTCAATTTTCTCCAACTTTTGCCAGGGTGAGGTGCTCGTACGATTCTTTTAAAAATTGGCGCATAGTATTTCTTTCTTACGTCATATTATTCTTGCTTCGTTATTTCTAACAGTTTTAATGCCTTAAGTGCAAAAACTAGGGTTAATTTTGGCTCGATTTCGACATTATTTTGAATAGATTTTCCCAATTGCAGATCTTTAGGAGCTAAAATTAACCCTAGTTTTCTACACTTAATGTATAAAAACTGTTAGAAAAAGTGGAGCTAGAATAAAATGATGTACGGAAGATATGATCGTAAAGCTATGCGACAATTTTTAAAGGAATCGTACAAGCACCTCTCCTTGGCAAAATGATGTTTTCAAAAATCTTCAAATGCCTGTGGCATCGAAAGGGTTAAGCTAAGGGGGTATGTTCCGTACAATTTTTTGCTGGAAATCATATTAGGAATCACAATAGGGTGCGTTTATGCGACAGTTTCCGGACACCCTGTATACTGATAAACAGTTCGCCATGCCCACTCAACTATCCCTCTATTATACGAGCTCCCACACAAAAACGAGATAAAGCAACTCCAGGATTTCATCCTTCGTCGCATGGTGCGGTGATATACGTATTAGCATATCTATAATGGCAAACAAAGCGTCGATAATTACTCTAATTAATCGAGTCCTGTGCAAATTGCTATATAATCTCTCAATGTCTCCCTGCATACGCTCCTTCTGTATTCATCAGTGTATACATACAGTCATTCTTCTAGGATCCACAATACTGCTTCCATTGAGTTCGGTCCCATTTCTCTGCAGAGTCACCGCTACACCATGCTTCGACCACTCTTTGCCTCTCTACTGGCCGTGTGACCTGTGACGAAGCAAGAGGCATCACCATAATTGCTTTTTATTAAATTACGACAATCTCTTTCGTCCGGTCGATTTTATTTTATGATACACAGAAAATCCTTTCCGACAACCATTTGATTTTTAATGTGACTCTTGTCAGCGAGGGGATGTACGTGGAGGGTCAATGAAAATGTTTGGAAGACATGCCAGTGACTGTAATGGACACTCGGTTAATGAGTTGGTGGAAATTAATTTTCATTGAAATGGTTGGCTTTGGAGCGTTTGGTTTCCGTGTATAAGCAAATGATTCAGTTTAGAGAGCAGAAAGGGTGTTGTTTTTATGTAATAAATTTGTCGCAATTCATGTGACATTTTGTATTCTGAAGTGATTGAAATGATTTGCTTTTGTATTGAGATTGCCTGCGTTAATAATTAATTTCGTTAATTTCACAAAACGCTTAATAACTATTTCAGTAATCAATCATAGCTCGTGGAAAATGCATGCTTCGCATTCTGTTGCATGTTGACACTATTCTGACGCAATTAAAAAATATTACCTCTCCCAAAGTTGGACTAAAATAAGAAAAACTAATTTACAAAACATGTTCACTCCAATATTTCCGTATAATATTCTTATATGCAATTTCTGACATACTGTAGGTACATATGTACTCGTAGCTACTCTTAAGAACTTGAAAGTTTTCGGTAAAATGTCCATAAAGAGTATAGATGCATACCGAAAAACATTCTTGCGTAAATGACTACGACAAATGTTTACCATGTTTATTTAGGATCTACAACTGATGAAGCCCTTTTACCAGAAAAATCAACATTCCACAAAGTTCCTTTAATTCGAAGTTTAAATGCTGTGGTCAAGCTTTAACTTGACATTGATTGACTTTTAGGAAAATCGTTTGCTTTGAAACTTGAAAGTTGTTGTGTTCGGTTATTCGTCTCTATGGCGAACCGCAAAAGTGAAAATATTCAGTTTCTAGTTCTATGAAAGGATTAAATTATTTTTTGAACTTTTGGCTGCCAGAAACATTTCAGTTGAATAAATTAATTGTTTTATTTGAATTTTTAGTTTGAGATGTTTTTAAAGTACAACAGTAAAGGAATTGATATTTTAATAGAGGTAGGACCTTCCATATACATAGATACTACACCAGAGTGTAGCAGAGACCGCCATATGGCATGCAGTTATGTCGGATTTTTACAGACTAAATCTATAAACGTCTTTCGTCACCGTTATACCGTGCGGAATCATCTTTCATTATTACTTCACAGTAACAATTCTGTTTAAACCTCGGACTGACACTGGGGTCTGGCCAGACTTTTTTCGAATTTGATACTAATTTTAACATTCTCATTTAGCTATTTAGTTGAAATTTCCGGTAGCTTCCTAAAATATTGTTAGCTTCATTTCTGCGCAACAACTAGATCGCGATGAGTTTCAAAAGGACATTTTGATGTACATGTCGCATTCGTAACACATGGGTCTGGCCAGACCCAATCGTGATGTGTGTGAAATATCAACTAATTTCTTATCGTATCGTATCATACAATCAAATTTATGTAGAAAATTATAATAACAAATCTTGGTACCTACACATCAATATCCTGGTAAAAATGATATGACGTCAAGAGTCGACGTCAAAGTCAACGCGAGAGAACTGTAGAGGAAGACGATAACATTGAAGCAGTTTTTCACTCATATAAAAACGAAAATTACTCAAATATATAAATATTATATGCTCACATATTATAAGTGTTCAATTAGGTAAAAAAAAATTCAAAAATATTACCTACAAGAGTACTAGGTACAGTGGGTCTAGCCAGACCCCAGTGTTACGAATGTGACTATTATAACATGTGTCTGACGAAGGGTTAACCAGTCATCAGCACGGACGCCAGACTTGTGTCTACGTTCCTCCCTATGTAGCTCCCTGTGAACTGCACAAATTGCCCTGCTAACTGCTGCATCCTAGATTCATATGACAGTATATGACCCACTAAAGTATTCAGGGTAATTATATGTCTCCTTCTTCTTCTTGTAGCGGTGCAGAAAGGTGTGTAACCTCTGTGCATCTATGTGGGTACGATTTATGGTTCGTCAATGTTTGTGTCCGTGAGGTCTAAGGACAAAAACATAGGTGCTGCGATAGGGTTTTCCCACAGTGATATAGGGGTAAGATCAGTGGGCGCAGCGGGGCATTGAAACAAATGGCCCACATCATGAGGAGTACCATTGCAGTTTGGACAGATGTTTTGGATGTCCGGGTTTATGCGAGAAAGGTACGAATTTAGGCGTGAACAAAAGCCCGACCGAAGTTGAGCTAGTGTTACTCTAGTGGCTCTCGGGAGCCTAATCTCCTCAGGCGAAATTGGTGGTGGGCGCTCTGAGAGGACTCTATTCGCACCTAAACTCGCGATAGACCGATTCACTTCTTCAGTGTGGATCGCTGCAATGGCGGCTCGGTATGTAACTTCATCGTAAGGGTCCCGTTTGTATCCCTGAACCTCTCTCTCAAGGTCTCGTAAACCACGCCTGACATGTCGTGGTGGAGGAATTCGGTCCATGAGATGATTATTGGGATGATCCTCACGGTAGCAACCAACAAGATACTGTTTAGAGAGTAGGAGATTGTGATCACGTATTGGCATCAATTTTGTCTCCTGATGTAAGTGATCCTGGGCAGACATCAGAAGGCAACCTGTCGCGATGCGTAGAGCGGCATTTTGGCAGACCTGAACTTTGGACCAGTTTGTGTCACATAGACTATGTGTCCAAACTGGGGCTGCATAATCAGCGGCCGCTCGACCAACCGCTTTATAAGTAGCTAGCATGGTTTCTTTATCTTTGCCCCAGGTGCTACCAGCTAGAGCTTTTAGGATGTTGTTCCTACTGCGCATTTTTTCACATACTGAAGCTGCATGATTCGCAGACGTCATCATGTTCTCTAGGTGAAGCCCGAGAATTTTGGGGTTTTTAACAGTAGGAACAGAATTGTCGGCAATTATACGTATATCCATCTCCCATCTGATGTCCTCCCACCAAGTGGTTAGAAAAGTCGTAGAGGATTTGGACGCAGAGATGGTGAGGTTTCGGCTTTGGAAAAATGCCTGTAATCGTCCTAGATAGCGATTAATTCGGAGGCGCATTTCATCCTTATCATTCCCTGTGGCGAGTACGGTGCAATCGTCAGCATAGGAAATCACCTCGATTCCTTCAGGTGGTGTGGGAAGGCCGGACATGTAGATGTTGAACAGAGTGGGGGAGAGTACCCCTCCCTGTGGAACACCTAATTTGATTTTCCTAAGCTTAGAACGTTTGCCTCGAAACTCGGTGAAGGAGTGCCGACCAGCTAGATAGTTGGCAATCCAACGGATCTCTTGTGCAGGAAGATGCATATTCAACAGGTTTGCTAGGAGCATTGAATGATTGACCTTATCGAATGCACTTCATAGGTCTATTGTCACCAGAATAGTTCTGTGACAACGACTGCGTTGATTTAGCCCATCACGAATGCGTGTAGTGATCGCATAGAGGGCAGTGGTGGTACTATGCATCTTCCTGAAGCCATGCTGGTGAGGTTCTAGCTGTGCAACAAGAGTGGGGTGAATAAGGGCCTCCAGCGTCTTTGCGACAGGAGAAAGTATCGTAATGGGGCGGTAGGATTCCCCGAGATATGCGCTCTTCCCTGGCTTGAGACAGGGAACAATTCGACCTGTTTTCCAGATTTCAGGGATGGCAAGCGTGGACATCGACAAGTTAAAGGCGGCCGTGAGATACTCAATGGCTGGAAGGTCGAGATGTTTCAACATGGTCATCGAAATGCCATCTGGTCCGAGGGCCTTGGAGTTTTTTATTTTTAGCATTCTCGATGACTTTTTTAACCTGGTCCGCTGTAAAAAATGGTATGGTGTTAACAATCCGGCTGCGAATCCGTCTTCTAATTTTGCGATTGAGGCCGTCAGACTTGGGATGTTCAATAAATTGTTTATTGAACAGGCTAGCACACTGAAGAGGATCGCAGGTTTTAGTGTTGCCAAATTCAATGGCGTGGTTGCCCTTTACTTTCCGAGGATTGGAAAGGGCGCGGACGGTAGACCATTTTTTGCTGACACCTTCATTGAGGTTATATTCATCGAGGTGCTGATTCCATTTCGCCCTCCTATAGTCTTTAACTTGTCGGTCAATTTCGCAGTTGAGCTCCTGAATTCTGGGATCATCAGGGTGAGCGCTTCTGATCTGATCACGTTCATCGGCTAATCTGGCGGCACTAGTGGGAAAGTTAGGCCGAACTTTCGGGATACGTCCTGCCGGAATAAAACGTGCCGCGGCTGTGGTAATGACGTTCCTAATATTTTTCTCGGCCTCATGAATGGTGATAGGTGATGTTAGCTCGATGAACTTCGCCGACGAATAAGCTTTGAAACCATCCCAACCGGCTTTCTTGTGATTGACAAACGTTCGCTTCTCAGACTTAGGGCTCTCTTCCACTGCAAGCGTAAACTTGAGCGGCGCGGCGCTCCAGCGGCAAAGCTTTCACAAAATGTGCGAAAAAAGCTTTTACTAGTAAAAGGTATAAGCACACACAATATTCAGAAAGCTTTTCCATTGTATTGAATGGAATTTTTGTTTATTTTGCATAGTTACGCCATATTTTGCTTGGTTACGCCATTAAAATTCGGAAAAGCTTTAAACGCGGGAGCGCCGCACCGTTCGAAGCAGGTAATGGACGGCAGGCGTTAGTCATGTTCGCTGGTTTGTCAATTTTTATAATGATTGGGAGGTGATCTGATTTAAGGGTGGTACGTACTTCCCATCGGGAAGCAGCAATTAGGCTGGCACTGACAATAGTTATGTCAGGAGAACTACTGCAAGTGCCCACGACTCTAGTCGGCGAGGCTTCATTAAGTGAACAGAATTCTGAGGCGTCAAGTGATTCGGCGATAGTTATACCCCTGGCATTGTTGTTGAGGTCCGAATGCCAGAGCTCATGGTGCGCATTAAAGTCGCCAAGGATGACCCTGTGCTCTCCGGAAAGGAGAGGACCAATATCGAAACGATAGCCAGAAGGGCAACTAGAATGAGGTGGTACATATATATTAAAAATTTCGATATTAGTACTCCCTGATGGAACTGAGATGGCTTGAATTTCCGCCGTACCGTCAGCAACTACATCTAATACACAGTAATGTACGGACTTCTGTATTAGGAAGGCAAGTCCACCTCCAGGGTGAGAATCATCCGTGGCGGCCGGTCGATCTTTCCGCAGTATAACATATTCGCTATGGACGCTTAGAGACGAGTTTGCGTGAAGCAACGTCTCTTGGATGGCGGCGATGAGAATTCTGTTGGAACTCAAGAAGTGTGTGATCTCAGCGATTTTTCGGTGAATGTCATTACAGTTAAACTGTAATATGGATAGTGCAGTGAAAACTGCTGGAGGAGGAGGGCCAGGCGTAAGACTGGGTCTGGCATTCCTTATCATATTGTTAGGCGGTGTAGGGGGCAGTGGTGGAGAAGGTGGGCTGGGAGCAGCCCTGGGTTGCCCGGAATTCATACAACCTGGCGCAACATATGCTAAGGAGTGTTGATCTTGTCTTCGTAACCCTGAACACCTAAAGTGAACCCATTCCCTGCAGCAATTACACTGCACTGATCTGGCAAACACAACCTTCCTGCATCGAACCTTCAGGGCTCCTGCCGGGGCTCTTGCCAGGAAGGCATATTGGCAGCTTTTGGCCGTTTTGCAATACAAAACGGGTGTGGTCCGCCCCGTAGAGGCAGTTGCCGTAAGACCACAATTATATGTCTCCCTCTACCTTCAGTTGACTGCGGATGTATTCAAATCTGAAACACTCGAAAAGAACATGTTTAGCATTTCGTCCAACTTGAAGCGATGCAGATATTGCCGGATTCTTCCGTGCCCCTTTAGGCATGGCTTACCCACTTAAATATGTCTGGGATGAGGGTTTGTGTATGTTGCCGGAGGTGATCTCATCCTGGGTGTTACCGACGCGTCTCGTGAGGGTCCCCTAGATGTCACGCACCTAAATGCTTTCAATGCATCTCTTTTGTGTGCCCTGGACGACCTCAGTGATGATGTCGGAGACATAGGCTTCATACGCAAGACTCAATTGGTTGATGGATTTATGTCACTGACGTGTAGGAATCAATCGACCAAGAGCTGCCTTATCGGCATGCAGGAAAACCTGACCAATTTATGGGAAGGTGCCAGACTGCGTGTGGATAGTCTGCGTGTCATGCGCAATGAGGCGAGACTGATTATCCTTGCTCACGGTTGTACCGAGGGCAAGGATGTTATTCTCAGGCTGCAGAAACAGAATGCCTGTGTAAAAGACACTTCCAAATGGAGGGTCACTTACACACAGCCTTTTGGATCTGCGGAAGAGCGCGGTACGACGTTTACTGTGTGGTTTTCAAAGGAGGGCGCGGAGGCTATCAGGAAAGCAGGGGGAAACTCAGCTGCGGCTTTAAAAAAGCTGTCGTTAAATTCCAGAGGAATGCACATTGAGCGCAGTATCGTTCAAATTGCGGGAGTAGACGAACCTGTAAGGGTGAATCTATCAGGGATGGAGGTGGGCCCGCACAAACAAACACTAAATTTGTGTCAGTTGAATATTCATCACTGTATATCAGCATCAGCGATGATGATGAGATGCTTTGAGGAAGAAAAACTCGACATTGCATTAATATTGGATTACCAAGCAAAACAAAATTAGGGGTCTGTCGCAACAGTCCGCCAATCTATACTATGTATACCGATGGGTAGATAGGTAAGGAATTGTATCCTGGTGCGGCATGGTGTATATGCGGTACAACGCATCTAAGTTCGCCCGATCTTACGGCAGTAATGATTGAAAGTGGGGCAGGATCATTTATAATCGCGTCGGCGTACCTCCCTTACGACTCACCAGAACCACCTCCTTCAATTGAAGTAGAGAACCTGGTAAAATACTTTATGTTATTCACATCATTCCACAGCCAACAATATATATATAATTTCAAATAATAAAAATCAGTAAACCGTATTACTTTTTAGGTACCTAATGGCTATGTCCACACATGTGCACTTTCGTCTTCCCGACTTGTTCAAAACGCGTAAATAATTACTTTTTTTGTTAAAATTATGAAAAAAGTTTTGTGTTTTGTATGGCCAGAAATAGATTCCGCAAGACTTCTGTTCATTTTTCAATTTCGAAATTTAATGTCAAAACATTTTAGCGCACTTATCCAATCGCTAAGAATTGAAATCTTGAAATTTTAGTTCACAATCTTAGCACACAGCAAATTTTAAAAATGTTGATAGAGAAAACGATAGCAAACCCGACTTCAGTGGGTTGCTATTTCCAACCATTCCTCTTCGGTTTCGACATAATCAACTTTGGTTACCACTGACAAGATTGAATTCATCATTTCAATAGCGCAGACATCCCAAGTTTCAATTGTCAAAATGACGAAGCCGAACGAACATTGAAAGTGTGTGGACATGGACAACGACTTCTTCTGAATAGCATGAAGGAGTGCTTGCATTTTGGAATTTTTCTAGGTTATCTTTTCCAACAAAAACGATAAATCTCTTGAAATCGGACCCCAGGCTAGTTGCACCCACTAGACAACGTAATTCTTAAAAGTGCCACTAACCCCCAGATGAGGTCAAAGTGTTCCTTTCAAAATTCTCCCTAAGCTTACATCAAATTGTAGTTTCTGAAGCCATAAATTGTTTAAAAATATAACATTTGCATAATGCTAAGGTTTTGCCTACCATGTTTATGCGACTTCTACTACTTTGGAGCTTAACCAGAGGCAGAGGGCGGCAATTTAGCTACTGCCAAGGAGCCACATAGAGGCAAAATCCGATCCTGGACATGAAGTTATTATGTATTTCTCCTTATAACGGTTAAATATCGAATAATTTTTCCGAGATTTTTTTTATATAGACAAAAATTGGGGGAAATCGAGAATATTGAGAAAATAATAGAGAGTTTTACACTAACGTAATAACCACCGTATACGTAAAACAAAATTTACATGCAAAAACACCCGCGCGAATAACACGTAAAACTTATACGATATTTTTTAACTAATGTTATGACAGCTAAAAATCGCGACCCGACAATTTCGACTGTTTAGAGAACATCAACTATACGGAAATATACCCATGCCTACTTGGGACATGCAAAATTATGATATACTGTTACGTATACGGTACGCAAGCGAATTTTTATATGGAATGTCAAATTATGTCGTATTATTTCGAACGACAAGCTAAAACTCTCTAATAACTATTCAACGTAACCGTTTTATATAATTCCTCTAAATGACAGACGCTACATTGAACTATTGCCATGATTGAACACTTATCTCAGTATGTATTTCTTGAATTTCCGCAGCCGTTCAGAGTGTGAGCTACTGGCCACGGTAACAAAAAAATACCCGAATATTTGACAATTTTTAACGAATTTTCGGTATCTATAACTTTCTAGAGAAGTGGACAATAAACCATTTCGAAAGCAGCCTGAAATTTTAAATCACTTCTGAAAAGCACTTAACATCCCTTCCCAAAATACCAACATTTATGTCATGTCCTCTCCCTTAGGGCAGAATTATGGCAGAATTTAGAGAACCAACAATTGCGCCTAGCCCGCAGTGAACATTTCGGTTGGTGTCCTGGACAGTTTTCTTGATTTGTTGGAATAGTTCTTCGTTTTTTTTTAGGATGTTTGACTTTTTTTTGTCATGCTTTAGGATGGAAACCATTTGCCATCACTTCAATCGCCTCCCATTATTATTTGATATCGCACATGAGGTGGACAAAACACGAATTGAAGCAAACAGTCCTTGTGATATGATCCCAGTATGGACAAGGACATTCATTACATGGCGTATCGCTATAGAGATATTCCGCCTCGGAAGGCGGGCCATGACCTTCGGCTTCGTATCTCTGTAGTCTGTACAGACTTTTTGAGTGAAATTTATCTTTTCCTGTTTTTCTTCCTCTCATATGTATCCCACTTCAACTTATACATGTCTCGTCGTTTGAAAAGGCTCCGCTGTCCTCCTGTTCAGTGCCGGGAGCAAAAACCAGAAAACATGCCTCAAAGACGGTTAAGTCGCATTAGATTCCATCATAATTCATTTGGCATAAGTTTTGTTTTGGTCGTCGCGTCGGTCGGTCCCGGTCGTCGTCATCGAGCCAGTTGGCCAGCACCAGAAAAGAGATTTCTGGTTACGTTCGGATGAATTTGCGGGACAGTTGCTGTTCGGATGGGAAGTTTGGTAATTAAGAAAATTTATTTTTATTGCATATCGTGCAAGGATAAGTACGGAGGAAAGGCATTTGCTGCTGTTCTAGTGTGGTCATCTATTTGAGGTAATGGATTGGAATTGAATTCAAGTATTACGGTTTCGATATGTTTTCGTATTTTTGTTCTTAGTGGTTTCCAGTATGTAATTGAGATTGAGGAGCTATTTTGCATTTTTAGGAAAGAAATATGGGCTGCAAAATTTATAACCGAGGCTAAGGGCAAGTTAGTGCCAACGTTTAAATTAAATTGTTTGACTTCATTTCGAGATTAAGTTAACGTCCAAATTTATTTCACCAGTAGAAAAAAAACCTTTCGGTGTGTCATGGAGGCCAGCCGATTGGATTGATTAAAAAGTTTACCGAAAGGTGTTGGAACGGACCGTTTTCGACCTTCAGTTGTCTACATCGAAGTTAATAAAAATAACAAAAAATTAATAAATTTATTAGTAGACATCTGTGGGTCGGAATTGTTAATAACCCAGTCGGGAAATGGACTACATAGTTATATAACTATAGTTCGGAACCACTTCCAAAAGATGTACAAGTAGTTCTGGCTTCAATTGCGTTTACATGCAAACTACTAGCTACAATAATTAAGCTTTGTCATAAGATGCAGCCAATGTTGACTCCTCCTGCATTACCTTTCAACTAGTAGTGGAAGTAGTTCCAAATTACTAGTTCAATAACTAGTAAAACTGTAATCAGTAAGAGGATTGGTGCATTTTGCATTACATTGGAAATGGTACTGAAATTGGTTCCAAAAACATTTTTAAAGAACTAGTAGTATTGTTACCACAGGGGAGACTGATTCTTTGGCTTTGGCAAACTGTAATGTGAATAAATTGACATTTTTTAAGATTCAAATAATGTTTTGAAATTTGTGATCAAACTGCATAAAAAAAAATTGAAATGCGTTTCTCCGCATCAGTTGAGTCCAATACATTTGTGAAACATGAAAAGTGCTTTATTATTACATAAATATTCTTATTTTATTGTTATAAAAATACTGAAAAGGCGCCATCAAAGTTATAATTCATTGGAAAGATTATGTCTATCTGACAACACTAGTTCTAACCAAATCCATAAGCGCCCGGATAAATCGCGGGATCTGAGATTTTTTGTTTTCTTTTAGAAGGGCTTATGGGATACAATGACTTAATTTCATCAGGCAGGATGTGTGAACTTCTGCCAGTTTTCGGAATAAACGTAACTCTCACATCTCTTCAGATACGAGGAATATAAACCAAATTTAGGCAAGCTGTTAGTATGCCCTCTATCCATGGGTAGGTGATGTCTACACAGTGCTGCAGGTCCGCAGGGATGATGCCATCAGGTCCAGCTGATTTGAAGGGCTCAAAGCTAGATATTGCCCAGATAATCTTCTCACGGTCGAGTATAGATGTCGTATCACAAGACTCTGTGCGACCTATCCGGAGGTCAGATGATTCAATAGCTGAGCTTCCCGGAAAATGCGTATCAAACAGACACTCAATGGTTTCGATACTTGATGACGTCCATGATCCGTCCTCTTTTTGAAGAAAGTTTGGCACGGATGGGTTCGACGCCAAGACTTTCCTAAATCTAAATGTCTCTGAATACCCTTCTATGTTTTTACAAAAACTTCTCCAAGCGTTGCGCTTTGCTCCTCTTAACTCTTTCTTGAAAGACTTTAAATGTTCCTTATAGAAGTACCAATCGGATTCAAGTCTCGACGACTTAGCTTTGTTAAAGCTTCTCCTACACGTAACCCTTAACTCGGAGATCTTAGGGGTACACCAAGAAGTTTTTTTCTTACCTCGAAACGCATTAACAGGACATGATTGAGCGGTCGCAGACCTCATAGCTTCCGTGAAAAGGTCAACCATGTTATCCAACACCTGTCCATTGTTTGGCATGTCCGGTAGTGTAACTCCGCAAGGAGAACCTCTTCAAATCTAGACCAATCTGTTCTTCTACGATTGACAGTAGGCGGATTCACAATAGGGCGCTCCGCCAGACTGAACTGTAAATATCGGTGATCCAAGAAGGAGTGTTCTGCAGACACTCACCAGTCTTTGATCAAATGAATCGTATCCTCTGATGATAGAGTGATATCCAAAGCCTCTAGTCAGTTTTTTGTGATGAAAGTAGGCTCAAGGCCCACATTGCAAATAAGGAGATCGGCACCCAGAAGGTATTCTAGAAGTAATTCACCCCGTTCGTTTGTATCTGAGCTGCCCCAGACTACATGATGCGCATTAGAGTCGCATCCGTCCATGACACTTATATCTGAAACCTTTGCTGCCGCAATGGCTTTCTTTAAATTAGGAGGAGGTATAGTATCATCAAAGGGCATGTATACTGAAGCGGCCCAATTGATCTTACCTTGTATCTCCAAGCAGACGAAGACCATATCCTTATCTCAATGATAAGGTAACAAGAAAGTCTTGACGGTTTTCCTTACAAGAACGCAGGAACGCGGTTTGCCCTGTCCTCTAACGTAAAGCATGGTGAAATCAGAACACCCCAGACCCGTGACCAATTCATGGGCAACCCAGGGTTCCTGAATAAGAACGACATCGTCATTACTGTGAGACAAAGAGAACTGGCAATAAACGTAGTCTTTTATAAAAGTTTAAGGATCGAAATCTTTCGCCTGTTTGTGGTGGAACACATAGAACGGAGAAGGGAACATTTTATGAAAATGGCAATTGTTCCATTTTAACCAACCCTCGGCCAATTCAAAGATAGAGTGTCGTAACTACCAATCGACCTACCAAAGCTACACTTTATTCAATGATTGTTAGTGTTAATTTGAGTTGTTAAGCTAGTGTAGATTAAGGTGACCAGACTCCCGAAGGACCAATGCTGTACACAATACACATACTTGCGGAATTCAGTTTTCAGACAAATCCTAAAACATACTTACCCCCCCCCCCCCCCTTCCTATCTTCATTGGATAAAGCGAAACTTCAGCAAATTTCGCAAGGCTTTATATAGGCTCCTAAATTTGAAATAAAATATTTTCCTGTAACAGCGAAGTCGCTTTTCTCCGAGCCGTGCAAAGGGAAGGCAAAATCCGCACGAGATGCGGACACCGCTTACGCAAGCCCAAGCATACTTTGCATACTTCTTGACTCAAACAACAGTCAGTAATGCTTTAATTTTTTAGGTAAGGTAAATTTATACCTATACGCAAAAGAGTTTCGTTAAACCTTAACTCTAGGCTTGCTGCTTCGTACTGATACCATGCCCCTTCGACAATAATTTTACATGGACTGTGGAAAAGGAGACATGTGCTGCAATGGGACAACGCCGAGTTTCCCCAGTTAACAACATTTCAAATTCTAATTTCTAATAATGTCTAAATTACTGAAACTGCGCGAAACAAAATCCTGGCTACGTCCCTGCCCCATAATATCCTTCCTTCATTTCTGTAAACAGAATTGAACCGTAGCCAATATTCTGGGAATTATGGCAGGGTGCTGTTGTACTAAACTGGACCCATAAGGGTGCCTTAACCCTTCTGTCGGCACCTACTACAATATGCATATTCTATACCCAATAGGTCTGGCTGGACCTACTGAGAATTTTTTTTTATTTTTTAGAAAAGGTGAAATTTTTATGGGTAGAATCATTCTATCGATTCTTTAATGCCATTTTTAAACAATAAAAGTATTAAAATCATTTTTGTCGATACACTAGTAACGTTTTTAAGCGGACATATTTTGGGGTGGTATTATTGTAAACATGTTTTTCCCTTATTTTCATCTCTGTTTTTATGGTGTATATCTAGTAGAAAGTTTGTTCGCATTTTTCAATACTAATATCTTTGGGGAAATCAATTCAATTCAATTCAATTTATTCGGTTCAATAATACAATCAGAGTTCTACATTCTAATGTTTTTTTCTTAACCTACATCCCCCTGAAAGCATGCTTGTGGTGGAGGATGGATATCTAATTTGAAGCTAGTTACATTACATTATATTTATTTACTTATAAGAGTGAAATAGTTAGAAAAAAAAATATTCTTGTGGGCATTGTATAGAATAAATTGCATGTAAAAATAAACAGGAACTCATTAAAGTCTTACGAAAGGTTGACAAAACTAATTTGTTCTTCATTCTTAAAAGTACATATATTTCATTTGATTTGTTGCGGTATAGTCTAGTCGCCAGGAAACTGCCGATTATTTGTCAGCCAGAACCTTAGAATAGGCATAAAAGAGTGAATCGGAAGTTCATACGAAAGGTGTTTTATATATTGTGGAAGCATATTAAATGTTGTAGCAGTCGATGTCTTAAAGTATGATTGGCCAAGCCTGGTTCGTGCACTAGGTACAAACCAATCTGTGCCATTTCGCCTAGTGACATAGGTATGAGCTAATGGTGAAAACAATTCTCGCTCTAAAATAAACTTGGTACACCTGACAAAATAGAGCTGCCTAACTTTTAGAACAGAAAAATATTCATAGAGTTCTTGAGTGGGAAAGCGTATGTTAACTCCTAAAATAACCCTCAATATCCAGGCTTGAGTTATACCCAGGGGTTTTATATGAGTCGCATATGTACCTCCCCATGCGATGATTCCATATTGTAGGCTTGATTGAAAGATTGCATAATACACCATTAAAAGATCTTGAATGGGCAATAGTGGTTTAAGTAGCTTGAAACTAAAAATTAATTTATTTAATTTAGAGTTTATCATTTTTATGTGTTCGGTCCAACGTAAATGAGAATCTACGGTAACCCCTAAATATTTCACACTTGTTGAAGTTGTTAATGCTGTGCATGTGCAAATTGAACTTTCGTCACATGAAGCATTATGCATAATTATATTTAGTTCAGAATTGGGAAGGCCTGACGCTGTACAACTAAATGGCATAACTTTTGTCTTTGCGGCATTTAATTTTAAGCCATGTTTCTCGAACCAAATTCTTACGGCTTGCATGATTTGGTTTTCTTCCGTGAAAGCATTCGACCATGATTTGCTAGCGATTAATACTGCTGTGTCATCAGCGAAACCCAATATTGTTTTATTTGGTCTATTGCCCGTCATAGAAAAGATCTAGGGACGCGGGAGCGTCCCGCACGCCAAAGAAAAACGAAGAAATTTGAACAAATCAAAAGTGAGAAGCGACTAAGACTATGTTTACACGACGGAACAAGTACGGGTTTTCGGACCTCTGTAGCTCGGACCCTGGTTGGTCCTGAGTGTTCAAATTCGGTAAGGGTTGTCGTTCGCGCCGTCTTACGAAGTGTAGAAATTTTCATGAAGATACGATGAAAAACACCGGAGATATAAGAGATTGAAAATCGCATTTTTTCAAAAATCTTGTTCTCGTTGTTCTCGTTGTTCTCGTTGTTCTTGTTGTTCTTGTTGTTCATTGACAGGGCTACAGCCTTGCAGAGGGCATCTCGGGATTTGGTCTCTTTTCCCATTGATAGAGTCTGGCGTGAAGGTGTGCATAGGCTATCGTTTGCTCCGATCCGTGGAGTAGAAAAAAAGATACAGCGGAAAATGTGAAAAAGTGCATATAGTTTCTCGCTTAAATCTTTTTATATGTTTTAAAGGAAGCATTTTGCAAAAGTCGGGGATAGGCCTGAAAAATGCCTAGAAAAGAATCGTATAATTTTGTACTTTAGCAGGACTGTTTCAAACAATCCCTTGTATATGCTCTCCAAAGTTTTCAGTTGTAGAGCGTCTGCAAGAGCGGCGGCAAGGGGTCAAAGTTCCTGTTTTGGTTCGTTTCTTATACGAGTGCGTGCATATTAGGTACTATAATATTAGATGAACAAATGACATCCCGATGATCCTAATGAATGATGGAACCTGGATATAAGGACAGTCTTGGGTCTGTAGTAACGGGACTTGTATCTTAACCGTTTGGCGTTAATAGGCGCAATGTGGAACTTGGGAAATATGGATGTAATTTGAATCACATATTGAGGACACAGTCAGGCTTAATGTTTACATTAAAAATTAAGATTTAAGATTAGGATGAATGTGATAGAGATGAAGTAAAGATTTAGACTCAATTTATGGCTAAGGTTAAAGTCAAAATCAAGTTTAGGGTAAAGGATAGGGTTAAATTTATTGTTACGTCGCAGTTAACGTTATTATTAGGGTTAAATGTAAGGATAGGGTTAAGGTTGAGTCTGAGTTTGGGGTTTAGGTATAGGCCAGGGTTATGGTCAATTAGGGTTATCATTAAGTTTAATGTGATGTATAAAGATACCAAGGTTAGCGAGGTTACTGGGGGTACCAAGGCCATCGGGGTTACCAAGGTTACTAAGGGTTTGCAAGATCACCAAAGTTGTCAAGTGTACTATGGTTACTAAGATTACCAAGGCGAGCAAGGTTACCAAGGGGACCAGGGAGACAAAGGTTAGCAAGGGGTTTATCATTCTTATAATTATTGCTCTCAAACAAATTCGTGACAATAGGGCAATGAATATCGTCTTAATAATTTATTTACGAATTTTGTAAATCGAAAACTGCAAAAAGATATGATATCTCACAAAAACAACTGTGTTGTAAAAGGTGTTAGCCAAAGAAAAAGTCATCAGCCGCAAAAAGGATTGATATAAATACAATCCCGCCAAAATACTCGCATCTTGTCTCAATGATGGTGCTGGAGCAAAATTTTTCCAACGCTATTTGGCGGGGAGCTTGAATAAGGTTAATAACAGAATAAAATCAATGTTAAAAAATTTATGAAAGATCTTTTATCGTATAGAAAAAAACGAGTTCCATACGAAGGAAAGCAAAATAAGATTCTAAAACGCATTTTTATTTTCTATAAGACTGGAAGCTTCAAAATTAAATCTGATCAAGAAAAGAATATAGCAGCAAATAGTACCCTCGTTCAGCTCCCCGCCAATAAGCGTTGAAAAAATTTTGCTCCACCACCATCATTGAGACAAGATGCGAGTATTTTGGCGGGATTGTATTTATATCAATCCTTTTTGCGGCTGATGACTTTTTCTTTGGCGAACACCTTTTACAACACAGTTGTTTTTGTGAGATAGAGTTTACGAAAATAATGAATAGCAAAGGTGACAGTATGGTACCCTGCGCTACTCCAAAAGGATTATTCTTCAGTTGATCACTGTGCCATTTGTCAACTCGTACTATTTGTGGTCTATCATCGAGGTAAGATTTGAACCAATTCAATGCGTTACTAGTTATCCCTAAGCTACCTAATTTTTGTATCAATATGGAGTGAGGTATTGAGTCGAATGCTTTAGCCACATCAAGAAAGATACCCAACACTTTATGGCCTCGGTCTAGACCTCCATATGTAAAACTTGTTAATTCAGAGAGAGCACAGTCAGTACCCTTTCCATTTCTAAAACCAAATTGAGACTCTGCTAAAAGCTTATTCTCTTCGACAAATTTGTTTAGTCTTATTTTAACACAGTGTTCGAACACTTTTGCAAGAGTGTCTATTAAAGAAATGGGTCTGTAGTTACTTAACTGCTTACGATCTCCAGATTTAAATACAGGGGTGACTATTAATTCTTTTAAAATTTTTGGAAAAATTCCTTGCTTAAAACTTTTATTAATGAGTTTTGCTAAGGGATAGCATATGATATGTTTTATATGTTTTAACGCATATGATTGGATACCATCTGGTCCAGGGGCAGCGCTATTTTTGAGGTTTCCAATAATATCTTCAACTTCAGCTGGCGAAGTACTATAAAGATGAAAAGAAGAAATTGGAAGCTGATCAGCAGATTGATCTCTAATATTTGTGTGAGCCACTCCAATCTGTTGAAATGTTTTAAGTCCTACATTATTAAAATACTCATTTAATTTATTTGCTATTTCTTTCCCATTTCGATGTAGATTTAATACTTCATTCCCAATGATTATTTCTTGAACTCGAGTTTTTTGAGTGTTTCTACCTGAATATTCATTAACCTTCGGGCGGGCGCAATGCATCTGACAGATTAAGTGACCAGTTTTTGTTGCGCCAATCAGCGATATGAAAAGGGAGAGTTCTGACACTCACAGTAGCTTAATCTTTATCGATCAACTACCCAAAGCAGTTTTCAGTCTCTATCTACCATATGTCTGAGGGGTGGGAGGGGATGAATTAATCTCTCAGATGTATTGCGCCCGATTGTGTTATTTTCTCCTTTTCTATGAAAATTTCCACTTGTTATACTCTTCACATTGCGTAATAACGTTGTGTTGACTTTTAGGCTCACCAAATCGTTCAATACTGTGTTTTTATTAAAATAAGCCCACATTTTTTAAGCGGTCGAGTTATTCGAGGTTTTTTATATATTGAAGCGGTTGAAAGCGGAATATTCTTAAAATGTGAAGGGTATCAAACTTTGTGAGCCAGTATTTGTTTCTAAAATTTCGTAGAACTGTTTCAAAAAGACAATGCAACAATAAATAAGAGTCTAAAATATACTGAAACTTAGTTTCATCCTTTTTTCTGCACTTAATCTGTCAGATGCATTGCGCCCGATCGTGTTAGGATTAGTATTGCGCCCGCCGGAAGGTTAATTATACTCCAATATTTAGATAAATCGCCTGCGTTGTTTTCCAACTTCCGTCTATAGTACTGTGTTTTTGCGGCGCGAATAAGGGTTACAAGGTTATTTCTGTATTTTTTGAAATATTCAATCAATCTGGTGTTGAAAGGCTGCTTAAGAATTCGTTGTTTGAGCTTGTCTCTTACTCTAATAGATTTTACTAAGCAAGGTGTCATCCAAGGTTTTTGTGGGGATATTTGACGGGAGTAAGTTTTTGTTGTTGTTGCCGAATTTATTTCTGTTTGAATGGGGGGAAAAACTATAGGTCTGGCCAGACCTATTGGGTATCAAAAAGCACTATAAATTGAAAATCATCAAAAACATACTCAAAACTTCTACCGATTTGTTCAAATTTTTGCAATATGCTTCTAAACATATCATTCTAGGATATCATGAAATATGAAGTACACAGCAAAAAATCCGGTGTGAATTTAACTCCGAAAATTGTCGAATAGGGTCCCTCCGTTTGGATAAAATATTGTTTTATCCAAATGGATGAACACAAAAGTGTACTTCCAATTACACCAAAAGGAGTAATACTCGATATTTTTGGGATAAAAATAAAACACAAGTTTCACAGAACATTTAACTCATAAATGAGTTTTGTATAACTAGCATTTACCTCTCTATAGGTGTTGGCGACATTTCATTTACCTCTTTACGCTCTAAAAATGCATAATAAATTACCTGCCTACAGTGGGATTCGATCCAGCGGCCCTATGATTTGAAGACTAACGCCCTACCTACTACACCACACAGACTATACGGGATGAATTTCGTAATTTGCACCATATATTACGTGCGGAATTAACTCCATTTTAAGTAAATTTTAACACCATATAAACAAAAAATGATATAATTTCGAATAAAAGTTAATATTTATCCAAATGAATTTTATTTTGAGTGTTTTATCCTAATGGATAAAAGGAAAATGTTATACTCGGGACGGAGTGAAACAAATGTATTTAACCCCATAGGTATAAAAAAATTAAACCTTTTTGGATAAATTTTGGTTCACACCGCCTGATTTTTTGCTGTGTAGCTGCGATTTCATCTTCTATACTTTTCTGATCAAAATATAGTGCCAAAGGTCTGGCCAGACCTTTGTGCCGACAGAAGGGTTAAACTCCTCAATGTTTCCTTTTAAATTTCCACCAATATGGGCAGTGCCGTGCTCTGCATAAGTCTGCGCTCACGAACTTTCGAGTTACGGACAATTTTCAATTAGAAAACACAAAACTGCGATTTGGGCCGCTTTAACTTATGAACGCTGATACGTAGGACGTTGAAATTACAAGAAAATGTGAGCGCCATGTAGCTCTACAAGCGTGCCAAATTTCAGAATCATCGGTCAAAGGGTTCCCGAGTTATCAAAAATGAGCGATTGTCAAACATAAAAGTGCTATTATCCTGCTAAATATCGATCGTACGGGAATCAAAGATTACAGGCTAAAAGCAAACAAGACTGATCCCAGAAGAGCCTAATTTGAGAATTTACCCTTTAGTATTGATAAAGAGCTGGTCTGGCTGGTCTAGCGGTTAGTGCGCGCACCTTCGGTGCACAGGCTCATGAGTTCGAATCTCACCGTGTTCCATGGTGTTTTTCGAACTCACGAGCTTGTGACGGACTATGATCTCACTCAGCTGTTAAACGAGTACCCATTTATGGGGATAAATAACACTGCTGAGCGTGATGCTGATCTCATTACCTCAACAAAAAGCAGATAAGATCTTGGAAATAGGATGTCACTAACACATCCTGCGGCCTTAGTCCAATGCTGGATTGTCGCGCCTGTTATTTATTTATTGATAAAGAGCCAAATTGGTTTTGTTTTTGTCATAACGGCACATATTATCTGGGGAAAGCTATAGGACTTGGACTTTATAGAGCTTCAAGATCAACTTTTACTTTTTATAACAGACAGAATTTCCTTATGAAAAATGTATGGCTCAATATAATATAACGGTACGTTTTTGTATGATATTTTAAGTGTCGAAATTATAAAGCACCATTTATCTTTGACTAGCATTCGATCCATGCAATTTTAAATTGTATCTTACTGGAGGCCAAAGGCCGACAATAAGGACATTTTCGCGCTGGATAATTTGAAATTAGTTAGAGGAGTGACCAGAATTTTTATACCCTTCGCTCATAGAATGAAAGGGTATATTAACTTTGTCATGAAGTTTGTAACGCATTGAAGGAAGCATCTCCGACCATATAAAAAGTATACATATATGATCAGCATGACGATTGGGCGATGTCCGTCTGTCCGTCTGTCTGTCTGTCTGTTGCGACGCGTTTTACTCGGCCAATTTAAATGCTATGAAGCTGAAATTTTGCACAAATGCTTCTTTTTGCTGCAGGCAGTTTGGTTGAATCGGTAAAATTGGACAATGGGGTCATGGGGCTGCCATACAAACCCAACTCACCAAATTAGGTTCTTCTAAGAAAACCTTTTTTATTTGTGTACCAATTTAAACCGAATTTCACACAAATGTGTTTCTATTGATGACACAGAACCTACGTAAGATTGGATCAAATCGGGCAATGGGGTCATGGGGCTACCATACAAATGTAACTCCCCAAATTAGGTTCTTCTCAAAAAACCTTTTTTTTTCTTGTGTACCAATTTCAACCAAATTTCACACAAATGTGTTTCTATTGATGACACAGAACATACGTAAGACTGGATCAAATCGGACCATGGGGTCATGGGGCTGCCATACAAACCCAACCCCCCATTTTGGTTCTTCTAAGAAACATTTTCTACACCAATTTCACAAAAACTTGAATTAATGTGTCTTTACTAAAGCAACAAAAAAGTTCAAAACGAATGGAATCGTACTGTGGGGTCATGCTCCCGCAACTCAATAAAATTTTAAACATTTTTATTTGCCCACTTATTTCAACCAAGCCCAAAACTTTTGTCAAGACGGAAGAAAAAGAATGAGGAGGGGAATTAAATGCCAGTGATAGGTACGTCCGAAAAGAACTTTTAGCCCAAAGAGAGCGAAGGGTATCCAAATTTCGTCCGCGTCCGAGATTAGCTTCGCCCCCCAGGGGTTGGCGAGCGCAGCAAGCAGGGGGCGAAGCCCCCTAGTTTAGTTTATGTTGTATCAGAAACCACTACTCTTACTGACCAAAATTCCACCAAGTATCACAAATTACAACGCCTAACCTGCATGGATGGGCCTGGGCATAATACATTTTTGTTACAAGACGTATTCGTGGGTCAGATCACATAAATATGCTGCTACAAATATATACAGCAGACCGGTCTGCATAGCCGGAAAATTACATGATACTTCAGAGATCCTCAACCCTGGCCGTTTAGAAAATGGCCATTTATTCCTACACGGAGAGAAAAATGTGCAATGAATTCAAAAAAATCATACAATGAAATTCACAAGATACAATTTCACTAAATTTGTAGTAAAAGTTATTAAAATGTAGTGAAATTGATTACAATTGTTTATTGTAAAAATGATTGCAGTGTAATGACAAAAATCATTGCATGATATTTGTATGGATAATTACATTTATTGCGTTTGAGGTAATTTTCACTGCACAGCCTGTAATAATTATTATTGCATGGTGTAATAGTTTTCATCATTTCGTACATGAAATTAACAAGAGCGCGTAATAATTATGAAACTGTCAAAAAATAAAACGACTAATTTATTCGCATAGCTTGTAATCTTAGATAGCTTAGGTGTAGGACGTAGGACTACGAAACGATAGGTCCCCGGTTCAATTCCCAGTAGAAGCAAATTGTAAAAAGGTAAAATTAAAATAGGGAAAAAGAAGTTTAAGATAAAATGGAAGTAATAAATAAAAAAGATAAAAATAGAAAAAGGAAAAAATAAAAAAAATCACTTTTTGTATTTTTTCTATCATCGCCGAATTATCTTCCTGGCAAATTTTATTATATAAATTTCACAAACCAATTGTTAATTTTATGACAGCGCAATGACATTTTTAATTACAGATATAATAACTTTTACATCAGTTGCAGTAGGGTCAAAAATCATTACAAATGCAATAGTTTTTATTACAGTTTTAATACTTTTTACTACATTTTTTCTCTCCGTGTAGTGATACTTGAATGATGAATCCAAAACGGAACACGAGAGAGCAGCTAGAGGTTTAGAACCCAGCACCGGGATCTAGATCGCCAGCTCAAATCTTTTCGAATGTTATAGCCGTTCAAAGATGCGACCCAAGACCAATTAAATTCCATAGCGGGTATACCCAGGTCTATTTTACGATTTTTTTTATAGGGCAGGGATGAAGCGGTTGGTGTAGAGAGGACGTTCTCTCTCTTCATTACCGTAACTCCTAGTGGAATATTGTGCGTTGATGACTACCGTATGTAGTCATCAACGTTACAAAGACAACTACATTCGGAGTGTGATACGGTTGTCAGCTATACCACTTCCTAGTCGCATTGTTAGTTTATTATTCTACGATAAGTATATTTCTTATCATCTTCTTATGAATAATAAGCTTGCGACGAGTCGTGCCGAGTTTGGAAACTCGTTTCTCTATGAGTGTATATTTCACAGAGTGGCGACCGAACGATCACGGCCACAGAGCACGACAGAGAGGACCTTGGGGCGCAAATTTTGCTGAAAATTTCAGCCGTCTCGGTTCGCAAGTTACAGTCGTTCAAAGATGTGATCCACAACCAATAAAATTCCATAAGACCAAGGGCAATTCAGGTCTATTTTTCGAAATTTTTTCATAGAACGGGTATGAAATCGGTGATATAGAGGACGTTGGGACCGGGAAACATGCTTTTTTTTCAATAAATTTCCAGGCTCAACCGATTCAAGAAACAAAAAATCACTAGGACCGCTACAACAACAGCAAAATTGGATCATGCGTTATTTTTAAAATCTAATTCAAAATGGACGACCTAATAAAACAACACGAAAAGCAGCTGCTAAAATTTATACATATTTTTAAATCGTACTTTTTTAACTGCGACTTTGTGAGTTCCTTGATTCTGTAAATTTCTACAAAAAAAAACCAAACAGATAGTGAAACATGGGCTATGACTTTTATATTACTATTCAGGGTTTTACGAAGATAACGGCAACTATTGTGTTTTTTAGAATAATTTGTGCGAGAGTTTGACAAAGTTTTGAGTCACTAAAACACACTAAATGAATCCAAGAGCCGAATGTGACCCGAGCAGCGCCCGCTCTAAGGAGGGGGGGGGGGGGGGGTGGTCAAGCCGGGCGGTCGCCCGGGGCGCCAAAATTTTGGGGCGGCTTTTTGGCTAGTAATCGAATAAAAAAAAAGATTGAAAAAAGCCGAAAGAAAAAAAAATCAACATCAACTTCGATTTAGTGGAAAGGTCTGCGTTTTCCATTCTACAGATAAAATAAAAATATTACTCGTATGTGCTAATTTCGTCCTCCGATTGAACATTTAGTTCATCTTATTTTCACCAGAATTAAGGACCTTGCATGAAACCTAGTTTTTGCCTAATTTTCAGAGGACGAAATTGCAAGAAATTTTATTGTTTAGTCTGTTAAGTAACAGGAAAGAAAATCCACTAAATAAATATTAAACTCCCAAAGAAATTCATATGAAATGAGAAATAGGTCAAATAAACGCTGAGCACATTAAGGCATTTAAAACATACTTCTCTGTGAGAATTGTTATCCACAAAGGTATTATCAATAATTTTTTGGATTTGTTTTCCAAAATTTCGACATTTTGCAGCATAATTTAAATTCACTTCGCCAAACCTTCGCGTGAATGGATTACTTGAGTTGGTACTGATTGCATTGATTCATCTAGCATTGGAGGGCAAACTGCGTAGAAGGTGGTTAGGATTTTAGCAAGATGAGGGATTGAACGACAGAACAAATTGCCAAAATTTCCTAATTTGTGTTCGGACATCCCAATATCGGAATTTGGCTAGGTTCCCCCGATTTAACTAACTGTGACCTTATTCTCTTTAAAAATTCTCGAGATGACGCATTTATGAAAATAAGCCATGCACATTGAAAAGCCTGAAGCAATCCGGCTAATTTAAGTTTTTAAGGAATTTCTGGAAAACAACTGCAGGAGGTTAATGAAAACGAGCACAATTTTTTGGCCGAACATTTTTAAGGGCGGAGTTTTCTAAAAATGTATTTAGTTAGAGCGTAGGGGGCCTATGGGAGTGTCGTGGTGTGCGAAGGCTGCGTCGGAAACATGTTTTTTTTTGTAGTTAAACATGCCATTGGCGCTATGCCAAAACACGTTGGGGATAATGGACGCATTATAGTAATAGCAAGTGGCTATTCGCCTAAAAAATGATCCGTCCTCTCAACTTTTTGTCATTGCTATACAGGGTGTCCCGTTCATGGTGGAGAATCTTTTAATGGTAGATAGTGTGGCTTATTTGGGAAAAATTAATGTTCTACGAGACACCTCTATTTTGAACCGTTACAATGTAAAAGCACTTTTTGTAAATTGTGTCAAAATACCAGACTTGCCAAACTAAATCAAAATTTGCCAAACCACCAAACATGTCTTCCGAGATACGACTTCACTTTCCGAAACTACATAAAATTTCCTATAAAACGACACCTCGGCCGCTACGAAGTTGCTCGTATCTTCCGAGATAGGTACACCAGTTCAAACTTTGAAGAAATTTTAAAATCGGTTTTTCATGCAAAATTCAAATGATAAAATCGTAACGGTACTTTCAACTGACAAATCTGCAAAGTTGAAAAAAGTTGCCTCATTATGTTAGCTCTCGAACGACATATAAAAATTAAGGGCTCACGATTTAAAAATTTGCGAATTTAACGTTTCAAAGGTAAAAAATGTGGTTTCAATGTATAGTTTTTTCGCCCAACAAAATGAACTGTGTTGATCGTACAAATTTATCTTCATCATATCAGATGATTTGCATTACACGAAAACCACATTTTTTTTTACCTTTGAAACGTTAAATTCGCAAATTTCCAAATCGTGAGCCCTTAATTTTTATATGTCGTTCGAGAGCTAACATAATGAGGCAACTTTTTTCAGCTTTGCAGATTTGTCAGTTCAAAGTACCGTTACGATTTTATCATTTGAATTTTGCATGAAAAACCGATTTTAAAATTTCTTCAAAGTTTGAACTGGTGTATCTCGGAAGATACGAGCAACTTCGTAACGGACGAGGTGTCGTTTTATAGGAAATTTTATGTAGTTTCGGAAAGTGAAGTCATATATCGGATGACATGTTTGGTGGTTTGGCAAATTTTGATTTAGTTCGGCAAGTCAGGTATTTTGACACAATTTACAAAAAGTGCTTTTACATTGTAACGGTTCAAAATAGAGGTGTCTCGTAGAACATTAATTTTCCCCAAATGAGCCACACTATCTACCATTAAAAGATTCTCCACCATGAACGGGACACTCTGTATAAAGGGCAAAATGACATCGATCGTTGCATTCTCGGTCATGCCGTCCCCGGCAGTACATGGCACGGCACTTAGCGACGGCATCTGATGAGAGGTGTCGTGCCATGAACTGCCGGTCGAAACCGAAATTGACAAACTTTTTGAAATCCTCTTACGGGGAAAATTTTATTCCAACACAAACCTTTTCGATTTATTTAGTGTTTTAGTCGAAAACGAAATTTCGCAAGCATTTTCGATTTCTTAGATCAAGCTTTAAAGTTTTGGAATTCCAAACAAAGTCTATAAGGCCTTGCTTAACTGTGGTGAATTGCGCTTAAGAGTACCTATGAATGATAGCTGAACGGTGGTTTGAATCCCAA
Source organism: Microchrysa polita (assembly GCA_949715475.1). NCBI lineage: Eukaryota > Metazoa > Arthropoda > Insecta > Diptera > Stratiomyidae > Microchrysa > Microchrysa polita. The sequence continues at coordinate 66,899,123 of OX454418.1, read as the reverse complement.
TGTAACCATGAATTTTGGTGTTTTTTTTATGCTCTTAGTTTCTTGGTTTCATTGTGTAAATTGTCTTGGAGCAAAATCCCTTTGAATCGGTTCGACAACAACCATTCTATACATCTAGATCAGTGTTTCCCAAGCTCAGGGTCGCGCCTCTTAATGAGACGCGACGATTAGGGACGATTATGGTTTCCTTCAACACGAACCATTCGAAACTCTTTCGAAACTCACCAGGAGTAATCCGTCGTTGCAAAACGTTGCAACAGCAATTTTCGCACATCTATTTTCTTGGGGGCGCGCCAGGATCAACAGAACTCGCAAGGGGCACGAACTTAAAAGATTGAGAACCACTGATATAGATAGTATGTATATCTAGCAAAGCCACCTTAATTTAGAAAGCCGGGAAGCAGCAATACATGCACACAAAGCGAGCCTATGAATATGTCGTATATACGTTGCACGATGCACTAACACAAGCACAGGGCATGTAAAAAAACCGTGTCTGCTCTGATAAAAATAGCGAAAACACGTGGAAAATTCACTTTTTATCGGGACTTGTTTCTTTCACTGCATTATAGACACTTCAATTCACGACACATTGCACTTTTCGCGACGAAAATCGACCGGGAACTAATACTTTTCGTGTAAAGTTTGCCGCTACCCAACCCGATTTGCTTTCACCGCAATGTAAATTTTCGATCTGAACAGGCCTATAAATTGTCGTTTCAACCGTGCTCTGCTTCCGGGCTTGTATGAAGGTGGCTTTGATATCTACTATCAATCTGTCAAACCGAAGGGGCGGCAATTTGTCCAATTGCCCGGGGCGGCGTAAGTGCTAGAGCGGGCGCTGCTCCCGAGACGCCCTTTGCCGACCGCTGATGTAGTGAATTGGGTTTCATTGTGTGGCATTGGGAATGCTGTACATTTCCTAATGCTGTACGACTGGTCAAAATGCTGAACTGTACAGCAAAATGCTGGCCGTCTGGTCAGCTTAGTGTAGATGCTAAGTAGCAGGTAAATGGAAGTCCGCGATGTCAGTAGAGGGTTTTACACTAACGTAAAAGCCACCGTATACGTAAAACAAATTTTACAAGCAAAAACACCCGCGCGAATAACACGTAAAACTTATACGAGAGTTTTTAACTAATGTTATGACAACTAAAAATCGCGACCCGACAATTTCGACTGTTTAGAGAACATCAACTATACGGAAATATACCCATGCCTACTTGAGACATGAAAAATTATAATATACTGTTACGTATACGGTACGCAAGCGAATTTTTATATGGAATGTCAAATTATGTCGTACTATTTCCAACGTCTTGCTAAAACTCTCTAGTTTTTAGACGCGCCTCAATTTAGCAGCCAATTTAGATGGCAGCTTAAGACCTGATTACATATAAAAACAGTATTTTCGAGAGGCAGTATTCCCAGATTGCTTTAAAGCATTCTCGCTAAGAACTTGCGTGAGGAAGAATCCTTCTAGCGGACTCTATAGTGCTTAGGCGGCCAATGAAGAATGTCTTTATTTATTTAATAACTGCTTGGAATACCTAAGGTCATGATCTGAAGGGTGCTCAAACATTTTTTTTATTGAGAGAATTTATGTTTTTACCGTGACTTCGGAGCATTTGAAAAATAGTATTATATCACAAAATTCTTGCGGCAGTTAAACAGCAATCGATGTACTGGATCGCCCGGATTGTCACTTCTGAGTCCTTCAGTTTGAGTGGCTTCATTGTTACTGCAACTGGCATAAATTATTCTGCATTTATCAAAAGGAACATGACCGCCATAACGGGCGATGTCATGTCCCTACAACGCTAGCCGACGCGATTCCCTACAGCGGTATATATTCAATCCATTAAATCTTCATAAGCCGATTGGCATGATTGCATGTGCTAAAACTTCTAGTTAACCTTCAAGCGGGCGCGCATCATTTTGTGACATAACCGGGCGCGCGGTGGTAATTTACCGCCCTCGTCTTTCCCCCTCCATTTGCGCTCAACCGTACAACTTCCGCTCATAATTATGGTAAATTGAAAGAAGAGCATGTCCCAAATAAGTTATCATCATCAAAACTATTATCTGGTGAACAATAAAACAAGTTCTGCAGTTTTAGCGAAGCACTTCACTTCAGTGATATTACACAAATCACACACATTTTGAACACAAGTATATACCAAAATATACCATCCCCGAATGTTTGATGACCGCTGGAAAGGTATGGAAGGTAGAATTTACCCAACATTTTATTGTATCGTATGTATAACAGTATGACTTAAGAATACATACTTCTCCCACCTCGATCCGGCCAACATGAGAGAAGCTATGCGTGTTTATATGATCAGGGCGGTAAAATACCGCCCGCGCGTCCGCTTGATGGTTAATAATGTGGCGGATAATAGGACAGCCTGCAAATATAGTACATGCTGCTACTCAAAATTATCTTACAAAATGTGTGTAGTCTCTCTTCTCTATACGTTCAGCGTAAAAAGAAAAATAACAAAAAAAAAATAAAAATTTACGGAATGATTAAAACAAAATATCTGGGCCAGGCCCCTAAAAACGAGGCCCGGGACCTAAGCCTCAAAGGCATGATATTTTTCTCAGTGTAGCGGAACTATTATACCTGTGCGACGAAAGCTATAAGCAAAAGGTCCTTTGGAGAATCTTCGAAGCCATTCGGCGAAGAGATGAATGAATGAATTTTATAGCTGCAATATGCTTGGCTTGGTCACGACTGTCGGGTCTTATGTTTTATAAACATAATGAGCATTCGACCATAACCGTGAATTTACTTGCCCATATCCTATCTATATATAATAAATGCTCGTCCGTATGATGTTAACTACCATTAAGGATGGCAGATTCGTAAGAGCAATCTATCGATTATAATATAAATGATTCATATGCTTCTTTCAAAACTTGCAATATTTCATCAAAATCACCAAGAAAATTCCAAGAACCAAAAATCTCCGCATTTTCCGGCCATGACAGTTTTCCAAACACTATTTTCATGAAAAAGTGGCGCAAAGACTGACGACTAGTAGCAATACCTTTCAAGCGACAGATTGAATGTCCTCTGATCTACAAGGAGTGGCGACGAATTTAAATATCTTTCGCATGGACGCCAAGAAAATAGGTTCTTTTTTTGTAATTTTTAAAGAATAATTTCAGATTTCCTTGGTCGTACGACGACTAGGACAGCATCGGACAACGGAGACAACGTAACGTTTTCTGCCTGTCGTAGTATGGCTAGGGAAGGAGCAGTTTAAAAAAATTTATCGAGATTTTATTAAAATTTTCTTGGAAGGAAATGCGCGTTCTGGTTTGAAAGATATTGCTCGTTAGGCTCCGCAATTATTACGGAACCGGGAAGATAAGTTATGTATGCACAAAGTGGGTTTGGAATATTGGTTTATTAATTCATTCCAATGTATGCAGAGTATAAGGTTCGTATCGTATAGATATAATCTTACAGCAAGAATGTGTATGCAGATAGGAAAAATGCATTTATATGAAAATTATGTATATTCGCCGGTTTTATTGGTTTGAATCTGAATAAAGTAATGTAAACAATCATTTTTTCGACGTGCTCTGTGGCCGTGTTCGTTCGGTTGCCACTCTGTGATATAGAGATTCATAGAGAAACGAGTTTCCAAACTCGGCATGGCCCGTCGCAAGTTCATTATTCAGAAGATGATAAGGAATATTCCTATCGTAGAATAATAAACTAACAATGTGACTAGGAAGTGACTAGACTACACACGGTAGTCGTCAACGCATCACGCTCCACTAGGAGTTAGGGCAAATTAAGAAGAAACAATCATATTTTAAGGGTAAGAATGTGATTTAAAATCTCATCAGATTTTGCGTCGATATTAGTTAACGTCCCTTGAAACCTTATACTTGACTTAATGTGTCCTTTCCTTAACCATTTCCTTAAATAAAAAAAATAGCTAACTGGTGCGACAGTCCAACAGTGGACTAAAGGTACGTTGTCCTCGACACGACTGCATCGGCTCTAGCGACAGCGACTCACTCATTTCATATAAAAACTCATTTCTCTCTCATTCTAAAAACGACTTTTTATATGAAATGAGCGAGTCGCTGTCGCTAGAGCCGATGCAGTCGTGTCGAGGACAACGTACCTTAAGACCGCAGATGTGACATCCGTTTTCCAAGATCTTAATTAATATTGTTAAACCGTCTGCACACGTGTCAAACTCGCGGGCCGCATGCGGCCCACTTCGTAGTTGTGTGCGGCCCGTAACCATGTCATGTCGAAGCCGCACAATATGTATCAACGATAAAATTGTGAAATTGGTAAACAAATTTGGCTGTTGAGCTTAGTCTACAAAAATTACTAAAACCCGGCTTATACAAGATTATTTAAGGAATTTTTCTCCAAATACTATAAACAATTTGCTGCTGGTTATTTTGTTTTACAAGACAGCTCAATACTTAACGTCTTCATGAAACTGTTCTATTCCGAAATGCAGTAAAAAAAATTGGTTGGCTTTACCGAACATGAATTGAGATTTCGTTGAAAAAATCGCAAAGCTTTAAAAACTACGTAAATCTTGGAATTATTGACTAAATCAGCCAAAGTGCCTGACTTTTAGACCTATACTTATCAAGCTGTATTGGTGCATGAGTTTGTTAAAAACCATATCACAACCAAGAGAGAGAGATTTTGCCTCCCAATGTTATTTCGGGTGACCTGGATGACCAGTGCTATATTTTTATACCCTTCGCTCATAGAGTAAAAGGGTATATTGTTTTTGTTACGCCGATATTATGTAACACCTCAAAGGAGCCACCGGAGGTATGGCAAAGTATATATATAAATGATCAGGGTCGGTCCCTGAATCGAATAAGCCATGTCTGTCTGTCTGTCTGTCTGTCTGTCTGTTAGCACGATAACTCCCGAAATAAGCTAGCGATTTGAAATTTTGGTCAAATGTTTGTTTTGCTAAAATCTTGGACGGTATTGAAAATGGGCCAAATCGGACCACGGGTTCCCCTACCTCCCATACAAACTACCCCTCCTTGATATTTTAATTAGGTCATAACTTTCGGTAGAATATCGCTATCGACTTGAAATTTTGATCAATGTCTCATTCTGACATATACTTTGAGTTGATGGAAAGTAGATTAGGTCCGACTACCCCTACCCCTACTTCCCCTACAAAGTTATATTCAGTCATATCTTTTGATAGAATGTCACGAAAAACTTCAAATTAATATCAAATGGTAGCCGTTGGATGTCTTGACAAGGTAATAAAGATGTGTCAGGTCCGACCCATCTACCCCTCCCTCCCCAACGAAAAATATGAAATTGAATATTTTGGGTTTTGCGTGCCTTCTAGGTCTGTACATGGGTATAGGGTATACACTCATCGTGCTATTCGCACGATTAGAACTCGGTCTCGTAACTTTGTCATTAAGTTTGTAACGCATTAAAGGAAGCATCTCCGACCATACAAAAAGTATACATATATGATCAGCATGACTTGGGGAGTCGATTGGAGCATATCCGTCTGTCTGTCTGTCTGTCTGTCTGTCTGTTGCGACGCGATTTACTCGGCGAGTATTGAAGCTAGCAAGCTGAAATTTTGCACACGTGCTTCTTATCGTTGCAGGCTGTTTGTATGTTTGATTCACTCAAATTGGATCACTGGGTCATGGGGCTGCCATACAAACCTAGCTCCCCAATTTAAGCTCTTCTAAAAAAAACTTTTTTATTTGTGTACCAATTTCAACCAAATTTCACACAAATATGTTTCTATAGATAACACAAAATATATGCAAGAATGGATCAAATCGGACTATGGGGTCATGGGGCTGCCATACAAACTTAACCCCGGAAATTAGGTTATTCTAAGAAAAACTTTTTTATTTGTACACCAATTTCAACCAAATTTCACACAAATGTATTTCTATTGATGACACAAAACATATGTAAGATTGAATCAAATCGGACCATGGGGTCATGGGGCTGCCATACAAACCAGACCCCCCATATTGGTTCTTCTAAGAAACATTTTTTACACCAATTTCACAAAACCTTGAATCAATGTGTCTTTAGCAAAGCAACTAAAAAGTTCAAAACGAATGGAATCGTACTGTGGGGTCATGCTCCGGCAACCCCAATAAAATTTTCCGAGTAAATATTTTTATTTGGCCACTAATTTCAACCAAGCCCAAAACTTTTGTCAAGACGGAAGAAAAAGAATGAGGAGGGGGATTAAATGCAAGTCATAGGTACGCCCGAAAGAACTTTTAGCCCAAGCGAAGGGTATCCAAATTTCGGCCGCGCCCGAAATTAGCCTCGGCCCCGGGGTTGGCGAGCGAAGCGAGCAGGGGGCGAAGCCCCCTAGTTTTTTATCATCTGTTCGCAAAATTTAGCGCAAATCGTAATTAACAAAAAGTGGTTACTTGAAGATCAATCATATTTTCACGTTTTCGGTTCTTGTCTTAATTTTATAACGTTCTTGAAGTACATCTTCAAAAGGTGGAAGTTCTCACGGATAAGCCCAAAACCGCAATAGTGATCGAAACTTTCTGCCATAGTTTGAAAGTAATATTTTGTAATCAACTTTCGTAATACGATTACATAAAAGTTTTTGGAATCTCTTCCTGCGGCCCAACCAACCCCAATGGGAGTATTATTTACGTCTGTCAAGTTAGCACTACCACTTTAAAATTTCGACAAACGCTATAGTGCATTAAATGTCGCGATTTTGTCGTATTTCAATGGAAAAAGAAAAAAATTTGTCGCGCCCCTCCTTCCCCTTAAAAACTACCCCTAAGTGCATTTAAGCCTCAGTTCTCAGTTCGCCAAACTCGAGTTCCATGAATCGCCCCAATACCAAAAGTGTCCAGGAAATTCTCACAACGGCTGCTTAAGAGATTTCCACCCTGAAAAAATTTGTCGCGCCCCTCCTTCCCTTAAAAACTACCCCCGTCAAGTTAGCACTACCACGGTAGCGGCCAATCCAAGCATTTCCGTAAAACAAAAAGTATCCAATTAATTGTCGCAGGAACCGAAAGGCATATTGCACCCTTCAAAAAATTTGTCGCGCCCCTTCTACTCCTTGAAAACTACCCCTAAGTGCATTTGAGCCTCAGTTCGCCAAACTCGAGTTCCAGGAATCGCCCCAATACTAAAAGTGTCCAGTAAATTCTCACAACGGCTGCTTAAGAGATTTCCACCCTGAAAAAATTTGTCGCGCCCCTCCTTCCCTTAAAAACTACCCCCGTCAAGTTAGCACTACCACCCCTTTCGGTTCCTGCGACAATTAATTGGATACTTTTTGTTTTACGGAAAGTGGCCGCTACCGGAGTGGTAGTGCTAACTTGACGGGGGTAGTTTTTAAGGGAAGGTGGGGCGCGAAAATTTTTTTTCAGGGTAGAAATCTTCTTAGCAGCCCCTGTTATATCTTACTGGACACCTTTAGCGTCGGGGAGATTCTTGGAACTCGAATTTGGATAACTGAGGCTCAAATGCACTTAAGGGTAGTTTTTAAGGGGAAGGAGGGGCGCGACAAATTTTTTTCTTTTTCCATTGAATTACGACAAAATCGCGACATTTAATGCACTATAGCATTTGTCGAAATTTTAAAGTGGTAGTGCTAACTTGACAGACGTGTATTATTTGGCCCGGGGCAGGTTTGACACCCCTGCCATAGACCGTCGTTAACTGAATTCGCCCACGACTAAAGGCCTGTTTACGGTAAGTTTTAAATATGGTCCTAAAATTATTTCAAATAAACAAATCAGCATTTCTCTTATTAGGGTTTTTTAGAATTTTTTCAAAAAACCCTTTTGAAATCGATTTTGTCCGTCCGTCCGTCCGTCCGTCTGTTCACTAAATAACTCGCGAACGGCTCAACCGATTGTCATGAAATTCGGTATGAATGTGTAGAATGGTTACAGTCTTTGGCAAAAATACCTTAGAAGTTGGTAGGAAAAAGATAACAGGGTGTCCCGAACGTTTGAAAAAAGTCGAGTTTTTTAGTTTTTATCAGAGATTAACGTATGGGTATTCAAATCAAAGATCTAGACGAGTACATCTCATATCAGTTAAAATTTCCCAGTTTCGAGTAACGGTAAAAAAGTTATTGGCGTTTAACTTCCTTTTCGACTTAACTTTTTTTTTTTTCAATTCAATTCAGTTTTATTGCAAACAAATTCATATACAGCATAATATCTTATATTACAGAGATTTAATTTTGCATTTCTTCACTAAAGCTTTGAGCTTGTGCGAGAAGAAAATTGATGAAACAATGTACATGAAATTTGGTGGAAATACCTAGAATGGTAATAGTGTTTGCCACAAATATTTTTGAAGTTTGTAGGACCAAATTGTCAACTCCTCTTCACTACATTAGGGGGCCCCATATGGTTGGGGGCCCGTGTTCGACCGAACACATGGAACACGGTACGTTACGCCACTGCCTAGTACATACATCTTCTATCATCGACGAACTTTTGCCGTACAGCATTATGGTCATCCATATAACATTGACGGCCGACAGTCAATGACCGATAAAAAGAATTCAAATTCACGGATATACCAAAACAGGATAATAAATATAAAAATGTTAATGCATCCACCGAAACCATATTCCTGGTATACTTCCCAACGAAGCTAAGCAGCAAAAATCCGTCTTCGCTCCAGATAAAACGTATACTCATTGATACTAGCGGAAACAACTTAAGGCCATTTCAAGTGTGCATAAGAAAGGAGCCGAACGTTAAGATGAATGACGACAGGCGCCTCAAGTTCAACACAAGATTTCAGTTCTGAGTTCTGCGCTCTCGAGAAAATGGTGCATTGCAGTATGAGAGAGAAACGAATGGAAAAACTTCCAAAGTGGATATGAAATCAGACGAATATTTTAGCAATCCGTTTTATTCAAGAGTATTTAAAGTTATAATCAGGACTAGGAGTGCGACGACGATGATGACAACAACGACGACGTCGACTTGATATGAAGAAAAGTTTTCAATTCAATGGTGAAGTGACGATAAGTTTGCCTTCGAATGATAGCGAATGTTCTGACTGATGATAATCCTTGAAGTTGGTCGAAATTCAGTGATGTAAAAGCGGAACTGGGTTTTGTTTAAGGATCGTATTTGTTGCAGAAGAGATGAAGTTTAGGCAAAACTCCGATTCAATCTGGTAACGTGGCATAGAGATTCACATACATACATAGGTCTATCAGTTTTCATGTATAAACAATAAACTTCTACAAATTAAGCGAAACTAAAAGTCAAATTCAAGCATCAAAGTGGGGGACCTCAATATAGGGTATGTAGACAACTTCACTTACCAGGGCTGCAATTTATCAAAGGACGCCAACGAAACAGATGAGATAAAGCGACGGATACAACTAGCTAATAAGTGTTATTTTTCGGTTCTCCCAATTATAAAATCGGGCGGGTGCACAAGAAACACGAAGCTGGACGGTTATAAAACCATCATCCGACCTCGGCTATGCTATGGCTGCGAAGCATGGACCCTAACCCAGAACACCTGTTGGACACATTCGAGCGAAAGGTTCTCCGCAGAATCTTCGGGGCCGTTCGTGAACGAGGTGAATGGCGCATCCGGTACAACCTTGAGTTGTATCAGCTGTATGATAAGCTACATGTGTCGAAAATCGTGAAATTGCAGCGACTGCAATGGGCGGGACATGTACAAAGGATGAACGACGATCTCATGGCCAAAAAAGTGATGAACGCGCAACGAGTGGACGGAGCCAGATTGCGTGGACGACCGAGAGCCCGATGGGGGCATTCTGTATGTGAGGACGCCCACCAGATGCTAGTCTTTCAGAACTGGAGGACAAGGACAAGTGGAGGTCTTCAATCCAGGCGACCAAGGCCCGACGTCGGGCTATCGTGCTATAAAGAAGAAGTCAAAAGTCAATAAAGTAATCCCAAAAGAGCATAAATTGAAGCTGCTTGTTTTGCCTAATTTCAAATAAAAATTCAAAAGTCGACCAACCACGAACTTGGTACCATCTTCCAACTACATAGTATCCGCATTCCGTCGCATGCTTCTTGGTTGTTCTCCTCAGATAAAATCCAAAAAGCGCCCTGGAATGGGACTAGAGCCGAGCCGACAGCAAACTTATCAAGTTTGTAACAATGATTCAGAGTCTCTGACCGCCAGCAGACCCATATCTTGACAAAGTTATAAAAGGGATGCAAATCAGAATTTATGGTCAAATGCAATTTTAATTACATTTCCGGCGGTCGACGGCGAGGTGACAACACTCTACCTAGACACATTCGTAAATTGTACATGCATAGTCCTTTGGTCTAGTATGCCAGTCCCTGTTTGGCATAGTATAAGAGTACGTACAGTAAGGGCTGAAGAATTTTTACCATACAACGATTACACTATCCGGCACAAAATATTCTGGCAATGGAAACATTCATCCCGCGTGCTTGGGACACATTTCTTCCTCTTCTTCTTGTAAGAAACACAATGCCGCAAAGAAACTTACCCCATAATTCTTTAGCCAAAGGAACGAGAGCTATAAATTTTCCTAGCCTGACAGTTGAATTTGTGTTTTTGCCCCCTTTCCAAATTAATTTTCATATTTTTTTCTGAATACCATGAGATGATATAGGAAAAATAGGATGTATTGTGGTGGCCGGAGAGCTAGCGTTACAAAAGCAGAAACCACATATTCTGGTAAAATTCGACTGTTTAAGATCAAAAGTATTATGCAGGGGTCCAAAACATTGTTTGTTATAAATAAGCTCTCTGAAGTCATTGGTTGGTTAAGTTTTTTTTATTTATTTATTTATTTATTTAGTTCATTATTAAACGGACAATTAGTCCTTTACAATTATATAATCACATAATACTTATACTATTACAAATAAAAAGAAAGTATAGGATGAATAATAATAATTAAGTGATCTGATGACTATTCAATCAAAGTACAAACATATGTTTAAAAGAAAAAATGCAAAGAAATAGTAGTTCACGCTCTACACATACAAGCTCACGGATTCAACTAGACTGCATAATAATGTTTCTTACTGTATCACTGCTGTCGTGTAACAGGTCGATATTGGTAGATAATCGATTTCCGATTGATTTGAATCTTTCGATAGGTGAGAACATTAGATAGTTGGTTCTACAAATGTTTAAATGGAATAGGTTGTTAGATCTTGTATTAAATGCAGGAATTCTAATTGATAAATTCTGAAGGATATCTGGTGCGTCAATATCGTGATTTAATATTTTGAAGAGAAGGTTAGGTTAGGTTAAGGGGCCGCTAGGTCTGCACCCAGCGCACTTAGACCAGAATTTGGTCCATTGTGATACCACCGATTTTGAAGAGAAACATGGCATCATAATAGGACCTTCTGACTTCCAATGACTGAGTATTTATAATAGCCAATATGTTTGAATAGTTGATATTGTCTCGAGCCACCTGTAATTTATAGGCTACATATCGTTTCTCGATCGTGTCAGAATGAGTACTGTAATAGGGATTCCATAATTCAGAGACGTATTCCAACTTGCTTCTTACCAACGAGAAATAGAGTGTTTTTATTGCATGTATATTGGAAAACTGTTGAGTATTCCTAATGACAAAACCGAGCATTCGTCTAGCTTTTTCGCAGATATTGGTGATGTGAGGAACGAAATCTAATGTAGAATTAAAAGTTATACCAAGGTCTTCTATACTTCTAACTTCATTAATAGGTATTGAGTTAATGTGGTATCTAGTCGGCAATACTGTCATGGTTCTATTAAAAACCATAAGATGACATTTGGACGGATTTAGCCTAAGACTATTCAGATTACAATAAGAATGTAATTTATTTAAATTCATTTGTAAAACTACAGTATCGTATGGAGTTGAAATTGTTTTGAAAATTTTGCAGTCGTCCGCAAAGAGGAGAAATTCAACATCGAAAAATATATCCTTGATATCATTTATGAATATAAGGAAAAGAAGAGGTCCAAGGTGCGACCCTTGAGGTACACCAGAGGTAGAATTAAATTGAGTTGACTGTTCCTCCTTGAATTTAACAATTAATATTCGATTTCGTAGGTAATCATTTAGCAAATTTAGCAGTGGACCGTGAATACCGATATTATTAAGCTTTTTTACTAAAAGATCGAAGTTAATCCTGTCGAAAGCTTTAGTAAAATCTGTGTATATTGCATGTACTTGTTTATACTGGGCAAAGGAGCTGCAAATATAATTGTGATAGGTTATCAGGTTAGTGGTGGTATACTTTCCAGAGCGGAATCCGTGCTGATTTGGATCTAATATGGGTCGAATAATTGGTGTGAGGAGATCAGTAATCGGACTCTCAAAAATTTTTGGTATTAATGATAGAATACATATGGGTCTGTAATTACGTATATCGTCTTTGTCCCCTTTTTTATAAATGGGTATGACATAGCTGGATTTCCATGCATCAGGAAAAATTCCGGTCTGTAAAGATTGGTTGAATATATATAATAGAGGAATAGACAATATATTAGCACATCTTTTTAGCAAGACTACAGGGATACCATCCGGTCCCGGACTTTTGGTGTCTTTTAAAGTCGTTAGTTTCTGCAGTATGGACTCATAATCGACTTGAATTTTGGAAATATTTAAAAAATGATCGCCAGCTGGGGGATTGTATGAGTTGTTGTCTGCATTGTACACTTCCGAAAAATATGATGCAAACATATTGGCTATTTGCTTATTATCATTACTCCATGATCTGTCCAGATGCATATTGTCAGGAAGATTTCGGTCGTCTTTTGATCTATTTATGTGCCTCCAAAAAATTTTTATATCGTTAGGTATTTTAGCCTGCATGTTGCAAATATATTTCTTATAGTCTGATTTTGTAAGCTTTTTACAATCAGATCTCAGGGCTGAAAATAGTTCATAATCGATAAGATTACCAGATTTTTTATAAATGGCATGAGCTTGCTTTTTTTCTCTGGTTAATTTTTTAAGGTCGGCTGAAAACCAATTCAGATAATTATCTACATATCGGCGCGCAATTGGGACATGTACAGAGATTATGTGTTTTAAAATACTATAACCCTCAAACCCGCAACTCTTAATGGCAAGAAATATTTATACAATAATTTTGTATTTAGTATAAGTATGTTCTGGTAAATGATATTCTTAAATCAAATTTATGATTTTTTTCGATGATTAGTTTAGAAATGGAAAATAAGAATACCCGCCTGGAGGCGGGTATACGGGTTTACCATGTAAAAAAATTCCATTTGCTCGAACAAAAAGAGATTTAATTTTAGTGTGTTTTAATTTAAATTGTTGGTGTTATATTCGATTTTTATATTTGTTAGAGTATTGGAACTCATAGACAATGTCAGCTGTCAACCTGAGGTGAATATTAGATAGGGTATCCTTAATAAATAATAGAATAAAATAAACTTACTTATGTATTCCAATTCAAGCTGGTAGTTCAATTGCGGTCTAGTAATTTTTGAAACAAATCTGGATCTTGAACATTACAAATGCTTAGTTAATTTCCGCCAAACAACAGTCTTTTGATTTGTTTCTTTTTTTTATGCAAATAACAAACTTTCCTTCGACCATAACATCCAACACATTAGCATAAATAAACGCCTGTTAACGTACTGGATACCTTTCTATTCGCAACATTTTACCATATCCTAGTCCGTTTGCTAGAATACCTTCAAAGAATTGATAATACCACATTTAAATCCGTCTTGGAGTCTCCAAAAATGGATACCTAAATTTCAGGGCCCAAAGCAAAAGCAAGTCGAAAGCACTGTGGATTAAATATGTGAGATGAAAAGGCAAAACGAGGTCGTATGTCTCGGCGATGACACAACCCACTAGCTACATGCACGGTGGAGCCGAGTAATTTTCGCTAAAATAGGGGACGCGCTAACACGAGCAACGCGACAGCTTGGACTGTATAGTACGGAAAGTCTTCAGAAGATCGCGCTAATTTTATGCATTGGATTGTACTAAAAAATCATAGAAACTGATTCACATGTTTAATTGTTTGCAGAACAAAGCTTTAATGCCTTACATTCTATAAAATAGATCCGGATGAATTAGAATCTGGTTGAAGGTCATTACGGGCAAAGGAGAGGTTTGGGGAAAACAAACGATTCACTACTTTATCTCTAGGATGGAGGATGGGTTTAATGGGGTCAAATGTTAAATGCATTTTTATTAATTTTGATTTAAGTACAGTATTTAGATTATATCATTTTCTAACGTATTGGAACAATTAGCAAGCAGCCCCATATTTCCAAGGGGGACTCTATTGCAGCCATTGAATATTTTGGGGGTTTCAAGTACACAATACATTAATGACTAAGTCTAAAACTGCTTTTAACCTAAAAGCCAACTTAATGCCATCATCATTATTGCAGTACCCCTATTGTTTATCAAAATACTTGAGCATTTTATATGGAATATATTCAATGAAAAATTGCTTAAACCCGTATACCCGCCTGGAGGCGGGTATTGGTTTTTTTGTTAACTAACACCTCCAAATTTTTAATTTTTCAAAAATTAATGAATAATCGCATAAACAACCTTTTTACCCATGCTCTTTAAAATTCCGGGTAATATTTATCGATTTTAAATACTCTTTTTTCACTTTTGACTTACGAAATTTTTAGAAAGTAATTTTGGTCGTGATTTTCACACTTCTTCTCCTATGATTGCTAAAAACTGACACACTATTAGCTGGGTACAATGAAAACTTACAAAAATGAGTTTGTTATTTAGTAATGTTACGAGATAACTAAATATATTTACAGAAAATGCATAGAATAACTCACTGATGAGGATTTTGTGATACCCGCCTCAGGGCGGGCTTACGGGTTAGAGGGATAAAATTCGTCGACCATAATGTTAATAGGTAAATTTGTTATAAAATTCCAATCAACTAAAGATAGAGCTTCATTAATTTTATTATAGTCAGCCTTATTGAAGTTCAAAAAACTGATATTAGAAGACTTATTAGTGGAAATCAGTCTAGATGTTTCAAACATGGCATATATGTCGAGAGCGGGATGATAATTATCTACAGGAATGAATGGAGAATTATTATTTAAGATTTTTACTCTATTGCAATTCGAAAAAATACCGGCGTACAGAGGGCTGCGCCCGCAATACGAGGGTTTTTTAGAATTTTGATGCATAGTGAATATTTTTTGTACATATACCTATTTTATAAGCAATAGATAAGAATTGTGCACAGCATTAATGGAACGCTTCCTGTAAATCTATTTTTGGATTGGTCTAAATAAACGCGTTCCAGAATGAAAGGCTAGCGCCTTTCATTCTGTTCCGCATTTAATTAGACCAATCCAAAAATAGATTTACTATTTACCCAATTTGTATAAAAGTAGGTACTCCAAGGCAAATCTACAGGCATTTTTCGATTTAAGATTTCTGATGGCCTTTGAGCAAAAAGAAACTCAGGCAAACGTAAGGCCGGCTTGGCTTTAGGTATATATGAACTGAATTATTGGCTGTAAAACTACTGTTACTCTTTTTTTAATCAAGGAAAAGCAACTTATATGAAATGATTCCATTGTGTTCCCTGACATAAGAGCAAGCTTCCTATGAGTATTGAACAAGTATACTTGTGCAGCTATTCAGGGACACCCTGTTAACTTGGTCCTACAAACTTCAAAAATATTTGTGGAAAACACTATTACCATTCTATGCATATCCACAAAATTTCATGTTCATTGTTTCATCAAGTTAAAAGATATGCATTAAAGAAATGCTTAAGAGGCTTCCCTTGCATTGTGAAAGCCCCTTACTAAATACTAACTTGGCTATATTTCCGGTTTGGATACAGATATTCGAATGAAAATTCGTAGACATATTTCCTATGTAATTTTCTAAAAATCCCTAGCAGAATTTTCATATTTGGAAATCTAAGAGGGACTACACACGAACAAATTGAAATTTTACAAATTTACTGTTATTTACTTTTCCTTAGCAAAAGTCAACAGTCTTAATATTTAACGTATATAAGGCCATACTGACCAATCTTTCTGAAAAGTTTCATAACGATCCCTATAACGGTTTAGAAAAACGGATCTCGAAAAGGAAGTTTAACTTTAAACGCCAATAACTTTTTTACCGTTACTCGAAACTGAAAAATTTTAACTGATTTGAGATGTACTCGTTTAGATCTTTGATTTAAATACCCATACGTCAATCTCCCATAAAAACTAAAAAAGTCGACTTTTTTCAAACGTTCGGGACACCCTGTTATCTTCTTCCTACCAACTTCTAAGGTATATGTGCCAAAGACTGTAACGATTCTACACATTCCTACCAAATTTCATGACAATCGGTTGAGCCGTTCGCGAGTTATTTAGTGAACAGACGGACGGACAGACGAACGGACAGACAAAATCGATTTCATAAGGGTTTTTTGAAAAAAAAAATTTCTAAAAAACCCTAAAAACCAGATCTAGTACACTGTTGTTGACGTTAAAAACATTATTAAATTGGCAAAAGTTTAGGAATGAAAATGATTCAATGATATAATTACTTTTTGCATTCAGGTTGTTGAGTCCCCATGATTCCAAGTTCCAGTTGAAACCGGAAAGGTTGAAGTCGCCAGTGACAATGAAGTTGGCATTGGGGTAGATATTCGAATAGTTTAATATTTCGTTGGCGTGCTCTTCGTAAATATCGGGCGATCCATCAGGAGGTAGATACACAGTGGAGACAATTGTTTTCTTTTTGTTGTGATGGATCATAATTAGTAGTTGTTCGATATTGTTGTTCAAATATTTTAATTCAACAGCTCTGATTGAGTTACTGACGGCTATTAAAACTCCACCGCCTTTACTTTTACTCGAGGTGTAACTGTCTCGATCGCGACGAAACACTTTATAGTTCATAAAACCAAGTTCCGTGGACAATATGTCGGGCCTTGGAACAGAGGATCATAAAAACTGCTAAAAAAAAAAATAAAAAAAAATAACTGTGGCTAATTTGCAATGTTTGCGCTGACTTAGGATCCGTTCACTCCATTCGAAGTTTTTTGTGGGTCGCACAAACTATTCTCTTGATTTACCCTAACTCCTAGTGGAGCTTCGTTCGTTACGTCAACGATTCAAAGACAACTGAACTCTGGGTGGGATACGGTAGTCAGTCATACCACTTCCTAGCCGCATTATTAGTTTCTTATTCTCATCATCCATGTGGCACGATATCCCGACGTCGGGTTTTGGCCGGCTGAATCGTTGACCAATTGTCGCGGTTACGTGACTTTATCCTCCAGTTTCGGAAGTCCAGCATGTACATGCCCCGCCCATTGCAAACGATGGAGCTACTTGATTTTCGATGCTTCCAGCTCATCGTGCAATTGATACAACTCGCTCACGAACGACCCCGAAAATTCGCCGAAGGACCTTTCGTTCGCATCTCGAATTTCGGAGGCTTGGGTGAGGGTCCATCTTTTGCAGCCATAACATAGCACGGGTCGGATAATCGTTTTGTACACGCGGAGTTTCGTGTTCCTGTGCGCAAGCTTCAAATTAATTTTAGGGAGGACCGAGAAATAGGTCTTATTGGATAGTTGTATCCGTCGCTTAATTTCTTCGATGTCGTTGGTGTCCTTTAATGAGGTACAACCCAGATAATTGAAGTTGTCTACATACTCGATATTGAGGTTACCCCACTGTGATGCTAGAATTCGCTGGCGCCCTTGTTTCGATTGCAATATCGGTCATCCGATGATAGAAGATATATGTAAACGCCATCGCCCTGCTTGGGTCAAGTACGAGTTTCAAATAGGTCAATTAGTCAGTTCTGCACTTTGAAGTGCGAGACGGTATATTTGTCATCGTCATCCTTATGAGTCGCACTGACTATTCTGCAGCATAATGTTGTACAGTACACTTCGATCGATACTGTCGTATGCCTGCTTGAAGTCGACAAAGATTTGGTATACGTCGATGTTATATTCCCAGCACTTTTGGAGTAGTAGCTTCACTGTGAAAAGCTGATCGGTCGTTGATCGACCAGGTCTGAAGCCGCCTTGATACTCGCCAATGATTCGTTCTGCGTACGGATTAATTATCTTTTCAAGAATTTTAGATAATATCTTATAGGCCGTACAAACTAATGATATGCCCCTCTAATTCCCACACTTCTGCTTATGTCACCCTGTTTGTGGATTGGGCATATTATGCACATGTATAGCGTTGGTCAGCCACGTTCCACCGTACTTCAGCAGTTCTGCTGGGATCTCGTCAACGCTGGGAGCTTTATTATGTTGAAGCAATTGTATGGCAGACTCACATCCTCTACTGTTGGGGGTTGAACGGGAGGGCCTGGTTCAGCTAACTGCTCAAGAGTTGCCTCCGTGGGGGAGGTTGATAGTGCATTGAGAAGCTCTTTAAAATACGAGACCCGTCGTTTGTTTACGCTGTCGATGTCGCTGATGATGTTACTATCCTTGTTCTTACATAGGCTTGTCCTGGGTTATTATTATTTATAACAAGTTTCTACGCCAGTCTAATGTTCTTACTGGCTAATCTTTGGTTTATTTGCTGTAACTGCTCGTCAAAATGTTTGCGTTTCTTACGTCTAATTAACATATTAGATACTCGCCGAAGTTCGTTGTATCTTTCTTTCTTGACTCGTGATGCGCGTTGCGTATGCGTATATTGGCAATAGGCTTCATTTTTTGCCTCAATCGAGGCCCTGCTTTCGTCGTCGAACCAGTCTGATTGTCTACGCCGGGCTTGATATCCCACGACCTCCTCTGCAACTCCTTTGATGTAGTGTTTAAGCTCCTCCCAGAACTAACAAATGCCTAAATTACTGATGTTATCAAGCATGGGCGACAGGTTTTCCGCAAGTGCGGTAGTATACCCGGCCGCCGTGGCATCATTGACCAAATTGTCAACCTCGAAGTTCTTGGCAGGGTTGATTTTCATTAGGTGCACCGAAGAGATTCTGCACCTGTAGGTCGTCTTCACCAAATAGTGATCGGAGTAAAAGTTGGCTCCTCGATAGGAACGGACGTCTTAGGCTTCATTGAAACGACGCGAAAACGCCTCCCAAGCTCGAGACATACAAATGCATTGGTTTATATGGGAAGCTTATGACGAGCAAGCGAGAGCCGTGCCACTGTCAAAACACGGCTCGCGAGCCGTGAATTTGCGGGTTGTGGTGCACGACATGTGAAAACACGTTTCGCTAGTTGTGTTTTGACAGCGGCATGTAGTTCCGCTGGCGCAGTTCCCCTATGCCAGCTTTCGTTTCCGACTTTGGCGTTAAAGTCTCCTGGCAGCACCTTGACTTCGTCTGATGGGAGTGAGTCGAAGAGTGTTTCTAGGTAGCTATATTAACTCGTCCTTAATCGCGTCATCTTTTACTTCTGTAGGGGCATGCGCGTTGATGAGCCAGATATTAGCGAAACGGGTCTTAATACGGATCGCACATAGCCGCTCGTTTATGGGTTTGACGCCGATAACGTGATCCTTGAGCTGCTTACTCACGATGAAAGCTACTCCAAACTACTTGTTGCCCTCCTCTTTACCACTCGTAATAATAGTGTGCGAATTACCGTCGCTAATCTCGCTTTTCAGCCATTTCGTTTCCTGGATTGCAACTATGCTAAGCTGGTATTTTCCTACTTGACCCATGAAGGCCTTTAGGGCCCCCGGTCTATTTAGGGAGCTTACATTGCAGGATCCGAAACAGTATAATCAGTTATTCGTTTGCGGGGTCGAGGCTTTTGTTTCGGGTTTCTTGACTTGAAGTTTTTTTGTTAGGATGAGTTGTCGGCACATCGCTTAACTATGATAGGGTTTAACCGTTGAAGAAAGGCCATCATGGGGATACCTCCAATATGCTGCTCTGGTGGTTATTGATTTATACATTTTCTGTCACCTATCACCTATCGCGTTAAGTAACCTGAGACGCTGATAATGTGGCTCTCTATGAGAGGGTTAAGGGAGTGAACAAGGGACTCAGTCAGGCGATTCATTCGCCAGCGATGAAGAGTGTGTCGCAGCCAAGTGCTGATGCTAGGAGCATACAAGCTGGCTCGGGGCCGAATGGGAGCTTCCCAGTGTTGAAGCCGCTTCAAAAGAAGCCGACTGACACGTGGGCAGCCGTTGTCAGAAGTAAAGGGCCCAAGACGACCCCTGGGGAGGTTGCAACAATGGTACGGCACCAGGTGGTGCCAACCCTAGGTGTGAGAGTGCACCAGGTGGCCCCACGGAAAAACGGTAGCGTTGCCATTAGAGTACCATCGGAGTTGGAAAGAAAGAAGGTGGTAGAGTCTACGAAGTTTGACGAGTTGGGACTGCAGGTCAGCGCTGCCGACAAACTCGGCCCGCAAGTCGAGATAAAGGATGTCGACTGTGACATCCCGCTCGATGAATTTATGACTGAGGTCTATACGAACCACTTGACGGACATTGTCAGAGATTTTGTGACCTTCAAAAAGAAGGTCAGGGTCATCAGCAGACCGATGAAGGCCGGCCCAAGTGCGAAGTCAGACCTTGTCATCGAAACGACGCGACGCCAGAGATCGCGGATGCCATAGTTGCTGCCGAGAGAATGTACGTCAAGTGGTTCTCCTTTAGGGCGTACACCAGGGATCCGTTCCCATCGTGCTTTCGCTGCATTGGTTTCGACCACCTCGCAAGGAATTGCCATGCGAAAGATATAGTCTGCAGTCGGTGCAGTGGCGACGGTCACCGCGCACGGGCTTGCCCGAACATGCCGCACTGCATGTCGATCGCTTTGCTTCAGGAGCCATACATCTTGGGAGGCCGCCCAGTTGGGCTGCCTGGGGAAATGAGAACGTTCCTTTGTGGCGGGGAGGGGGTTCTGAGGGCTGCCGTGGTCATCTGTGACCCGGCGCTAGACTGTGTAGCCGTCAGCTCCATGACGGATGAGTTTGGAGTGTGCGTCAGTGTCACTGGCGCGTTCGGTGACCTGTATTGCGTCAGCGTGTACTGCCCCCCCAGGTAGGGAGCTGAATCCCTACCTGGGATACCTGGATAGGGTTTTGCTACTGGCTAGCAACGCACCACTTATCCTGGGGATGGATGCGAACGGTACCTCTGCTCTCTGGCACAGCAAAGTGCGTAGACCTTGGTCTACACACCCTCGCGACCAGAGAGGGGAGGACCTTGCGATGTGCTTGCTAGCCAATAGCATGACCGTTCTGAACGAACCGACACGGGCATACACGTTTGACAAGGACGGCACCGGGTGCAACGGGGTCAGTGACATTGACGTCACGTGTGTGAACGAGGCGGCAACGGCATATGAGTTTGAATGGGGTATAGTGCCTGGTCTCGGTATCAGTGATCACAATCTCATCGAAATTCGCATGAATTTGATGGGATTGTGAACACAAATGAAGACATGCCTGGTATACCTCACTGGTATACCAGGCATGCGGACTGGGCACTTTATGAGGCTCGGATATGGCAAGCACTTCAATGCATGCCACTATCCGAGTTCTCGAGTAGAGGGATCAATGAGCAGTGTGCCTTCATCACGGAATGCCTGACGACAGTCAATGATGACATGTTCCCGCCTCCGCCTATGAGGAGGCGGGAACATGTCCGGTGGTGGACCAGAGATCTAGACGTCAAGAAGCGAGAAGTAAGGAGGCTTCGGAAACGTCTCCAGCTGGCTCGAGTAGGTGGTCATCCCGATGCGGCGTCAGTTGGGAGTGCCTTTAGGTTCTGCAGAGATCGAAGCAAGCATCGCCAGACTTAGGTGCCGGAAGTCCCCTGGACTCGACGGAATGACCGGCCAGATGTATAAAAGCATCTGGAAGGCCGTTCCTGAGTACATTGAGAGCCTCTATGTCTCTTGTTTCCGTGCACGCACTTTCCCCAGGAGTTGGAAAACCGCGCGGATGGTAGTACTGCTGAAGGGCCCTGATAAGGTCCGATCCGACCCTTCCTCCTACCGGCGTATCAGTCTCCTCCCAGTGCTTGGGAAAGTATTGGAGAGGATTCTGGTAGGTAGGATGGAGGATCGGATTGGAGATCGGGTGTCCGACAGACAGTACGGATTCCGCAAGGGATGATCGGTTGAGGATGCGCTCCTGTTCGTCCAGGGGGCGGTCAAGACCAGTGTTGCCGACCGCGTTCTTGGAATCTTCGTAGATTTCAAGGGCGCGTTCGACAGCCTGCTCTGGAGTGCCGTCCTGCATAAGCTTGAGGCAGCTGGCTGTCCGGAAATAGCTCTGTGGAAGAGCTATTTCCGAGACAGAGAGGCTCTGGTCGTGGGGAAAAATGACGTCGTCAGGCAGAAAGTGATGAGGGGATGCCCGCAAGGCTCCATCATAGGACCGTTTGTGTGGAATTACATGATGGACGACTTGCTGGTATCCCTTCAAAGCCGGGTGAAATGTTGTGCTTACGCCGGCGACCTCCTCCTCCTGGTGGAGGGCACATCGCGGCGTGAGCTTGAGGAGAAGGGTTCCCTGCTCATGGAAATAGTCCATGAGTGGGGCACCCGAGTGGGAGTTGAGGTCTCAACCCGAAAATCGGCGATAATGATGCTGAAAAGCTCATTCTCGTCGAGCCGGCACCCGACTGTTCGGATGGGTAGAGTTACTCTCAAATATGTGACGCAACGGTTGAGTGTTCAACCCCACTATGTGTGGTTGAAGGCACGACTGCTCTGCGTGGCTGGTACGCTGAGACGTGTTCTGCGTCGGGACTGGGGGCTAGGTAGACGCGCAGTCCGTGTGATCTACAGCTCGCTTTTCGTGGCGTGTGCCACGTGTGGGGCTGCAGCTCGCATGGACTGGGCGTCATCTGCCCGGGGAAGTCGACAGCTGAACACGGTTCAGCGTATCATAATGTATGCATGTATACCTGTATGTCGTACAGTTTCTAATGACGCCATGCAGGTATTAATAGGGGTCCGTCCGCTAGATTTGGAGGTAGTCCGACGTGGGACTACCTTCCATATCAGGAGGGGTTTGCCGCTGCCGCCGTCAGCGTTGATTAATGAGGAGAGTGTATCCGGGAGGCCTCGGAGACTCGTCTCCGAGCTCCTGGATGACTGTGTCCTATCTAGATGGCAAACTAGATGGGACCGGTCCATCTGCGGTAGGGTTACATACGAGTACCTCAGGGATGTCCGTATGGCAGCCGGAAACCTAGACTTGGATTTTAATCTAAGTCTAGGCTTCCTGATAACCGGACATGGTTCACTGAACCAGAAACTGTGCCAGTTCAACCTGGTGAGTGATCCCTCATGTCCTTGTTGTGGCGCAGCTTCTGAGGACTGGCTTCATGTCCTGGTTGTCTGCCCGAGGTACTCGGATGTATGTAACCTAGACCTGTTCGGGGTCCTCCTGAACAATGGAGCCGCACGAAGGAACGAATCTCTGCCCTAAAGGTATATGCTTCTGAAGCATTCAAACGGCGTACGACGCACCTACGAAACTGAGTGGTAAAATTGGCATAACCTGTACGTCTAGCCTTACACTGTTAGGGTGTAGTTTTTAGGTAGGTTATAGTAGGTTAGCTTACAACAGCTAGGTGCACGGGTGTCACATGAGCCCCGGAGAGCCACTGCCTCAGTGACTCTCCGCGTGACAAAGTGGTTGGCCCCCTAGTGGGAGTATCGTGCTGGGTGTGGTTTCGCAAATAGCGTGGAGTTGCGCTTCTTTCAACCGAGCGCCGGGACCCTAGAACGGCAGAGGCAGACCTCGCATCTAGCAGTATG
The DNA here is from genome assembly GCA_949715475.1 of Microchrysa polita. Classification (NCBI taxonomy): domain Eukaryota; kingdom Metazoa; phylum Arthropoda; class Insecta; order Diptera; family Stratiomyidae; genus Microchrysa; species Microchrysa polita. The sequence goes on along the minus strand of OX454418.1, from coordinate 66,875,367 downwards.
TTACTGTTACCTCCACACTGCTGGAGTGGGCGCCTGATTGACGTCACAAATTCAATCCGTTGGCCTATTCGTGGCCCGTCCGATAAACCATCTCGGTAGGCGCGGACGTTAAGCCCCCCCCCCCGGACATCTGCATAGCTAAGGGTCCCCAGTTATACCCCAACTGAAGGATATAGGAATCGGCAGGAGCCTTTCAACCTTTATCTTCTCCCTTATGGGGGGTTATAGTATGACCCACCACCCCCACCCAAATTGTTTACCGCGATTGGCTACACAATTCCTAGTTGGTTTCGTCCACTATGGTATGCGGACTAAGTGTTCTTCTTATATGGCCGAGCTACTCACTGTAGCTCGGCCATATATTTCGCAATGCGTATTACGCTCCACCTAGTGTCAGAATGCAACAAGTTTGCATGTCACCTGCACGTAAAGTAGCTCTTGATGAGTCGTCATACCAGTTGAGGAAACCAACTATCAGTTGTGTAGCCCATTGAGGTGAAAACTTTTGAAGGGCTCATACTATAACGATATAGTCCATAGTTGACTGTTTAGTATTGACATTAACCCCACTTTCATTCTTTTACAACTTCAGTCCAATCCTCCCAATCAGCAACAAGATCGAAGAAACTGGTTTATTTTATTGTACCTAAGCTGAGTGGAAATTTCGCAAGGTTTGAATTAGAGCAGAAAAAACCGTCATGACAGCGAGAGTTGGAAGTTGAGTTTATTCCTGGCCTGACTGCTTTGTTCAAGCAATGAACCGTCATTTGATCAGAATCTCCAAAGTTTCATTATACTAATCTTCTTCTTCTCAGTACCGTATAGCCCCATGTGGGGCCATGGTGCGTTCACTCAGCCGTTTACAGGCAATTTCAAGTCAACGTTATGTTGCATATCATTTCGGAGTGTATAATGTTGCAAGCACATGTACGGACATTTTGGACCACTCCCGACCTCTAGATTACTAGCATCGTAGAGTACGACTCAACCAAGTGAGCCACAGAGCGTGACTATAATAGGGGAACGATATCTTCTTTTGATACTTCTCAGCAATTTTAAGATAATGGATGTTAAGCTGCCATGAGAACTCCCAATTATTTATACTAGCATACCGGCCATCTCGTTGTATTACATATTCACAATGCTCAGAGGAGCCCTAAATGTGATGATTTTTCACATCCTTCGGAGGGACCGTAAAATTTCAGACAAATTGCTAGGAAAGAGAAGATAAGGAAAACCTTTCAATAGATGATTGAAATTTTTTAGCAAATATGGAAAGAACAGCGCTCTATCAGTGTATTAAATTTCAGAAAGATCGGTCTATTGATTGTCGAGATATCGGTTGCAAAACATAGTGCGATCATCTTAAATACGCATGGTAGAGTCTTCCAACTTACACTTTTCCGTCGTTTGTAAGGTGAAGTTCGAGTCAGATATTTCAACTTTTTTCTACTAATTCAGATCTTATTTGCTAGTCGCTATAAGTATGTTTGAAAGTTACCGAAATGAATACACATTGAACATGAAAGAATTAAATTTGCGATATGGTTGGTATGGATGGTATGGATAGAAGTGACATGGGATATAAGAAATACAGAGGCATTATCAAAATAAAATAAAAATTTATAAGCAGTTAGCTTATTTGCAGTCGCGTATTTCAATTATTATGTAACCGGATCAACATACCGTCAACCAAAATGACCACGTCCTCGTCTGTAAGAGATGGGCATCGAGCATCATGGATGTTCGATCTTATCGTGAAGCAAATATTGATTCTGACCACTATATGTTGAATTCGACTTATAAAGTGCAGAATTTCTTCGGTGCATCATTCAAGATTCAACCCAGCAAAAATTTTTGCGGTTGACAAATTGTCGGATGATGCCACGGTGGTTGCTGCCCTTGAGGAGAAGCTGACGCCCTTGCTAAATAACATCAGCAACGAAGGCGCCCTTGAGATCTTGGATACACTCGAAGACACCATCAAAGGTGTCGCAGAGGAGGTTGTGGGCTACAAAGCCCGGAGAGCCCGAAATAATTGGTTTGACGAGGAATGTCAAAATTCGGTAGATGCGAAAAACGAAGCATATCGCGAATGGACCGAACGCGCAACTAGAGCCAAAAAAAAAAAAACAAATATGATATGAGCTTGACGAGCAGTTGATGCAAATGCACCAAATAATCCAAAGACTAGTTAGTAGGAACAGTAGACAAGCGTACAAGCTGATTAATTCAATTAAAAGTGGATACCAACCCAGGACCAGCCTCTGTAAGGATAAGGATGGCAATATCATTAGCGACACCGATAGCGTTGATAATCGCTGGGCCTCACATTTTGAAGAGCTCCTCAATGTTCAACCGAACAACCCCACACAAGAAGCTCCGGAGCTGATGGCTGAAACAGGCCCTCCCGTTCAACCCCAAACAGTAGAAGAAGTTGATCTCGCCATGCAAGCACTAAAACATAATAAAGCCCCGGGCACTGACGAGATTCCAGCTGAACTGCTGAAACATGGTGGGGAGAGCCTTGTTAAGGCTATACACACACTTATCGCTAAAGTATGGAACGACGAAATAGTCCCGGAAGATTGGCGTAAAAGTATGATTTGCCCAATCCACAAAAAAGGGGATAAGTTGAAATGTGAGAACTACAGAGGCATCTCATTAGTTTGTACGACTTATAAGATTTTATCTAAGATTTTAGAAAATAGAATTAATCCGTACGCAGAAGAAATCATTGGCGATCAGCTTTTTACAGTGAAGCTTTTACTCCAGAAGTGCTGGGAATACAACATCGACGTATACCAAATATTTGTCGACTTCAAGCAGGCATACGACAGTATCAATTGAAGCGTACTGTACAACATTTTGCTGCATATTGGAATACCGGCTAAGCTAGTGCGACTCATAAGGATGACGATGACTAATACCGTCTCGCAGGTCAGAGTTCAGAACCGACTCACTGACCTATTTGAAACTCGTACTGGACTCAAGCAAGGCGACGGGCTGGCGCCGACGCTCTTCAACCTGGCTCTGGAGTACGTGATTCGGAACGCTACTCATAAAATCGACTCAACTAGTAGCCTACGCCGACGACATCAACATCATGTCTCGAAGGTTGGGTGATGCAGAAAGCTTTCTGCATAATCTCAATAACGCTGCCAAAGAAGTTGGGCTACATAACAACGAATCTAAAACCATGCAATCAAAAACTAGAATGCCAGTAAATTCAAGCATCAGAGTGGGGGACCTCAATATAGGGGTATGTAGACAACTTCACTTACCTGGGTTGCAATTTCTCAAAGGACGCCAACGAAAAAGATGAGATAAAGCGACGGATAGAACTAGCTAATAAGTGTTATTTTGCGGTCCTCCAAATTATGAATTCGAAGCTGGTGCACAGGAACACGAAGCTCCACGTGTATAAGACCATCATCCGACCTGTGGTATGCTATGACTGCGAGGCATGGACCATAACCCAAAACTCTGAACACCTGTTGGACACATTCGAGCGAAAGGTTCTGCGAAGAATCTTCGGGCCGTTCGTGAACGAGGCGAATGGCGCATCCGGGACAATTGGAGGTTTTCAATCCAGGCGGCCAAGGCCCGACGTGAGCTATCGTGCCACAAAGAAGAAGAAGGAGAATTTACAACCTAATACAATTGGCAAAAAAAAATCACAAAGAACCAATCAAATAAAATTTAATGAAAATACGACCCCAATTCCATTCCAATCGAATACTCATTCGAATACAAATTTATACTACGCTTTGATTCTCTATAATATCATCTACTTCAATTTCAAAATAATATTGCTTTATTTTATCCTAAAAGTCGTGCGTGAAATCCCTCTATGTTTCTGCTCAAACATGAAAATCCTAATCCCACAAACAAATGTGTATCATTGACATCCTGATATTGCACGTTGCTCTCCTCTCGTCCTTATACAGTCCATATATGTATATGTACAATAATCGTGCAAAGAGCGCTCTCGGCATAACCCTTAAACCATCCTGAAATCCTTGAACCGACACTTGTCGATATCATCTCTACATTTCGATTTCCATTCGATCAAAATCGCAAGATAAGCACACTCATTGCGCTGAATCTTAAAACTGATACAAGAACACATAGCTATCTGCTACTGGCTGCTGTATCGTTCACTTATCGCTCTCTGCCAAAAAAGGGGCCAAAGGCTTCTTCGTCATTATTTTTAATGCTGATTTAAGCGAAAGCCAATCTCAGGGAACTTTATCACTTTTCCACTTTCGGCGGTGTTTCTGTCTAGTGCTTTCAGCGGGATGAAATTCGGTTTGAATGTCATTTACTCAAATTACTTTTTCCTGTCGATTAAAGCCTTAGGCTATATTCAGGACTTAAACATGCATCTCTCCCCGTTGTATGCCATCACGCGTTTTTCGATACATATGTATTTGCTTTTGGGTAACGTCGCTACTTTAAGCCTGTCAGTTTCAAGTAAATTGAAATCGAGTTAGTATAAAATTTGTGATGAACAAAATGGTTATGTGGGTTTTATTGTAAACATATTGATAATTCATATACACATTAAAAAGTTTACTGGTAATTAATTAGACGCATTCCATGCAACAACGTTAAAATTATAAATATGTTCACAGTGGCCGAAAAAATATAGCTTGGGGCTCAAGTTATCGTATTAAAACAGCCCCAAAACATTTGAATTCTCATACAAATTGACAATTTGAAATACCCTATTTTGCGTGTTTTCTATGCAAATCTAATTTTTTTCAAATGAGAACATGTAAAAACCCAAGTCCCAAACCTAAACTCCCCTATTCAGCACGTTTCGGCTCACTCCGATACTTTAACTGACACCCGAACAAATTGTCCAGTTTCGTGAGTTTGCCAATGTTCTTAATTTCTCGATGATAAGAGAATGGACGGTCAGTTTGAAGTGGCGAAATATGTTGCGAATGTCTTTCGATGACTGCACCAGCACATTTTTATACTTAGAACGATTTATAGGCTAACTAGTATTGTCGGTTGTCATATGAAATTACAAATAGTGCACTGTAAACACTTTTCGGTGATCTCTGAAAACGTACGGCGAAATCACTTCGTTTTCGCCCACTCTGAACATAATATTAGGTAAAAATGCGTTTCTAGTGGTCTTGCAGTGAGGAATTGGGAAAAGTTTATTTGTTCTGGCAAAATATTTTTTTTTTTTTCATATCTGGAAAATCGTTGATCGTTGCAGCGGTTTAGATTATATTCAATTGAAATTCGTTTTTTTTCGCTTACTATACACACGAAGTTAACTAAAAACACCCACGTAAAAGAGCTAGGCTAATGATTTCAACAAAAATAAGACGAAATACATACCTTAAACAATTTCGTCCACTTAAAGTTTCAGAACAATGTATTTCCCATTGTAAAAACAAAAACAGCATAGGAAAGGAGAAAACTTTCCCATAGATAGTGCGAGAAATTCAAGTGGAAAGCGACGAGATAAGACAACTTTTTAGAAGTTAATTTATACCGAACAATCAGAGTAAAATAGCTGAGCGGAATTTGTTAATTTTAAAAGTTTTCGATAATGAAAGGCAAACAAATCCAATAATTAAGTAAATTTGAGACGAACTTACCCGAAGTTGTATTGAATTTTTCGTAATCTGTTTATGTATTCAGTATAATTGAATTAAAAACCAATAGAATAGTTTGTTTCCATTCTATTTGATATTTTTTGATGTCGATAAGATATAAATTAATCGAAAAATTCATATTTGTGTTCTTTGTCGGATAAGTCCAGGTATGGAAAAACATGAAAGAGCATACGCCATAATATGTACTAAGTTTTTTACGCTCCATGTAAAGCTTTAACAAATTTTCTGTATAGGCTATTCAGTTAACGCGAATTGAATATGCTTGTACTCCAGTGGCGTGCGGTGACATTTAACAATAGGGATGCGTTTGAAAAAATCAGAAAGGGTACCCAATTCCGTTTATTAAAAGCTATGTAATGCTGACCCACACTGTCCGGGGTTTGCCAAGCCGTCCGATGAAAAAGATCAAAGTTGTGGACAACACACGCTTGGAAGAGACAGAGACGCCTATGGGCGTGGTTGTCTACAGTGTTTATCTTTTGTACCGCGCGGTATGGCGAGTGTGGTTGCGGCCTAATGTAGATACTATCTAATAAATAATATTTTACAGACACTGAATCAACTGAAAGACTGTTTTGCTTAAAATAGAACTAAAGCAGCATAACAGCCGACGAAAGCAGCACAATGCATTTTACATGGGTGACAACAATATTGCCTCACTGCGGCTTAATACTGCCATAATATATATTTGTATATTTACAAAAAATGTTCTATTCAAAAACACATACATAAAACATTAAAAAATATTCCTATACCACCCTGTGTCCTTGTGTATGAAACAATTCCATCAAAATTGTTATACTCATCTCAAATACAGTTATAGCCAGACAGACTACAAACAAATCCTGGACTGGATTCAAATTAATCCAGTCAAAGCTGTGGATACTAGATCGAATCGTATGCCACTAAATTCAAAATGCATCTAAAGGGCGCCACAAACCTGAAGATTTCTCGGCCGATCGATTGCCCACAATCGATCTGCCGCCGTACAGCACATACATTGGGCAATTTATGGGGCAATCTGAAATAGATAGTCTCACGGTCCACAAGACACAACACAAAATAGCGAAAATTATACCACTTTTGGCGATGGAAAATGGATATCCATTGCTACTTTGATGGAGAATGACCGCCCCAACCACAGCATGAAGAGCGACGACAGGTTTATGTTAAAAAAAATCAGCAACTGAGAACACGGTTGTCATGACAGCTTGTACGGAAAATTGCATTGGCAATGCGTCCCACATGTCAAATAAAAAAATTGGATCCGATGGTCCCATACACCTTCCGATTTATCTCGCAATAAAAAAATCTGGCCGATCGATCGGAGGGTGTATGGTGCCTCTTAGAATGCACTTGCATTATTAAAATTACAGTACCATATGGTATAATTGTTATATCGTTAATCAAATTCAGATAGTAGTTCCCCTAATTGAAGAGTGAATCCCCTATTAAACCACTCTCACAAAACACGTCTATTCACCATATAGTCCATTGCGCAAACCATACACTGAAAAAATTGGGCTATCTAAAATTAAGAAATTCTTTTCTCATTTGCAAAATTCCCGAATTTAGACAAAATTTCTCAAAATGTGAAAATTTCTTCTTGAATCGATCCTATTTTCAAGACCTTCTTTTGAGAAATAGGAAGTAGATTCAAGCCTAAACCATTATTTTCAATTCAAGCAAACAAAATGCTTGATAATAGATTTTTTTGACATTCTCCATGTAAAGCTCGTGGAAAAGCTTTATTTTAGCTTTAGCTTATATTGGACCGTTGTAGTAGATTAGTCAGAAGTGTCTCTGGTCCAGTGAGTAGCGCGTTTGACTGGGAAGAATGGGGTTATAGGTTCGATGTTGGTTGGATGCAAGTTTTTTTTTTATTTTTGTTCAGATTCTCTCGTCTTTTTCATAAGAAAAGTTTGCTTGATTCAAGGTTACTTTTCCTTAAATTGCTGCTATTGGCATTTCACTTGGATCATTGTGACTAATTCTCAAATGAAGAGAAATATTTCTTGGCTGTTTTTTGTTGTCTTTTTTTCTTGATTTGAGCCGTATTTTCTTTACTTTAGCAGGCGATTTTGTTCAGTGTAGCGATAGCGCAACAATCAATGTGCCTGTCTAGACAGTTTCAATTTTCGTTCGTCTTCATCATTTTGACAATTGAAACTTGAGATGTATGCGCTATTGAAGAAACGCATTCATTCTTGAACGCAATTGCCAATGTTAAATATTAACAACACATAATCTATTCATACAAGATACAATTCATGAAAGAATTCATCATTTACCCGTCCTGACCAAAGCCGTGACACATATTTAACGATAAATAATGAAAAGATCTGGATAAAATGAGACATTGATCTCTTCTGTTCACTTGACGCAATCAATGTGCCTGTCTAGACAGTTTCAATTTTCGTTCGTCTTCATCATTTTGACAATTGAAACTTGAGATGCCTGCGCTATTGAAGAAACGCATTCATTCTTGAACGCGATTGCTAATGTTAAATATAAACAACTCATCATCTATTCATACTATTCATGAAAGAATTTATCATTTACCCGTCCTGACCAAAGCCGCGACACATATTTCCCGATAAATAATGAACAGATGTGGATAGAATGAGGCATTGATCTCTTCTGTTCACTTGACGCAATCAACGACACGTTCAATATTGAAAGTGGATACGGAGCTTGAAGACGATAGTGAAGACGAAAGCGCACATGTGTGGACATAGCCAATGACATGTTCAATGTTGAAAGTGGATACGGAGCTTGAAGACGATACTGAAGACGAAAGCGCACATGTGTGGACATAGCCAATTCAAGTGACTCTGATGAGGTGAGAAACATCATCATTCGAACATTCCGCAACATATGACGGGAAGCGCAAGCTCTGGTGAGAATCGCTATGGTCGAAAAATGATCAACGCATCCATGGGATGTTTTTGTTGCTTGAGATTAATAATTACAAATTGAATGCGAGAACAGTGAATCCTGTTGAAACTGAAGGTAATATTTTTCAAATTGAATTCCATTTTTTAAATCGGTTACTTTAAAATTTAGATATGTTCGCTGTTTTGTGATTTATAGAAAACAAAAAATTAGTAAACTATGAAAGCAAAAGCTGAACAATTTTTGGAAAGAGGAAAATGTTTCTAATCGTTTCAGAGATAACATTTATAGGGATGCGGCGCATCCACCGCATCTATGGACCGCACGCCACTGTTGTACTCGTATGATGCCGCATTCTGGCATTTACATCATCGAATCCAGTAGATCTCAATAGAAAATACACATCGGGGAATTATGATAATGTCGATGCTAGTCGAATGACATTGTTCAAATCCTTTTGATGGATGTGTTTTTCCGTCACAATGGCTACCAATTCTATGCGCGATTTGTATGATTACATTATAATGGTCCCAGTAAGTAACATGAATGTTTATTCTACTTAATACGGGATAGAGTTTAGGAAAATGAAATATAGATGGCTAGGGAAAAACTACAGGAATTTAGTTTTTTTTTTATGTTCGTGTACCTGTGAAAAATAACAATTCAAAACAAATGTGCGAATGTTTCTTACCATGATCTTTGATTTTGCAAAAATCCTTTGTGATTACATAACAAATCTAAATCGAAAAAATAAACAGACGAGAGTGAGACAAAGATGCAAAACTACTGTCAGTTGCCAGCTGTTTGTAGTATGTATTAGGCTTTAACCAAGGTGCGTTCCGCTACACCCCCCACTTTAGATTATGTACTAATAAAATCATTTCACCGTTACGTGCTCATTATGTACCACATTTAAACATTTTGTGCTAGTCAACTTTTTGAGATATGAGCAATTCAAATGGGGGGTGTAGCGGAACGTTCTTCTACACCCCCCCCCCCCCCCCCCCCCAACAGAAAAAAACAACTTACGGGCTTCGAACCTATATTTTCGTTTTTGTTGAGTTATGTTCTAATTATGTACCGAAATTAAACATTTTGTGCTAGTCAACTTTAGAAGATATTAGCGATTGAAAATGGCGTGTTTAGTCGAGTCAAATTAGGGCTCTGAATTGAAAAAATAGGTGAGGGCTCATTTTTGTTGTTTTTGAATCAGTTAGCTCCCAGGAATCAAAAGCTCGTTTTACCGAAAAAAAATGATGGGCAAGGTCCCAAAAAGGACGAAAAAGGATACTATTTAATACTTCTCCGGAGGTCCGCAAAGTGCAAAGGGTAGGTCGAGTACATTATATATCCGATGATTTTTTCATGTTTCAAAGACTTTCAACGGAGTAAATCGAGCTTAAATGGAAAATTATCGCTCGCTCAAGTCAAGTTGAATGTACTTCTTACCTGGGAAGAGAATAGGAAAAACACGTCGCGAAAACGCCGAAAATCTGCAAAGTCGTCGTACTTACTTGATCCGAAAGCGTAAATTGATTTTTTCTGTTTGGGTTACTCCCCCCATTTAAATTGCTAATATTCTTCAAAGTTGACGAGCACATAATGTTTAAATACGGTACATAACAATGATTGTTTAGGTAATTTACGGAAGTGGGGGAATACGGAACGCATAATTACACGTCATGTAACTGGTCAATTTTCATACGTCCCGGGGGCGTTAATTGAACCTGTACGGACCGCAATTAAGTACGAGGATTTTGCAGATTTTCGGCGTTTTCACGACGTGTTTTTACTATTCTCTTCCCATGTAAAAAGTACATTCAACTAGACTTGAGCGAGCGATAATTTTCCATTTAAGCTCGATTTACTCCGTTGAAGGTCTTCGAAACATGAAAAAATCATCGGATATATAATGTACTCGACCTACCCCTTTGCACTGATACCCCGCAAGCCGACTTCCGGAGAAGTACATATTAAATAGTATCATTTTTCGTCCTTTTTGGGACCTTGCCCATCAATTTTTTTTCGGTAAAATGAGCTTTAGATTCCTGGAAGCTAACTGATTTAAGAACAACAAAAATTAGCCTTCACATATTTTTTTAATTCAGAGCCCTAATTAGACTGGACTAAACACGCCATTTTCAATCGATACTATCTTCTAAAGTTGACTACCACAAAATGTTTAATTTCGGTACATAATTAGCACATAACTCAACAATTACGAAAATATAGGTTCGAAGTCCGTAAGCTGTTTTTTTTGTTGGGCGGGGGGGGGGAGGTGTTCTAGAAGAACGTTCCGCTCCACACCCCCCCCCCCCCCCCCCCCCATTTGAATTGCTAATATCACTAAAAGTTGACTAGCACAAAATGTTTAAATGTGGTACATAATTAGCACGTAACGGTGCAATGATTTTTTTTTAGTAATTTTCCAAAGTGGGGGGAGTAGCGGAATGCTCTTTAACCAGAAACTTCAAATAATATTTGTCATTGAAAACTGTACTACCGATTAAGGAAAATGCCGGAAAAGTGAGCTAACTGTTAACTACATCCACGAGTTATTTTATTCAACTCGTGCTCTCCTAACCAGGGCTTCTTCTTCATTTGCCGTAACTCCTAACGGAGCATGGTGCGTTGATAACTTCCGTGTGTAGTCATCAACGTTAAAAAGACAACTGAATTCGGAGTGTGATACGGTTGTCAGCCATACCACTTCCTAGTCGCATTGTTAGTTTATTATTCTACGATAAGAATATTTTCTTATCATCTTCTTCTTCTACATTTATGTGCCGAGTTTGGAAACTCGTTTCTCTATGAGTGTCTATTTCACAGAGTGGCGACCGAACGTTCACGGCCACAGAGCACGACAACCCTGGCAGGGGGTCAAAAACTGTCTTCAAAAAGGTTTCATGATCGTATCAATGAACTTTGTCGTTATTGATTTGTAGACACAAATTTGCACGCCCAATTTTAATAAATTTATGAAAAATGCAAACGCATTATTTGACGGGAAATGCAATGACCGCAGTGGGGTCATTACACTCGATAACCGGAAAATTCACTAAAAATTTGTTTATGGTAATGTAGTCCGTACAGTTCTAAAAAAAAAACCTGACCAAGTTTCTGACGAATACCTGCGCCCCTGAGACGCTAGGTAAATTCAAAACGTCACAAAATGGAATTAAAAGGTCCATCTAGATTAGTCGCCAAATGGCGTCGCGTGCAGCCAAATGGCTGTTGCCATTCCATCCAAACTAGTCGCCATTTGGCTGTGCGTCTAATTTTGATATTCAATATGGCAACTCAACCAACCGCTTGTCAAATTCAAAGTGACAATTTTGCAACTTTTGATCGTTCTTTTGGCTCTATGTCTGTTTTTTATGCTGATGTTTGAAGCTTCTATACCAAAAGTCTCATCGATGCGCGTTCTTCAAAGGAAAGGGCCACTTTGGTTGAATGGATGGTAGTTGAGTGGTGACGCATTTGGTTGTAAACACTTGTTATGTGAAAGCGTCTTTGGGCACGAAATGTCCTTGGATACCCAAATACAGGATTCATTGAGACGAGTCCTCCAGAATATTTATTAACTGAACACGGGCATGGGCGTAGCCAGAGCGACCGAGTTCATCTATTTTACGAATCACCGGTCATTAGTATAAAGAAAACCAAATTTCAACTTAATGTAAAGCGATCCTGAACACAATGAACTTCCAGTAGAATCTTATGCATTGTACATTCCGGCTATGAACCCATACATTAGCCGCGATAGTAGCTAAAACAAAATCATTGATGATATTGTTCATTAATTACATGACATTGAAGTATTGATCTCACTATCACTTTATGTATATTTTATAAACCTTCGTCACGTATAGTCTGCGTGGTGTAGTAGCTACGGCGTCTGTCTTCAAATCATAGGGTCCCGGGATCGATTACCACTGTAGGTAGGTAGGTAATTTTTGATGGCTTTTCAGAGCAGAAGTGAAATGTAAAATGAATGTCGTCAACACTAATAAAGCTGGATGCCGGCCTGCGCCAGTTTTTTTTTTAATTTAGGAACTCTGTAATTATATCAATGAACAAGTTGTTAATTTTATGAATTATTTCATAGTTTTAATGAAATTTTTGTTCGTTGTTTTGATAAAATCAGATTCATTAGACTGATGAAAGCCGTCTTCGGTGGGATATCGGTGTAAATATTCATTAGTTTAATGAACAAATTCATTGCTTCAGGGTACCTTTTTTCACTGGACACAGTAACATTTCCATATCTATTTATTACAAGCCGTTGTTCTACCTTGCAAAAGTAATCAACACATACTCGTAGATACATATGGACATACCTAATTTCAGAATTAGGAATTAGTAATTCTATTCTATTTCGTCCAAATTTACAACAATCCTGATAGTCCGAGCCGTGATGGTAAAAAACCGGGGTTCGAACTGTCGGAAATTAACCATTTTAAAAGTTGCGTTTAGTTACGGTGATAACGGTTGGTCAGCCGACCAGTATAGCGTAATTAGACGCAAAAATCAAGGGTGTTCGGGGGTATGGGTAACTGTCGGATCGAGCCTATTTTATTCGATAGACGACCTCTCCGTGAGTCTAAAAACACTGGTCAGCCGAACCGCAATCTGACCGAAGGGTTCGGCCAGTTTGAAAGTACCAATTATGACGGGTCGATAAGGTGTCAGAACTGTCGGATCAAACCTATTCTATTCGATAAAGGACCGCCCCCTGATGCAAAAAAGACTGGTCAGCCGAGCGGCAACCTGACCGAAGGGTTCGGCCAACCAGTTTGAAGGTACTAACTAATTAGGTGCTTTCGGGGTTTCAGAACTGTCGGACCAAACCTATTCTGTTCGATAGAGGGTCACTCCCTGATGGTAAAGACACTGGTCAGCCGAACCGCAACCTGACCGAAGGTTTCGGCCAACCAGTTTGAAAGTACTAATTTTGACGGGTCGATGGGGTTTGAGAACTGTCGGACTTAACCTATTCTGTTCGCTAGAGGGTCACTCCCTGATGCTAAAAACACTGGTCAGCCGAGCCGCAACATGACCGAAGGGTTCAGCCAACCAGTTTCAAAGTACCAGTTTTGACGGGTTGCTGTTATTTCCCGCGAAATTCCACTTTTATCCCCATTTAAGGGCTCGTCTTCTGATCGTCCTTTTACTGCTTTATATCTGCCTTTGGAAATATATACTTATCATGGTGTCCTGAATGATATACCGTTCAAAAAGAAACGCTGCTGAGGGCCATCCGTGTGGTATTAGGGGGAAATGTTGCCACGAGAGATAATTGTTGTTTCTCACAAAATTCCACTTTTTGCCCCATTTAAGGGCTCGTCTGCTGATCGTCCTTTTAATGCTTTTTGTCTGCCTTTGGAAATATATACTAAGCATGGTGTCCTGAATGATATACCGTCTAAAAAGAAACGCTGCCGAGGGCCATCCGTGTGGTATTAGTGAAATGCTGCCACGAGAGATAAAATTGTTGTTTTTCGCAAAATCCCACTTTTCGCGCCACTTCAGGCTCGTCTGCTGTTCGTTCTTTTAAAGGTTTTTGTCTGCCTTTGGAAATATAAGCTCAGCACAGTGTTTTCAATGATATCCCTTTCAGAAGGAATCGCTGCTGATGACCATCCGTGTGATATTAGGGGAAAATGCTACTATTTGCTGTACTATATTGCCTATGAATTTACTTGAAAAATAGTCAAATTTCTATTGATAAATCAACCGGGTTGTAAATGGTATTTTGAAATGAAATTTGACTTTAGTACTGAGGGAAGTGTCTGAAAAATATTTAGGCTCTTACTGTACCTATATGATTTAGCATGATGGAGTTAGCGTTATTTTTATAGAAGCACTTCCCATTTTTCATACAAATTTCAAATTTTACAGCGAGTTTGCCACCATGTTAGGCCCCCAATTTTTGTCTGCTTTTTGGAGTATATATGCGGGGACTCGTCCTCTATGAAATGGTATATGAGTCAAAAGCGATGAAATAGTTGCAATTATTTGCAACTATTAACGACTTTGAAGGTGTCTGCCACCCCTTTAGCCCCGCTGTCCAGGAGGCAGACTACCGTTTTGGGCATCTCCAATCATGAAATCTGCAATAATGTGTAATAGAGTGGTGAGGAAATAGTTGTAAATAATTTCCACTTGGGCTGTAGACTATGAGACGTGTAGCTGAGGATGAGGGAAAACATTTTTTAATAGTTTTTTCACATCTTATTCCAGATGCACTGTTGCAATCAATTGCGTTCACCATCCATTTAAATGATCTTTACGTTCTTCATCACTGCGTTTACATCATACATCCGACAACTAAACATAGAACCTATTAAACAATACACCTTTAAGGTATTTATTGTCCTGATTTTAATTAGTGCCCGCCGGACTAACTTTAAGTTGAGCCGGAATCGAAATGAAAGAGCAACCGTAATGGTTTTGCCGGTCCACTAAGTTTTGATTAATTACCCGTCACGTCCAGTGGCAATGTATACTGGGCCTGGCACAATTGTGGTGGCGAAGCATCACCACGGCACGAGAGGTACATATACCTACATCTAGTCGCGGCATTCATGGTGGGAGTAGGAATCCTCACAATTACAACTACATAGCTTAGTCCTTAGTTCATAGTAAATAGTGCATTCTCGCCTGGCATGATTCCATGGAAGGAAGAGCATATGGACATAGTTCTGGTCAGGATGAAAAAGTACGAGGGATAGAGATATAAATTCAGGAAAAGTTTTGTGATTATGGTTGTGTTGTGCAAATTTAAATCATTCTGCCAAAAATGTGGAAATAAAATGATTATTGCCAAGGAAACAAAAATACAGTATGAAATACAAAATCGGATTATGGTTAAACTTTTTTTTTTCTAGTTTTGTCCATCATATACCAAAATATTTTCTGTAAGAAAAATGTTATTTTGGAATTTGCATTTACATCCTCATTATCTTGTAGTTTGTATTAAGCTCCTATGCGACTCCAGCCTTTGAGCGTGCCATGTTTTCTTTATGTTCCCATAAAAATTAACCGTAGGCCTCGCCATTATTCTAAAATTAAGCAAAAATCGAGTCAATGACATTTATTTATGGATATACCAAGCCTTTTTGTAACAGCTTCAGATTATAACACATACAACATACTACATAAAAAGTTCTTTCATCATAACACTTATAGGGACCATTACCACAGCGCCAAACTTTTACAAACACAAAACATTCCCGCATACATTACACAAAGTGACTGTATTGTAAAACTTATCCTTCCAACCTCTCCTCCGAAGACTTGACTCTGCCATTTGCTTAAAATTCCCATTTGCCTTTCTTTAAAACATCTATGACTCGCCATACTTTCCATATGAATGTTGGCGCTTCTTTCTGGTGTTTACCAACTTTATTACACTTACGAGTGTTTTTCAAGTGATCATCATTTGCCTCCAGTGTACTGTTTGCATAATTAGAAATGCATCCTAAGTTTCCTTTTCGACGACTCTCATATTGCAAAGTTAATCCTCTCTACACTCGACTTTGGTTGGTTCTCATCATCATTTTTCGCTCGCTAGTCGTCTCATGGTCCTGGTAGATGTTGTAGTCCCGATCCCGATGCTCTTGCAGTTTGCTCTTATGTTTCGGGATTAGTAATGCTTACAGTAAACTACCGTTACCGCATAAATGGCGGACTTTGTAATTTTGGTTCTTCTTTGCATATTTCGTCGTCAGAGCAGTCGTTGTCAATTTGCGTCTTTGTGCAGTTCGGGGAATACGACGCGTGCACTTAAGTGGGTGGAGTGTCTATGCTCTAATTCAGGAGCAAAAGTTTAGAAAAGTCAATGCTTCCCAGGTTGATGATTTACGATACGGACGGGAGGGGACATCCTGTTTTAAATTATGCTCTTGTTAATTCGGCAATCCCAAAATATGTAGAGACAATTACGTATCATTTAGTTTCTTTGGAGTAGGTGTGGCTCACTTGGTTGAGTCACATTCTACGATGCAAGTAATCTAGAGGTCCGGAGATCGAATCTCGGCGTGGTCCAGGAAATATATAGTGCTTGCAACATTATATACACTCCGAAGAGATATATGCAACGTAACGTTGACTCGAAGTAGCCTATAAAAAACGGCTGAGTGAACGCACCATGCCCCACAAGGGGTTACGGTAGAGAGAAGAAGGTGAGAGGACCTTCCTTTCCCTTCCTAGATATATTTATTTCTAGGATTGATTTTTCTTTTGAAAGTCACTAAAACAGTTGTGTGATTGTAGTACTAAACCCTGTGTATAGCATTAATTGACTAATTGATGGCCGACGTCACCAAACATGTAATGCTGGACCCACATTTGTCTTAGACTACAATAGTGATCAGTGCGTAGCCTATTGTAGAGAAAACCCGCGGTTCAGACAGCGAATGTAGTTATCATACCATCAGGTAAAACAATTAATATAAATGTGAGAACATACCGCCTTGTGAATAAAGATAATCCTTAATTGCATTAACGTTGACGGTGTGAACACCCAGCAAAGAGTGACGCATATGTTAGCTAAAGAGACCG